>CM077165.1:35580755-36780755 GCA_039583875.1 Platanthera guangdongensis | reverse complement strand
GAGGATCTGCCTGAAGATAAGAGCACAGGAAATGATGAACTACTCAGCTTGTTGGCCAAAAGATTCTACAAGATGGCCAGAAAGGACTTCAGAAGAAGATCATACAAGGAGCAGGACAAGCCAAGGTATGACAAGTCCATTAGCAACAATAAAGACATTATCTGCTTTGGTTGTAGAAAACCAGGGCACATAGTTCCTGACTGTCCAGAGAACAAGACCAAGGACAGAAGGGACAGAAAAGAAAGAAGAAAGGAGAAAGACTCCAAAAGGAATGGAAATGGCAAGCCCTCTTCAAGCAAAAATAAGCATACAAGAAAAGG
This sequence comes from Platanthera guangdongensis, assembly GCA_039583875.1. Lineage (NCBI taxonomy): Eukaryota > Viridiplantae > Streptophyta > Magnoliopsida > Asparagales > Orchidaceae > Platanthera > Platanthera guangdongensis. Next base: position 36,780,435 of record CM077165.1, on the reverse strand, counting down.
GTTTGTTGCTGAATCCTGGAGTGAGACAGAAGAGGAATCAGAAGCCTCATCCAGCTCCAGTGATGATGAGGATGATGCAGAAGAAAAGGAATTCTGCATGATGGCAATTAATGCCTCACAGTACAATTCAGAGGATGAAGAGTCAGAGTCAGACTCAGAAACTCAACCTGAAGAAGATCAGGTAATTAGTTTTTTTGATTTTACTTCAGAAGATTTTAAATCTGAATTTAAAGCACTGTGTTTAGACCTGCTAAAGTCTGAGAAAGAGATTATCTCTCTCAGAAATCAATTATCTGAACACAATGTTTTAAAGTCAGAAAATCTCAAACTCTCTCAGGAGTTGGAGAACTGTAGGGAACAGATAGCTACACTGAAAAGTGAGCTCTCTGAGGCCAAGAAGCTTGAAGAATCCCTCAATGGGAGAAGCATCAAGCTGATGGACATTACAAACACAGTGAACTCTAGATTTAACAGTACACTGGGCTTGGGTGCTTCATCCAGCCAATCTATAGTCATAACAACTCCCATCAAGTTCATTTCTGACAAGGGAAAGGGAGTTGTAGAGGTTGCCAGGAAAAATTCTGATCTGCCTCAGAAAACTAAGTCCCAGCAGAAATCGTCGAACGGAGATCGACGATCGCCGAATGAAGATCGACGATCGCCGAACGCAGCTCGACGATCTCAGGAAAAATCGTCGAACGCAGATCGACGATCTCAGCCAAAGTCGTCGAACGCAGCTCGACGATCTCATATACCTGACCTCAGCCATAGTCGACCGTCGAACGGAGCTCGACGATCTGACCCAAGATCGTCGAACTCAGCTCCAAGATCGTCAAACAGAGGTCAGAACTCTGGAAACTTTTTCAAAGGCAAATCAAAACTGAATCCTAAGGGTTCTTCATCCCAAGCCTTTAACCCTTATACTGAATGGATTATACCTCCAAGGAGATATCATCCTGAAGGATATAAGAGTCAGCCAGGGATGTCTTTCATTTCTGAATTTAAAGGTTATCAACCTAGGCCCAAGGTAAAATGGGTCAAAAACAAGTGAATTATTTCATGTGCAGGTGAAGACCTATCCAACATCTAACCAGCAATGGTATTTGGATAGTGGGTGCTCTAAGCACATGACAGGGAACAAGGACAACCTCACTTCCTTTAGAGCCAAGCTTGGACCCAAGGTTATCTTTGGTGATTCCAACTTTGGACAAACTAAGGGATATGGTGCAGTACAGATTGGATCAGTAACCTTCAAGAAGGTAGCATATGTGGAAGGACTGAAGCACAACCTGATCAGCATCAGTCAGCTATGTGATGAAGGCTACCAGGTGACCTTCAGCAAAACCTTATGCAAAATCAAGACAGAGGACAACACAACAGTGTTGACAGGTATAAGGAAAGGTAACATCTACCTAGTAGACTTTCTTTCAACTGATATAGATATCTGCTTGTTTAATTCAGTTTGTAGACCAAATGTTTTATGACATAAGAGACTAGGACACCTAAACCTTAGAACTATTGCTAGGCTATCCAAGGACAACCTTGTTAGAGGACTACCTTCTGGCCCCTACAAGAAGGAAGGACTATGCAAGGCTTGTCAATTAGGCAAGCAAACTAAAAACAGTTTTAAGTCACTTAATAAGAGTGATTCACCTAGGATATTGTATCTGCTACACATGGATCTATTTGGACCCATCACAGTACAAAGCCTAGGAGGGAAATCCTACACTTTAGTAATTGTAGATGACTTCTCTAGATTCACTTGTGTGTTCTTTCTAAGGAAGAAGTCTGATAACTTTAAGTGTCTGACAGAGTTTCTCAAATGTATACAGATTGAGTTCAATACTCACATTGCCCTGATCAGAAGTGATCATGGGATAGAGTTTGATTCTCTTCTTATGCAAGAGTTCTGTCAGAGTGAAGGGATCATGCATACTTTCTCAGCTCCTAGAACTCCTCAACAAAATGGGGTAGCTGAAAGGAAAAATAGAACCCTTATTGAATCTGCCACTACATTGTTGTCAGATGCTCATCTACCTCTATCCTTTTGGGCAGAGGCAGTGAACACCTCCAACTATGTGCTGAACAGAAGTCTGATACATAAACTGAAGGGAAAGACTCCCTATGAATTACTCAAAGGGAAGAAACCTAAAGTTGACTATTTCAGAATTTTTGTTTGTATTTGCTATATTCACAATAATGACAAGAAATATTTAGCAAAATTTCAAGCCAAAGCTGATGAAGGAGTGTTTCTGGGATACTCCATGATCAGCAAGGCCTATAGGGTCTATAATAAATCATCTTTGAAAATTGAGGAATCTGTTCATATTTCTTTTGATGAAACTAACATGTCTTTTAAGGAGAAGATTTCTTCTACCATAGAACCTTTGCAGGAACACTCTCTAGTTGAAGATATGAACAAGCTACAGGTTGCTCAAGAGGATGAAAGCAGTGAAGATGAAGGGAATGCTCAACACATTGAAGCTCAACTTGAAGAGCCAGTTGTTGTACCACAAGAGGAAACAACAACACAGGTTGGTGAACAATCAACACCCCCTGTTGATTTAGTAATATCAAGAGACCATCCAATTTCCCAAATAATTGGAGAACTCTCAGCTGGTGTGCAAACCAGAAATCAGGTCAACCAAAACCTGTTGCACACCTGCTTCCTTTCTCAAATTGAACCTCAGTCCATTCAAGATGCAGAGCAAGATCCACACTGGATCATTGCAATGCAAGAGGAGTTGCATCAATTTGAGAGGAACAAAGTATGGGAACTAGTGTCAAAGCCTAAGGATCATTCCATTGTTGGAACAAAATGGGTATTCAGAAATAAATTGGATGATCAAGGAGTAATTATAAGGAACAAGGCAAGGCTAGTTGCCCAGGGATATTCTCAAGAAGAAGGAATTGACTACGACCAGACTTTTGCACCTGTTGCAAGATTGGAAGCCATCAGGATATTTCTAGCTTATGCAGCTCACAAAGGTTTCAAAGTCTATCAGATGGATGTCAAAAGTGCTTTCTTGAATGGAGACATCAAAGAGGAAATTTATGTCAGACAACCTCCAGGTTTTATCTCTCCAACTTATCCTGATTATGTTTTTAGACTGAACAAAGCATTATATGGTCTCAAGCAAGCTCCTAGAGCATGGAATGAGACCCTAGCACGCTTTCTCTTGTAAAATGGTTTTATAAGGGGTAGAGTAGACCAAACTCTTTTTATTAGAACCCATAAGTCCCATACCCTACTAGTGCAAATTTATGTAGACGATATCATTTTTGGTTCTACTGACTCAAAATTGTGCAGAAGGTTTTCTAACCTGATGCATTCTAAATTTGAGATGAGTAGCATGGGTGAGCTATCCTTCTTCCTAGGATTGCAAGTCAAACAACATGCTAAAGGCATCTTTATTTCTCAAACTAAATATGCTAATGAACTGGTTAAGAAATTTGGTATGTCTGAGGCATCTTGTATGAAAACACCCATGCCTACTAATGCTGTATTGGATGCTGATGAACATGGGAAACCTGTTGATCAGACAACATATAGAGCAATGATTGGCTCTTTACTGTATCTTACAGCTAGTAGACCAGATATAATGTTTGCTACATGTATATGTGCTAGGTTCCAAGTAAGCCCTAGAGAGTCACACCTAACATTAGTAAAGAGGATTCTCAGGTATGTTAAAAGTTGTCCAAATCTAGGTCTCTGGTATCCAAAAGATTCAGCATTTGATTTAACTGGATTCTCTGATGCTGATTATGCTGGATGCAGAATTGACAGGAAAAGCACCAGTAGATCTTGTCAGTTCCTTGGTGACAGACATGTCTCTTGGTTTTGTAAGAAACAAACATCTGTGTCAACCTCAACTACTGAAGCTGAATATATGGTTGCAGGCAGTTGTTGTTCACAAATATTGTGGATTCAAAACCAACTCCTAGACTATGGTTACAACTTAGAGAAGTCTAAAATCTTTTGTGACAATACAAGTGCTATTTCTATAGCTCAAAATCCAGTCCTCCATAGTAGGACAAAACACATAGAGATAAAGCATCATTTCTTAAGGGATAATGTTGAAAAACACAAAATTGAATTACAATATATCCCAACTGATTTACAAAGGGGAGATATTTTCACCAAGCCTTTGGATGAAAAGAAATACACCTTCTTCCTAAATCAGTTAGGAATGTTAGATGGAGGAAGCCTTAAATAATCTCCAAGATTTTGAAAGCTAAAAATTGACCAAGACTAGGCAAAAATTCTGATTTTTCTTAGTGTCTAGAATTCTGATCTCTGAACTGCGCTCGACGATTTCCCCTAAGATCGGCGAACTGAGTTCAGCGCCTCTCAGATAGTATGAACTATCTCTTCCGGTCAACGATCGAAATCGTCGAACTGAGTTCAGCGCCTCTCAGATAGTATGAACTATCTCTTCCGGTCAACGATCGTCGAACGGCGCTCGACGATTATGTTCACTGAACGATCGTCGAACGGAGCTCGACGCTTTCCAAGATCGTCGAACGGAGATCGACGATGTTGGAGTCTCTTCAGATTCCTTTAGAAGCCTCGATCGTCGAACTGAGTTCAACGATCTTTCGAATTCTGCGTCGAACCCTAATATAAAACTCATTTTTCGCCGTCGTTCTCTCTTGCGCTTTCGATTTCTCTGCAAGGATTTTCTTTCCGTCCAAACAGTTCTACGCTTGGTCGTTTTGTTTGTTGAATTTTTGGCAGGTACAATGGCTGTGTCAGTTGCAGTTCTAGCCGCCATGAAGTTCGATGCTGGATTCGACATTGATCTGGAATCTTTCAACACTACTGATCAAATATTCCAAGACATTCTAAGTTTATTCAAGGATCAGAACTTGTCTGCCCTCATGAACACCAGGATAAAGCTGGCCTCAGATGAAATCAAGGAATGGGTTTACACTGCTCATAATCTGCATAACTCTACAATAGTTGGGTCCATTGCTGGAACTCAGGTACCTCTGACCCCCACCATTCTAACAGAGGTTTTTGGACTAAGGAATGGAGAAGAATCTGCTGAGTTATCTGGAGAGGAGTTTTCTGACATACTTGCCAGGATGGGTCATCCAGAGGGAAACCCTAGCAAGTTATTCAAAAGGAACTTGTCTGTTGAGTACAGGTTCCTAGCAGATGTTGTAGGAAAAGTGCTGTTGGCAAAGCACTCAGCTCATGATACTACATCCAGACATCAGCTCTGTCTCATGGGAGCTCTGGTAGATAAGAAAAGTTTGAACTGGGGAGAGGTCTTCTTTGACCTAATCAAGAAGAAAATCAACAAAAGCTTTGTTAATTTTGGAAGGATTATTGGAGTCATCCTGCAGAACAAGTGCCCTGCCTTGCTGGTCTCCTCTGGAGTGCACATCAATGCCTCCAAGAGACTCACCTGTGCCCTCTTTGGCAAGTGGGACAGGCAAATAAGCAAGCCCAGCAGGCCTTCCTCTAGTGCTCCTTCAGGCACCAGGACTCACAGAGTCACTCCCCCACAGGTCTCTGCTCCTGCAGAAGACCTGGCTGCTGCTGTTGCTGCTTCTTCTCCTCCTCCAAGTCCAACCCTACCTCTACCATCCACCATTCCAGCTCCATCGCCCATTACCATATCCAGCCCATCTCCAACCTCAACTCCATCTCCAGACCCAATTCTACCTCCACCTGCAGACCACTTCCACCCATTGTTCTCTTACCCCCCACCAGATATCACATCATCACCATCCATACCATCTTTCACCCTTCTGGATGACTCCTACATGGATGATTCCCCCTCATCTCCTCCTGAGTTACCCTCCTCCTCCACATCTTTTCAAGATCTCCTCCTCCACATCATTGACCAACCAACATTCACTCCATCCATATCCATCCCCTTGTCCTCCATATCCACCATCCCCACCCCTCAGCCGTCCATCCCTCCACTCTCCAGCCCTCCACTTCCAGCATCCTCAGCTATCCCTATTCCATCTACCTCTGCTCCTGTTGTTGAGCATGTAGACCTCTTAGCCCTGGCTGACAAGTTGTATGAGCTAATTTCCCCCAAGTTCTCTCTGCTCTTAGAGACCTCTTTGGCTCCTCTATAACTGTCAGTGGCAGCTCTCTCTGCAGGCTTTCCTCCCTCCTTCCTCAGGCAGCACCTCCAGCAGTGTGCCTTGATACAGATGTATCTGCATCTAGGCAGGGGGAGATGCCATATGAAGCAAGCCTTCATGTTGTTGCTGCTGCTGCTTCTGCTCCTGCTGCTGATGATACTGCTGCTGCTGCTGAGATTTCTGTGTCTGCTGCCTCTTCTGCTACTGTTGCTGTGCCTCCAGAATGTCAAGCTCCTACTGCAGTTCTGGAAATAGACCTACAGTCTTTGCTTTCTGCCTTTGATCCTGCCTTTTTCAGCCATCTCCCAGAGGTTAATGCTGTCCAGCCCTCAGAAGACCTATCTAAGGCACTGGTGCCTTTCTCTGGCTGTGACCCCAGCATTATCTCTTCTTTTGTACACTCAGTGATTGCTGCTGTTGCTACTGTTGAAGAAAGGACTGCCTTTGCTTCTGAAATTGTTGATGCTGCTGCTGAAGATGTTCTCACTGCTGCTGAAATCCCAATTGTTTCTGATGAGCCAATATCCAAGGATTTTCTGATGACAGAGGCCACTGTTTTTGAGCCTGCTGCAGATTTTGTAGATGTTACTGCTGCTGTCACCACTTCTGCTGTTGCTGTTGTTGGTTCTGCTTCTCCTCCTGTATCTGCTGCTGAATCTGCTGCTGTATTTGCTCCTGTCTCTGCTGCTGTCCCTGCTGCTGCTGGTTCAGCTTCTGCCTCTTCTGCCTCTGTTCAATTAAAGAAAGATCTCATGAAGAAGATAGATGCTATATATGATGACCAGAGTTCTGAGACTGATGAATTCAAAACAGACTCTGATGATTCAGCTGCTACTATTGCAAGGAAAAGGAAAGCTAGGAGCAAGGCCATGAAAAGGGTTCCTCCTGCAAAAGTCAAGGATAATAATGATATTCCTTATTATATTCTGCATAACTGTCAAATTACTGAACATTGGATGCAGTATTCCAAAAACCAGTTGAAAGCCATGAAGAAGAAGAGAAAGTATGAAAAGGGCTCATCCCAGTTCCAGCACCCTCATCCTCCTCCACCACCTCCTTCTGATGTAGGTGCAGGTGGCAGCTTTGCAAGTCAAGCCCCAGCTAGAAGCCAGGCTCCCTATCAACCCCATGCCAGATCCTACGAAAGGGAAAGCCAGTCTAGGGGTTCTTATTCTAGGAGAGGAGGATACAGGGGAAATCAGAGAGATTTTCAGGTTTATTCTAAAGGGCATTCCAGGCAGCACCCATACTCCAGGGGAGGACATGTTTCAGCTGATACTACTTCTGGTCCATTCCCCTACAAGCTCAAGGAGACAATGTCTGCCAGGCCTCCTCAAGACAATTCTTCCAACAGGTATGAGCCACCTGTACCATTTGAGGACCCTGAAAAGAATCCATCTGCTTGGACTGCTAGGATGAAGGAAATGTCAGCATTAGATCAGATAAAGAAGGCCAAAGAACAAGGGCTAGACACTTCCAATATTTCTACTATGTCAGAGCAAAGACAAAAGGAGTTAGAGAGATATGCTTCCAGCAAATTCTTTGATGCAGACAGATATATGGAATTGCAACCTGCTGCTGTGGTTCCCAGGACTTCAAAGCAAACCTATTTGGGTGCAGCAGATGACACCAGGTCCAACAAGGAAGCCCAAAACCCTAACAGAGAAATCAAGATGGTTAAAGGCAAAGAGAAGAAGTGACTTTGTAAGGTGACAATCTTTGGATTTTCTGACTGCTATCTGGATGCCATATACACACATATATATATATATCTCTGTGATGTTTCTGCAATGTCTAGCTGTTGTTTTTATGCTTTTCTAATTATATGTTGTTAATTGATTTTCCAAAGTCTGTAAATAGTTATCCTAACCCAAATAGGGGGAGATTGTTGGAACACCCTATTACTAATTTGGGTCAGGATCACTATGTCTTTAGGAACCTTTGTTTGACCTTCTATATAGCTTAATAGGTCAATTAGAATTGAGTCTAAGGGTTAGAAGTCTAGGATTGGAAGCTGCCCTGAAGACCAAGTTTTTCTATCTGGAGACCAAGTCTGATCGTCGAGCTCAGCACGACGATTCGTCGAACTCAGATCGACGATCGTCGAGCTCAACTTCGACAGATCGTCGAGCTCCACTCGACGATCGCTGAGCTCAACTTCACAATATCGTCGAACTCCATTCGACGATCGATGAGCTCAGGTCGACGATTTTGACTCTGCTTTGGATCTTTATCTCTGAGCTCAGTTCGACGATCTTTGAGCTCAGATCGACGATTATTTTGCTGCTTGAGTTTTCCAGTTCGCTGAGCTCAGCTCGACGTTAGCAGAGCTCAGTTCAACGATTTTGGTTAACTTCCAGAATTCAAATTCAAATCAGACAGGAGTTATTTTGCAATTAATTCAGAGATTTGCTAGCCGTTTTCATTTATTTCTGGACCAAGTTTCAAGGGATCTTTCAAGGAATAATTCTGTGGACTTTCCTCCAGAAGAGTTTTTGCAATTAAGAATGCAATCAATGCAGACCAACGGCTATCTTTGACAGAGAATGATATTCTATTCTGGAACAGAGAATAAAAGACAGAATGTTTTTTGAATCAACAGAGATTAACAAGAAGAGAACACACAATACAGATTACAAAGACTCTTTCAAGATCTTCTGTCAAAAAGAATTCTGAAGAACACTCACTTAAGAGATCAAGCTTTCAAAATCTCTTCATCTTTCAAAGTGTTCAAGGCCAACATCATTTCAAGACTCCAGACACTCAACATTTCAGCCATTGCTGGAACCATCTATTGCTGGAGTTCTACCTTTGAAGGCCTATCACCCTCAAGCAAAGCTTTTCTTCCTGAAGATTTCAAGGATTCAGGGGGAGCTTTGACATCAATCCACATAGTCTTCTCAGTTGTTTGAGAAAGAGAAGACTGCCATCACTCTCTCACCCCCAGTTTGTAAAGGGTTTCTCAAACTCCCTTCAAAAGTTTGAATCTGGTTTTTGAGCACCTTGTCAAAAGCTCATTGGTGGCAAGACACCTGATCAAAAAATCTGCTTTGGTTTTTGAGCACCTTATCAAAAGCTCATTGGTGCCCAGGACACCTGATCAACTCATCCTGCAGTGGATTCCTACCTAGGGTGGTAGAAGAGTGGATGTACCCAAGTTTGGGGAACCACTATATTTCCTTATGTCCTCTGGCTCTGCTTGTTTACTTTTTGTTTCTGGCCTTGATTTGTCTGTGCTTAGCTTCTGCATAGCTTAGTTCTGTGATTAGATTTATATTTGCTTCCCTGCTCACACTTATTACAACAATTGTTGTAAAAGTTATTAAAAGTACTAAAACACCATATACTCTATTCACCCCCCTCTAGAGTATATCAGATCTAGTTGCACTTTCACGAGATCTTTTAATCAATTCAATCAATGGATTATTCCACCAATAAGATATCATCCTTTAGGTTATAAATATCAACCTGAATAATCTTACGTTTCCAGTTTTAATTATGTAAAGAAAGAAGGACTCAAGGTAACCTGGGTCAAGAATAGCTAATATGTTTTATTGAAGGTGAAAGACTATCCCACCACAGAGTAACAATGGTATCTGGATAGTGGCTGTTCAAAACACATGACTGGAAATAAGGATAACCTAATCAACTATAAGTCAAAGTTAGGACCTAAAGTAATATTTGATGATTCCAATTGTGGCCAGACTGAAGGATATAGAAAGGTCAAGATTGGAGCAGTCACCTTCAGGAATGTTGCATATGTAAGTTGACTGAAGCACAACCTGACATACATAAGTTAGTAATGTGATGAAAGGTTTCAGGTATCCTTTAATATAACTTCATGTATTATTACTTCAGTAGATAATCAGGTAGTATTGATTGGCATAGAGTTGGAAACATTTATGTAGTTAATTTTCAGTCAGCTAAATCTGAAATATGTTTATTTAATCAAATTAGCAATAATAATGACCTTTGGCATAGGAGATTAGGACATGTTAATTTGAAAATTTTTGCTAAACTCTCTAGGGACAACCTTGTTAGAGCATTGCCTTCTTGCCCATACAAGAAGGAAAACCTTTGCAGGGCTTGTCAGTTAGGCAAGCAAACTAAAAGTAGTTTTAGATCAATAAATAAAAGTGACTCACCTAGAATATTGTACTTGCTACATATGGAACTTTTTGGCTCTACTGTTGTACAATGTCTAGGAGGGAAATCTTATAATTTAGTGATTGTATATGACTTCTCAAGATTCACTTGAGTATTCTTTCTGAGATTTAAGTCAGATAACTTCAAGGTTCTTACAGATTTTTCAAGAACATACAGATTGAGTATGTAACGCCCCGAAACTCAAAAGAGCGACGGGAGGCGTTTTGCGCCAAGTATGGATTTAGGCAGGGGTGACACGGCCTGGGACACGGGCGTGTCATAGGCCGTGTCCTTGGCGGGTTGAGGTGTGTTTAACACAGTCTGCGGTGTCGACACAGAGTCTACTATGTCGACACAGGGCATGCTTTGTCGACACAGGGCCTGCTGTGTCGACACAGGGCCTGCTGTGTCGACACAGGGCCTCCTGTGTCGACACAGGGCCTGCTGTGTCGACACAGGGCCTGCTGTGTCGACACAGGGCCTGCTCTATCGACACCGGGCCTGCTGTGTCGACACCGGGGCTGCTGTGTCGACACGGGCCTGATGTGTCGACACAGGGTGTCTACACCGAGTGTCTACACAGGGTGTGTTGTGTCGACACAGAGTGTCGACACAGAGTGTCGATACAGGGGTCTTGGCACGGTCTCGGCTAAATATCCTGACATAGTTTAAGGTTGTTGCGGACGTCTCTTTCTCCGATTTATGAACCGTGCGGTGTTCGACCCAGTTTTTCCATGTCAGACCCGGATCGTAGCCGTACATTTCTTTATGTTGGGATCCGACGGCTGGAGGTTATTCCTATTAGGATATACCTGAGTATAGGGTTTCAAAACCCTCATCTTCTATTCACTGGTTCTCTGTTTAAGTTCTAGAGAGAGGTGAGAGCAATGAGGAAGAAGAAGTCTAGATCCGGTCACCGATGGAGCTTAGGAGCTCCAAATCGCGAACCGACTTCGGATCTACGGAGGTAAGGAGAGGGCGGTGCTTTTCATCCGCATACTTCTCCATGGTGCCAAGGAAGAATGCTAGGGTAACGATTCTCTACTTGAGCAGTGAAGCTCTACTTCTTTTGTATAGGGAAGCCCGCTCTCGCGAGTTTGCGGTGAGTTTGAGGCGTTCCTTTGGGTAGACATGAATAGTCCCCGTTGTGTACATGTAGAGTCCGTAATCGAGAACGGATATAGGCATGATGTGTGAAGCCTACCCGGACAAGTTGGTCTAGATCGGTGATGTTGCATTGCATAAATGGCCGGAGAATACTCCGTGCGAATGTTTGTTTTTCGGTTTTCCTACGTGTTAGATTGCAACAGGGAGCCTTCGGGATTAAACCCAAGGTGCAACAGGAAAACTAGCCAGATGCGTGATTCTGCCAACATGGTGGCCTGGGAGCCTACTTGAACATAACCGGGTTATGTGAAGTGTGTAACGGAAACAAGACTCGGGAGATGTTTAACCCGCGCATATGGCTTAAATTATCATCGGGATGTGAGCACGGGTTAGACGGAATCGTACCCGCTCTATGTCGTTCGGTGTGAGCCGTTGGCATAGATGAGGGTCTTCGGCGGTCTATGGCTTAAATTGACGTGACCCATGCCGGGAAGACAAAATGCTCATAGTTTGGCTGTCAAAGTGGCGGTGGTGAGACTGGGTTGTCTATGGCTTAAATTGACGTGACATTGACCGGTTCACCGAGAATGTGACCTGAGTGCACGGGGCGTGTGGCCATGCGTGTTAATGCCTGTGATACAATGCATATATATACTGCTTGGTTTATGCTAATAAAGTGCAGGGAAGGAGCATCGCCGCCCCGAATTGGGGGCGGGATCGTTATAATTTGGTCAGCATGACTGACCGTTGCTTTTGTTTGCCACCGTGCGGTGGATTGTTGCTTGCAGGTGTTGCGGAGCTAAGCAATAAATAGCGGGCTAAAGCCCAAGTTGCTGAGTCGGCCCTCAAAGGCCTAATTCTGAGTGTTTTCTTTTATTCATGTATGGCCGGCCTGCGTGCCGAGGTTTGAAAAATATGTAATTTGAGGAAAAAGATTGTAAGGCCATAAGGCCAGTACTTGTGTATTTGTACTTCATTCTTGTTGGCTTTGTAGTGGACATTCATGCTAGTGTTGGGTTCTTTATTAATGCAACAATTTTAATTGCTTCCGCTAGAATGCTCTGTGTAGGACGTTGATATTAGTTGGATGGTTTCCATTGAGTAACCACCCGGTCTGTTAGTGGTATATGGGGTCGGGCCCCGGCCTGACGTACTGTTATATGCTATGTGATGGATAGGGGGTGTTACAATTTGGTATCAGGCTACTGATTTGGGTCAGGCTTAAAATGAATTCGTGGGCGAATTCTTTTAAGGGGTGGTGAGCAAATGTGTCATTATAACAGCAAAAGAACCCATGAATGTCCACTTAGGAATGAAAATACACGTGTTCGAGGAATCTGCGTGTTCCTATAATTGCTATTTGCAATTTTGTTTGGTCGCTTAACAGTGTTTTGTACAACTATAGGTGACCAGAAGCGGTGTTGTGCCGTCGGAACGCCGAGTGTCTAAGGCTAGTAGTGCACCAAATAATGCTCCTGCAACACCTCCATTGGCTGAAACCATATGATTGGTTGCCGAAGAAGTGATTGTCATGATCAATGCGCAGCATGCAAGGCAAATATAGCAGCCCGCTCCTGTGATGGAGCAGGTACCTCTTCCAGAGGTTGAGCCGAGAAGAGTGGAACAGGTTGTAGTGGAACCGTTGGTGCCGAGGAGGGCAACCGAGAGACAGCTCAAACACGTTACGAGCTTTAATCCTCCTGTGTTCTCGGGGTTGGGAACCCCATCTCAAGATGAAGACTAGCTCTCTCATATGAAGAGAGTCTTGACAGCGACGGAGACGGAGGAGTGGAAGATGACCACTATAGCAATGTTCCTGTTGGATGGAGACGCTAGGCTGTTGTGGGAGGGTTTGGAGCTACATCTATTGAGAGGAAGGCAACTTACAGACATCTCGATGGAGGAGTTCTCGAGACTGTTCTTGGCTAGGTACCTCCCTTCGACTCAGAGGATAGCTTTGGAGAATGAGTTCTAGAGGTTGGTATAAGGAGAGAGTAGCGTGGATGAGTATCTCCACGAGTTTACTCGTTTGGGTCTGTACGCTAGCTCCACCATCGCGGATGAGGAGCGTAAGACCAACCGTTTCTACGAAGGTCTAAGAGATGACTTGAGGCTACTACTCTCGGGGCCGATAACGTAGGGTTTCTTGACCCTGGTCAACACGGCTCGGTCTTTGGAGAAGGACATGAAGAATGTTCAAGCGAAGAAAAGCTTGGGTGATAAAAAGATGGAGTTCAAGGTGCCGACTACCTCAAAGTCTGGGTACCGTAAGTTCTTTAAGAAGGCTAGGACTTCGGGTCCAGCTCCTTCTTCCGGTGCTTCTTGGGTGACTACAGGTCGGACCCCGGGTGCATGTTTTACTTGTGGGAAGCCGGGGCACTTTTCCCGTGACTGCTGGAGCGGACGTCCCAAGATCGAAAGTAAGCCGGGAGCAACTTATGAAGAGAAGGGCAAGGCGGTGGAGTCAATCGCGTCCCATTATGCTCAGGCTCAACCAAGGGTTTATAATCTTGGCCAACAGGAGGCCATCAAACAAGCGGATGTGGAGACATGTACGGTTTAATTTGTAGCAAGTTAAATTTCTTTAAATACTTGTTATGCGTATGTTACCTTACCACATCTTGTTTTGGATTTGTGAGAATCCGGCAAGAGCAATCTTTGATACGGGAGATTCACACTCCTTCTTGTCCGAAGGATTCATATCGCGCATCGGAGTACCTTCTTCGATGGCGAAGGACAAGTTGGATGTGTTGTTACCGAATGGTTGTTCGATGCATGCAGATAAAATCTGCGGTGTTAAGATTTGCATTGGGAATCAAGAGTTCGATTTGCAAGCATCATTACTACCGCTGGTGGAGTTCGACATTATATTTGGCATGGACTGAATCTCATAGAAGCAAGACTATATTGATTACGATCGCAAGGAAGTCAAGTTGGGAGCATGTCGTGAGATGACTTTTATGGGTTTGAAAGGGTCGAGCAAGACGTTGATGTCTGCTCTTCAGGTGGTGAAGGCGGTTCATGCTGGTGCAGAACTGTTCTTTACACTAGTGGAGGTTGCAAAGCCAAAGCCTACGTTTGATAGTATTTCAGTGGTAGCTGAGTACCCTGATGTGTTCCCCGCCGATCTTCCTGGAGCCCCGCCTCAATGGGAGATAGATTTCACGATTGAGCTAGTGCAAGGTGCGAAGCCTGTGTCACGATCTCCGTATCGGCTAGCGCCTAAGGAAATGGCGGAGCTGAAGGTGCAACTTCAAGAGTTGTTGGAGCAAGGGTTTGTGCGTCCAAGTTCGTCACCTTGGAGTGCACCGGTCCTCTTTGTTAAGAGGAAGGATGGAAGCTTGAGGCTTTATATTGATTACCGAGAACTGAACAAGTTGATGGAGAAGAACAAGTACCCAATCCCAAGGATCGATGATCTTTTTGATCAGTTGGTCGGGTCGATGGTGTACTCTAAGTTGGATCTTAAGTCCGGCTACTATCAGCTGAGAATAAGGGAGAGTGATATCTCTAAGACAGTGTTCAGTACCAGATACGAGTATTAAGAGTTTACGGTCATGCCGTTTGGGCTGATGAATGCGCCGTCGGTGTTCATGGATTTGATGAACAGGACCTTCAGGGAGTACTTGGACCATTTTGTGATCCTCTTCATCGACGATATTTTGGTGTACTCGCAGAGTGAGGAAGATCACTTCAGGCATCTTAATTTGTTTTTGGAGACGCTAAGGAGGAATAAATTGTACGCCAAGTTCTCGAAATGTGAATTCTGGTTGTCCTCAGTGGTGTTCCTCGGTCATATAGTGAGTGGAGAAGGTATTGCAGTGGATCCGGCGAAGATTGTTGCAATACGAGAGTGGCCTGAGATTTCTACGGTAGCGCAAGTCCGGAGCTTTCTGGGGCTTGCAGGCTATTTTAGGCGCTTCGTTGAGAACTTCTCGCAGATAGCATGACCTCTCACTACTTTGATGAGGAAAGAGCAGAAGTTCGTTTGGACGCCGGAGTGCACGCGAGCTTTTGAGGATTTGAAGTGTCGGTTGACCACGGCGCCAGTTCTTAGTTCGTCGTGTGGGATCGAAGGTTTTGAGATTTATAGCGATGCTTCAGGCAGTGGTTTGGGTTGTGTGCTATTACAGCATGGAAGCGTTATAGCATATGGCTCGAGACAGCTGAAGGTGCATGAGAGGAACTATCTGGTACACGACTTGGAGTTAGACGCCGTGATTTTTGCCTTGAAGCTGTGGAGACATTATTTGTACGGTGTGGAGATTGATATCTACACCGATCATAGGAGCCTGAAATATTTGCTGCATCAGAAAGATCTGAACATGCGGCAACGTAGGTGGATGGAGTTCCTGGGGGACTATACATTCAAGATCCACTACGTGCCTGGTAAAGGCAATGCGGTTGCGGACGCGTTAAGTCGTCGGGCCCCAGCTCAAGCCAATTGGCTATCGCTCCATGACGAGCGGTTGGTTCGGGAGTTAGAGGCGTTGGAGATCTCTTGCGTAGACAAGCAATCAAGTGCTGAAGCAGTATTGAATTGGACTGAAGTCCAATATGACCTGGTTGATCGTATTCGGCAGGATTTGGATATGGCTGTCCACATGAAGCAACTCATGATAGAGGCTCTTGATGGGTCAAATTGCCAATTCATTGTGGAGGACGGATTACTTTGGAAAGACGATCGTCTATGCGTCCCAAGCGTGGGCAATTTGCGGGTGGAATTATTGTACGAGGTGCATCATACCAAGTACTCAATTCACCGGGGAGCATAAAGATGTACCGCGATGTTAAGAAATTGTTCTGGTGGCCAGGACTGAAAATGGATGTGGCGCTCTACGTGGCGAAGTGTCAAACTTGCGCCTTGGTGAAAGCGGAGTGCCAAAAGCCGGGAGGATTCTTGAAATCGTTGCCTATTCCGGAGTGGAAGTTTGACGACATTACTATGGACTTTGTGCACGGGTTGCCAAGGTCGCAAAAGGGGAACGACGCCATTTTGGTGGTCGTAGATCATCTAACGAAGGTGTCGCACTTCATTCCGCATAGGAAGGATGATCCGGTTGAGAAATTGGCAAAGCTGTATGTGGATAATATTGTGCAGCTTCATGGTGTGCCCTGCAGCATCGTGAGTGACCGAGATGGGCGGTTCACGTCCAATGATTGGAGTGTGGTGCAGCAGATGTTGGGAACAAAGCTGAGTTTTAGCACAGCCTTTCATCCGCAAACGGATGGGCAGACCGAGAGTGTCAATAGGACAATGGATGACATTCTTTGCATGTGTGTCCTGAACTTTGGAAAGCAATGGGAAGACCACCTATACTTGGTGGAGTTCGCGTACAATAATATCTACCAGGCAAGCATACAAATGGCGCCCTTCAAGGCCCTTTATGGTAGAAGTTGTTGCACGCCGTTGTCTTGATTAGAAACGGGCGAGACGAAGTTATACAAGCGACAAGAGGTGTAGGATGCTACTTATTTGGTGAGAACCATTCGGGAGAGGTTGCTAATCGCTCAGGACCGCCATGCTAAGTACTATAATGCCAAGCAAAGGAAGGTGGAGTTCACTGTTGGAGATTGGGTGTACTTGAAGATCAAGCCGTTCAAGGGTGTCTCGCGGGTGCGGCACTTGAAGAAGCTAAGCTCGAGATACCTTGGACCGTTTGAGGTTCTGGAGCAGATTGGTGAAGCAGAGTACCGGTTGAAGCTGTCAGTGGAGCTTAGTGGTCTACATGATTTATTCCATTTATCGGTGCTACGGAAGGCGGTGCAAGAACCTATACAAGTGATCGCGGTCGATCAAGTGCTCTTCGATAGTGGATTGACGACGAAGGTCAAGCCCGTACGTATTAAGCTCGGAAGTTAAGCGGCTACGCAATAAAGAGATCAGGATGGTCAAGGTCCGTTGGGACAGTTGCGGTTGGGAGGAGCTCTCTTGGGAGCGAGAGTAGACTATGCTTGAGGAGTACCCGGAGTTGTTTTGCTCAAGTACCGTTTAAGTTTTATGCTTATCTTTCCTTTATGTAATTTCGGGGACAAAATTATTTTAAGAGGGGGAGAGTTGTTGTCACAACCAGTATTTTCACCGCAAAGAAACAACTTATCAGAGTAAGGGAAAATGCGCATCATGATGCCACGTCAGCAGGGGATAACTGTGGACGCTCAGGCCGACACCAAACTAAACATGAAGAAAGGTTCCTTTTAAGTTATTTTAAGGAAAATCAGTTAAGTGCATAAGTTTGTCGTATCCATCGGCTTAGTGGCTCATCTAGTCCACGAATCAAAATATATTATACACTGCAGAAAAATACTTGTTTATATTAACTCAAACATCCTACATGAGTATAAACGTCCCCAATGGATAACTCATGATATGCAAGACTCTAAATTTATTATAGTAGGAAAAATAGTTTTTACGGTCGATAAAAATAACAAGTTAGAGTTTCAAATTATGCAATGCATGAAGTAATGGTAGTAGGTTTTATAGTTGAAAATACCTAATATGTATTCCTAACATAAATCCTCCCAGAGAACAAGTAATCAACATCCATATTTAAAGAACTGAGCAGCTGGCAAGTATAGAACAACTAACAACACAGTGGGTGCCAACAAGCTGACACGAACCCACGAACAAAAGTATGTCTGAACTAGTAAAACTAAACCAACCACAAACTATCTCGCTATAACGAGGCAACAACCACGGCCAACACTGCCGTCAGAAAATAACAATACCAGCACTGCTAACTGCTACTGCTTTGAACCTGTGACATTCCAAAAAAACAGAACACCTCAGTAAGAAGGCGCAAGTAGGGGCAGGAAAAGTAACAAACCAAAATAAACGAAGGGTCAATAGGGGTACCAACCCAAGACCAAAGGTACTGAAGTAAAGTACAGTAGAAAAACAGGGCATCAACATGAAAAGAACTCCTACGTGACTTGTCACGTTCCACAAGGGTGCACCAGACGCACAAGGCTATAAGGTGACTGCATAAATATTTCTCCAGAAAGAAAATACAAAACCTTCATTGAAGGAAGGTACAAAACCTTCATTAGGCACCTGTGGTCGACTCTACCCAAAAACACGGCGAAGTGGTCACTCTTGGACACACCACCCAAAAACACAGGCGAAGTGGTCGCTCTTGGACACACCACCCAAAAACAGACGGATATATATAATTCGTCTAACTGCGAGGGAGTCTCATACTCTCCACCATACACCGCAGACATCCAAAAACCAGGTAGACTTCCACAGGGCACTAATGACGGTAACAAACACCGCGGAGGTGGAATCGTCCACTAACTCCCGCATTCAAGAAACCCCAAGAAACCACAACACAAATACCTCGAGATCTGGATCGACAGATTCTACTTGATATTACCGAACTCAAGACGCGGTTGATCAACCTCTAGGAGCAATTTACATTCCTAGATAAATTCTAACGCGCTAAATAACGAAAACTAAACTTGCACAACCATCATTAAAACATACCAGGATCAATTTACCCAAAACCAGACAAAATCGAGCTTTCCAAGACAACACCTTACAAAAACAAAGGATCGTTGACACGATTAATCATAACAATGATTCGGAAGAACAAGCGTAGAAAAATTTAAGGAACATGAAAGTATAGTCGTTACCATCAGATCGGACAAAGAGAAATGAGGGGAAAACCACCACTTGCCTTGGTTTTACCGGAAAAGTCCTCTGAATCACTCCACGTCGAAGATCAGGGAAAAAGACTGTGGGAGGAGTTGAAATCTAGACAAATGGCCAAATAGGGGATTAGGGCTGAGAAACCCTAACAAGAAAATCTCAAAGAACGGGGAAGAAATTACCACGAGGTCGAAGCTCTCGACGAGAGCTTTCCAGATCTACAACCGGTTTGAAATTCCGAGCACCGGAGCACCGTCAACAGCCACCAGAAGGAATGAGGACAGACCCCCACTTTCTCGCTCAAGCCGCTCTGGTTCGGGAGGGAAAGAATCGGAGAGGATGAAGAAAGTGAAGAAGGTATTTATACCAAAGGTCAAAATAGAAAGAACAACAAATTAAATCGGGTTTGGCTGAACAAGGTTTCCCGAGATAGGAGGGAAAGAGTTACTCGAGTAACACTAGACCTACTCATGTAGTACACTACGACCACTTGAGTAACCGAGACCTACTCGAGTAGTTCATTCCAACTACTCGAGTAAAAAAAAAACTACTCGTGTTGTTCAATGCAACCTCATGAGTACAAAAGACCTACTCGAGTAGTTCAATACTACTACTCGAGTGACAGAAGGCCTACTCGTGTAGCTCACCACAACCACTCGAGTAACAGCAACTTACCCATGTAGCTCATGACATCTACTCGAGTAACAGAGAAGGAGTACTCGTGTATAAGGGAATTACACGAGTAAGGCACTGGGATTTCTTGAGTACAGGGAAATTACACGAGTATCAGCATGGGAAAACAACTCGAGTACAAGGGAGGATCCACTCGACGAAATCTGCTCGAAAATCGTCGAACTCAACACGAAGATCCGCTAGACCTACAGCAAGCTCCGCTCGACAATTCGTCGAGCTCAGCACGACAACGATCGTCGACCTCAACACAGCGCCCAAGAAAAGTGACAATCATCGAGCTCTGCTTGGCGATCATCGACCTCAACACAGCGCCCAGAGATAATGACAATTGTCGAGCTCCGCTCGACGATCGTCGAACGCACCACAACGCCCAGAGAAAAAGACAATCATCGAGCTCCGCTCGACGATCGTCGAACTCAAAACAGCGCCCAGAGAAAATGACAATTGTCGAGCTCCACTCGACGATCGTCGAACTCAAAACAGCACCCAGAACAAGGGAATACAATTGTCGAGCTCCGCTCGACGATGGTCGAACCCGACACGGCGCTCAGGAAAAAAATCGAAAAAACTCGATTCAACGAAAACCCACACCTAGGAGGGCTTCCCGAGAGATCAACACAAGCAGACAAAGCATTAATATAACAAATAAACGTGTTCAGATAATTGAACAGGGAACTATGAGCTCAAAACAAAGGCTCAAACGCGCCGAATTAAACAAACTCACGCAGTAGGCGAAAACTGCAGCTACGGACACAACTGCTAAGTCAAAAACCAGAATCCTACGAGCCATTCTCGAGATATTAACCGCCAAAACATGCGGCGAACAAAAACATAACACAAAACTTCGATCGCGCGCCGAGACTCCAAAAACGCTCGGGTTGCGACAAAACGTGACGAGCACGTCCAAAACTACCCAAATCCAACACTCGACGTTAAAAGTAACGCCACGACATCATAAATCTGACGTTGCCCAAACAAATAAAATCATCGAAAAATCGGGGGCGTTACAGTTGTAACGCCCCAAAACTCAAAAGAGCAACAGGAGGCGTTTTGTGGCAAGTTTGGATTTTGGTAGGGGTGACACGGCCTGGGACATGAGTGTGCCATAGTCCGTGTCCCTGGCGGGTTGAGGTGTGTTTGACACAGTCTGCTGTGTCGACACAGAGTCTACTGTGTCGACACAGGGCCTGCTGGAAGGAAGAATAGAACCCTAATTGAATTTGCAGGCACATTACTTGTAGATGCTCATTTGCCCCTATCTTTTTGGTCAGATGCTGTGAGCACAACAAATTATGTGCTGAACAGAAGTTTGATACACAAGCTTAAGAATAAGACTCCTTATGAGCTACTTAAAGGGAAAAAACCAAAAGTATATTACTTTAAAATTTTTGGTTGCATATGTTATATTCACAACAATAATAAGAAACACATTAGAAAGTTTAGAAGCCAAGGCTGAAATGGGAATTTTTCTTGTATATAGCCAAGTAAGCAAAACATATAGGGTTTATAATAAATCAACAATGAAAATAGAATAATCTATTCATATTTTATTTGATGAGACTAACATGTTTTATAAGGAGAAATAAATTTCTACCAATAACACTTTGCAGGTACCTCACTTGTGTGAGAAATTGAATGACTTGAACCTCACCCAAGAGGCTCCATCACATCCTTCTCCACAAGTTGAAGAAGATAGTGAAGAAGTATGTTTGGAAGTGGCTGAACTTCCTCCAACAACTACTATAATTCCACAAGAAGAATTAATTCCCCAAGCTATTGCTCAACCAACTCCTCCCACTGAATTTGTCACACTTAAAGATCACCATGTATCTCAAGTGATTGGAGACATTTCAGTTGGTGTGCAGACAAGGCATCAACTCCACTAGGACATGATGCATGCCTGCTTCATATCTCAAATTGAGCCCCAATCCATCAAATATGCAGAGCAATATCCACACTAGATTATTGTAATGCAAGAGGAGCTCAACCAGTTTGAGAGATGTAGAGTTTGGATTTAGTTCCAAGACCACAAGACTACCTAGTCATTAGAACTAAATGGGTATTCAGAAACAAGCTTGATGCTCAAGGTATTATCGCAAGGAACAAGGTCAGGCTAGTTGCTCAAGGATACAGAAAAGAGGAATGCATAGACTATGACCAGACATTTTCACCTGTTGCAAGGCTGTAAGCAATCAGAATTTCTCTAGCCTATCTAGCCAAGAAGAAGTTCAAGGTTTACTAGATGAATGTTAATAGTGCATTCCTAAATGGTGAACTTAAACAAGAGGTTTCTGTAGAACAACCACCAGGTTTTATTTCTCCTACTCATTCCTCTAATGTCTTCAAATTGCATAAGGCTCTCTATTGTCTAAAGCAGGCTCCAATAGCTTGGTATGAAACCTTAGCTAGATTTCACTTAGAGCATAAATTTTCTAGAGGCATAATAGATATTTTATTTATTAAGCATCATCATGATAAATTCTTATTAGTACAAATATATGTAGATGATATTATATTTGGTTTTACAGATTCCAAATTATGCAAAAGGTTCTCCAACTTTATGCATTCAAAGTTTAAAATGAGTAGCATGGGTGATCTCTCCTACTTCGTTGGTCTCCAAGTGAAGCAGAGACCTGATGGCATCTTCTTATCCCAATCTAAATATGCTAAGGAGCTAATTAAAAGGTTTGGGATGGGTGATGCTTCAGCAAAGAAAACACCTATGGCAATCAATGCTGTAATTGATTCTGGTGAACATGGGAAACCTGTAGATCAGAAATTATATAGGGCCATTATTGGGTCCCTGTTATATCTTAGAGCAAGTAGATCAGATATTATGTTTTCTACAAGTCTTTGTGCTAGGCTCCAGGTGATCCCTAAAGAATCCAGCCTTATTTTCTTAAAAAGGATTTTAATATATATAAAGAGTTGCCCTAATCTAGGACTCTGGTATCCAACTGAGTCAGAATTTGAGTTAACTGGATATGAAAGTGATGGGTTAGATCTAATATACTCTAGAGGGGGGTGAATAGAGTATTTGTAGGTCCTTATAAAACTATTACAGCATCTGCTGTAATTAAAATGTGCCGAATTAAACTAAAGTAAATAATCACACAGCAGTCCTGAAAACACAAGCACAACAAGAACAAAAAGAAATGGGGCATCCAGAAGACACAAAAAATTTTATAATGGTTCCCCAAACTGGGTATATCCACTCTTCTACCACCCTGGTAGGAATCCACTCAGGTTTTTGATCAGGTGCTTGACACCAATGAGCTTTTGATCAGGTGCTCAAAAACCAAATCCTCAAGTCTTTTGATCAGGTGACTTGTAACCAGGAATCACTTTTGAAGGGAGATGATAACCCTTTATAGAGGTGGGGATGAGAGAGTGATGGAAGTCTTCTTTTCTCAATCACAATGAGAAGACTATATGGATTCAGTGATGTTGTCAAAGCTCTCCCTGAGATGTAAAAGGGTTAAGGCTAGGAAGCTTTACACAGGGTGAGTAGGTCTTCAATTGAGAGACTTGATACAAGAGCTTTAGGCTGATGGTGCTTGACTGTCTTAGCAAGGTCCAGGAGAAGAAGAACAGGAAGACTCTTGATTTGAGAAAGGTGTTCTTCTTGCTTCTTCTTCAAATTACTGACAGACTGAGAAAGCCAATGAAGATCTGCTTCTGAATATCTTTTGATGAAAGCAGGAATAATCTTTTCTATCTTTGTATCTGTATCAGAGAAAAGAGAAAAATCTCTTTTTACATTTTTCTGGGGAAATTGGTCTTTTGAATTTTGAATTCCTTCTTCATTCAATGCTGACGACCTAGAGAATAAGCAGCATTGAATAATTTCCCCAACTGTCTCGTGGAAAAATGGCAGGGAATAATCTTGGAGAATATCCCAATCAATGCTCCTCTAACGGTTATATTCAGAGAATGTTAGAGCATTGATTACTCAGCAATTATTGCAGTAATCATGGGGACAGGGCTGGAAATGACTCTGTCTGGAATCGTCGAACAGATGACAGAAATCGTCGAACTGAGTTCACAGTTCGTCGAGCTGAGATGTTGTGTTCGTCGACCAGACGGCTTCTGTTCGTCGAGTTGATTTCCATGATCGTCGAGCTGAGTTTCATGATCGTCGAGCTGGAAACTGAACTGCTATCTCTTCTGAACCTTGTCTATTCTGTGTTTGAAGTTCGTCGAGCTGGTAAATGTGTTCGTCGACTGGAGTTCAGCAACTATTCTGGAGTTGTGTATCGAAATATTCTGTGGGTGTCGACACAACCTTTCCTCAGTGTCGACTGATGATCTGTGTCTCGACACAAGTTCTTCTAGGGTCAACTCAGTTGGTGTCGACATATACTATGAGAGTCGACACAAGTCTTCTGGTTCTAAGTTGTTGAAGTATATAATTCCAAAATTCGTCGGGCAGAGAACTGAGTTCGTCGACCTGAGACTAGAGATTATAGTCTTGACAGAATGCTGTAGTATTCCAAAGATTCGTCGACCAAAGAATAGAGTTCGTCGAGGTGAGAACTAAGTTCGTCGACCAAAGTCTGATACTAAGGACTTAGACTATCTTAATGTTTTTTGAACTTGAAGTGTTGTTGTAGTGTCCAAGTTTTCGTCGACCAGAGTACCAAGTTCGTCGAGCTCAGCTCAGAGAATTTAATCTGAGATCGTCGAGATGAGTACGACTATCGTCGACCTGAGTTCGACGAACGTCAAACTCACTTTAGAGATTCTTGAAATCTTTTAAGTCTTGAGTCTCTGGCAGTCTTGTTGATAGCTGGTCCATGTGATGTTGACTCTAAGGACTTTGCCTAGACTCTAGAACACAACTATGACCCTGACTATGCATTGTGGGTCATAAGATCCTAAGTTAGTGAACCTAGCCCAAATCAAACTAGCGATCCAACGATCTCCCCCTATTTGGGTGAGGTTACTAACCACAAACTCAGACTTAAACTGAAAATAAACAAAGCATAAAAACATATATCTAGCAGAGATAGATAACACATGCAACAAATATATATATATACATGAGCTTTATTCAGAAAATATAAAGCAGTTATAAATAATGCAGAAAGATAAATAGAGTTCAAAATCACTTTTTCTACTTCTTTTCCTTTGGCATTGCATCCGTGCTCTTGTCTCCTGGCTTTGTAAATATTATTTCTCTGTTAGGGTCTGAAGCTTGCACACTGGTCATGGTCATGTTAGCAGCCCCTAAAATCTTCAGAGACGTAGCCTTGGGGACAACTGCTTCAGGATGAAGAGACATATACTCTGATGGATTAAATACTTTATTGTTGACTTGCAATCTATTAAGTTCTTTCTCTCTATACGATGACATAGTAGTGAATTTAGAGGGTCTTGACCTTCTTTCCTGGCTTTATTCATTTGAGAGACCCGAACTAATTCATTTAACCTTACCATTCTGAAGTTGGGGTCAAGCTCAGGATCAAGAGGAGGAGAAGGAGGTCTCTCTGAATTTGCTACCTGGTCTGACTTTAGAGAAGAGATTCTGAACTGAGTAGACTGGTCCTGGAAATTTTTCGATACTGCATGTTGCAACTTCTGACTGGAGTATAAAGACCTGGGAGGTGGGACTTCACTAAGCTTTCCTTTTGACTTTTTTGAAGTAATAGACCTTTGAGAGGATGAATGCTTATCAGAAGATCTAGCTTGCCTTTGATAGGTCTGGGTAATAGAAGGATATCTTTGAGGTGCTAATCCAGAGGCTCCTACTACTGGAGGAGGAGGAGGAGGTGGATCTTTTCTGTATCTTTGAACTGGAGGAGGTGAATATCTTTTGCTTCTCTTCCTCTCCTTCTGCTGATTCTTGGACAGCCACATCCATGCTGGCATCCCTTTATATGGTATTATCTTTTGAAGAATGTAATAGGGAGTGTCATTGTTTGTCTTAGACTTAGGAGCAGGAGGAGGAGGGGCTTTTCTTTTCTTGGACACTTGCTTCCTCTTTGGTTCATCATCAGATTCATCATCTTCATCCTCATCATCACTATCCACATCATCAGATCTTTGAGGATTATCATATAGAGCATTCAGATCCTTCAAAGCCTCAGCAGAAATAATATGCTTTTCTGGAGCAGGAGTAGGAGTTTCAACAAGAGTTGGAGGAGAAGCTACAAAAGAATCAGAACTAACTTGTACAGAGCTTTAAGTTCCTGCCTTATTTTCCTCTCCAATATCAAAAAAGATCAGTTCATCTAGATCTAGCATGCAGGAGTCATCCATGACAAAGGTTGGTGTTGAAGGTATTATTGGAGAAAAGGGAATAACCACTACTTCTGGAAGTGGAGTGACTGCTGGCTATGCAATAGCAAAACATTCCCTAAGTTGCTTAGCAACTTCTAAAGAGATGGGGAAAGTGTATGGTATAATAACCAAGGATGGCTTAGTAATCTCAGCTGGAAGGTAATTAAAATGTATAGTATCAAAAATACTTAACAAATTAGTAATATCTACTGTGGGATTTAGAATGAAATCACCAACAGTATTGGGCTTTTCAGAGACTGATTCATCAAAATCCATATCAGTCTCAATAAAGTCAATCAAATCTGTAACTATGTAGTCTGTGCAATCTACTGCTGTTGCTGGATCTAGAGCATTGCTGCTGGAGCTAGCTGAATCCTCTGGAGCTGTAGCTACTGCTTCATCATTAGGCATCTCCCCCTGCTTGGTTTCCGTGGGAACTGAGGCTAGGCACCTCGCTGAAGATGGGGCAGCAGTAAGAGCAGAGATTTATTCAGAAAGAGAGGAGATGGTGGTAGCAAGTGGTGTAATGGCCTCTGCTATAAGGGATTTGAGGAGGGGAGTGATTATGGAAATGATAGAAGATATGGTGGAGTGGTCCAGTGATGGAAGAGCAGTAGATGTTTCAGATGTGGTTTGAGTAGAAACATGTGGAGGGATGATAGATGGTGGTGGAGATGATGGAGTGGCATCTTTCATGATGGTGTCTGTTGGTAGATGGTAAGATGGTATTGAAGAGAGATGTGGGGGAAGAGGAGATGGTGGTGGTGTAGGAATGTAGGTGTCATGGGGGGAATCAGGAGGTGTTGGTGGTTGATTTTCTTGAAGAAGGGAAGATGGAATTTCAGTGATGTCAATTTGTGGAGATGGAGCTGGTGAAGCATGTGGAGATGGAGGTGGAGTAGGAACATGAGTATGTTGTTGTGGTTGTGGTGTTGGAGAGATAGTGGATGATGGAGGAAGGATCTCTTCAACAGGGTGGGAAGTGGCCTTTACAGCCCTTGTGCCTTCTGAAGCTGGGGTGGAAGAGGTAGAAGCCTTAGTTGGCTTGGTTATTGTCCTCTCCCACCTGCCAAATAAGGCACATGTTAGCCTTTTACTGGAATTGATGTATATGGTCGGGGTGACCAGTGATTCATCGGCTTTTTCTTGTAAAAAGATCCTTAGGATCCTTCCAAAGCAAACTTCTTTTTTATTGTTTTTCTTCTTTATCAAATCAAAAAGAATCTGTGCCCAATCCACTTGTTTCTTATCAATGATTGCACACATGACTAGAAACTGGTGTCTGGTGATGTAGTCATGGGCAGTATGTTTCCCAAGCAAAACTTTTCCAACCAAATCTGCCAAAACCTTATAAGGGGCAGAGAGGTGTTTCTTCAATATTTTATTAGGGTTATCTCCAGTATAACCCATTAGGCCCAACATCACGTCAGACTCCTCTATTTCAATCTCTAGTTGCTCTTCTCCATTCCTTAATCCAAAAATTTCAGTTGAAATTGCGGGAGTTAAGGAGACGGGGTTACCCGGAATGATGCATGTCATCGTATTTTCCTCTGTTGGTGATAGGGTGTAGACCCATTCTCTGATTTCAGTGCTGTGCAGTTTGATTCTACTTGTCAGCAAGGTTTTGAGTTCTTGTTCTTCAAGTAGTTCTAGAATGTAAAGAAATATGGGATCAGAATGCTGAAATGAATCAAAGTCCACATCAAAACCTCTATCGAACTTCATGCCTGCAAGAATGCTTGCCTAAATCTCCAATGGAATCACCTGCAAGAGAGACACAAAAATGGTGATAAAGTGCAAAGGAACAGAAAGCGTGGGACGGAGGTCGAAGAAAACCAAAATATAGGGTTTTCAAGAATATGAATCGACAGACTACGTTCCACGAAAATAGAAATAATTCTTCGAACTGAGTTCGACGAAATAATTTTGAATGAAATAATTCGTCGATCTTATCCAGAAGAATTGAAGATAGTTTGTCGAACTCCGTTCGACGAATATCTTCTGAAGCAAGTTCGTCGAACTCCATTCGACGAAAATTGTTTCACTCACAAAGAGTTCGTCGATCTCCGTTCGACGAATATCTCTCAAACTTTCCCCGGTTCGTCGAACTCCGTTCGACGAACTTTGGAAAATTCATCGAGTGCAGACAGAAATTAAATAAAGTCTTCTCCATTGATTATTCCAAGTTGATTTACAAAGAACATATGATTTCTCTCATCCAGAGGTTTGGTGAATATATCATCCCTTTGTAAATCAGTGTAGATATAGACAAGCTTGATTTTATTTTTGTCTACACACTCTCTAATGAAATGATGTCTTATGTCAATATGTTTTGTCCTACTATGGTGAACTGGATTCTGGGTATGGCTATAGCACTTGTATTATCAAAGAGTAGGGTTGAATTATTTAAGTTGAACCCATAATCTAGAAGTTGATTTTGTATCCAAAGCATCTGTGAACAACAGCTGCCTGCTGTAATATATTCTGCTTCAGCAGTTGAGGTTGACACTGATGTTTGCTTTTTACAAAACCAAGATACTAATCTCATACCCAAGAACTGGCAAGTCCCTGAAGTACTTTTTCTATCTACCCTACATCCAACAAAATCAGCATCAGAGTATACAGTTAACTCAAATTCTGATTCAGCAGGATACCATAGGCCTAGATTAAGACAACTCTTTATATATCTCAAAATCCTTTTTAGTAAAATTAGGTGAGATTCTTTAGGGTTCACTTGGAACCTATGACAAAGACATGTGACAAACATAATATCTCTCCTACTTGATGTGAGGTATAATAGGGACCCAATAATGCCCCTATAAAGTTCCTGATCCACAGTTTTCCCAGGTACATCAGAGTCCACAACAGCATTGGTAGCCATGAGTGTTTTCTTTTCTGAGGCATCAGCCATCCCAAACTTCTTTAGAAGTTCTTTAACATATTTTGCTTGAGAGATGAAGATGTCATCAGGGAGCTGCTTCACTTGGAGACCAAGGAAGTAGGAAAGCTCACCCATACTACTCATTTCAAATTTGGAATGCATGAGGTCAGAGAACCTCTTGCATAATTTGGAATCTGTATAGCCAAATATAATATCATCCACATAGATTTGTACTAATAAAATTTGGTCCTTATGATGTCTAGTGAAAAGTGTTTTATCTACAGTTCCTCTTGTAAATTTATGCTCTAATAGAAAACTAGCTAAGATCTCATACCAAGCTCTTGGAGCTCGCTTTAGACCATAAAGAGCCTTATGCAATTTAAAAACATGAGAGGGGTAAGTTGGAGAAACAAAACCTAGAGGTTGTTCTACATAAAACTCTTCTTTTAGCGCTCCATTTAGAAAAGCACTCTTCACATCCATTTGGAAGACCTTGAATCTCTTGTATGCTGCATAAGTAAGAAATATTCTTATGGCTTCCAACCTTGCAACAGGTGCAAAGGTTTGATCATAATCAATTCCTTCTTTTTGCCTATATCCTTGAGCAACAAGCCTAGCCTTGTTTCTCACAACGATACCTTGGGCATCCAGCTTGTTTCTGAAAACCCATTTGGTTCAAATAACTAGGTAGTTTTGGGGTCTTGGAACCAAATCCCAAACTCTACATCTCTCAAATTGATTTAGTTCCTCCTACATTGCAAGGATCCAGTGGGGATCCTGCCCATCATCATGGATGGATAGAGGTTCAACCTGAAAGAGAAAATAGGCATTCATCAAATCTTCGGTGAGTTGATGCCTTGTCTGTATACCTTCTGATATGTCTCCAATCACTTGAGATCTGGGGTGATCCCTAAGTGTGACAAAATCAGTGGGTGGAGTTGGTTGTGCAATAACATTTGGAATTAATTCCTCCTGTGGAATTGTATTTGCTGTTGGTAGAGATACATTTTCTTCATCTTCTTCTTCTTCACTTTCTTCAATGGCTTGTGGAGAGGGATGAGTTGGAACCTCTTGGGTGAGGTTTAGTCCATCCAAGGTCTCACACAAGTGGGGTACCTGCAAGTTGCTATTGGTAGAAACTTCTTTCTCCTTGCAATACATGTTAGTCTCATCAAATGAAACATGAATGGAATCTTCAATTTTTAATGTTGATTTATTAAAAACCCTATATGCCTTTCTTACTTGGGATATCCTAGAAAAATTCCCTCTTCAGCCTTTGCCTCAAACTTTCTAATGTATTTTTTGTTGTGGTTATGAATGTAACATAAGCATTCAAATACTTTGAAGTAGTTGATTTTAGGTTTCTTCCTTTTAAGCAATTCATAGGGAGTCATGTTCTTTAGTTTGTGAATTAGGCTGCTGTTCAGGACATAATTTGCTATGCTTACAGCCTCTGCCCAAAAGGTTAGGGGCATGTAAGCATCTGCAAGCAATGTACCTGCAGCTTCAATGAGTGCCCTATTTTTCCTTTCAGCTACCCCATTTTGTTGGGGAGTTCTAGGAGCTGAGAAGCAATGCCTGATACCTTCCTTCTCACAGAACTCATGCATAAGAAGACACTCAAACTCTGTGCCATGATCACTTCTAATCAATGCAACATGAGTAGAGAAATCAATCTATATGGTCCTGAGAAAATCTGTAAGAACCTTGAAGGTATCTGACTTAGATCTCAGAAAGAATACCCAACTGAACCTGGAGAAGTCATCCACTCTAACCAAAGTGTAGGATTTCCCTCCTAGACTTTGTACAACAATGGGTCCAAAGAGATCCAAATGTAGCAAGTACAAAATCCTAGGTTAATCACTGTTATTAACAGATTTAAAACTAGTTTTAGTTTGCTTGCCTAATTGACAAGCCCTGCAGTGACCTTCCTTCTTGTAGAGACCAGAAGGTAGACCTCTAACAAGGTTGTGTTTAGATAGCCTAGTAATGTTTTTCTGATTTACATGACCTAGTCTTTTGTGCCATAAGTCATTCTGATTATTAGTTAAATTAAGTAAACAGATATTAGTTTTGGCAGAACAAAAATTTACTAAGTATATGTTGCCTTGTCTATTTCCAATGAAAACTGTTTGGTTGTTTTTATCAATAATAGAACAAGTGGATGGGTTAAAGTATACCTGATAACCATCATCACATAACTGACTTATGGAGATGGGATTATGCTTGAGTCCACTTACATATGTCACCTTTTTGAATGTGACAGCTCATATTCTTACTTTTCCAAATCCTTCTGACTGACCACATTTGGAGCCACCAAAGATAACATTTGGCCCCAGCTTGGACTTGTAGTTGGATAAGATGTCCTTGCTGCCAGTCATATGTTTGGAGCAGCCACTGTCCAGGTACCAAGTTTGATTTATCCCTGCACAACTCTTCACCTGCAATAGAAGACAGTTAATGGTTTTTGACCCAGGTTAACTTGGGTACTTTGTATTGCTGATAAGAGAAGCTGGAAATAACAGAGAATTCAGGTTGGGACTTGTATCATAGGGGGTGATATCTCCTAGGTGGTATGATCCAGTCAGCTAGTGGATTAAATGGTTTCTTAGAAATATTTAAGTTGCTGTTAGAATTATAGTTTTGATTGAGTCTTCCTGGGTTCGATGAATTTCTGTAAGTTCGTCGACCAGAGTTCGACGAATTGGGTTGAAATCGTCGATCTCTGCCGAGAGAATGAACATGTTCATTCTCTATGCCCCATGTTCGTCGACCTCTGCTCGACGAACCATACAGAGTTCGTCGATAGCAGTTAGACGAATAAATGTAACTATAGTTTGCATTTAGAGTTGGTCGATCTGGGTTCGACGAACTGGCCCCATTTCGTCGATCTGAGTTCGACAAAAATTGCTGAACCTTGTTTTTACTAGGTGTTTTTTGGTTTTTGATTTTCTGTCCTACTGTCTTAGGGATCTTTTCTACTGTTTGTTTGTCATTTACTGTTTCTTTTCCTTTAGCAGATACAAATTTTATTGGGGTTGATAAAATGTTCTTCCTGAGAATGGGGGGCAAACCTGATGGAGCACCCAAGCCTTGCTTGCCATTAAGTCTGGCATTAACAATACTTGTGATATCCATCAACTTGAGGCTTCTCCCATTGAGAGTTTCCTCAAGTTGTTTGGCCTCACAAAGCTCAGTTTTTAGTGAAATTATTTTTTCATTTGCTAAGGTTATTTCATCTTTTAACCTAATGTTTTCAGATTGAACATCCTCTAAGTTTCCTAATTTTTCCCTAAGAATTTTAATTTCTTTTTCAAAATTAATCAAATCTATGCACATTAACTTGAAATCATAATTAAATGTTTCTGAGCTATAGTCAAAGGAGGACAATACCTGATCTACCTCTGATTCAGACACTCCTTCTTCTTCAGACTCTTCTTCTTTTCAGTGACTTCTAGAGGCATCAATTTCCATGAGGCAAACCTCTTTTGCTCTTACTTCTTCCTCATCTTCACTGGAGCTTGAAGATGTTGACTCATCTTCTATCTCACTCCAGGTCTCAAGCCACAAAGCTCTTTTCCTTCTTCTTGTGCTTGCTGGAATAGGGTTTGCTGGTGTGTTGTCTTCTAGTTTCCTTCTCTCTTCTCTTCTCTTTCTTCTGGTTCTCTCAACACTCAGAGAGGAAGTGCTCAGGCTTCCTACATCCATAGCACACAACTTCTTTGGTTGGCGTCTTGTCATATTTTTGCTTGTCATCTTTTCTTGATGACTTTCTCCTGAAATCTTTTCTAGCCATCTTGTAGAATCTTTTAGGAAAGAGACTCATGAGCTCTTCATTTGATGTTGCAGTCACTGTCTCTTCAGTGGCTTTGAAGGCAATTCTTTATTCTCTTCTGGCTGTTGGAGGTGTTCTTTGTTCAGCTGCCTCCCTGGTCTTTATCAGCTGTTCATATGATTCCAGTTTGCCTAATTGAGATTCAGTTTAAATCTCATTCAGGCATCTGGCCTCCTTTATGGGCCAGATTCTTGTATCCCATGAGCTTGGGAAGCACATCAGGATCTTATCATTCACTTCAGTAAGAGTGATGTTCTTATCCAAGGTTTTTAGCTCATTGATAATTGAGCTTAAACTATTGTACATCTCGGAAACTGTCTCAGCTTCTTCCTTCTTAAAGTTCTCATATAGGGATATGAGATTTGATCTCCTATCCTTTCTCTCATCTGCTGATCCATCCACCATTTGGTTTAGGGAATCCCAAATGGCTTTTGTTGAGGTGCACTGATTAACCTTCTGGAAGATATCATCTGACATAGTTTGTGCCAGGATTTTCATAGCTTTGGCATTGCAATTTTTGCCTTTCTTTGAGTTTCAGTCCACTTAGGTTGTGGAACTGCTGTTGAACTTGTAGGTGTTGCAGAGGTGGATGCTTATGGGGGACCTGTCAAGATTGAATTGTAGATGTCTTCATCAATGGAATTCATGTACAACCTAATTCTTGCCTTCCAGATGGCAAACCTATTAAGGTTGCACACTGGAGGTCTGGTGCTTGCATAATCCTTGTTCTGTGCCATGATTGTGTTTATAATATAAATGAAAATGAAATAATGTTTAGATCTAACAAAGGATCTTTGGTTCAAGGTTTAGCTTGTACAACCAAAGGAACCTGCTCAGATACCAATTGAAAGTGATGGGTTAGATCTAATATACTCTAGAGGGGGGGGGGGGTGAATAGAGTATTTGTAGGTCCTTATAAAACTGTTACAGCTTCTACTGTAATTAAAATGTGCAGATTTAAAAAAAGTAAATAGTCACACAGCAGTCCTAAAAACACAAGCACAGCAAGAACAAAAAGAAAAGAGGCAACCAGTCTTCTGGTTCTAAGTTGTTGAAGTAGATAATTCCAGAATTCGTCGGGCATAGAACAGAGTTCGTCGACCTGAGACTAGAGAACATAGTCTTGACAGAATGCTGTAGTAGTCCAAAGATTCGTCGACCAAAGAATAGAGTTCGTCGAGCTGAGAACTAAGTTCGTCGACCAAAGTCTGATACTAAGGACTTAGAATATCTTGATATTTTCTGAACTTGAAGTGCTGTTGTAGTGTCCATGTTTTCGTCAACCTGAGTACCAAGTTCGTTGAGCTCAGCTCAGTGAATTTACTCTGAGATCGTCGAGCTGAGCATGACTATCGTCGACCTGAGTTCGACGAACGTCGAACTCACTTTACAGATTCTTGAAATCGTCTAATTCTTGAGTCTTTGGCAGTCTTGTTGATAACTGGTCCATGTGATGTTGACTCTAAGGATTTTGCCTAGACTCTAGAACACAACTATGACCCGGGCTATACATTGTGGGTCACAAGATCCTAAGTTAGTGAACCTAGCCCAAATCAAACTAGGGATCCAACAGGATACTCTGATGCTGAGTTTGCTAGATGTAGAGAAGACAGAAAGAGCACATCAGGGATATGTCAGTTCCTTGTTGATAGGCTAGTATCATGGTTTTACATGAAACAAACATCTGTGTCCACCTCAATAAGAGAAGCTGAATATATTGCAGCTGGCAGTTGTTGTTCACAGATGCTGTGGATTCAAAACCAACTCCTAGACTATGGTGTCAACTTAAATAATTCAATTCTACTGTGTGATAATACAAGTGCATTTTCTATTGCACAGAATCCAGTGCATCATAGTAGGACAAAACATATAGATGTAAGACATCATTTCATTAGGGTGTGTGTAGACAAAAAGAATATTAATCTCACCTTTGTCTCTACTGATTTACAAAAGTCAGATATCTTCACGAAACCCTTGGATGATAAGAAACAACTGTTCTTTATGAATCAATTAGGTATGATCAATGGAGATGCATTAATTTAATTTTCTGTCCGTGGTCGAAGAATTTGCCTCAATTCGTGGAATGGAGATCGACGAACTGAGAAAAGTTCTTGAGAAATTCGTCGACCTGAGATCGATGAACTCTCAATGTGTGAAGTTCTATTTGTCGAATGGAGTTCGACGATTTTACTTCAGAAAATGTTTCGTTGACCTGAGATCGA
Source organism: Platanthera guangdongensis (assembly GCA_039583875.1). NCBI lineage: Eukaryota > Viridiplantae > Streptophyta > Magnoliopsida > Asparagales > Orchidaceae > Platanthera > Platanthera guangdongensis. The sequence continues at coordinate 36,745,510 of CM077165.1, read as the reverse complement.
CGAACTATTTTCGCTTCTTCTGACTGAGATCGACGAACTCTTTTGTCAATAAAATATTTCGTCGAACGCAGATCAAAGAATTTTTTATTTTTCGTCAGATGGAGTCTTTCGCTTCATATTATGAAAACCATATATCTAGGTTTTCTTCGAGCTCCATGCCGCACTTTCTGTTCCCTTTGTAATTGATCTCTCTGTTATCCTTTGCAGGCGAACAATGGCGATTCCAGCAAGCTCTCTAGCGGCGATGAAGTTCGATATGGGATTCGACATCGACTTTGAATCCTTTCAACATTCAGACCAAATCTTTTTGGACATACTAAAACTGTTTGAGGAACAAAATCTTTTGAACTTCATGATCAATAGAATCAAGATAGCGGTTACAAAGATTAGAGAATGGGTATTCACTTCCACCACTCCAGATGCAGATACAATGACTGGGACTATATCCGGTAATTAGTTTTATTTAACCCCTGTCATATTATCTGATATTTTCGGTTTGCTAAATGGAAATGAAGATATTGAGATGGACAACACTTAGTATGATAACATGCTGATAAAAAAAGGTCATACTTGAGAGAACCCAATTAAATTACTAAAGAAAAATTTATCTTCTAAGTGTAAATTTTTGGCTGATGTTGTCGGGAAGGTTCTGTTGGGCAAACACACAGCCCATGACTACATCAACTGGCACCAGTTACTGGTGATGAGTGCTCTGGTTGAGAAGAAAGCAGTTAATGGGGCAAAACTGCTGTTTGATTTGATTAAGAAGAAGAACTATAAGAAGGAAGTTTGTTTTGGAAGAGTACTGGGAATATTGATACAGGAAAACGCATCTGAATCCCTGGTCTCCCAGACCATATTCATTGATGCCTCCAAAAGGCTGACATGTACCTTATTTGGAAGGTGGGAGAGGACCATCTCTAAGCCATCCAAGGCTTCCTCGACTTCTAGGACATCTGAGAGCACCAGGGCAGTGACAGCCACTCCTCCACCTCCAAAAGATGTCCTTCCATCCACCAGAATTTCTTTACCTCCTCCTCATCAAAAACCATCCTCTTCTCCAGCTCATACTCCACCAATTGAATAATAACATCTACTCACACTAGTTCCAACACCAGTTCCGTCTCCAGAACATATGACACCACCTCCATCTCTACCTCCTCATTCTCCACCTCCAATTAATCTCTCTAAAATTCCATCTACCTCACAACCATCTTTCAATCTACTGTCTCCTTAACCATATCTACGTAATTCTCCAATCCAGGAACCCATCTCCTCACCCACAGCCACAGTTCCCACTTCTACCACTGCAATTCCTTCTATTACTATCCCTATAGTCATCCCTACTGACATTCCATCTATTGCTCCAGACTATACCCACACTGATTACACCAATGCATTCTCTATATGTTCAAATTCTGGACATCAAACCCTTACTCCACCTCTGCTCCTGAACCCTATATCTCAAATTTTTTGATATTGCAAAAGATCTTCTTGCTTTTATTTCTCCCACTCTTGAGAAACTTATAGCTACTTCTATTACTCCTCTATCTGCCTCCATCACCTCTCTCTCTTCCAGAATTGCTGCCCTGTCTTCTGTCCCTTCTTCTGGAGGACTGGCTTCTGGACCCTCTAAACCCAGTCAGGGGGAGATGTTCTGTGAAGAAGCTCCTGTTCCCCCCTGTGCAGCAGCAGCAGATTCTGAGATGTCTGATCTGTCAGCAAAAGCAGCCCCTCCAGCATATTTTATTGAATTGTTTACAGATTCTGATATAGAGATGACTGACATAGTTATAGCAGAAAAAAATATTGTTGGTGATTACATTATAAATCCCACAGTTAATCTAGATTCTTTATTAGATTCATTCAGTTTTGTTTACAGAGATACTCAACCTAGTTTTTCTTATCAACAATCTAGGGCTATAGTTCCCTATTCTTCTCCAATAAGTCTGCAGTTGCTAAGCAACTCAAGGATAGTTTTGCAGTTCCAGTATTCACAGATGAACATATGATTGAGAATGTTCTTGAATCAGTTTCAGCCCCAAAGGATATTTCTCCTCAAATGGCTATCTCTCCTCCTACATATAAAATGGATGACAGTCTCCTAGCAGATCTAGATGAAATTATTATGGCTGATATAGCAGAAGAAAGTTTAACTACTCTTGAAAATGTTGTTGAACCTGAAGTTGTAGAATCTCAAGTACAGCCTTCTGGTGAGAAACAAATCTCCAAAGATATTCTGAAGGCACTTGATGATTTATATTACAATCCTCAAGGATCATCTGATGAAGAAGATGATGATGATGATTCTGATGAATCTGACAATTCTAAGGCCAAGAAGAAAGCTGTTAAGAAAAGGAAAGTTGTTCCTAAAGCTGCCCCTAAGCTAAATCCCACCCATGATACTCCCTACTACATACTACAGAATATCACTCCTTACCCAGGGATGCCCTCATGGATGTGGCTTTCCAAGAATGAGTAGAAAGCCAGGAAGAAGAGCAGAAGGTACTCTCCTCCTCCTCCTTCTCGAAGGAATTAGAGAGGTCCTCCTCCTCCTCCAGCAGGTGGTGCTTCAGGAAGCTTTTCTCAGAGATCTACCTCCTATGCTCAAAATTATCAAAGACATCAAGGTAGATCTTCAAAATCTCAATGAAGCATTCAGTAGAGGTATTCTTCAAGCAGCAGACAACAACAATAGCAACAGAAAATATCTGAAAGTGATAAAGCTGAAAAAGATAACAGTCCAAAAAGGACAGATTCTCCTCTAGTCCCCTTTGTGAATACTTAACAAGATACCACTACAAGAATGGCCAGATTTCAAGAACTAGTTGGACTCTCCATGATTAATAAAGCCAAAGCTGAAGGCAGAGATCCATCACAGTACACTACAATGTCATCCTACAGGAAAGAAGAACTTAAAAGGTATGATAAGGCTAATAAATTCTTCAATGTAGATGGCTTATAGGAACTTGCAACCAGAGGATGTAGTTCCCAGAGCCACTTCTCTCAATATAATTGGAGTAGTTGACATGACAATGTCTAAAAGAGAAGCTGACAATCCCAACAGAGAAATCAAATTCATACAGCCCTCTGAGCAAACTGACAAAGCTGATAAAGGAAAGGAAAAGAAGAACAAGTGATCATTTTGTTTAGTTTTGTATTTCTGAACTCTAATTATTAAGTCGTGAAGCATCTATGTACATATCTGCTGAATGTTTCAATTTTCTGCCAGATATATTTATTTTGCTTTGTGATTGTTTTTCTTTCATTTGTATTAGTGACCTCACCCAAATAGGGGGAGATTGTTGTATCCCTTATTTGGATTTGGTCTAGGTTCTCTAATTAGGATGTATCTGACACATATTTTATAGCCAGGGTCAAGTCTTTGAGTCTTAGATTTATAGGCTAAGTCATTAGGTTCAACCTTCAAGGACCAGCTAATAGAAGATATCAGGAGACACAAGACTTAGAAGAATCCAGACTTTAAATTACCAGTTCGAAATTCTTCGAACTCAGCTCGACGATCGTCGATCGCAGATCGAAGAACTCAGAAATCATTCTCCGAGCTGAGCTCGATGATATTCAAGCTCAGGTCGACGAATTTTGGAGTTCAGCTTCATCACATTCTTTCTAGTTTACTTTCGCTGAACTCAGCTCGACGAAGACAGATTCTGTGCTCGACGAACTTGACTGTAGAATTGGCAAGATATTCACAGAATGCAGTTAGCTGAGTGCAGGTTCGACGAACAGGATTTCTCAGCTCGATGAACTTGGATCCCCGATCGACAAAATCTATTTATAGCTCGAAAAATTCTGTACAGCGCCAGACTTAGAGTTTTTCCTCATTTCTATCCTTATTTTCTATAATATTTAGCAGTAATTTCCTGAGTAATTAATGCATATATTCCCCTAAATATAGTCGTTATTGGCAGCATTGATTTTGGTCTTCATCAGGGTTAATTAATTTATTAATTTATTTTGGGACAGTTGGGAAACTCATTAAAGTAAATATTCTCCAGTTGTATTTTATTCTCTCCAGGCAATCAGCATTCAATGCAAGGAATTCAAAATTCAAAGGAGAATTAGAAAGAGAATATAAAATAGATTTTCTCTTTCAGGTGGCAAGCATAGATATACAAGCAATAGAGAATAACAAGAGAAGATTTACAGAAGCATACACAAGATCATCTGCTTCTTCTCTGTGTAGAAAACATCCAGTTTTATCCTTGTGCTTACTGAAGACTGAAGATGAACAACAACAAAGATCAAAAGTCTTCTTCAACTTCTCTCAAGGAAAATTCAAGGACAATAATCATTCTATCAGTCAAAAGTTCCTGGACATCATTTCAAGATAAGGCAGAAGACCTACACCCTGAGTAAGTCTCCAAGTAATTTTCGAAGGAGCTCTTGACAACAGCAATCCATTAAGTCTTCTTTGTTGATTAGAGAAATTGAAGACACCATCACCTCTCTCACCTCTTGTATAAAGGGTTTATTAACTACCTTCAAAAGTTTATTCTTAGTTTTTGGGCACCTGATCAAAAGCTCCAAGGGTTGTGAGATCTCCCTGTAAATAGATCTTATGGTGGCAGTCACTAGATCAAAAACCTGCTAGTGGATTCCTACCAAGGTGGTAGAAGAGTGGATGTACCCAGTTTGGGAAACCACTATAAAATTCTTGTGTTGTCTGGTTGATCATTTTTTGTGTTGCTTTTGCTTTGTTGTGATAGGCTAGCTTTGCTGTGTTAGATTTCTTTCCTGGGATAGTTTAGGTTGCTATGTTAGTTTAGCTTAGTTTATACTTTCTATTACTACTATTGGTATCACTTATTTTAATACTCTGAAAATATTTAAAACAGCCAAAATTTTAATTACTCTACTCACCCCCCCCCCTGTAGAGTAAATCAGATCTATCCCCCTTTCTTTCACTTTAGCATGGACTGACACTCGTAGCAGCATGCTTGCATCAATTGTAATCATAAGGAGGTCAAACGGGGGAAGAATACGGATCACAAAACTACCTTCTATAGGATGAAGAGATCGATCAAGATATTGATGTCTACTCTCCAAGTAGTCAAGGCAGTTCGCAAAGGTACTGGTTATTCTTCACGCTAGTGGATTCTTCAAAGCCCAAGCCCGGTTCGAGTAGCATTCTTATAACATCGAAGTTTGTTGACGTATTCCCGAAATATCTCCCTGGAGCTCCACCTTAGTGAGAGATCAATTTCACTATTAAGCTAGTTCTAGGTGCCATCCGTGTCATGCTCTCCATACCATTTAGGGCCAAAGGAGATGGCGAAACTGAAGGTAAAGTTGTAAGAACTATTAGAGCAAGGCAACATGCGCCAAAGTTTGTCACCTTGGAGTGCGCAGGTCATTTTTATGAAGAAAAAGGATGGAGGCATGCAATTGTGTATCGATTACCTTGAACTGAATAAGCTAATGGAGAAGAATATGTATCTGATTCTAAAAATCGATGATCTATTCGACTGTGTACTCAAAACTGGATCTGAAGACATGTTATTATTAGTTGAGAATATTGGAAAGTAATAATCCCAAGAAACCATTTAATGTGTGTTTTGGGCATTATGAGTTTACTGTCGTACAATTTGGACTAACAAATGCTCCATCTGTATTTATGGACTTGATGAACTGAACGTTCAGAGAGTATATGAACCAGTTCATAATAGTCTTTATCAAAGATATCTTGGTGTACTCTTAGTTGGAAGAATGGCTTGTGGATAGCTTACGAACTATTTTGGAAACCCTAAGTAGGAGTTAATTACATGCCAAGTTCTCTATGTGTGAGTTTTGGTTATCTTTGGTAGCATTCCCAGGTCATGTGGTTAGTGGACAGGGAGTTGCGGTGGATCCGACAAAGATATTTGGGATGCGGGAGGGGCCTATGTTGTCTATGGTGGCGGAAGTCTGGAGTTTCCTGGGACTTGCCGTCTGCAACAGGCGCTTTGTAGAGAACTTCTTGCTGATAACTCTACCTCGCACTACCTAGATAAGGAAGGATCATTAGTTTGTTTGTTCGCCGCCGTACTCTCAAGCTTTTGAGGAATTAAAGAATCGTTTGACCACAACACCTATTTTATTCTCGCAACGTGGTATGGAGCGATATAAAATCTACAGTGACCCCTTAGTAAGAGGCTTAGGCTGCATTCTTCTTCAGCATGGAAAGTTCATTGTGCTTGGCTCTCGCCAATTGAAAGTGCATGAGAGGAACTATCCAATCCACGATTATGAGTTAGCGGTCGTGATATTTTCTCTCAAGCTTTGGCAGCACTACCTATATGGCGTAAAGATCGATATTTTTACGGACCATAAGAGCTTAAAGTATCTGATAAATTAGAAGAACTTGAACATGTGACAGCGGAGGTAGATGGAGTTCCTATGAGACTACAGCTTCAAGATTCACAATATCCTTGACGAGAGAAATGTTGTTGCAGATGCATTGAGTCATAGAACTTCCACGCATGCAAACTAGATTCTGAGGCATGATGAGCGTCTCACCAGTGACATAGAAGCCTTACAAATCCATTTCATCGAGAGGAGTATAACGGTTAATGCATGCTTGAATAGGACGGAGGTGCAGTGTGACCTTGCAGACAGGATGTAACGCACCAAAACTCAAAGGAGCGACGGGGGACGTTTTGGGCCAGTTTTGGGTTCTGGCGGCAGGAACACGGCCTGGGACATGGGCGTGTCCCAGGGCATGTCAAGCTTGTGTCGACACTCATCCGGGAAGTCGACACTTTGGTCTCGACATTGTGTCGAGACTGGGCACACGGCCTGCGGCACGGGCGTGTCGCAGGGCGTGTCGACCCGTGTCGACACTTAGCCCGCAAAGTCGACACTCTGCGTTCGACGAAGTGTCGAGACATGGCACACGGCCTACGACACAGGCGAGTCGCAGGGCGTGTCAACCCGTGTCGACACTCGTCCCGGGAAGTCGACACTTTGGTCTCGACATGGTGTCGAGACAAGGCACACGACCTAGGATACGGGAGTGTCCAAGGCTGTGTCATCAGGTCGACGATCTTCGCTCGACGAAGTGTCGAGTGTCGAGACCGTGTACACGGCCTGGAGCCCAGGCGTGTCGAGGTGACACGGGCAAGGACACGTGCATGTCCTAGAACCCGTTCAGTGCTCGGGTTGTTTTCGGGGAAAAAATGATAGGGGTACACGGCCAGCCACACGGCCGTGTCTGGTGGAACACGGGCGTGTCAGGTCGAACACGGGCGTGTTCGATACCCGTGTGTTGTTCCAGGCGATTCGATTTTGACGGCGAATGAGGCACACGGCCCTGGACATGGGCGTGTGTCAGGCCGTGTGCGGTCCAGATTGGGCATTTCAGTCCCGAATCAAAGCCGTTCATTTCTTTAATTGATGATCCAATGATTGGGGGTTGTTCCTGAAGGGATATACCCGAGATTGGACTTAGAAACCCTCACTTTTCATAAGTTATTATCTTTCTAAAAGCTTAGAGAGAGAGGAGAGCCAAGGAAGGAAGAAGGAGCTAGATCCGGCCATTGGAGGAGCTTCGAAGCTCCAAATCACGAGCCGACTCCGGATCTACGGAGGCAAAGCTAGTGCGGTGCTTTGCATACGCTTACTTTTCCATGGCGCCAAGGAGGAACGCTAGGGTAACGATTCTATTCTTGAGCATGAGTAGCTCTCCTTCTTTGCATAGGATGCCCGCTCTCGTGAGTTTACGGAGAGTTGGAGGCGTTCCTTCGGGTAGATATGTGAAGTCCCCGTTGTTTAGAGTCCGTAAGCGAAAACGGACATAGGCATGATGTGTGAAGCCTACCCGGACATGTTGGTCTGGATCGGTGATGTTGCATTGCATAATGCCGGAAAAGACTCCGTGCTATTGATTGTTTTTCGGGTTTTCTACGCGGTAGATTGCAGCAGGGAGCCTTGGGGATTAACCCAAAGGTGCACTCGGAAAACAGGGCGGATGCGAGATCCTGCCAACTTTGTGGCCTGAGAGCCAACTTGAACATAACCGGGTTATGTGAACTGTGATGGAAATGGGACTCGGTGGAAGTTTGACCCGCGCAAATGGCTTAAATTGTCGTTGCGATGTGAGCACGGGTTAGATGGAACCGTACCCGTTCTATGTCGTTCGGTTAAAGAGACCTAAAGGCACGTGGCACTTGCCGTTGGCATAGATTAGGGTCTTCGGCGGTCAATGGCTTAAATTGTCGTGACCCAGGCCAGGAAGACGAATTGCTCATAGGTTTTGCAGTCAAAGTGGCGGTGGTGAGTCCGGAATGTTTATGGCTTTAATTGACGTGACATCGACCGGTTCACCGAGAATGTGCCCTGAGAGCACGGGGCGTGTGGCCGTGCGAGCCAACGTCTGTGATGAAATTGTTATATATATATTGCTCGCTTATGCTAATGAAATGCAGGGAAGGAGCATCGCCGACCCGAGTTGGGGGCGGTATCGTTATAATTTGGTCAGCATTGCTTACCGTTGCCTTGTTTTGCCACCGTGTGGTGGTTTGTTGCTTGCAGGTGCTGCTAGACCAAGCGGTCAATAGCGGGGTAAAGCCCTTTTTGCGAAGCCGGCCCTCGAAGGCCTATTTGGAAGTGTTTACTGTTTTATTCATGTATGATCGGCCTGCGTGCCGTGGTTTGTAAATCATGTAATATCAAGTGAAACATTTTGTAAGGCCTTAAGGCTTTTGTTGGTATTTGTATAACATTCCTATTTTGGGTTAGTGGACATTTATGCTTTAGTGCTGGGTTCTTATTTGCAACTTTTATAAACTGCTTCCGCTAGAATGCTCTGCGTTGGACGTTGTGATTGGTTGGATGGTTTCCATAAGTAACCACCCGGTCTGTCTGTGGCATACGACGTCGGGCCCCGGCCGGAACTACTGTTATATACTATGCGACGGATAGGGGGTGTTACAATTTGGTATCAGACTACTAGTTTTGGTCGGGCTTAAGATGAATTCGTGGACGAATTCTTTTTAAGGGGTGGTGAGCACATTGTGTGCGTCATCGTTATAATGGTAAAAGAACCCATGAATGTCCACTTAGGAATGAAAATACTCGTGTTTGAGGAACCTGTGTATTCCTATAATTGTTGTTTGTAATTTTATTTGGTCGCTTAATGGTGTTTTGTACCACTATAGGTGACCAGAATTGGTGTTGGGCCGTCAGAACGCCGAGTTTCTGAGGCTAGTAGTGCACCGGATGTTGCTCCCGCAACACCTCTATCGGCTGAGAACATACGATTGGTGGCTGAAGCGGTGTTGGCCGTGATAAATGCGCAGCCTGCAAGGCAAACGCAGCAGCCCGCTCCTGTGATGGAGCAGGAACCTCTTCAAGAGGCTGAGCCGAGGAGAGTGGACCAAGTGGTTGTGTAACCGGTGGTGACATGGAGGGCAACTGAGAGGCAGCTTAAGCATGTAATGAGCTTTAACCCTCCGTTATTCTTGGGGTTGGGAACCCCATCTCAGGCTGAAGACTGGCTCTCCAGGGTGAAGAGAGTCATGACAGTAACGGAGACAGAGGAGTGGCAAATGACCACCATCGTTACGTTTCTTCTGGACGGTGAAGCGAGAATGTGGTGGGAAGGATTGGAGCTGCACTTATTAAGAGGTAGGCAACTTGGTGATGTCTCGATGGAAGAGTTCTCGAGATTGTTCTTGGCTAGATACCTCCCTTCGACGCAGAAGATAGCGTTGGAAAATGAATTTCTGAAGTTGGTTCAGGGTGAGAAGAGCGTGGATGAATATCTCCATGAGTTCACTCATTTGAGTCGATATGCTAGCTCCACCATCGTGGATGAGGAGCGCAAGACTAATCGCTTCTATGAAGGCTTGAGAGATGAGTTAAGATTACTACTTTCGGGGTCGATGACGCAGGGCTTCTTAACCTTGGTCAATACTGCCCGGTCCTTGGAGAAGGACATGAAGAATGTGCAAGCAAAGAAAAGCTTGGGGGATAGGAAATCTGAATTTAAAGTGCTGACTACTTCAAAGTCCAGCTATCGGAGGTCTTTCATGAAGCATAGGACTTCGGGTCCAGCTCCTTCTGGTGCTTCTGGGGCGACTAAGGGTCGGACCCCGGGCGCTTGTTTTACTTGTGGAAAGACGGGGCATTTTGCCCGTGACTATTGGAGCAGATGTCCTAAGTCCGAGAGAAGGCCGTGAGCTACCTATAAAGAGAAGGGAAAGGCGGTGGAGTCGACCACATCCCATTATGCTCCGGCCCAACTAAGGGTCTATAATCTTGGCCAAAAGGAGGCCATCAAACAGGCTGATGTGGTGACAGGTATGGTTTAATTTATAGAAAGTCAATTTCTTTAAATACTTGTTATGCACATGTTACCTTACCACTGCTTGTTTCGGATTTGTATTGATTTGTGAAAATCCGGCCCGAGCACTCTTCGATACGGGAGCTTCACACTCCTTCTTGTCCGAAGGATTTATATCACGCATTGGAGTCCCTTCTTCGATGGCGAAAGATAAGTTGGATGTGTTGTTGCCCAATGGGTGTTCGATGCGAGCGGATAGAATCTGCGATGTTAAGATTCGTATTGGGGATCAGGAGTTCGACCTGCTGGCGTCTTTACTTCCGTTGGTGGAGTTCGACGTCATATTTGGCATGGACTGGCTCTCGGAGCAGCTTGCCCATATACATTGCCGTAGCAAGGAAGTCAAGCTGGGATCAAGTCATGAGACGACTTTTACGGGCTTAAAGGGGTCGAGCAAGACGTTGATGTCTGCTCTTCAGGTGGTGAAGGCGGTTCGTGCCGATGCAGAACTGTTCTTTACACTAGTGGAGGTTGCAAAGCCGAAGCCCACGTTGGATTGTATTTCAGTGGTATCGGAATACCCTGATGTGTTCCCCGCAGATCTTCCTGGAGCCCCGCCTCAGCGAGAGATAGATTTGATGATCGAGCTAGTGCCAGGTGCAAAGCCTGTGTCACAATCTCCTTATCGGCTAGCGCCTAAGGAAATGACAGAGCTGAAAGTTCAACTGCAAGAGTTGTTGGAGCAAGGGTATGTGCGCCTGAGTTCTTCTCCTCGGAGCGCACCGGTCCTCTTTGTTAAGAAACAGGAGGGAAGCTTGAGGCTATGTATTGATTATAAGGAGCTCAACAAGCTGACGGAGAAGAACAAGTACCCGATCCCCCGGATTGATGATCTTTTTGATCAGTTAGTCGGGTCGACGGTGTACTCGAAGTTGGATCTCAAGGCTGGGTACTATCAGCTGCGAATAAGGGAGAGTGATATCCCGAAGACACCGTTTAGTACGAGATACGGGCATTATGAGTTTACGGTCATGCCGTTAGGGCTGTCTAATGCGCCGTCAGTGTTCATGGATCTAATGAATAAGACTTTCAGGGAGTACTTGGACCATTTCGTGATCGTCTTCATCGACGATATTTTGGTGTACTCGCAAAGTGAGGAAGATCACTTCAAGCATCTTCATTTGGTGTTGGAGACGCTAAGGAGAAATCAGTTGTATGCCAAGATCTCGAAGTGCGAGTTTTGGCTATCCTCAGTGGCATTCCTCGGGCATATAGTAAGTGGAGAGGGTATTGCTGTGGATCCGGCGAAGATCGTTGCGATACGGGAGTGGCCTGAGCTTATTACGGTAGCGGAAGTCCGGAGTTTTCTGGGGCTTGCCGGCTATTATAGGCGCTTCGTAGAGAACTTCTCGCGGATAGTGTTACCTCTCACTACTTTGACGAGGAAGGAGCATAAGTTCATTTGGACGCCGGAGTGCGCGCGAGCTTTTGAGGAGTTAAAGTGTCGGTTGACCACGGCATCTGTGCTGAGTTCGCCATGTGGGACCGAAGGCTATGAGATTTATAGCGATGCTTCGGGTAGCGGTTTGGGTTGCGTGTTACTGCAACACGGAAGTGTAATAGCTTATGGCTCAAGACAGCTGAAGGTGCTCGAGAGGAATTATCCGGTCCATGACTTTGAGTTAGCGGCCGTGATTTTTGCCTTGAAGCTGTGGAGACACTATTTGTACGGTGTGAAGATTGATGTCTACACCGATCACAAGAGCCTGAAGTATCTTATTGATCAGAAGGATCTGAATATGCGGCAGCGTAGATGGATGGAGTTCCTGGGGGACTATACATTCAAGATCCACTACGTGCCTGGTAAAGGGAATGCGGTTGCGGACGAGTTGAGTCGCCGAGCCACAGCTCAAGCCAATTGGCTATCGGTGCATGATGAGTGGTTGGTGCGGGAGTTGGAGATTGTTTGTGTGGATAGACAATCAAGTGCTGAAGCAGTTCTGAATTAGACTGAAGTCCAATATGACCTGGCTGATCGTATTCGGCAGGCTTTGGATATGGATGCTCATATGAAGCAGTCCATGGTGGAGGCTCTGGATGGGTCAAAATCCCAATTCATCGTGGAGGACGGATTACTTTGGAAGGACGGTCGTCTATGCATCCCAAGTGTGGGTAATTTGCGGGTGGCGTTGTTGTACGAGGCACATAATACAAAGTACTCGATTCACTCGGGGAGCACGAAGATGTACCGTGATGTGAAGAAACTATTTTGGTGGCCGGTTTTGAAGAAGGATGTGGTGCTATACCTAGCGAAGTGCCAAACTTGTGCCTTGGTGAAGGCGGAGTGCCAAAAGCCGGGAGGATTTCTTAAGTCCTTGCCTATTCCGGAGTGGAAATTTGATGACATCTCTATGGACTTTGTGCATGGTTTGCCAAGGTCGCAAAAGGGGAACGACGACATCTGGGTGGTTGTTGATCGATTAACGAAGGTGTCGCATTTTATTCCGCATAGGAAGGATGATCCGGTGGAGAAGTTGGCAAAGCTTTATGTGGATAACATAGTACGGCTTCATGGTGCGCCCCGCAACATCGTGAGTGACCGTGATGGGCGGTTCACGTCCAATGATTGGAGGCTTGTACGACAAATGTTGGGAACAAAGCTGAAATTCAGCACAGCCTTCCATCCGCAAACGGATGGGCAGACCAAGAGGGTCAATAGAACCATGGAAGACATGCTCCGCATGTGTGTCTTGGATTTTGGAAAACAGTGGGAAGACCACCTGTATTTGGTGGAGTTCGCTTACAACAATAGCTACCAAGCGAGTATTCAGATGGCGCCTTTCGAGGCCCTATATGGTAGAAAATGTCACACGCTGTTGTCTTGGTTAGAAACGGGTGAGTCAAAGTTGTATAAGCGGTCGGAAGTGGAGGATGCTACATCTTTGGTGAGAACCATTCGGGAGAGGTTGCTTATCGCTCAGGACCGGCAAGTGAAGTACTATAATGCCAAGCACAGGAACGTGGAGTTCGTTGTGGGCGACTATGTGTACTTAAAGATCAAGCCATTCAAGGGTGTCTCGCGGGTGCGGCGATTGAAAAAGCTAAGCCCGAAGTACCTTGGACCGTTTGAGGTTCTGGAGCGAGTTGGTGAAGCGGCCTATCGGTTTAGCTTTCAGTGGATCTTAGTGGTTTACATGATGTATTCCATATTTCGGTGCTTCGAAAGGCAGTGCAAGAGCCTACGCAAGTGATCGCGGTTGATCAAGTGCCGGTGGATAGTGGGTTGACGACAAAGGTCAAGCCCGTGCGGATTGAGGACTCGGAGGTCAAGCAGCTACGCAATAAAGAGATCAGGATGGTCAAGGTCCGGTGGGACAATTGCGGTCGTGAGGAGCTCTCTTGGGAGCGAGAGCAGACTATGCTTGACGAGTATCCGGAGTTGTTCCGCTCAGGTACAAATTTTGGTTTTGTACATATCTTTCCTTTATATAATTTCGAGGACGAAATTCTTTTAAGAGGGGGAGAGTTGTAACGCCCCGAAACTCAAAGGAGCGACGGGGGACGTTTTGGGCCAGTTTTGGGTTTTGGCTGCAGGCACACGGCCTAGGACACGGGCGTGTCCCAGGGCGTGTCAAGCTTGTGTCGACACTCAGCCGGGAAGTCGACACTTTGGTCTCGACATTGTGTTGAGACTGTGCACACGGCCTGCGACACGGGCGTGTCGCAGGGCGTGTCGACCCGTGTCGACACTTAGCCCGCGAAGTCGACACTCTGCGTTCGACGAAGTGTCGAGACATGGCACACGGCCTATGACACGGGCGTGTCAACCCGTGTCGACACTTGTCCCGGGAAGTCGACACTTTGGTCTCGACATGGTGTCGAGACAAGGCACACGGCCTAGGACACGGGCGTGTCCAAGGCCGTGTCATCAGGTCGACGATCTTCGCTCGACGAAGTGTCGAGTGTCGAGACCGTGTACACGGGCTGGAGCCCAGGCGTGTCGAGGTGACACGGGCAAGGACACGGGCGTGACCTAGAACCTGTGCAGTGCTCGGGTTGTTCTCGAGGAAAAATGATGGGGATACACGGCCGGCCACACGGCCGTGTCAGGTGGAACACGGGCATGTCAGGTCGAACACGGGCGTGTTCGATACCCGTGTGTTGTTCCAGGCGATTCGGTTTTGACGGCGAATGAGGCACACGGCCCTGGACACGGGCATGTGCCAGTCCGTGTGCGGTCCAGATTGGGCATTTCTGTCCGGAATCAAAGCCGTTCGTATCTTTAATTGATGATCCAACGGCTGGGGGTTGTTCCTGAAGGGATATACCCGGGATTGTACTTAGAAACCCTCACTTTTCATAAGTTATTATCTTTCTAAAAGCTTATAGAGAGAGGAGAGCCAAGGAAGGAAGAAGGAGCTAGATCCGGCCATTGGAGGAGCTTCGAAGCTCCAAATCGCGAGCCGACTCCGGATCCACAGAGGCAAAGCTAGTGCGGTGCTTTGCATCCTCTTACTTTTCAATGGCGCCAAAGAGGAACGCTAGGGTAACGATTCTCTTCTTGAGCATGAGTAGCTCTCCTTCTTTGCATAGGAAGCCCGCTCTCGGGAGTTTGCAGAGAGTTGGAGACGTTCCTTCGGGTAGATATGTGAAGTCCCCATTGTTTAGAGTCTGTAAGCGAGAACAGACATAGGCATGATGTGTGAAGCCTACCCGGACATGTTGGTCTGGATCGGTGATGTTGCATTGCATAATGCCGGAGAAGAATCTGTGCTATTGATTATTTTTCGTGTTTTCTATGCGGTAGATTGCAGCAGGGAGCCTTGGGCATTAACCCAAAGGTGCACCCGGAAAACTGGCCGGATGTGAGATCCTGCCAACTTGGTGTCCTGAGAGCCAACTTGAACATAACTGGGTTATGTGAACTGTGATGGAAATGGGACTCGGTGGAAGTTTGACCCGCGCAAATGGCTTAATTTGTCGTTGCGATGTGAGCACGGGTTAGATGGAACCGTACTCGTTCTATGTCGTTCGGTTAAAGAGACCTAAAGGCATGTGACACTTGCCGTTGGCATAGATTAGGGTCTTCGGCGGTCAATGACTTTAATTGTCGTGACCCAGGACAGGAAGACGAATTGCTCATAGGTTTGGCCGTCAAAGTGGAGGTGGTGAGTCCGGAATGTCTATAGCTTTAATTGACGTGACATCGACCGGTTCACCGAGAATGTGCCCTGAGAGCACGGGGCATGTGGCCGTGCGAGCCAACGTCTGTGATGAAATGGTTATATATAAATTGCTCGCTTATGCTAATGAAATGCAGGGAAGGAGCATCGCCGCCCCGAGTTGGGGGGGGGGATTGTTATAATTTGGTCAGCATTGCTGACCGTTGCCTTGTTTTGCCACCGTGCGGTGGTTTGTTGCTTGCAGGTGCTGCTGGACCAAGCAGTCAATAGCGAGCTAAAGCCCTTTTTGCGAAGCCGGCCCTCGAAGTCCTATTTGGAAGTGTTTACTGTTTTATTCATGTATGACCGGCCTGCGTGCCGTGGTTTGTAAATCATGTAATATCAAGTGAAACATTTTGTAAGGACTTAAGGCTTTTGTTGATATTTGTATAACATTCCTATTTTGGGTTAGTGGACATTCATGCTTTAGTGCTGGGTTCTTATTTACAATTTTTATAAACTGCTTCCGCTAGAATACTCAGCGTAGGACGTTGTGATTGGTTGGATGGTTTCCATGAGTAACCACCCGGTCTGTCTGTGGCATACGGCGTCGGGCCCCGGCCGGACCTACTGCTATATGCTATGCGACGGATAGGGGGTGTTACACAGGATTTGACAATCATTAGAGATTGATGAAAGAATGAAGTGCTATATATCGGATACCGTTGATGGGTCCAATGTTGAGTTTTCTTTTGAAGATGGTTTGTTGCGGAAAGGTGACTGTTTGTGAGTCCCAAAGTTTGGCACATTATGAGCAGAGTTGTTGTATGAGGCTCATTTTACAAAGTACATAATCTACCCAGGGAGCACAAAGACGTATAAAGACATGAAAAAACTATTTTGGTCGCCGGGTTTGAAAAAGTACATAGCTCACTACGTGGCAAAGTGTCTCACTTAAGCACTAGTGAAGGCTGAATGTGAAAAGTCGGGCAGATTTCTAAAGTCTATGTCGATTCTGGAGTGAAAATTCAACGACATTCCCTTCCGTGCGTGGATGTGAAGGGCTGGTTCGAAGACCTTTCTTGGAGGGAAAGGGAGAGAGCAAACCGGTCCATGGAGCCGGTCGGTATAGAAATCAAAAGAGTGTTTCTTTCTCACTGCCTTCGATCGCCAGTGTCATGGGGATCACTATTTTGTAATCGTTAAGAACTAAATGTTGATTCAATTTTAATAAAGTTAGTTTCTGTTATTTTTATTACTTCTGTGATCTGCTGGTTTTTTATTCTTCTGTGCGGTGTACTATAAATTCTCTCTAGTGTGCGTAGTTCTCCAAAGGGTGAAGTGCCCAAGGAAACGAGTTCAGTAACTTACCGCCGCACATTAGCAACCTAACGCCCCGCGGTAGCTTCCAGAACTAGTTTACCTGGAGTAAAATAATTTGAATTTTCAAATAACGCTCGAAACCATATTCACACCCCCCCCTCTATGGTTGGCTAGGAGATCCAATAAGTGGTATCAGAGGAAGGTTACTTCAAAGGGCTTAGAATCCTGAAGTATGATGGACAACTCTGTTCACGCATTTTCTGAGGGACAAGGTGTAAGTAGACCTCCACTGTTCGCGGGGAGTGATTATAGTCACTATAGAACCCGAATGAAATTTTCTCTGATGACTAAAGCAAGGACGTATGGGCCATGTTAGAGACAAAGTACACTGCACCCACTACCACAGTAGGGGATACCGTCTTAGAAAAAACACACGATTAGTGGGATGATACTGATAAGCTCAGATGTACGAATAATGCTAAGGCAGTGAATTATTTATTCTGTGCATTGGATAAAAGTGAGTTTAATAGAATTTACAATTGTGAAATTGCTTATGATATATGGCGTATACTTGAGCTTTCCCACGAAGGCACATCGCAGGTGAAGGAGTTGAAGCTGTTCCGACTCAAATCTGAATACGAACATTTTCGGATGGAAATCGACGAGGAAGTGGACAACATGTATACATGCTTCACCAAGATCGTTAACGCATCACGATTGCTTGAGAAGAGTTTCTAAAATGGACATCTGGCAAGAAAGATCCTGCAATCCTTGCCCCTCGCTTCAACCCAAAGGTTACTGTTATTGCTGAATCTTATAAGATTAGCACCATGGAGATAGAGAGCCTCATCGGCCATCTGAAGACACACGAACTTGAACAAAAGATTCAAGCAGAGGAGTATCCCAGGGAAATAAAGAAGATGGGACTGACGCTGAAGGGCACAAGGGAGAGAGAGATTGCTGAAGAATCTAAGGAAGACGACGAGGAAAGCCTCTATGTTTGGGAATTCAGAAAGTTCATGAAGAATCCCAAGAAGTAGGGACAATTTAAAAAATTCCATAAGAGAGGAGCTGGAGAAGCCAAAAGATGGAACACGTCGTCTAGGGTCACAGAAACTGATGATGAGATGTCCTAGAATGAGTGTGATCACTTCCACAAGCCTGGGAACTTAAAGAGGGAATGCACAAGACTCCTGAAGAAGGAAAAAAGAGAAGCAGAGCCGGCACAAAGGGAATAAGAAGTTGCTGAAGGCGCTGACTTGAGACGAGGAGGTATCTGGTGACTCTAGCTCCTCAGACTTGAGCTGCAAAGACGAGGCAAATCTGTGCCTCATGGGAAGGAATCAAGAGGAATCTGCCGATTAGTCCAGTGTCCAGAGCGACACTGAGGTAACTCCACCCACCTATACTGAGCTTCTTTAAATTTATGAACATTTGTGTGAGAAGTTAGATAATTTTATACAGTAGAAGAATTCCGTTTGAAACAAAAACAAGAAAATCAAAAAGGACTTTGATAACTTAAAAACTGAATTAATAAAAAGTGGCAAAAAGAAGATCGAGTACCTAGAGTGTCCTCGCTTGATGATAATGATCGAATAACTAGAAGCAAGTCTCTCCAATGCATCATTGAGAGCAACCATTCTCATCAATGAAAAGAATGCCTTGCAGAAAAGACTTCAAATGTCTCTTGTAAAGATACAGGAAGGCAAAAAGCAATTTGTCAATCAGTGCGTAATGCTAGTTACTGAAAACACCGCCTTAAATGCGAGGATCAATGATCTCAACTGTGATGTCTAAAAAAATTTGAATAGGCTAAAAATCACTGGATATGCTATTGGGAGAACAGTGCCATGGATCTGGGAAATTTATACTAGATTACGTGAGTCCAACGTTACCACCGAGCGGAAATCACCATTATGCCAAGCCTTGGACTAACGCTAATAAATCTCAAAACAAGGTCAAATGTTCTGGACGGCTATACCCATCCTCAAGCATAAGCTCTAGTAGTACGATAAAGGCAGCATCCACTGCTTACACACTGTGTACAATCTGTCATAAGTTTGGTCACACATCTGACTCGTGTTTGAGGAAAGATGCCAAGAAAAATATGCAAGATTGGCTACCATAGTCTTCTACCTATCTTATGGTTGGGACAACTTGGGTAACCAGATCTTTACCCTCATCTTCTTTTTAGGTTTGTTGGTAGGCTTGGGACATGATGAACGTGTGGTACTTGGACTCTGGGTGTTCCAAGCACATGACATGAGATAAAGAGAAGTTCCTTAGCTTGGAGAAGAAGAAGGGAGGCATGGTGACATTTGGAGATAATAGCAAAGGACACATAGTTGGAGTCAGAACCATTGGTAACAAGGAATTTTCAATTTCCAACGTTCTATTCATAGATGGACTTAAGCACAACCTAATTTGTATTAGCCAAATTTTTGATAAAGGTCAAGATGTTATATTTGAATCTTCTACAAATACATTCAAAATCAGTGTTGCCAAAACTACTAATGTCTTACTTGTTGTTTTTAGAACTCATAATGTTTATACTATTACGTTGATGATATGTCTGAGTCTGATTTGAAACTCTTAGTCACTAAGAATGAAGAATTAGATCTTTGACATAGGAGACTAGGACATTCTGAAAGCAAATTAATTGTTAAACTATTACAAAACAAACTTGTACGTGAACTTCCCAAACTGAGCGGTAGTTTAAACTCCTTGTGTGCTCCTTGTCAAAAAGGTAAATTTATTAAAACTTCTTTCAAAAGCAAAAAAATGACATTTCCAATACTAGAGCACTTGAACTCATTCTAATGGATTTGTTTGGTCCCCTTATTACGTGTAGTCTAGGTAGAAATGACAAAAAATTTGATGCGTTGGACGGCAAGTGTACCGGTCGCTCAAGTAATATATAATGGGTGAATTTCTCCAAGTATCGATCTCTTCAAGAAACACAATAAGGTGGAGTTAATTTCGAGGAGGACTTGAGATTAAAGTCCTTTGGTTGGAGTTAACTAAGGGGGGTTTTGATTGCCGCGGAAACAGAAAATAAAACACTAAGAACTACTCCTACGCAACGCCACTATGCAAAGCTTCGCCAGGTGGGATGGAAGACTGCACGGGCCGCTATGCACCGAATTGCTAGGTGGATGGACGAGTAGGCTTGCGGATAAGGTGGTTAGAATGGTGGAATGAGGGTTGAGAGCACCTCTTCGCTACGCACGCCTCTAGCAATTGCTAGAGCGGCAAATCTGGATGTGGTGGTGGATGGAAATGCGGGCGCAACTCAAGCAACTAAAGCGTAAAATAATACAAGATCACATAGACATGAATCACATAAAGTTTACAACTAAAGTGCACATCATCAATATAAATATATTTAAACACCAATATTCAGCAAGAAAACAAGAACAAGTCAAGACATCAACCGAATTTGAAGGCTCGTCGAGGGGTCGCAGAAGGAATTTCCGGGTTGTCAATTTGCGTCCAAGCTCGGTCCTCAACTACATCCGGGGTAGAGGATTTTGTCACTAACTCCCAATGAACCCGTCTTCTTCGTGTCACGATCTGGAAGAAAGTTGCAAGCTTCCCTTTGCTTGTTGGCTATGACATCAAACCATGAAATGGAGCTCAAGATTTGATGGAGAAGGCCGAGAGCAAGCACCAACAAGATGTAGGCTTCGCGAGCATGGACGAAGCTTCTCTCCTTGGTGGAAGATGGAGGATGGAGGTGGAAAGGCGGGTCTTTTCCCTAAAAGTAGGCTGGAATTGTCGTAATACGGATCCCTAAAATGGCAGGAAATCTATGCTTAAATAGAAAAAAGTCAGAAAATTGGTGACACATGGTCTGGCGCACGACCGTGCGTGAACCGTATGATTTTGGCACGCAGAAAATGGCCTGCAAGAAAGACACGTTGACCCGTGCGTTTTACTCGCGCACGGGCGATTCCGCCCGTGCATGAAGGAAATCGCACGATTAACCCCAGAAAGCAGAAACTTAGGGAAAAATATGCAGACCGTGTGATTCCTTCTCGCACGATTTGGCCGAAACCGTGCCGGAACAAAATGCATGGGTAGCCACAGGAGTCCCCAGTATTGCTGTGTAAAACGCGCGATTGCCAAGAGACTGTGCGTGAAGAAATTCGCACGACCATGTATTTTACAAAGAAACTAGAAAATGAGTCTGGTGCATCCCGACTACATGCTCAGCAATGAAACCAACTGGAGCACCAGCTCCCAGCAACAATACGCAGCATAAAATAAACAAAATGAACCATGGGGAGCACCATGTGCTTACCCCCAACAAAAGATTGTGCAATTGCACACCCAATGGCTAAAATGGTGCACAAAGCGGTCAATGACCGAGCGATGCAAATATAACCGATATCCAGTCGAAATGCAATGCACGAGTGAGAAATCAAGCCCAAACGAGTCCGAAAATCAATATATAAATAGGACTAATCACACCCCCAAACTTACCTATTTGCGCGTCCTGAGCAAACAAAATCTATATAGACAGAAAAAATGACTTAGCAAACATAGAAATTGTGATATGGAGTACCATGCGAAGTCGCATGCTCGTACGCTTAAAAATATAAATAGAGGAAATTTATAAGTATGCAAATTTGTTTAAACTTTTCACAATGTATTTTAACTTTTTATTATAACTCAAAAATGGAATCACGGTGAATCTTCTGGTCACGCACAGGGAGAAAGTAGGCAGGCCACTAAGGTGAGATTTGCCAAAGATCGTGTCTCAGGATCACATCCAAAGGAATCCACCAATGTCAGGGACCATACGCTTACCCGTTCACTCTCTCTCGACAGTACTAGTTCGACTCAAGCGTGAATCTGTAAGACTTTAGGAGAATCATGGGGGTTGGGTTACGGTGAGGTAAACAAAGATAAACAGGAAGGCTATGCACCTAACCCAAATGAGCTATCATAAAATGAATCCCTCTGTCAAGCAAAATACTTGGAGGTACACCACACCCCCAGACTTAATTTTTCAAATATTGGTGTGTGCACCGCCTACTCCAAATACAATCTACTCTCAAATAGAATTTTCCATTATACATTTTTTTACTTTTCATTTTCACATATATTTCTTTTCAAATCATTTTCTTTTCTTTAAACCATTTCAACAAATAGAAGCTTTGGAGCACATCCACATAATCACATGTAATATCACCTGAAAGTCCAACTAGTGTCAACTATGTGCACCTATGGGGGGGGGGGGAATAGGTGACGTGTGATTCTTTTGCGGAATTTACGGATGTACCTGCACAATAAAAACAAAAACCACAGCACACAGAATACACAGCAAATTTATAGTGGTTCCCCGACTTGGGTACATCCACTTTCCCCCTACGACCTATCTCCCCAACAAGGGACGACTCGGTCACTTCTCCAACGGGATTGAAATCCAATCCCTGCACTAACGGAAGGAGCCCTTCCACACGTGAGAGTCAACACTCCCACAAAACGGGTTGCACCCAACCCTTACAACACGGAACAAAAGTTCCTTTACAATAAAATAAATGTAGAATGTACACGTGATACAAACTTCTCTTGGAGACTACGGTGTTCCTCTTTGTTCGACGACGTGTTCTTGAAGTCGATGAAGAGTCTACGACCTTGGTCTCTCTTGGAGAAGATCTCCCCGGAACCGGCGGCGGCACACGAGCGGCGGCTAGCTTTGGGATCGGTGGCTACGATGAAGAGCGGCTGCTGAACTTGGAGATCTAAACTTCGTAGCGAAGCAAGCTAGGTCTACCAACGGTCACTCTAGGATCAGTCGTCTCGATCGATTCGGACGGGGGAGTTTTTCCCGGTCAACAAATCGAGAGACAAGAGATCTCCGGATAGACGCGTGAGACTCAAGCTTTGCTAAGCTTCTGTCGCCGGAGATCGGGAAGAAGATCGATCAGTGGCGGCGACGGACGTTCCCGAGCGCGACGGCGGCGGCGGAGATGAGTCGCGGATTTAGGGTTTTGTTGCGACTCGGTTCCTTTTTCTTTTTCTCCATCCTTTACTGTTCAAAATACCCATGTATTTATACCCTGTAGATACAGCACATTTGACCGTTGTAGGACCCACAAAAGAAATCCCCAAAATCCGGTTCAAACAAGTCCAGAAGCAGAATCCGGTCCAGCAGCATTCTGAGAAAACGCCAAGTCAAAAGCGGCGAGAATCGCAGACGATTCTCGACGAATCGGCGAGAATCACCAAGTGATTCTCGACGATTCGTCGAGAATCATTTGTGATTCTCGTCGAATCACTTGTCGATTCTCAACGAATTTTACTTTATACATGGGCTGCTTGACCACTGGTTCGGCGGGAATCACAAGTGATTCTCGCTGAATCTTACTTGGCACCATTTTGAGATGGTCAAAAGGAGTCGGCGAGAATCACTGATGATTCTCGTCGATTCGGCGAGAATCACTAGTGATTCTCGCCGATTCGGCGAGAATCACTTGGTGATTCTCGTCGAATTTGCCTTGGACGATTTTTCGTCTTCCACCTAGGAGCTGCTCCTTGATCCTCCATGCTCCTTGTCTTCTCTTGCATATGAACGACCCTGTACTTGAAAGTAAGTGCACTCCAATAGAGAGAGTACACATAGGCCAACACACTAATCTGCTCAACGAGGGATTACGTCGTGCAGACCCGTGTATATTGACCTACTGCACCCTGACATTGGTGTGCACTTAGCGTGGAGAAACTGCAAGTACAACTTGAAAAAGTTTATCAAATACATTGTGAATTCATCTTAGCTTGACAGGGGGCTTCCTCAAATCCAGGTAATCGTGGATACAATACCCAACAATCTCCCCCTATTTGACGAAGCCAAAACCCTACTAGCTAAGATGAATAACACCTATCAAATAATAATTATAGCATTTAAAAATTAAATATGCAACACGAGGGAATATATGCAATCAGAACAGGACTTGAGTCATTCACACATTCAAGAATATATATATATACCAAGAGAAATATATTCACATATAATTCAGAATTGTTCATATGACAGTAATAATCATTAAACGTTCTTAAGACACAGTGACCAGCTATAAAATAATGACTATTTGTCCTTAGCTACGTCACCCTTAAGAGTTTGAGTCAAGTACTTTTTGCTTTGCCTTTCCATGTATTCCTTGGGCTTCGGGTAGTACCTAGGAGGAGCAACTTTGTCAGGATCCTTGTTGTTTCTGAAGAAGATGTTGCGTTTCGCTTCAAATGCTTTGTGCGTTTCCCATTCATACTGGCTATATGCTTCATTTCGATTGATCTCTCCTCTTTCTTGCAGCCGGAAGGTGTCTAAGATGATGTTCCTTGAGACTGGACTCCACCTTTCATTTCGTACATCCTCCTCATTCATTCGAATTATCTTTGCAGCCTGTGTCTCCTTGGATGTCCCTTCCTGAACTTTCCTCTTTCCCCTGGCTTTAGCTAAAGCCTCCTGGTCAAACATACTCCTCAGCTTGGATTTGGAGATGGCCCTAGCATCAGCTTCATCAGTGAAAATTTCTGCAGCACTTGTACTTACAGCCTCAGCAATATTTACTTCCTCAGCAGCCTTAGAAGTCTCAGGAACCTGAATACCGGCAGGTTGGTCAGGTAGGACGACGCCCAACGTGCCCAGTGCCTGTTGTAGCATCCACCAGCAACTCTCATAGACGTATTTGCTTGATTGGGCAAAGTTTGCATCCATGCTTTCTTGGAGCTCGGCCAGCTTAGCTATATACTCTTTCTCCCCCTTTTTGGCTTCGTCAGCTATGCAGTTGGCATATGAGTGCAGGGAGGCATCAATATGCTTAGTTGTCTTGGTGAATTTAGTGATCAGGGCCTGCTGATTTGCATTTAAAATGACCATATTACCATCAAATTTCTGAATATTGTTGGCTACAACGTGTGCATTCTGATTTACAACAGCCAGAGTATCAGTATTCTTT
Organism: Platanthera guangdongensis; assembly: GCA_039583875.1. Taxonomy (NCBI): domain Eukaryota; kingdom Viridiplantae; phylum Streptophyta; class Magnoliopsida; order Asparagales; family Orchidaceae; genus Platanthera; species Platanthera guangdongensis. The sequence goes on along the minus strand of CM077165.1, from coordinate 36,720,776 downwards.
TTCAAGCCGGCCATTAAAAGTGTGACAGCTTCGCCGGCCGCAGTATACTTTTCTTCGAACTTCTTCTCCATCATGTCCAGCTTGTGGTTGATTTCCACCATATTCTTCAGCATGAGATCTTCAGAAGTCTTAATCTCTTGCAGCATTGTTTTCTGAGCTTTATCAAAATAGGTTTTAAGCTCATTCACGATGCCCTGAATTATATGTACGGTGTGAATGGCTAGGTCATCTCGTAATGGAATAGCCGGAGGCACTTCTTGGCCTTGCTCTTGCTCGTCAGCAGACGCATCGGTGGAGCTGGATACCATCACAGTCTCTACAGGAGGAGTGTGGGCGGCCTCTGTAGATTTATTTAACTCCCCCTCCACTGGTGAAGACTTATCAGAAGGAGGTTCAACAGTATCTGGAGACTCCAACACTTCATGGCCCTCATTTACATCGTCCTCTCCGTCCTCATCCAAGAATTCATCAATATCAGCAGCTTCGGTTCCGTGACTATCTCTGTTCAGGACCTCCTCATGCTCCATCTCAGGTTCACTTACTTCAGGAATTGCGGCTACCGCATCCTTGGCCACCTGAGCGATTTCAGATATTATATCCATATGAGTGGGTAGAGTCTCCCCCTCGATTCCTGCAGTCAGGGTATCAGGAATTTCATGGGGGGAGGCTGCGGGAGATACTTCCTCATGCTCTTCTACAGCAGGCTGCCCGATGCGCCGCTCCCATCGATCAAACACAGTAGCATCCATCTTTTTCAAGTAGTGGAGAGGAACTCCTTTGCTCATGTCGAACTTGTCTCCGTTGAGCTGGTTGAGATATAGACTGATGATGCGGCCGAAACTTGGAGTGCCCAGAGTGTCCTTGATCTTTTGGAACAGCAACTCCCCCCAGTTGAACCTCTTTCGGCAGACCACAGCTGTGAGAATTTTAAACATATCTCCGGAGATATGATCATGGGACCCCGGCTTGCAGATAAGCACTTTTCCTATTACGTCAGATAGGAGCTTCCCTTCTTCATTCATCTCTTTTCGCTTTACTGATCGAGTGCCTCTTGGAAGACCGCAGAACAAGAGAGTTCTGGCTTTGTCCTCGTCCTCCAGATAGTCCTCCTCCTCTGAACTGGAAAGCTGCAGGTAGCGAGTTAGCTTACTGGCAGACATCTTTACTTTTGTCCCAGCAACCTTGCTTTTGATGATGGAGTCTCTATCTCGGAGTCTTGCGGTAGAGAAGAACTCCAGCACCTCTTTATCCAGGACTTTGCAAGGGTGCTCCAATATGAAGGTTAGCCCGGCCTCTTCCAGCATGAGAATGATATTCCGGAACTCGTCCGAGGCATGAGAGAATCCAGTGCGAACCAGCTCGCAGCCAGAAATCAAGCCTGCAGTAGTCCTTGGATCCATTGAAGATCTGGAGAGAAGCCCTACTCTAAGCATTAGTGAACATTCAAAAAGAAAGCATCACTAGTGAGCGCGTCCAAGTGCGGGTGAGGAGAAGATTACCTAAGGGCTTACACGGAAGAGAGTTGATGAGCTACGGGAAGATCTTTGGTGGAAGGAAGAGTATCCTTTGGGATTCGGCCTAGCTATAGTCTCACGGGAAGAAGATCCTGTGGGAAGAGTATCCTGTGGGAAACACAGCAGCGATTCGCTCACTTCAACGAGAGCGTCGGAGGGCTGCGGGTTTCGGCGAGAGTCGTCGGGATCCTTTCGAAGAGAACTTTGCGAGACCCTAGCGGGAGCTTAGGAGGAGACCTCACGAGCTGCTGTCGGCGGAAGAACTCCTGCGGGTTGCGGAGAATCGGCGAAGCTCCTGCGGGTTGTCGGGAGAGTTCTTGCGGGAAGAGTCGGCGAAGCTCCCACTGTGGTCACCAGGGTGTCTGGGTACTTGCTGCAGCGTGACGCGGGAGTTGTGAGGAAGGTGAAGGGTTTTGCGGGATTTAAACTATTCGGCGAGATTTGTCAAGAATGCGAAGGGTCTTGCGGTATTTGACTGATTCGGCTTTGTCAAGTTCGGCGGGATTCAGGAGATTTGATTAATTCGACTTCTGATACTATTTATCTGATTCGAAATTGAGGGGTCTCTTGACTAGGGATTTTCACATTTGAGAAGCTTGCAATATTTTAGAGATTTTGCGATGTCAAGTCAATAAAAAGAATGATAAGTACAAGTATATTCTAAAGTCAATCTATTTGAATTTTACTGAGGTTTTTGCAAAGTCTTCTTAATGTCAATTGTATGTTGTCGAGATTTACAACGACATGTCTTCGTTAACCCTTTATTGATGTGTAATGGTTTGCATGCCTCGTGATGAGCATAAGTATACGTATACACAAGGATAGAAATATATATATATATATTTACTTTGAATGAGGATGCATCATGACACAAGTCCTTGAACTGATCAAAATTACCTGGGATTTGGAGAGTTATCGTCTTAGTCCCACAGGTAGAACATATTAGTAGCTTGAAGTGAGTATGCTCAACAGGTAGTACATCTGTTATTGCAGACGCTTGTTCCAAGTTAGCCTTGACCCACCTACTGTCTAGTTCCCATAGTATTCATGGGGACCTAGACTACCCTGCAAGACAGAATTACTTTACCTTAGGAACCCAAATCATATTGGGTCCTAGGTTTCTATTAGAATAAGCATGCAACTGTCTTCCTTGAGAAAACCTGTCTGGAAGACTGCCTCTGTCCCTATAATGTGGATAAGCCCTTGCTGTGGGCACAGAGAGGTTGTGCCAACAGTCAATGGCAAAGTGTCCCACTTTGCCGCAGCACCAACAAGAGTGAATGTTGTATCGCCGTTTTCGACCTGATCTAGTGACTGATGTAGTCACGGTCCTAGGTCTCAAAGGGATAGGGCATGTTCTTGTTGCACAAATTCCTCTTCCATCGAGGCATGATGAAGGGTGGAACGAATGCATGATGTGAGCGTTATGAGGCCGAGAAGGTGGTGCCATTCTTTCAGGCACCTTCCTTGCTGAGGCTCCATGACGCCTGACATCATGACTTCTAATCTCCCTATCCCGTGTCCTCGAATGGAGAGAATTCTTCTGTGAACTAGGACATGCAGATCCACACTTTGTTGTGGCAGTGGCCGTGAATATAAAGGGCTCAGAATGAGCCTTAGGTATTTCCTCATGGGTGGTCATGACGCCTCTTGCACTATGGACGTTTCCACATGGGGACAATTCACCCTTGTAGTGACCACGATTATTCCTGTGGTCATACCTGAAGGCATGATGAGTTGCCTTCCCGCTTGGAGTGGGAGGTCGGAACACTGTTTTCCCATTTCTCCATCCCTGGATAATCCGGGATATCCACCCGGTTTCTTGTTTTCTCTTTATAGCATCAACTTTGGAAAAGTTAGATACTATACGTTTCTCATTATCTAGACTATTCTCTAGAGCTGAGATCTTAGAGTCCTTGACCTTGTTGGACGCCAATTGGAGAACCAACAAGATCTTCAGTCGAGCAATCTCTCGAGCTTGCTCCTCAGCAAGTAGATTGCTTTCCTGAAGGGCTCTCTTCAGGGAATCAGTATTTTCTGGAGGAGAGCAGTTTCTATCTTCAGAAAAGTCAAAAGATGTGGGACAGGATGAAGATGATACCTGCTCATCTGGGTTATTGTCATTAGAATCAGTGACCAATGTTTCTTCCTCATCGGAGCTGCTTTCCTCACTATCTTCTTCAGTCTCTGACAAGGATACTGGAGCTCTGATGCAATCCGAAGGATCCTTGCATTCATCTTCAGAAGTGAGGACCCCCCACATACGCTTCATCCTCTGATTGGCAGCATATTTCAGCTTTCTCTGACCCCCCCATCAGCTCTGAGATCATCATCCACAGAGATTTAGCCGTTTTACATTTTTCTAACCTGGAGCGAGAGGCTCCAGACCAGACATCCATAATAATTTGTCGAATCCTCTGGTCCAGTTGGAAAAATGAGAGTTCCATCTCTGTCATCTCAGCAATGCACATGGGCACTTGGATCCCCGAGTCGGAGGTCTTCATGGGGATAAACGGACCCTCTTCCAGGATGAGGGATGCTCGTGGATCGATGGCATCCAGGTGAAATAATACTCTCATCCTCCAGATAGGATAATAATCCTTTGAGCATGCAGGGAGTTTGAGTGGCAATACGTCATAATCCAGATCCATGCTTCTGACACTGGTGGCAGGATTCTACTCAAGGTGTTAACCTTTTTGAAGAGCAACCTCCCTCTGATACCACTTGAAAGTCCAACTAGTGTCAACTATGTGCACCTATGGGGGGGAATAGGTGACGTGTGATTCTTTTGCGGAATTTACGGATGTACCTGCACAATAAAAACAAAAACCACAGCACACAGAATACACAGCAAATTTATAGTGGTTCCCCGACTTGGGTACATCCACTTTCCCCCTACGACTTATCTCCCCAACAAGGGACGACTCGGTCACTTCTCCAACGGGATTGAAATCCAATCCCTGCACTAACGGAAGGAGCCCTTCCACACGTGAGAGTCAACACTCCCACAAAACGGGTTGCACCCAACCCTTACAACACGGAACAAAAGTTCCTTTACAATAAAATAAATGTAGAATGTACACGTGATACAAACTTCTCTTGGAGACTACGGTGTTCCTCTTTGTTCGACGACGTGTTCTTGAAGTCGATGAAGAGTCTACGACCTTGGTCTCTCTTGGAGAAGATCTCCCCGGAACCGGCGGCGGCACACGAGCGGCGGCTAGCTTCGGGATCGGCGGCTACGATGAAGAGCGGCTGCTGAACTTGGAGATCTAAACTTCGTAGCGAAGCAAGCTAGGTCTACCAACGGTCACTCTAGGATCAGTCGTCTCGATCGATTCGGACGGGGGAGTTTTTCCCGGTCAACAAATCGAGAGACAAGAGATCTCCGGATAGACGCGTGAGACTCAAGCTTTGCTAAGCTTCTGTCGCCGGAGATCGGGAAGAAGATCGATCAGTGGCGGCGACGGACGTTCCCGAGCGCGACGGCGGCGGCGGAGATGAGTCGCGGATTTAGGGTTTTGTTGCGACTCGGTTCCTTTTTCTTTTTCTCCATCCTTTACTGTTCAAAATACCCATGTATTTATACCCTGTAGATACAGCACATTTGACCGTTGTGGGACCCACAAAAGAAATCCCCAAAATCCGGTTCAAACAAGTCCAGAAGCAGAATCCGGTCCAGCAGCATTCTGAGAAAACGCCAAGTCAAAATCGGCGAGAATCGCAGACGATTCTCGACGAATCGGCGAGAATCACCAAGTGATTCTCGACGATTCGTCGAGAATCGTTTGTGATTCTCGTCGAATCACTTGTCGATTCTCAACGAATTTTACTTTATACATGGGCTGCTTGACCACTGGTTCGGCGGGAATCACAAGTGATTCTCGCCGAATCTTACTTGGCACCATTTTGAGATGGTCAAAAGGAGTCGGCGAGAATCACTGATGATTCTCGTCGATTCGGCGAGAATCACTAGTGATTCTCGCCGATTCGGCGAGAATCACTTGGTGATTCTCGCCGATTCGGCGAGAATCACTTGGTGATTCTCGTCGAATTTGCCTTGGACGATTTTTCGTCTTCCACCTAGGAGCTGCTCCTTGATCCTCCATGCTCCTTGTCTTCTCTTGCATATGAACGACCCTGTACTTGAAAGTAAGTGCACTCCAATAGAGAGAGTACACATAGGCCAACACACTGATCTGCTCAACGAGGGATTACGTCGTGCAGACCCGTGTATATTGACCTACTGCACCCTGACATTGGTGTGCACTTAGCGTGGAGAAACTGCAAGTACAACTTGAAAAAGTTTATCAAATACATTGTGAATTCATCTTAGCTTGACAGGGGGCTTCCTCAAATCCAGGTAATCGTGGATACAATACCCAACATCACCACATCAACACCCCAACATGAAAAATGTAAAACACTAAAGCTCGACTTGGGTGTGCGACTAGTTTCGTCTATGAGGCTTTAGTGAAATACTTATGGAGCTGAATCAAAAGAAGGGTAGGCACAACGGGGTTTAAAGAGGATAAGATGTTAGGAACGGTACAAAGCACAACCGGGCCAAAATGATGGCCTACATTACGCTCACGCTATACTAACCATGCACCAATGCTTCGAGAGAAGCCTAGGGCAAATTCTTAGCCAACAAGAAAGATGATCCTTCCTCCCGACAGGACCAGAACAAATCTAGTTACGGCTACACACATCCCTACACTACTGTTCGATTCACACTGTATTCACCAATTTTTGAGTAGAATAAAAAGTCTTTATGCAAAAAGAAAATTTATAAAACTATAAGCATACAAAAAAATTAAATCTACTCCAATTTCTACACGAGATGAGAGCACTCGACTAGGAGCTCAGCAAGGTCAACATTTTACTCTGTCTCACAATCCTATGCCAGCAAAATAATTTTCCCAAATCATACAAAAGAAACGAGTTTAACTCGCAGCATGCTAACAGCAAAGGACGCACTCATGTGGGTGCAGTAGTGTGCAATGCAATGAAATAATAAAAATAAAACAATAAAAGCCTCTAGTATGCACATGAAATATGTGCGTGCAAAAGGTAACACATACTGACTCTCCCCGAGACTTAAACTAAGCTACACAGCATATGATATTGAAATTAAAATCAGATAGAGACAAGTGAAGAGGTTACCAAATGCTAGCCAGTGAGCATACCAGAAGATGCGTGAAAAACAGAAGCAGCTCCGTCATACGAAGAATCACAACCCCGTCAATATGAGTTTGCCATGAATACCTGTAGGGGTGACCTCCGCAAAAACAAAAGAAAAATATACAAATACAAAGAAATACTAAAACTAAGATTGACATGAAAAATAAAAAAAATGCAGGAAATGGAAGATAAGTACTGGGGTTATTGTCATCCCAAAATGACTTTTTCGGCTAAGGAAAAGGTTCTAGCTAATGGGCGTATGAAATAAAAAGTGCGCAGGTAACTGCTCCATTATCCGTTGCCGTAATGGGTACCGATACGGTGATAAAACAGTTACCCCTCTACCTAAATAATAATACCTGCCCAACACAGGTAGAGGAAATAGAAAATAAGAAGAGGAGGAACATTGGTCCTCGCTCATATTATCACAAAACATATCCTTGCCTAGCAAGGTATCGTCAACCACGGATGTGTAGGAAGTGATGACAACGGCATGGGCACTAGGCTCATTGTCATCCCAGCGTATCCGTGGGGACTCAACATACACAGGCTCAGATAGAAAAGGGAGATCAAGTAATAAAAGAGAAGAAGAACTAAAATAATCAGAATATGGGAGAGTGATCCCGGTATCACTCTCAGCAGGATCCAGGCATAGATCATTATCGGTATCATACGAGTCATATCAGGCTAAATCAGAAAACTCAAGATCTGCGGTGGTAAGAGGGACCGCCTCGTCTAATAAGGAGGTGCAAACCTCCGTATCAGAAAGAGAACATTCCTCCTCCCACCGTGGTGCGTAAAAGTGTTCCGAAGATCCACGTTCTCCGTCGGAGATAAAAGAATCCTCATCCCACTTTGGCGCATCCTCAGGCACTGAATCACCACAAATATAGCCTCATCAGCCGACTCAGACAAAAATGACGTAGCACCATCAGGCAAAAATTGAGGAGGGGCGAAACTGCTCTCAAAATCAGGCATAGAATGAGCAGGCCCCATCGCAAAATCAGTCACAGACGCCATCTCATCAACAGGAATAATCTCTGCATCCCATACAGGAGCGCCCATGAATTCCTGATCCTCTTTTTGCTAGCTACCCAAAGAATGATCGTCATCACTCAAGGAAAGCTCCTAAAAATGGAGTGAGGGACCCATGAAGGATCTGTATGCAACGAGAGATTCTTCCATAATCTCAACGGGTAAAGAGCGAGAAAAGGTGCGCTATGTCAGTGTATGGGCCATGCAATACCCTGGTAGGCCTGTCCACAACAGTATTCCGCGAACGGGAGGTGTCGCGCAAACTCCCTCAGAGGGGGAAGGCTCGTACAAGTGAGGGCAATCCTTCACCATGTGGCCTATACCTTGACATAACAGACATCTAATGCAATGCTTGGCTATCATATCAGCCATAACATCAATGCATCGGTGTAAAGCGTCATAAAGACAACACTCGTCAACAGAATAAATCACGAATAAAAAAAATACCAAAAGAGTGCTACACACAAGAATAAAATGTAGCTCGGATCGGCTATCTAAACCAAAAATCAGAAAAGACAAAAAGAAATCAGCAAAAAAAAAAAATTCTAACAACTAAAACAAAGAAGGAACATGAAATATACAAATGCAAAAGGGCTTCGATCTACTATCTCCCTCTCCAAAAACTCTCACAACTGTGTTCCCCGACAACGGCGCCAAAAATTTGATGTGTTTGACGACAAGTGTATCGGTCGCACAAGTAATATAAAATGGGTGAATTTCCCCAAGTATCGATCTTTTCAAAGAACACAGTAAGGTGGAGTTAATTTTGAGTAGGACTTGAGATTGAAGTCCTTTGGTCGAAGTTAACTCAGGGGGATTTTGTTGGTTGCGGAAACAAAAAATAAAATACTAAGATCTACTCCTATGCAACGCCGCTATGCAGAGCTTTGCCAGGCGGGATGGAAGACTACACGGGCACTGAATCACTGTGCGGATGGTCGAGTAGGCTTGCGGATGAGGTGGTTAGATCGGTGGAATGAGGGTCGAGAACACCACTTTGCTACGCACGCCTCTAGCAGTTGCTAGAGCGGCAAATCCGGATGTGGTGGTGGATGGAAATGCGGGCGCAACTCAAGCAACTAAAGCGTAAAACAATACAAGATCACATAAACAAGAATCACATAAAGTTTACAACTAATGTTCATATCATCAATATAAATAGATTGAAACACCAATATTCAACCAGAAAATAAGAACAAGTCAAGAGATCAACCGGATCCGAAGGCTCGTCGAGGTGTCGCGGAAGGAATCGTCGGGTTGTCAATCCTCGTTCAAGCTCGGCCCTCAACTACGTCCGGGGTAGAGGAGTCTGTCACTAACTCCAAATAAACCCGTCTTCTTCGCGACATGATCCAGAAGAAAGTTGCAAGCTTCCCTTTGCTTATTGGCTATGGCATCAAACCATGAAATGGAGCTCAAGATATGATGGAGAAGGCCGAGAGCATGCACTGACAAGATGTAGGCTTCACGAGCATGGTCGGAGATTCTCTCCTTGGTGGAAGATGTAGGATGGAGGTGGAAAGGCGGGGCTTTGCCCTAAAAGGCAGCTGGAATGGTCGGAATATGGATCCCTAAAATGGTAGGAAATCTATGCTTAAATAGAAAAAAGTCAGAAAATTGCTCACGCATGGTCTGGTGCATGACCATGCGTGAACCGTGCGATTTTGGTGCACAGAAAATGGCCTGCAAGAAAGACGCGTTGACTCGTGCATTTTACTCGTGCACGGGCGCTTCCGCCCATGCGTGAAGGAAATCGCACTGGTAAACACAAAGCATAGGAAAGCATAGATGGTACAGGAGAACCGTGCGTGAAGGAAATCGTACATTTAACCACAAAAAGTAGAAACTCAGAGAAAAATATGCAGACCGTGCGATTCCTTCTCGCACGGTTTGGCCGAAACCGTGCGGGAACAAAACACATGGGTGGCCACCGAAGTCCCCAGCATTGCTGTGTAAAACACGCGATTGCCAAAAGACAGTGCGAGAAGAAATTCGCACGACCGTGCATTTTACACAAACTAGAAAATGAGTCTGTGTCGTCCCGACTACTTGCACAACAATGAAACCAACTGGAGCACCAGCTCCTAACAACAATACACAGCATAAAATAAACAAAAAGAACCATGGGGAGCACCATGTGCTTACCCCCAACAAAAGATTGTGCAATTGCACACCCAAGGGCTAAAATGGTGCACAAGGCGGTCAATGACCGAGCGATGCAAATATAAAAGATATCCAGTCGAAATGCAATGCACGAGTGAGAAATCAAGCCCAGTTGAGTCCGAAAATCACTATATAAATAGGTCTCATCAACGATACACTTTCGTTCTTATAGGTGATTACTCACGCAGTTGTTGGACAATCTTTCTCATGAATAAATCAGACACATTTAGCGAATTCTCAAATATTTGTACGAGACTTCAAAATGAGAAGGAGCTAAAAATAAATGCATTAGATCAGATCATGGAGGAGAGTTTGTGAATGAAGACTTCACAAACCTATGTGAGACTTTAGGGATAAAGCATGAATTCTCTGCCCCTCGCACCCCACAATAAAACGAAGTTATAGAGAGAAAGAACCACACTCTTTAAGAGTTAGCAGGCACAATGCTCGCTGAGTTCGGCTTGTCGCGATATTTCTGGGCTGAGGCGGTTAACATGACATGTTATGTGATAAATCGAGTCTTGCTTCTCTCCATTATTAAGCGAACTCCGTATGAGTAATATTTTCTTAAAAAAATCATCTGTGTCGTACTTCATGGTCTTCGGTTGCCCATGTTTTGTTCTAAACACTAAGGATTTCTTAGGGAAATTTGATGAAAAATCTGATCTAGGCATCTTCATAGGATACTCAAGTAAGAGTCGTGCCTATAGGGTCTACAATAAGAGAACCTTAGTTGTTGAAGAAGCAGCTCATGTACATTTTGACGAAAATATCCAAACTAACGTACCTAGGCTAAATGAATAGTAAATTGATGATGGTGCTCAGTTAGAATTAAGGAGCGAGGAGAGAGTAGTGTCAGATGATGTTCCAATTCATGTAGATGAATATAAGCCTCTGTTTACTTTAAATTTCTTGAAAGAGCATTCTATGGAACTAGTAATAGGAGAGCCCGCTCATGGAGTTAGAACACGATTTGCACTACAAGAATCATTTTCAAACCATTTTTTAACTTATGCTTCCTATCAGAAATTGAACCCAAGAACGTCTCGGAAGCCTTAAATGATGAATCATGGTTCTTGGCTATGAATGAGAAGTTAAATCAATTTGAGAGGAGTAAAGTCTGGGTTATTATAGAGAGTCCAGATAGCCATCCAGTTATAGGTTTGAAAAGGGTCTACAAAAATAAACTTAATGGCGAATCTAGATAACTAGGAATAAAGCTAGGTTTGTGGAACAAGGGTATTCTAAGATAGAGGGCGTGGATTTTGAGGAATCATTTGAACCGGTTCTACGGCTTGAGTTCATCCATATGTTTTTGGCATTTGCAAGTTATAAACAAATGAAACTATATCAAATGGATGTTAAGAGTGCATTCTTAAATGGATATATCAAGGAAGAGGTGTATGTGGAGCAACCACCCAGATTAAAGAATGCCGCCTACACGAACATGTATACACATTGGTGAAAGACTTATATATATTGAAGCAAACATCCGGTTCTTGGTACGATAGGCTCATGACATTTTTACTAGAACATGGTTTTAGGATGGGTAAGGCGGACACCACTGTATTTGTGAAACACAAAAACTTAGATATAATTATTTTACAAATTTTTGTGGATGATATCATCTTTGGGGACACAAATGAAAAGTTGTGTGACGAGATATTCACTCTAATACAATCTAAATTTGAAATGAGCCTTGTCGGAGAACTAACCTATTTCTTAGGATTTCAGATTTCTCAACGCAATGACGGAATTTTTATTAGTCAATCGAAATACATCAATGATATGCTTGTGTGATTTGGCTTTGAGAATCTGAAACAAGTCAAAACTCCTATGAGTGCGTATCTCAAGTTAGGAAAAGATGAAAGTGGTATTTTATTTGATCAGACTGTCTTTTGATGTGTGATAGGATCATTGTTGTATTTAAGTGCATCTAGGCCTGACATCACATTTGCGGTGTGTGTTTGCGCTAGGGATCAAGCCGACACTAAGGAGTCACATCTGAAAGCATTAAAGAATATATTTAGGTATCTTATAGGAACCCAAACTCTTGGACATTGTTACCCACACACCACTGATTTTACACTTCATGGGCACTCCAATTCGGATTATGCTGGATGCTCTCTTGATCGTAAGAGCACGAGTGGTACTTGTCACTTCTTAGGCCCTTCACTAGTCTCCTGGTCTAGTAGAAAATATATCTCAGTTGCCCTCTCTACCACTGAAGCTGAGTATATCGCTTTAGGAAGCTGTTGTGCACAAGCACTATGGATGTCTCAAATGTTAGAAAACTTTGGCCTAACTTGTAGGAACATTACTCTTAGGTGCAACAACAAGAGTGCCATATACTTGACAAATAATCCATTGCAACATTCAAGGTCAAAACATATTGACGTACGTCACCATTTCATTCGAGATCACATTAAAAAGGAGAACGTGAGAGTAAGCTTCATTGGCACCGATGACCAACTAGCTTACATATTCACAAAACAACTCTGAGATGCAAGTTTCTCATTACTTCGACTCGAGCTGGGCGTTTTGGACCTCTCTTTCTAGTCATCATTTTTGTTTGATTGTGTGTTTTTTCTCTTTCTTTGGTTGTTTTGTCTATGTTTCTTTTTTTTTTGTGTGATATTTATTTGAGTTCCTTTGTCGATTAATAAAATGCAAAGGATAAATTTGAGAATGCAAGGAATTCTTTTGAGTGCAGTTTTTATGTTTTTGTCTCTGTTTTTTTTACCTGTAGATAAAAAGGTTTATTTCTATTTTTATTTAGCCAATACATCGAGCAAGTGATATGCATTATTAACTAATTTTCCAAATGGCCTATACACATGCTAAGTTTTTTATATAACCAAACTAACGAACATCATATCATCATTAATCTACACAGTGCCGTCATTAAATAAACAAAACAAAGGAAGCTGTAATTAGTTTCTGCCATTAAATAAACAAAATAGATTAACAAAACACCCTAAATCAGTGAGGAAAACAGAGAAAAGAGAGTTCGTCAAAACCGGGCAGCAGTATGTTGGAGATGGACAAAAAATAGAGGAAGCCTTTTTCACAGTGAAAAAGGAAGCTTTCTGAATTCACAGTGAAGGAAGCTGTATTCACAGTGAAAAAACAGAGGAAGCATTAGAGCAGCGGCATTAAAAAAACACAGAATAGAATAGGAGCTTACCGGAGGTTCCAATCGATGATGCCCTCGGCTTCTGCAAAATGAAGGTTTAACAGCGTGCTCTGTGATTCCTTAAGCATTTCTGGGAGGAAGTATGAAGCGGTAGGGAGATGGTTTAGGGAGTTGAGGAGCGAAGGAGTTAATGTGACTACTAGCTGCTGATGCTTTCACCGTGTCGCTGCGGGAGATTGAAGATTGGCACTCTCGGTGTGTCGTTGCTGCCGTGCGGGAGGAGATAATCAATATCTTTATCTCCTGAATCCTGCCCCTGATCTCCCGCAGAAGCAAATCCTGCCAGCAAGGTCTTCGTCCGATGGCCAGCTTTTGGACCCGCTTCCATCAAATCCGGCGAAAGCTAAGATTAATTAAAGTACGGTTTTAATCTGGTAGGGTTTTAAGAATGAAAAGTCGGGCAACAGAGTTGGAGGGAGGAACATAGTCGATGCGTGGAAATCGAGGAGCTGCGAAGGAGATGTGAGAGGAGTCGGGGCGCAGCGGGTGATAAAGCTGTCGGAGAAGACAACTCGTGATTTCTTGTCCGATAAAGGTGGTGGGTTATAAAGTTGGCTGCAGAAAATGAAGTTTGACCTTTTTTTTGTCCGATCAATCGGACGATGAGAATTAATTTTGATCAAAGTGTGGAAATCTGATGGTGCTGATCGGGGAGCGTGAAATGAGATTAATAAAGAAGATTTGATCGGACGGTGGCAAATTCTCTTGATAGTTTGATCGAACGGTTGAAATTATAAGTTTGGTGTGACTTTGAGATATGCATATTGGTTTATATAATAAAGATATATAAAAACCAAAACAAAAAAACTATGAATTGATCATGTTCTGTATGCACACATGACCTGAACTTACGCTATATCAAGTACATACAATATTTGAGTTAAGAAGTGCTAATCTGTGTGAACATTGTCCCCAGTCATGGTGTGTTGAATCTATGGGTGATGAGTCACTAAGTGCAACATTACATGTTAGTGTATGTTGACTATGCCTCTAGGTATATGTGAGGATTTAGATTGGAGAATGACTTCACACTATTCACACATACCTAGACGGAGCACTCATGTACAAATACTAAGCTTACAAGCTATAACTCGTGACATAGTATCTTAACACGTTAGAAATACCTTGAATAATCAATATCACGATACACATGTGCTTATATGAAGATTAAAACTTTGGGCCAAATATCTAATGCTAAGGACTTATGTAGAGAAGTTAAAGTGTATCTATCTTGGTGGATAGATTTTGATTGACTCTGGGCTCCTTCAACTCACAAAAAATATATAAAAGTGCTAGCTCAATCAAGCTAAAAAGAAAACTATGCATGTTATCAAATATTATGTCAAGGACCACCTAAGCACTAATCATTCCTCTTGATAAGTCTTTATGGGCATTGTGAGGATGAGCACCTTGGTTAAAAGAGTCATCTTGATCTTGTGCATAGACTCTAACTTAAGCTTAGTGCCCGTAGTTCAAGTCTTGGTATGACATTGATAGATATTTTACGTGATCATTCACTCTATTTATCTTGTGTTAGCATTTTTAAAAGATCGAGATAAAATGTGTAAAATATGATATTTCTACTTGGTGTTTTCTCTCTTGTTGATGCTACACGTACAAATCATTGCCTTCTTTAACACTTCCCTGCATAAGAATGGGACTGAAACTACACTATATGTTTTTCGCAGATTGGTACTAGCACCCGATTTATACTTTTGACGTTTACAATGTTTAAATGTTATTAACTTTATAACTCTCGTAGCATTGTATTGTTCCTCGTTGTGTGCTTAATCTACTCTGTGCTGTCCAATCCATATAAACACTACAATATGACTTATTTTATGTTCGTGTATGCTGATCTTATGTATGGCCATGTGCTTTATATTCTATGATTTGCGTTTTTTGGGTCACCCCTATGTTTCTCACATCTTGCTTTACTGATTTTGTGCACTGTCTGTTGTTTCTTTCACACTCATTATATATACTATTTTTTACTCCTGCATGATTGTTTGATCTGGCCCGCCCATTGTGATACTATCAAAGGGGGAGAAGAGATTGTTCATGAGAATTGTTCATGACTATGATCACATGTATGGGTAGCTTGTTACAATGCGTGCACATAAGTAGAGGGATCATGTAGAACACGTAGGTAGGGGTAGCGCGTGTGCAGGGGAGCTATATAGAGAACCTGAAACCTGAACGTTCAAGATTATCTTTTATATATATTCACTCCACCGTGTACTGTTTGATATTTCTCATGAACGAGATTTGATATTATCAAAACGGGGAGTATGTTGGAACCGATGTTTCACATTTCCTGTGTTTGAGAATACCAAATCCCAGGTTATATTTGATCACGTCCTGAGTTGATAGAGTGTTCAGTTTGACAGGTTCACGCAAAGAAAAAGAAGTCTCATATGGACACTCATGGAGAGCGATAGAAGTTACCGTCAAGCCGTACCTGCGAAATAATTGGAAAGAGCTCGCGAGAACCTGCCGATTTTCTCTAGTCCTATTGCCTGTGCTAGATCAATGAATTAATTTGACAAATCTCTCGGGAAAATACTGCACAGTCGCTAGCATGGTACCGCGCCGCGATATCCCACTCAATGCTCCAAGGCATCGAGTGCGTTGAGACAGCACTATCGGCGGGTGCTACTTTGGTACCGCGATGCGGTAACCCACTCAACTCCCCAAGGCGTTGAGAGCATTGAGACAGCACTAACGTCGGGAGCTAACTTGGTACCGCATTGCGGTAACCCACTCAATGCCTCAAGGCATTGAGAGCGTTAAGACACCACTACCGTCGGGCACTAGCTTGGTAACGTGTCGCAGTAACCCACTTAATGCTACAAGGCAATCAGTGTATTGAGACAGTCCTACCGCTGGGCTCTATATACCTACTGCGCCTTACTAGCATTGGAAAAAGGAAAATATTCATTTTGAATATTTTTGCCTAATTTGGAGGATAGCTGGCACATCAATTGCGCGAACCTATCGTCGGCTGATAGTCTTACCGCCGGTTGTAGTATATTTTCACGAAGATGTATTTAAATCTGCTTCGGTTTCTATGCTCAAAACCTGAAGATGAAAAGAGATCAAGTTCGTGCATTCTAGGGTTCGGCCACCTCTTAACATTCGGTTCTAAACATTTTCATCCAAGGAAAAGAACTCCGCCTCCCTCCCGTTTGTCAATGCAGAACTCTAGCGATCAAAGGACTACATCGAGTACGAAGAGATGACCGGTTGCAAGCACATGGAGATCTCAGGCACCGACCACAGATCGTGATACATAGAAATCATAAAGATGGAGAATTTAATATTAATTTCTTTAAACCTTGTCTTTTTGTAATCTTATTTTTCTGTTCATTCTTAAGGTGAGGAAAATCGACTAGTGAAGGTCGTCCGAATCCGGGAAGTATTCTATGGGAAATCATCCCAGGGTTGGGATGTCTAGATCGGGTGATCTTACGGGGCTCTAAGACCATTCCTTGCATGGAGGTGAAGGGTCGGCTCAAAGACCTTTCTTGAAGGGAAAAGGAGAGAGCCAACCAGTTAATGGAGCGGGTCGGTATAGATAATAATTAAGTGTTTCTTTCTCACTACCTTCGATCTCTAGCGTCACAGGCATCACGATTTTCTAATAGTTAAGAACTTATTGTTGATTCAATTTTAATAAAGTTAGTTTCTATTATTTTTATTACTTCTGTGATCTGCTAGTTTTTTATTCTTCTGTGTGGTCTACAATCAATTCTCTCTTGTGTGCGTTGCTCTCCAAAGGGTGATGTGCCCAGGAAAACAAGTTCAGTAACTTACCACCGTGCATTAGCTACCTAATGCCCTATGGTAGCTTCTACAACTTGTTTACTTGGACTAAAATAATTTGAATTTTCAAATAATGCTCGAAACCTTATTCACCCCACCTAAGGATGGCCACGAGATCCAATAGATAACATAGTATGATTGCACGGTGTGCCCCATAGCATCGTAAGTGACCTAGATTGGCATTTCACTTCTAATGATTTGAGAATAATCAACTGTATGTTGCATTCAAAACTGAATTTTAGCACGACCTATAATTCTCAAATAGATGGTCAGATAGAAAGGACCAACAAGACGATGGAAGATATGCTCTATATGTGTGCCTTAGATTTCGTAAGAAATGAGAAGACTATCTGTAAATGATTGAGTTCGCCTACAACAATAGCTACCGAACAAGTATTAAAATGGCGCCCTTCGAGGCCCTTTATGGTAGGAAGTGTTGTACGCCTTTAGTTTGGGCGGAGACAGGAGAAACTAGGCTTTATAAACATAAAATAAGTTTAAGATGCGAATTTGATGATACGTTTAATTAGGGAACGACTATTAGTTGCTTAGGATATACGGGCTAAGTACTGCAATGCAAAGCACCGAAACTTTATTGACCCGTTCAATAATCTCAAAGAGTCCAAGGTATCTCAGACCGAGCTTTTCAAACATCGAATCCTAGATACACCTTTGAATGGCGTGTAGAAAGCAAATCCATACATGGACAACCGCAACAAAAGGCATTGTGATCGAGCTATGGCTCTGAAATGCGTGTCAAGGGTAACGATTCTCCTCTCGGACAAGTGAAGTCCTCTTTTAGCATGTTTTCATAAAAGCCCTGATCGATTGGTGGAGAAAAGGTGCTTTAAATCGGGTAGATATGTTTATCTCGGAGTATGTTTTTGCATATAGTGTCCGGAAGCGTGAGTATGGATTAGGCATGATGTATGAAGCCCTTTTGGACAGTTGGTCTAGGTGGTGATGTATTGTTTTGCTTGCCGGAGAAGACTCCATTTAAATTATATCATTTTGGAGTTATGTTGGAAATGGCTCTGAGTGAGCTTTTGTCGTGATTGTGAAGCCTGTGTCCTAGGGACACAATGTCTAACTTGTTGAGCAATGTGCCTGGAGTTCCCAGCCTCATTGGCTATGAGTGCCAGTCGTGGAACGAATCCTTGGTATTGGATTACGGGAAATATGAACTCTGTTTTGTAAGGCCTTGAGGCCAAAACTATTTGTGTAACTTTTATTCTTGTTGTATTTTAGTAGTTGACATTAATGGATTGGTGATTCTGAACTCTTTAAGATTCCATTAGAATGCAACTCTATGCTTGGGTACGTTAGTAGATTAGAATGAATTATGGTTTCATTGCGTAACTCTTTCTTCTGTCAGTTTAATATGGCGTGGGACCCGACCGGACCATCTGTTATATTACTCGTGATAGATGATGGTGTAGAGGGCGCCCGCTAGTCGGAGTTTGACACGAAACAAGGAGATCCTAAGGAGAAAAACTGTATCTACACCAGAAAGTGTCGACACTTGCAGTCTGTGTCAACACTCAGCAAAAGTCAGCAGAGACTAAGTACAAGTGTCGACACCCAGAACAATGTGTCGACACTCAGCAGAAGAGTCAACACTTGAAGTAAGTGTCGACACCCAGATCAATGTGTCGACACTTAGCTGAAGACTCAACACTTGAAGAAAGTGTCGACACAAGGAGCTGTGTCGACACTTAGCAAAGAACAGCAAAGTTCAACAAAATATTCTAAGTACAAGTGTCGACACTAAGGAGTTGTGTCGACACTCAGCCAGAGTCTCGACAGAAGAAGAAAGTGTCGACACCCAGAGCAATGTGTCGACACTCAACAAGTATCAATACTGAAGACATGTGTCGACACCAAGAAGCAGTGTCGACACTTAACAGATTCAACACATGAAGATGTGTCGACACAAAGGTGTTGTGTCGACACTTAGAAGAATTCAGCAAAATACTGAAGTACAAGTACTTGTGTCGACACACATTATCAGTGTCGACACATGAAGAAGAAGCAGTGTCGAGATAAAGAATCAACAACACAAGGAGTTGTGTCGACACCTTGTAGACTAGTGTCGACACTTAGACAACATGTGTCGACACTTGGTCTATAAGTGTTGACACTTAAAGACAGAAAGTCTCGACACTTTCAGACAGTTATAGAATTTTCAAGAACTAACTGGTTGACTTGACAGCTGCCATTCCAGCCGGTCCACAGCACCTGTCAGAGTTGTCAGAATTCAGTTATGGACCGGACCAGCCGGTTACCATGAAGAAGGCCTATAAATAGGCTTATACAGTCTACAGAAACTGTTGTTGAAGTTGTTGAGACAGATCAAGTGGCTGTTCAGACAAGTAATACAAAGAAGATCTAGCTATCAAGTGAAGATCTAAGAAGTTGGAGAGAGAGAGCTCCATCCAAGAAATCAGTTGTTGGAACCAGACTGAGAAGAAGGGTTCAGATCTACTCTGAACCTTAAGTAACAGAGATCAAGGATCAACTGCAGAAGTAGTCAATCTTATTGAGTTCTACTTTCAAGAAGCTTTGAAGAAAGCTAAGTCAGATTGAGTCTAGCTGAGTTCTTCTAAGAACTCATCAAGAAACTCACAACTCTTCTCTCTCTTTTCTCTGAGTTGTTGAGTCACATTATTGTATTCATTTTAACTTGTAGGATCCTTTGGATCTGAGTCTTGTAAGCCTGTAATTATAAAGGCTGAGGGTAGGAGAGTTTTATCTCTGAGTGTAGGCCTTGGTGGCTGAGTGTAGGCCTTGTTGGCTGAGTGTAGGCCTTTGTGGCTGAGTGTAGGATTTGTGGAAAAGCTGAGTTTTAGGGCCTTGGGCCTGAGGTGTAGGAGCCTATTTTGGGTTCTGAGATAGTGGAGGAGTTTGGCCGAATCTAGTACACTGCTAGATAGGCGAAGGGGGAAAGTGGATGTACCCAAAGCTTGGGGAACCACTATAAAACTCTGTGTCTACTGTGTGATTGTTGTTGGCTGTGATTGGTGCATATGTGCTGTGATATAGTAGATAGAATTCTGTGATATTATCTGATTGCTGCATAAAAAGTTTAAAAGATTCAAGTCACCTATTCACCCCCCCCCCCTCTAGGTGATTAGGTACAATATATTTCAGCTTTTCTCTTCTTAGACACTTTCTTTTTCATGGGCTCATCATCTGAGTCCTCCTCCTCATCATCATCATCAGAAGAATCTTGTGGATTATCATACATTGCATTTATTTCTTTTAGGGCTTCAGTAGATATCAGAGGTTTCTCAGCCTGGGAGGGAGCTGGAGGAGGAGCTGGAACTAGAGCTGGAGCAGGAGCTGGAGAACTGTACACTTCAGTGCTTTCAGCAACTGACTTATTTTACTCTTCTATATCTTCCATGATCAGTGCATCAAGATCAGGCAGTGGTGAATCTTCCATAACAAAAAACTGGGGCAAGAGGATATGAGATAATGGGTGAAATAGCTTGTGGTGGAGATGGAATGGCAGGAGTCTCTGTTACTGCAAAACTGGCCTTTAGTTGCTTGACAACTTTGGGGCTTATTGGTGTGGTGTAAGGAATTATAGCCATGGATGTCTTAGTGTTATCTTCTGGCAGAAAGTTCAAATGAACTATATCAAAGGTTCTCAATAAATATAACAAATCTACTGTGGGATTTATAATTAAATCACTAGCAGGTATTATTTCCTCTATTGCTGTATCATCCACAGCATCTATTTCCATATCTGTTTCAATAAAATTAATGAAATCAATTAAATCTTTATCAGCATCTACTGCTGCTTCTACTTCTTCTTTTTATGCTGCTTCTTCTATTTCTACTGCATCTACTGCTACTGCTGTTGGTACTGTTGTCACTGCTGTTACTTCTGATGCTATTTCTATTGCTGCTTCTTTATTGAGTATCTCCCCTTGCCTGGGTTCAGTATATACTAGATCCAGGCCCCTAACTGAAGAGGGATGAGCAGAAAGAGTAGATATTTGGGCAGTTAGGGAGGAAATGGAAGAAGCAAGAGGTGAAATGGCCTCTGCTATGATTGTTTTAAGAAGGGGAGTTAGAAATGCAATGAGTGGTGGTATGATGGAGGGATCCAAGAGTCGAGCTGCAGAGGGTGGTGTAGAAGGTGTAGTAGTGGAGACAGAGGTAGGAATGGAGGAGGATGGTGGAGGTGGAGGTGGAGGTGTTGCATCTTACATTAGTTCATCCTGAGGAGTAGATGTATTGAGGGGGGGTTGAAGGCAGATTGAAGAATGGGATGTTGTCCAAATGGGGGGGGTAAGGGATAAGAAGGTGGTGAGGAAATGGGTGTACCATGGGGGGATTGAGGTGGGGTTAGTTGTGGTGATTGAGAAGGAGAGGGTTGATGGTATTCCTGAATGGGAGAGGAGGGAATTTCAGTGATATTTATTTGTCGAGAGGTTGCAGGAGATGAAGCTGGAGTAGGAATATGAATTGGTTGTTGTGATTGTTGTTGTGGTTGTTGAAGAGAAGAAATGGTGGAGGAGGAGGGAAGTTGATTTTCCATCTGTTGTTGAGGTGGGATGGCTGGAGGTGAGGGAGGTGGAGGAGGGATCTCTTCAGTAGGGAGGGAAGAGGCTGGAGCAGCCCTGGTACTCTCAGAATGCCTGGTGGAGGAGGAAGAAGCCTTGGATGGCTTAGTGATAGTCCTCTACCACCTGCCAAAGTGAGCACAGGTGAGCCTCTTGGATCCATTGATGAATATGGTCTGGGAGTACATGGATTTAACAGCCTTTTCTTTTAGGAAGATCCCTAAGATCCTTCCAAAACAGACTTATTTCTTTATATACTTTTTCTTAATCAGATCAAACATGATCTGAGCGCAGTTCACCTTTTTCTTGTTAACCACAGCACATATAACCAGGAATTGGTGCCTGTTTATGTAGTCATGTGTAGTGTGCTTTCCCAGCAACACTTTACCCACAATGTCTGCTAGGAATTTAAATTCAGCAGACAAGTGTTTCTTCAGCAACTTATTTGGGGTTTCTCTAGAGTAACCCATCATACTCAGCATTATATCATATTTCTCGGTATCAACTTCTAACTCTTCTTCACCATTACTTAATCCAAAAATTTCTATTAGGACGGCGGGAGTAAGAGAAATAGAATTTCCCGATACTATCCCTGTTAGAGTGTTCTCATCTGTGCTAGAGGAAGTATAGACCCATTCTCTGATCTCAGTTCCAGATATTTTGATCCTAGTGGACATCAGAGTCTTTAACTGCTATTCTTCAAGCAGTTGTAGGATTTCCATGAAGATTGGGTCTGAATGCTGGAAGGAATCAAAATCAACATCAAAGTCGGTGTCAAATTTCATTGCCGCAAGATTTCCTGCTGGAATCGCCATTAGAGCACCTGCAAGAGAAAAACGATGATCATGTGCAAAGGAACTGAAAGTGCGGGATGGAGGTCGAAGAAAACCTAGAAATAAGGTTTTCCAGAATATGAATCGACAAACTCCGTTCCACGAAAAATAAAATAATTCTTCGATCTGAGGTCGATGAAATAATTTGTAGTTAAATAATTCGCCGAGCTCAGTCTGAAGATTTGAAGACATTTTTTCGAGCTCCATTCGACGAAAGAATTCTAAAGCAGATTTGTCGATCTCCGGTCGACGAACACAACTTCACTCACAGAGAGTTCGTCAATTTCCGTTCGACGAATATCTCAAGAACTTTCCCCAGTTCGTCGAGCTCCGTTCGACGAACTTTGGCAAATTCGTTGAGTGCAGACAGAAATTAAACTAAGGCTTCCCCATTGATCATTCCAAGCTGATTTATAAAGAACAAGTGATTTCTTTCATCCAAGGGTTTGGTGAAAATATCATCCCTTTGTAAATCAGTGTAGATATAGACAAGTTTAATTTTGTTTTTGTCTACGCACTCTCTAATGAAATGATGTCTAATGTCTATATGCTTAGTCCTACTGTGATGGACTGGATTCTGTGCTATGGATATAACACTTGTGTTATCACATAGTAGAGTTGAATTATTTAAGTTGAAACTATAGTCTAGGAGTTGGTTTTGAATCCACAACATCTGGGAATGACAACTGTCAGCTGCAATGTATTCTGCTTCAGCAGTTATTGTGGACACAGATGATTGTTTCTTACAAAACCAAGACACTAGTCTCATACCAAGGAACTGACAGGTTCCTGAGGTACTTTTTCTGTCCACACTATATCCATCAAAGTCAGCATTTGAATATCCTGTTAAATTAAATTTTGACTCTGTAGGATACCATAGGCCTAGACTGGGACAACTCTTTATTTATCTCAAAAAAATTTTTAGAAACATTAGGTGAGATTCTTTAGGGTTCACTTAGAACCTAGCACAAAGGCATGTGACAAACATGATATCAGGTCTTCTAGCTGTAAGATATAATAGGGACCCAAAAATACCCCTATATATCTTCTGGTCAACAGGTTTCCAATGTTGATCAGAATCTATTATAGCATTAGTAACCATAGGTGTTTTCTTTGCTGAGGCATCAGTCATCCCAAACTTCTTAAGAAGCTCTTTAGCATACTTAGCTTGGGAGATGAAGATGCCATCAGGTTGCTGCTTCACTTGGAGACCAAGGAAGTAGGAGAGCTTACCCATGCTACTCATCTCAAACTTAGAATGCATGAGGTCAGAAAACCTTTTGCATAGTTTAGAGTCAGTAGATCCAAATATGATGTCATACAGATAGATTTGTACTAACAAGATTTTATCCTTATGGTGTCTAGTGAATAGTGTTTTATTTACTATGCCTCTAGTGAAATCATGCTCTATCAAAAAGCTAGCTAAGGTCTCATACCAAGCTTTTGGAGCTTGCTTTAGACCTTAGAGGGCTTGATGCAATCTAAATACATAAGAGGGATGAGTTTGAGAAACAAAACCTGGAGGTTGTTCAACATAAACCTCTTCTTTTAGTATTCCATTTAGAAAAGCACTCTTTACATCCATTTGATATACTTTGAACTTCTTGTAGGCAGCATAGGCAAGAAAGATTCTAATTGCCTCTAATCTTGCAACTAGTGCAAAGGTTTGATCATAGTCTATGCCTTCTTCTTGCATGTATCCTTGAGCAACAAGCCTAGCCTTGTTCCTCAGAATTGCACCTTGGGCATCTAGTTTGTTTCTATATACCCATTTAGTTCCAATAACTGGGTAGTCTTTGGGTCTTGGAACCAAATCCCAAACTCTACATCTCTCAAATTGGTTCAGTTCCTCTTGCATAGCAATGATCCAGTGGGGATCCTGCTCAGCATCATGTATGGATTGAGGTTCAACTTGAGAGAGAAAACATGCATGCATCAAGTTTTGGTTGAGTTGATGCCTTGTCTGTACACCTACTATTATGTCTTCAATCACTTGTGATCTAGGGTGATCCCTTAGTGTGCTAAGATCAGTGGGTGGAGTTGGTTCAGCAACAGTATTTTGATTTAATTCCTCTTGTGGAATTATGTTTGCTGTTGGATGAAGTTCAGTCACTTCAGTGCTTTCTTCTTCACTGTCTTCATCAAGTTGTGGAGAAGGATATGTTGGAGCCTCTTGGGTGAGGCTTAGTCCATCCAAATTCTCACATAAGTTAGGTACCTGCAAAGGATTACTTGTGGAAATCTCTTTATCCTTGTAAGACATATTAGTTTCATCAAAAGTAACCTGTATAGATTCCTCAATTTTTAAAGTTGATCTATTAAACACCGTATAAGCTTTTCTTACTTGGGAATATCCTTGAAAAATTCCCTCTTCAGCCTTAGCTTCAAGCTTTCTAAGGTATTTCTTGTTATTATTATGTATATAACATACACATACAAATACTTTAAAGTTGGTGATTTTAGGTTTCTTCCCTTTAAGTAATTCATAGGGAGTCCTATTCTTTAGTTTATGTATCAGGTTTCTATTCAGTATATAATTTACTATGCTTACAGCCTCTGCCCAAAAGGATAGTGGTATATAAGCCTTTACAAGTAATGTGCCTGCAGCTTCAATCATGGTTCTATTCTTCCTTTCAGCTACCCCATTTTGTTAGAGAGTTCTAGGAGCTGAGAAGCAGTGCCTGATACCTTCCTTCTCACAGAACTCATGCATAAGAAGAGACTCAAACTCTGTACCATGATCACTTTTGATCAATGCAACATGAGTAGAGTACTCAATCTGTATGGTCCTGAGAAAATCTATAAGAACTTTAAAGGTTTCTGACTTAGATCTCAGAAATAACACCCATGTGAATCTTAGGAAGTCATCTACAATGAAAAGTTTGTAGGATTTCACTCCTAGGCTTTGTACAACAATGGGTCCAAAGAGGTCCATGTATAGCAAACACAAAATCCTAGGTGAATCACTATTATTTACTGGCTTAAAGATAGATTTAGTTTGCTTGCCTAGTTGACAAGCCCTGCAAAGGCCTTCCTTCTTGTAGGGACCAAAAGATAAACCTCTCACAAGGTTGTCTTTAGATAGCCTAGTAATGTTTTTCATATTTACATGTCCTAGTCTTTTATGCCATAATTCATTTTGAGTGCAAACAATATTAAGCAGACAAATATCTGAATTGGCAGAATAGAAATCAACTAAATAAATGTTTCCTTGTCTATTTTTAATTAAAACATTTTGTTTTTCTTTATTAGAGATAATACAGGAAGTAGAGTTAAAGTGTACCTGATAACCTTCATCACATAATTGGCTTATTGAGATGAGGTTATGCTTGAGTCCTTTTACATAAGTCACTTTCTTGAATGTGACAGTTCCAATCCTTACTTCTCCATATCCTTCAGATTGGTCACACTTTGAGTCTCCAAAGATAACCTTTGGTCCCAGCTTGGACTTGTAGTTGATTAGGTTGTCCTTACTACTAGTCATGTGTTTGGAGAATCCACTGTCCAGGAACCATGTTTGACTAATCACTGGACAACCCTTTTCCTGCAATGAAAACAGTTAGTTGTTCTTGACCCAGGTTACCTTGGGTCCTTTATATTGTTGATAAGAAAAACTGCATATCACAGAATACTCAGGTTGTGATTTATATCCTAATGGATGATATCTTCTGGGAGGTATTATCCAATATGCAAGTGGGTTAAATGGTTTCTGAGTTTGATTTGAGTTGGTGTTGTAATTATACTTTTTGTTAAGTCTGACTGGGTTCGACGAATTGTTATGAGTTCGTCAACCAGAATTCGATGAAACTGGATGAGATCATCGATCTCTGCTTAGAGAATGAACAAGTTCATTTTTTATGGCCCAAGTTCATCGACCTCTACTCGACGAACCATACAGAGTTCGTCGATCGCAGTAAGACGAATAATTATTATATAAATTTGCGTTCAGAGTTCGTCGACTTGAGTTCGACGAACTGTCCATATTTCATCGATCTGAGTTCAACGAAATTTGCTGAACTTTGTTTTTATTCAAGGTTTTCTGATTTCTTTTATTTTGACCTTTTAAGTTGGGCATTTCTTCTGTGGTTTCTTTATAGGTTATTATTTCTTTGCCCTTAGCAGAAATAAATTTTATGGGTGTTGTTAATATATTTTTCTTGAGAATGGGGGGTAAACTTGATGAAGCACCCAAGCCCAGCTTGCCATTTAGTCTGGCATTGACTATGCTTGTGATGTCCATCTGCTTAAAGTTTCTCACATTGAGAGATTCCTCAAGTTGTTTGGCCTCACATAGTTTAGTTTTTAAGGAGTTAATTTGTTCATTAGCTAGATTTAATTCTTCCTTTAACCTAGTGTTTTCAGCAATTAGAGTTTCTTGATTAGTTAACTATTCCCTGAGTGTTTTGATTTCTTTTTCAGAGTTTATTAAATCAATACACATGGTTTTGAATTCAAATTTGAAAGCATCAGAAGCATAGTCAAAGAGTACCTGATCAGCTTCTGTTTCTGAAGCTTCTTCATTGTCAGATCCTTCTTCATCTGATTGACTCCTGGAGGCATCAATGGCCATGAGGCATACTTCTTTGGCCCTTGCCTCTTCTTCATCTTCACTAGAGCTGGAGGATGTGGATTCATCCTCAGTTTCACTCCAGGATTCAGCTACAAAGCCTTTCTCCTTCTTCTTGTATTAGCTGGAAAAAGGCATGTTGCTTTGCTGTCTCCTAGAGTCCTTCTCTCTTCTCTTTTCCTTCTTTTTATTTTCTGGACACTCTGAGATGAAGTGTCCAGGTTTGATGCAGCCAAAGCCTTTCTCCTTCTTCTTGTATTAGCTGGAAAAAGGCATGTTGCTTTGCTGTCTCCTAGAGTCCTGCCTAGATGACTTCCTTCTGAAATCCTTCCTTGCCATTTTATAGAATCTCTTGGCAAAGAGACTCATCAGCTCTTCATTCACAGCTGAGGCTTCAGCTTCTTCAACAGCTTTAAAAGCTATTATGTGCTCCTTCCTTGCTGGTGGAGGTGTTTTCTGCTCAGCTGCTTCTCTGGATTTTATGAGCTGCTCATAAGATTTGAGCTTTCCTAAAAGAAATTCTGTGGAAATCTCATTTAGGCTTCTGGCCTCTTTGATTGGCCAGATCCTTGAATCCCATGAGCTTGGGAAGCACATGAGTATTTTTTCATTCACCTCAGTGAGGGTGATGTTCTTGTCACAGGTCTTTAGCTCATTGATGATTGAGCTCAGCCTATTATGCATATCTGTAACTGATTCTGCTTCATCCTTCTTGAAGTTCTCATATTGTGATATGAGATTTGATCTTTTATCCTTTCTTTCATCAGCAGATCCAGCCATCATTTGATTAAGGGATTTCCAAATGTCCTTGGTTGATGTGCATTGAGCCACCTTCTGGAAGATGTCATCTGACATGGTTTGGGCCAGAATGTTCATGGCCTTGACATCAGCAACCTTTGCTTTCTTTTATGCTTTAATCCACTCAAGTGGTGGAACTGCATCTGTGCTTGAACGTACTATAGATGTAGAGGTAGTAGCTTGAGTAGGACCTGTCAAGATGGAATTGTAGATATCCTCATCAATAGAATTCATATATAATTTGATTCTTACCTTCTAGATGGCAAACCTATTTACGTTGCATACTGGAGGTTGGTGCTTGCATAGTCCTTATTCTGTGTCATGCTGTGAGTATAAATCTAATATAAATAAAACTTAGATCTAACTCAGGATCTTTTGGTTCAAGGGGTCAGCTTGTACAACCAAAGGAAACTAGCTCTGAAACCAATTGAAAGCTAGCGGTTAGATCTGAAATACTCTAGAGGGGGGGGGGGGGGTGAATAGAGTATTTAGGGTTTATAAAATTTTTGCTAATTAATTCAATCTATTACTAGTGCTGTAGAAAATAAATTAAAAACACAAACACAGCAACCTAGAAAGCACAGCCATAACAAGAACAAAAGAAAAGACCAACCCAGACAACATAAGAATTTTATAGTGGTTCCCCAACCTGGGTACATCCACTCTTCTACCACCCTGGTAGGAATCCACTCAGGTTTTTGATCAGGTGACTGCCACCAATGAGCTTTTGATCAGGTGCTCAAAAACTAATCCTCAAGTCTTTTGATCAGGTGACTTGCAATAAGGAATAACTTTTGAAGGGAGTTAAGAACCCTTTATACAGTGGGGGATGAGAGAGTGATTTTGTCTTCTCTTTCTCAGATACAACTAAGAAGACTCTAGTGGAAAAATGATGTTAGCAAAGGCTCCCCCTGAGATATAGAATGGTTCAGGAAGTTGAAGCCTTGCTGCAGGGTGATAGGTCTTCAAGCTTTTGCTTTGAACAGATGAACTTTAGGAACTTCTTGACAGATAGAGTGTTTGTTGTCCTTTGAAGAATCCTGGGATGTAGAAGGAAGAAGTCTCTTGATCTTGAATGTATGTTCTTCTTCTTCAGCTTGTTGTTCTATTCTCTAGTCAAGGCCTATGGCTTTTTGTCTCTTGACAGTGTTGTTGCCCTGTGAGTTCTGTATGCTGTATATTCTCTGTGTCCGCTTTTCTATGTTCCTGTATTGTTGTTTCTTGTTGTGTTCTTTTGAGAGAGATGAAGAAAATCCCTTTTATATTTTCCATATAATTTCACTTTGAAATTTGAATTCCTTTTGTCATTTAATGCTGACGGTCTCGAGAATATTTGCATTGATTTATTTCCCCAACTGTCCCATGGAAAAACGACAGGAAATAATCCTGATGAAGATCGTAATCAATGCTTGCTTCTAACGGTAATATTCAGAGAATATTTATGCATTGATTACTCAGGAATTATTGCAATAGAAAGGAGACAGAGGGAGGGAAATTTCTAAGTTTGGAACTTTACAGAATTCGTTGAACAGAGAACAGAATTCATCGAGCTATGTCTAGAGTTCATCGAACAGAGAATCTAAGTTCGTCGACCAGATAATAGTTGTTCGTCGAGTTGAGATACAAGATTGTCGACCTAAGAACTGATAACTGCTTTCTCTAGACCCGTCAATTCTGTGCATCAAGTTCGTCGAGCTGAGAATATAACTTCGTCGACTGGAGTTCAGAATTCCATGTTTCTTGGACTTAAGAATGTTGAAGTAACGTGTCCAGAAATAATCGACCTCAGAACTGGGTACGTCGACCTGAGAATTAGTTTTGTCGAGCTGAGAACTTCTACCTGTTACTTGAAAAATCTTGCCAAGACTGTGGTCTAAGTTCGTCGAGCTGAGAAGGTGAGTTCGTCGACTGGAGTGTGATTCTGGACTTAGAATACTTAGTTGTTTCTGGAATAAGATGTTGAAGTAGAATACCCAGAGATCGTCGACCTGAGAACTAAGTTCGTCGACTAGAGTTAAGTGTGAAGAATTCTGGACTTGGAATGTTGAGGTATACTCTAGAATTCGTCGACCTGAGATTAAAGTTCATCTAGCTCAGCTCAGAGAATTGTCTCTGATTTCATCGAGCTGAGCACGACTTTCGTCGACTGAGTTCGACGAACGTCGAACTCATTTTCTGAGTTTTGAATTTCTCTAAGTCTTGAGTCTTCTACAATCTGTTGATGGCTGGTCCATGTAGTGTTGACTCTAAGGACATGTCCTAGACTCTAGAACTCATGCATTACCTTGGCTATACATGTTGGGTCAAACATCGTAAATTAGTGAACCTAGCCCAAATCCAACTAGGGATCCAACATGCTCACTGTTCAAAATGTGTCATCGTGCGCCACATTCTCTAGACCGCTCCTTTTAGCGCCACGTCTACATAGTGAAATACTGACTAATCTGCAGAAGCCTGTCTTGCTTTCCAAAACTGTCTACAAGATACATCAAGCACTCTGAAGATCTCAAGAGGACCAATAATTGCCTTTTTCTGTCATCCATCGCGACAACTAAACCAACCGCAGACCTCCTCTGGTATAGCAAACCAAGCCGGCAAGAGTTTCTAAAGTGTATGTACCCTACACCGCTAGCAGTTGACAATACTAACTCTAGAACACACCAAGGACCACTCTACTGTAGTCAAGACTTGAAGAATACCTAGTACTTCCAGCACCCTCAGCTCAACAACAAGCTTGCCACTGACTATAATTCATTAACGTCCGACTCTTCTAAGCTCAATATGAGGCAAACCACAAAGGATACGGTGCTCGAGCGTGCCATCTGAGCTTCCAAGCCCCAAATATCAGAACGAGTACAGCAAAAAGTTCCCACCTCCAAGCTAAAGAAAAAGTCTCCAAAGCCTCCAGAGTGTGAGGCTCTCTATCATAGAAGGAAAAAGACTTAAATATGTGATAGGTGGCCTGTCACCCTCCAAGCCTACTACTTTTTTTCTCTCTCAATAATTATAACGAGGAGCTGCCCGACGCCCTTGTGTTCTTCAAAAACGCCCTATATAACAGCCATCAAATAGTGGAGGTTTGGCAGTCACAAATCCAACCGTGTGGTTTTTCACCGGTTGACGGGTTTTCCACGTTTAAAAAAATATTCTTGTTCAGCTTTTCTTTTTCTGTGACTGTTTGTACACTCGACCACTCCTGGCTATGACAGTTCAATTTAGTCCGGTCTGCTGTGGGATTTGAGCGATCTGCAACAAGCATATATACAAATTATTAGAGTAACCATAAGGATCTGGAAGTGTTCAAGCATGTAGCCTCACTGCCAACTCAGTATGAGCCTATCAGGGTCACACAAAAGATTGTGCAGAAATTGGGAGTTTGGATCTGTATGGTGTAGCTCATATGATGAGCAAAAGGGAATGAAATAGTCTAAGGAAAAAGCGTTGAAAGGTTTGAGTTAACTCAACACCTTGGCATAGTCGTCGAACTCAGTTTGATGAATTTAGCCTCTAGCGCAGATTCGTCAAACTCGGTTAGACGAATTTGGCCACTAGCCGAGATTCGTCGAACTCAGTTCAATGAATTTGGCCTCTAGAGCAGATTTTCCAAACTCCATTCGATGAATTTGGCATTTTCGTAGATTTGTTGAACTCCGTTCGACGAATTTGGCCTTGGTGCATATTCGTCGAACTTCGTTCGACTAATTTGGGCTTGGTGCAAATTCACCAAACGTTGTATCTGGCCTTTGGCGTTGAGTGTGTTGAGGTCACTCAATGCCATGGCACAGAGAGAGGCGTTGACGGTGTTGAGTGCATTCAATGCCTTCATCGATTCACGTGTTGTTTTGGCTGGAGGTTTGCATTGACTTCGTCGTGTATGCTATTGACACTCGACGATTTGTCGAGACAAGGGGTTGTCAAGTCGAATTCTGGACTCTATGTTTTGGGCCTGCTGATAGTGGCGGATGCTATTCTATTTTACCTCTTGGAGTATAAATAGAAAGTTTTAGGTTTTGTCAAGATATGCGATCACTCTTCTGTCTAAGCACACAAGCCCTATTGTGCGAAAGACCGATAACCCTAAAAGCCTGACTGAAGTCATTCCATCTTTGTCTTCGCCGATCTCGATCCTGATCCTGATCCTGGTGAGTGTCATTGCCGCCTTTCCTATAGCAGATCTAGCAGTCCGTGGAGATGCTGAGTGTCCTCTCCCGACTTAGAACTTTTGCGACAAGTTGCTACGGGTTCTCCCGATCGTGTGGATTACTATAGAGGCAAGGATATACTTTCTGCGCTCAAGACTCTAGCCGCTGTGTGATCGGCCCGATTTTTTTGGAGCATCTAGGTTGAGTTGAGACTCAATCCCTCAATGGTAACTTTTATTACAGCATGCTTTATTTGTTCATTCATGAATATTGTCAGATCCGAACTCGTTTGGGTTTTTCTTGTTCTTATTTCCGCTGCGTGCACAAGTGTGGTGTCATCCCCATAACGCAACAGTGGTATTACAGGGAGGTTTCCGGCAATATTCATTTTTTCAGAAATTGCTAAATCCATGGCATGTAGATTTAGAGTTTTAGAAGTGTTCTAAATGCCCAAATCTAGTCTTGGATCTTTCCAAGAACACAAGCAATTTCTTTGAAGTTTACTCCTTAACAGTAACCATCACTATGTTGGTTTTCGAAACTAAGCATGTGTTAGATTTTGAATATCACTGTTGATGCGTGAAAACGGCACCGCCTAGTTAACACAGAGGGAGGTGTTCGATCTCACAAGCTAGGAGAGGAAGAGGATGAAGGTTGCGGGGGAAGAGGAAGCTTCTGAGTGCTCGAGAGTGGAGCAAGCGCTTGTCTGAGGGTTGCGGGGGAAGAGAAAGCTTCTGAGTGCTCGAGAGTGGAGCAAGCGCTTGTCTGAGTGTTGCGGGGATAGAAGAGAGGTTTGCTTAGAGCAACAGAGGAGGTTGATCAGGGGCTGTCGAGCAGACGGTTACTATGATGGTTGTGCTTGCAAGTTGATGCCGAGAGGGAGCTGAGCTGAGCTAAGAAGAAGACAGAAGGGGCCGCTAGCAGCAAAAATTGTAGACTTCGTCCACCGCGGCTTAAATTCCACTCTTGCGACGGGCTTTCCTTTGATTAATAGCGAGAGTTATAGCTTGGCAATACACCTTTACAAGAAAGAAATAAAGTGGTACAAGGAGGAAGCTGGCGGCTAAGGAAGGAGTGCCAGGATATGCCATGCGGACTGAAGAGCCAGGTTGGCAGGCCGCGCGACTAAAGGAGATACAGAGGTCGCGCGATCTGGCAACTGAAGCCGGCAGGCCGCATGCGGTTACAGAAAGAAGGATGGCGGACTGGGAAATGGAGTCCGCAGGAGGTGATCACTTGAGCTTGCTGTAGGATGTCTTCAAGCGTGAGCACCTTGGGGTGCCGATGAGACCTCCCCTTCATGAGAGGTATAGGGGTCTATTTATAGGCCCGAGGAGGTGACGACTTGCGGTGACGTTACCTCTGGTGAGGCGGTAACTTGTGCGAGAAGAGAATGGAGTCCGCCAAGTCCGCAATAGGCCGCGCGTACTGGGGCTTGCTTCTGGAGCTGGTTCTGCTGATGGCGAACTGGGAGACTTAGTGGCGGATTGCGAGGAGAGTCCACAGACTCCGCCACTACTGAGCTGAGTGTCTACTTGTTGCTGGGCTGGCGGATGCTGAAGGCTAAGTGGCGGACTGCGAGGGGAATCCGCTGATTCTGCCGCTACTGAACTGGGCATGCGCTAAGGGGTGCGAGCTGAGGAGTGTCTGCCGAGTTCACCGAGTCTGCAACGATGCAATGCGGTCTGGGACTGCCTTGAGTTGATTCTGCTACCTGACAGACTGGGAGGAGTCCCCCACTATTGGTCGAGCCCGCGCCAGGCCTGCGGACTAAGGAGAAGTTGACCCTGCTGCTGGAGAGAAGCGGGTGCTGGAGGCGAGGAATGGCGGGCTGCATTGTGAGTCTGCTGAGTCCGCGGAGTCCGTGCCTGCTGCTAAGCTGAGTTCTCCTATGTTGGGACGAAAAGTCTTGCTGTTGAAGTCATTGGGGTTCACCAATGAAGGCGGACCGGAAGTCTTGATCGCATTTCGAGTCCGCCAAGCTCGCGAGGAACTGGGTATTGCTACTGATCTTCGCGGGTAACTGGAGAGCGATGTTCGTGCTCTACAGGTGGACTAAAGGAGTTGGCTGCTCATGCTGCTAGTGGCCAAGGGCTGAGCGATCTCCCGGACTAACAAGGCAGGCCGCGCATGTTGCCGAGGAAGTTGAGTTAGCTGGCTGGCGGCCTGGGGGAAGGTCGCTACTGTTGTTTTGGCAATTTGAGCGGTCTGGTCTTCTTGAAGAGCAACCTACAGGAGCGAGCTAAAAGAAGCCAATTCCTGCAAAGGACGCGGCTTATTACCGACCTGGGCAGATAGGCAACCGAGTCCGGCAAAGGGAGACCTGCGGAGACAAGCTTGCGGTTAAGCTGAAAAAGGGCGCGTCCTGTAGAGGCAGACTGCGGAAGCAGTCTGCGGCCCCTGTCGACCAAGGGAAGGAGCGCGGCCTGGGCGGTCAAACCGCTGATACTGCCTGAGCCATGCGGCCTGAGCGGACAGAGAATTTTGTCCGCCCACACTAAGGCATCGTGACTTTAGGAGGAACCCGGGGCAGGTCGCGACAAGCGAAATCTCTGCCTTGGGAATGATCGCCGATTTCAGGGTTAACATAATCCTTGCACTTTTTTAAGTTCCGAATAGAACTTCAAAAAAGTAGGAGACCAACAAAAATCGTGATCCACCCCAAAGGAAAAGAAGGGAGCAAGGAGAGATAGAACTTGATGCCTCTCCTTTAGAAGTTTGCCAATGCATGTCTATTTCCTGCAAAGGAAAAGTTAGTGTAGGCATGGAAGGTACGTCTTGCATGTACCTGGGTTTGCCTTTGCAAAACGAAGAAGATGCATCTTCTACTGAGTTCTAAAAGGAACTTGTAATTCTTTGATGGTTTCTACAAAAGAGATGTTAGAAGCAAATATGAGAGTGAAGAAGAAGCTGCAAATACCTGAAGGCAACTTGCAGGTGTCTAGTGGTTTCTACAAAAGAAGAGTTAGAAGTAGACACAGTATATGAAAGTCACTTGCAAGTACCTGTGAAGAAACTTGCAAGTAACTGCTGATCTCTGCAAAAAGAGTGTTAGAAGCAAATTTGGGATAAAAGTATGTTCCAAGTACCCGAGCGTAACTTGCGAGTTCATGTTAATCACTGTAAAGTGAAGAGTGAGCAATAGACATATTATAACGAACTAAGCTACAAGTACATAGATGAGGCTTGCAGTTGTTAACTGTTGATCTCTGCAAGAAAAGGGTTAGGAGCAGACAAAATATATGGGAGTTGCAAGTACCTGTGAAGAAACTTGCAAGTGTCTGCCGATTTCTGCAAGAAAAGAGTTAGGAGCAGACAAAATATGAAAGAAGCTTGCAAGTACCTGGGAGGAGGCTTGCAAGTGTCTGCTTATCTCTGCAAGAATAGAATTAGCAGTAGGTATGATGGAAACACTAAGCTGCAAGTACTTGGACGGAACTTGCGAATGCTAACTATTGATGAGATAAGGTTGATATGACCAAATAGCAGAGGAAATGCCTGAAGAACTCTGCTGATAATTGAATGAAGATCAGACCAGAAAGCAGTGATCTTCTTTCTATACTAGAGTTGTCTTCAACATGAAGTCCATATCAAAAAGTCGAGCGTTGACATTTGATAAGAGTAGTGAAGAGCTTATAAGTGATCATCTGATAGAGCTTTGAGCAAGCAATGAATATAAGATGAGCATAAGCAAAGTGAATGTCGCGAATCCTTTTGGTAGGTCGGATTAACCTGTTCACCTGTGAAAAAGGAAGTTGATAAAAAAGAAGGAGGTCTATACTCGGAAATGACCAAGAAAGACTGGATGCTGCCACAGGAGAACACCCGTGGGCCTTATGCATCGCTTTCCTGAGAATGGTCGTCACGAGTATAGTCCTACTAAGAGCGGGCTAGCCGCGCATCCTCTAGGAGGGCACAAAAGAGAAAAGCAATGGAAATCCTGAGAAGGATCGCTAGATGCACTGATCACATGCTTCGGGTTACTACATCACTGATCAATGAGACTTGTTGCCCCAAGAGGCCTATAGCTTGACTGTGGATTAATCAGTGGAGTTGAGGACCCTGCAAAAGCATGGATTGAGAGCACTAGAGAGCGTTCGACCATCATAGTTGTGAGATGATCGAAAAGACAAAGCTACGCTTGGTCTCCATTGCTTGTCAAGCAAAGATCACCGTAACTGTAACGTATCATAATGGAGCACAGTAGAGCTAACATATGGGGCATCCCTAGCACGCACTCTGTGTCAGATGTCGGCTAGGATCCAAAGTCCAGTATTCCACCTCATGAGAGTTGGATAGACCCCACTACACACATATGCGAAATCTCCCTGCAATATGTGGTCATTGTGGTCTTACGCCAGAATCAAATCCCGAGAGGGCCTATAGCAAGACTCGACGATATTTCAGTGGCTCAGTGATCTCTTTGGAAAAGAAAGAGTAGAGGAAGAGGCACTACAAGAAGGGAATTGTGTCAGTATGAGATCCCTGAGGTAAAACTTTATTGAAAAGCAAGAATGAACACTTAGAAGTGTTTTGAAATGAGAATGTTTGAAAAGGTAAGAGTAAGAGTAAACAATAATGGTTGCGAGAAATATTTGTGGACTATGAAGTCCTTTGCTGGCTTAGAATAGCCATCCAAGCTTTCCCTCGTCATCAGCAATGAATGTTTCAATGGCTTTGCGAAAAATGAGGAGAGGATGCTCTTCGACTAGACTCACTCCTCTTGAGCTGCAAGGAATATCTGCCACTTCTTTGCCCATTGAGGTTGCTGGATCAGGGCAATCATCTTTAGGAAGCAGATCGCGCATCTTACCCTATTGTAGCATCCTTTGCACTAGTCGGCAGAGTGCTCGGCAGTTCTCAGTCAAGTTGCCTGACTCTTTGTGGAATTTACGATATGGTTCTGAGTCTTTTGATCATTGATCAGCTGGCCGGTAAGGATTCTTATAGTTAGCCCTATCTTTCATGATCTGGCTTACTTCTTGCATGCCCTCGTCTAGTTCAGATTCGTGCAAGCCATCGTCTTGCTGTTGATAGACTGCAACTGATTGAGAAGATGGAGCTAGTGGTAGCAATGAATCTTGAGCATGATCACCGCTCGGGAAATGGTATCGATGGCGCTGAAACCTTCTTCCCTTCCTCAAATGAGTTGGGAAATCATTGTGAGGAGACCACAGAGGCTGCTAGTGAGAAGGATCTTTCTCTGATATAAGCTTGGAGATGAAGCCTGGGTTGCTCTTTTCGCCTCGAATGTATGAGTTGGATAAGGAATCAACTCTTGGTAAGTCCTTGGTGCTCGGACATTGGCTTCAAACTTGAGAGGCCCTTCACGAAGACCGTGGATAAGAGCCACTCGGTACATTTCTTGGCTAACAATCTCGATGTCCAAGATTTCTCTTTGGAATCGATTAACGAACTGAGACCAAGTTTCATTGCCACGCTGTTTGATCTCAAAGAGGGCTTTTGGACCGCCCTTTCTCTTGGTTGAGGTAGAGAATCTGAGAAGAAACTCTCTTCGCAGATCAACGAAAGAAGTAATGGAGTGAGGGAGAAGACCGTAGAACCAGTCCTTCACTTGTCCATCAAAGGTTGTGACAAGGAGCTTGCACTTAGTTGCATCTGAAAGGGTTTTGAGAGCAACGGCTGATTCGAAGGCTTGAAGATGCTTCACTGGATCAGTTTCTCCAATGTAGATTGGTAATCAGTGCTCTCTGAAGTTAGCTGGAGTTCGTTCATGACGAACGTTCTCTACAAATGGCGAAGGCTCTTCTTGCTCTCCTACAACATAAGGATAAAATGGAGCATAAGCTACAGCTGCAAAAGAAGCAGGAGGATAAAAGGGAAAAGTTGTTGCAGGAGGAGCAAAGGCAGGAGCTGTAGGGTAAGGATGACTTCCCTGAAAGTTGAGAAATCTAGCAGGACTTTCCCGAGCTGCTTCCCGGAAGAAGTTTTGGCGGGCGGCAAACTCTTCATCTTCAGGTCACAAAGGGGCTGCAGGCCCTTGTGGGAAGGTTGATGTATAAGGAGGAGGATAGACTGGTGGGCAAGCTGGAAGACAAGCTTGCTGATGCTCCAATGTTGGTACTAGATTGACTGGAGCAGCTGAAGCAACTAGAGCTGCTGTAGTTTGAGAGTCTAGTCGCTGCGTGATCATAGCGAGCAATTGGTTGATCTGTTGGAATTACTGAGCATTCTCACGGCGCGATTGCTCAAAGGCCTCCCAGAGAGGATCATCTCTAGGACTTGATTGAGCAGGGTTCTTGGCTGAATGATGATCTGACATGACAAACTATCATTGTTCACCGTCTGTTCGGGTCTGAAGGTCGCATGTTAACTGTAGATGCACGAAAACAGCACCGCCTAGTTTACACGGAGGGATATGTTCGATCTCACAAGCTAGGAGAGGAAGAGGATGAAGGTTGCGGGGAAGAGGAAGCTTCTGAGTGATCGAGAGTGGAGCAAACGCTTGTCAAAGTGGTTGGGGGGATAGAGGAGAGGTTTGCTGAGAGCAGCGGAGGAGGTTGATCAGGAGCTGTCGAGCAGACGGTTACTTGGATGGTTGTGCTTGCAGGTTGATGCCTAGAGGGAGCTTAGCTGAGCTAAGAAGAAGAATGAGATAGGGGGCCGCTAGCAGCGGCAATTGCAAACTTCGCCCGCCGCGGCTTAAATGCCACTATTACGATGGGCTTTCCTTTGATTAATGTTGACAGTTACAGCTTGGCAATACACCTTTACAAGAAAGCAATAAATAGGTACAAGGAGGAAGCTGGCGGCTAAGGAAGGAGTGTCGGGAGAGGCCGAGCGGACTGAAGAGCCAGGTCGGCAGGCCGCGCGAGTAAGGGAGATACAGAGGCCATGCGGTCTGGCAACTAATGCCGGCAGGACGCGCATGGTTACAGAAAGAAGGATGGCGGACTGGGAAACAGAGTCCGCAGGAGGTGATCACTTGAGCTTGTTGTGGGCTGTCTTTGAGCATGAGCACCTTGCGGTCACGATGAGACCTCCCACTTCATGAGAGGTATAGGGGTCTCTTTATACGCCCGAGGAGTTGACGGCTTGCGGTGACGTTACCCCCGGTGAGGCGGTAACATGTGCGAGAAGAGGATGGAGCCCGCCGAGTCCGCAACAGGCCGTGTGTACTGGGGCTTGCTTCTGGAGCTGGTTCTGCTGATGGCGAACTGGGAGACCTAGTGGCGGACTGCGAGGAGAGTCCGCAGAGTGCGCCATTACTGAGCTGAGTGTCCTCCTGCTGTTGGGGTGGCGGATGCTGGAGGCTAAGTGGCGGACTACAAGGGGAATCCGCTGAGTCCGCCGCTACTGAACTGGACATGCGCTAAGGGGTGCGAGCTAAGGAGTGCCCGTCGAGTCCGCTGAGTCCGCAACAAGGCTATGCGGTCTGGGACTGCCTTGTGGTGATTCTGCTTCCTGGCAGACTGGGAGGAGTCCGCCACTGTTGGTCGAGCCCGGGCCAGGCCTGCGGACTGAGGATAAGTTGACCCCGCTGCTGGAGAGAAGCGGGTGCTGGAGGCGAGGAATGTCGGGCTGCATTGTGAGTCCACTGAGTCCGCAAAGTCTGCACCAGCTGCTATGCTGAGTCCGCCTATGTTGGGATCGAGAGGTTGGCTGTTGAAGTTGTTGGGGATCACCAATGAAGACGGACCGGAAGTCTTGATCGCATTTCGAGTCCGCCGAGCTCGTGAGGAACTGGGTATTGCTGTTGATTTTCGCGGGTAGCCGGAGAGCGAGTGTCCGCGCTTTGCATGCGGACTGAAGGAGTTAGCTGCTCATGTTGCTGGTGGCCAAGGGCTGAGCGATCTCCCGGACTGATGAGGCAGGTCGCGCGTGTTTGCGAGGATGTTGAGGTAGCTAGATGGCGTCCTAGGGGCAGGTCGCCACTGTTGTTTTGGCAGTTTGAGCGGTCTGGTCTTCTTGAAGAGCGACTTGCAGGAGCGGGCTGAAAGAAGCCAATTCCTGCAAAGGACGTGGCTTGTTGCCGACCTAGGTGGATAGGCAACCGAGTCCGGCAAAGGGAGACCTGTGGAGACAAGCTTGCGGTTAAGCTGAAAAGGGCGCAGCCTGCAGAGGCGGATTGCGGAAGCAGTCCGCGGCCCCTCCCGACCAAAGGCGGTCAGACCGCTGAGACCGCCCGAGCCGTGCGGCCTGAGCGGACAGAGAATTCTGTCCACTCACACTAAGGCATCACGACCTCCAAGAGGAACCCGGGGCAGCCCGCGACGAGCGAGCTAGCTGCCTTGTGAAGGATTGCCGATTTTGGGGTTAACAATCACATAGAGTGACAATCTTGTCTACTGTGTAAGTGAAGTTGGTGTTGCTCATGTCCAGTGCATGTAGGTCTGAAGATTTAGACATGTTCTAGATGTCTGTTTCTTCAAAATCTCCTCCCGAATGAAGTGGCAGTCAACCTCTATATGCTTTGTTCTCTCATGGAAGACCGGATTTTTGGATATGTATATAGCGGCCTTATTGTCACAGAACATAGGAAGAGGATAGTCATAGACCTCTCCTAGGTCAAGCATGAGATCCCACAACCACTTTAACTTACACGTGGTTGACGCCATACTCCGGTATTCGGCTTCTGCACTGGATTTGGAGACAACGGACTGTTTCTTGCTCTTCAAACTCACACGATTTCCTCTAACAAAAGTACAAAAACCTGATGTCGATTTACGATCGCCTTTATCATCCGCATAGCGTGAATCTGAGTAGGCTTCCACCCTCAGATGACCATTCCTCTGAAAGATTAGCCCTTTGCCCGGTGCTGCTTTGACATACTCTAAAATTTTCAAGGCAGACTGAAGATGGCACTCCCTGGGAGCTTGCATAAACTGACTGACCTTGCCTACAGCATAGGAGATGTCGGGTCTGGTCACCGTGAGATAGATGAGTTTGCCCACAAAACGTCTGTACCTCGTGACATCAGATAGAAGAGGCGAGTCATCCATCCATGTTTTGTCTTCTCCAATAGCCATGGGAAACCGGGCCGGTTTGGCACCTGTTAATCCTGTCTCTTGTAGAAGATCAAGGACATACTTCCGTTGGGAGAGAACTGATTGTCTCTTAGATATCTGCAAGGAGAGAATAACCAAACTAACAATTCATCAAGGCAAGTATACCTATCGAAATGCAGCTAGGGGACACAAGTGTCGTATTGAAATCCGGGAACAGTTGAGTAAGCTTACTCACACGAAATCTATTATTTTATCGACGGAAAAATTAAGTTTTTTTAGAAGAAAGCTAAACGTGCTAAAGGAAGAGAACTACTTGCAATGAAAGAGAGCTACTTGCATGAAAAGCTAAAGAGAGCTAACAGAGTGATTAACTTAAGCTTAGTAATGATGAAAGGGAAAAAGCACTCGATCAGAAATCACCTCGGCAAGAGTGGTTAGAAAAATACGATAAATAAACCTAAGCTAATAAGGGTAAAGGTCCTTGACCGTGGAGGTTCCATGAATATTGACACGCTTCTCTCGAAGGTCGTGCCTAACTGAGTTTAGGAAGGTCCGACCGACTTTCGCCTAAATCGGAGGCCTAAAACTCGCTTTACGCGGTGAACCCCTCTAATGGATTTTACTCCAATCCGGGAGATTTGAACGTCTGCCTCTCTCGAGGGGTGCGAACAACTCCCTTTACTCTTGAGTGCTCATTTCAAACTTTCGGCCACTCGGCTAGCCCAGAATGAAAGCAAAGGTGGAGAGTATATATCGATGATATACCTCCAACCCATGATAAATCAAGAGTAATTCAAAGCTAAACCCTAAAAAGAAAAGGTAAGATTCAAAGCATCATAACCTAATCACTCGAACTTCGGATCATTAAGATCGAGTACATGGAGGATTAGTTACTCATGTTGAGGATGAAGAGGGGGGATGAGTAGAAGAAGAATAATGAAAACGGAGCAGGAACGTAAAAGAAAACAACACTTTTTATTAATAGAAACAGGGATCTTACAACATGAAAACCAGCGATTACAAGTGCATGGAAAGGTAAACTACACTATCATTAACATTATACTACAGAACGAAGCTAGGAACTACTACAGGGAAAGCATAAAGCTATAACTAAGAACTAAAAATGGAAAGACATGCTTAAAAAGTTCAGAAATACAAAGGACAGAACCTCCCCTCTCAAAGCAAAAGGTGTCCCTGAATCCCTGGAGTTGGGCTCTATTTATAGAATTTTTCGGGTCGGGTCACGCCCCCCTGTCACGCCCTGGTCGGGCGTGACCCTGGGGCGTGACACATTCGGCGCGACTTTTTCGGGCAGGAATTGAATTCTAACGGAGTTGTTGCGGTACACGCCCACAAGTTACGCCCTGGTAGGGCGTGTACCTGGGGCGTGTTGTTTGCGGCGTGACTTTGTTGAGCGGAAATTGAATGCTGGAGGTGACAGGCGGAATTGCTGAAGTACACGCCCATATGTCACGCCCGGGTCAGGCGTGACCCTGGGGCGTGACACTTTCGGTGCGACGGTGGAGCGGGAAAAACGAGCGCGCTGCGGCGATTCCTCGGAACCTGGGGACACGCCTCTAGTACACGCCCGTGTCGCGTGTGACACGGGCGTGACCGAGGGCGTGTACACTAAGTTTCCACGGAATGCAGTTTCGGACCAATTGCTTCATTCCTCTGGGTTACACGCCCTAGGTACACGCCCTGGTAGGGCGTGACCTTGGGGCGTGTCACAGCAAACTTCGGCTGAAAGCCGTGAAAACCTGCAAAAAGAAGAAAAAATGCATTAGCGACAAAAATATATGCAAAGGGGAATCAAAACAAGTACTTTACAAGACATGATTGGCTTTAAAACCTCGAAAATATCTTAATAAAATTGACTGCAAACATATTATCAAATTCCCCCAAGCTTAAGTTTTGCTTGTCCCCAAGCAAAGATATAAAGACTAGCTAATCATAAAAAGTGACTAATTCAAAAAGTTTTAATCATACTCACACAAGTACTATGCGAAATTCTTGGCAGGGAGAATGTAAAACGTAAATCTAAAACAATTATTTAGGTATGGTTTAACTTTTATAAACTTTACTTAATAAAAATAAATCATCCAAAATTTTGACGAAATTCTTTAAATAGATTTAAGCAAAGCAATGAAAATGAAAAATACGTATTGAGTTATTAATAGATCCAAGCAACGCATTATAATTATATCAATTAAATAACAAAAATCTAAGTTTAAATCCAAAACTAAAACTGATTTACTCTTCTTCTGTTCTTAGTGGTTAAATAAAATTTAAAAAAAGGCGTGAATAAAAAGGACTTAAAAGGACCGAAACGTTTGGTTTAGGAATATGAATAGGAGTGGAATTCAAATATAAACATGGAGGCTTAAAAATCACACTAAACCAAAACAATGAGTTTCAAAAAAAATAAATTTATTTTAAACAAAATATGTATAAATAAATTTATTTTTTTGTTTTTTCTTTATAATTATTTATCCTTTTTTTGTTTTGTATTATTATTTTCATTCATTTTTTTTCTTTTTTTTTTCAAAGCATTGCTTTTGAGTACACTTTTTTCAACAATTTCTCCAAAGACTTGATTGTCTCCAAAGATAACACAAAACTTCCTATCAAAAAAAAAAATTAGCGTGATTAGATAGGTAGGAATTTGGGCTTTGGTGAAAATGAAATGATGTGTTGAGTTATCAAATGAATTTGGAAAAAAGGCTCAAAAGCGGCTAACTAGTGGTAAAAGATTTTAGGTTGGCAGGAAAGCTCAAACGTAAACAAAAAGGGCCTAAATCATTTTCACGCTTTTTTTTTAAAATTTATTTAAAACATAGAGTCGATAAATTTCAAAAAGCAAGTTCGAGATAATAAAAGAAGATTGATGAAATTATCTTGAAAATAAAAATAATATGTGACTTGGATCGTTC
This sequence comes from Platanthera guangdongensis, assembly GCA_039583875.1. Taxonomy (NCBI): domain Eukaryota; kingdom Viridiplantae; phylum Streptophyta; class Magnoliopsida; order Asparagales; family Orchidaceae; genus Platanthera; species Platanthera guangdongensis. Next base: position 36,677,043 of record CM077165.1, on the reverse strand, counting down.
ATATCTACTACGTTATTCAAAATTTGTTCTTACAAAAGTTATCTAAAGACGAAAAGGAAAATAGTGGATGATAAATTTTTAGAGAAAGTAAAGAAAATAAAGAACGAAAAACCATAATAGAAATGCACGTTTTAGAGAAATATTTTACCTTAACATGCTACCGTGAATTAGAAACACAGCATGGCCAACATTTTACTTGTGAAATATGATTAAAAAAAATGATTAGAAAAATTATAATTAACTGCGTTGTTTATAAAGAAGTTTGCGAAAAACAAAACATAAAAATGGGGTACTATTGAAATACCAAAATGCAGCTATATAAATTTTTTTTTTGGATGTTTTGGATATTTACAAAACAAAAAGAAGGAGGAAGACCTCCCCCAAGCTTAAAATCTACATTGTCCGCAATGGAGAAGGAGGTTGGAGAACGAGAGAAAAGTAAAGGACAGAAATGAAAGACAGAAAGGAAAAAAAAACAGGTACTTCCCCAGTTTTATTATGCAGGGCAAGTTGAGTGATGCCGCTCCTCCATGCCTGTGCTGTGGATCTTCAGGAAACGTCAGCTGGTCGACTTTGTCATGGAAGCAGAACCGGTGGAGCAGGCGATCGCAGAAGTTTCAGCTTGCCGGAGCCATTCGGGGCAAAAAGTGAAAAATAAAGAAAACAGAAAAAGATAACTTGGGTTGCCTCCCAAGAGCGCCCTTTGTTTAAAGCGTCATTTGAGCTCGACGCATCAAAATAAGATTGTCCCAAATATTGTTTAACAATAAAGTGCGAATAAAGTTCAAAGTTGAGGAGAAAAATAAAGTTCAGATTAATCAAATGTCAGGACCGGAAAGATAGAATGAACAGGGTTAAGACTGACATCATCACAGAAATACAGTTTAAGACGCTGACCATTCACTTTGAAAGTACCCTTATCAGGGTGGGAAATCAAAACAGTACCATAAGAAAAGACTTCTAAAACAGTAAAAGGCCCAGACCAACGTGATTTTAATTTACCCGGGAATAAACGTAAACGAGAATTATAAAGAAGCACTTGGTCGCCCGGCTTAAAGATTTTTGGGTGCCTAAGATGTCGATCGTGTAAACGCTTCGTCCGCTCTTTATAAAGTCTGTTATTTTCATACGCGTAAGAGCGCCACTCATCGAGTTCGTTAAGTTAAAATTTTATAAAATCGCCGACGGAGTGGGGATCGAAGTTTAAAAATCGTAAGGCCCGAAAGGCGCGGTGCTCTAATTCTACGGGTAAATGACACGACTTTCCATAAACCAACCGATATGGCGTACACCCGAGGGCGGTTTTGTACGCTGTTCGGTAGGCCCAAAGAGCATCGTCTAATTTGGCTGACCAGTCTTTTCTAGATGTTGAAACAGTCTTTTCTAAAATTCTTTTTATTTCCCTATTGACTACTCCGACTTGTCCATTAGTTTGGGGGTGGTAGGCAGTGGAAAGCTTATGAGTAACGCCATATTTAGTTAGAATTTTTGAAAATTGTGCGTTACAGAAATGGGAACCCCTATCACTAACGATAGCGCGCGGCGTACCGAATCGAGAAAATAAATTTTTTAGGAAATTAACTACGACTCGGGCGTCATTTGTAGGAAGAGCTTGGGCTTCGGCCCAACGCGAAACATAATCAACGACAACTAAAATGTACTTATTCCCGAAGCTAGAAGGAAAAGGGCCGACAAAATCAATCCCCCAGAGGTCGAAAACTTCGCACTCTAGGAAATAATTTTGTGGCATTTCATTTTTATTCGAAATATTCTCCGACCATTGGCAACTATCACACCTACTCACAAAGGCATGCGCGTCTTTAAACAGGGTAGGCCAGTAAAAACCCGCGCTTAACACTTTGTGAGTGGTGCGAGCAGCTTGATAGTGCCCACCTGTCGGTCCTTCATGCAAATGTTTAATAATATCTAATCCTTCATCAAAAGAAACACACCTCCTGATCACTTGGTCTACACAGACTTTAAAAAGATGTGGGTCCTCCCAAAAATAGTTTTTTAGCTCAGAAAAGAATTTCTTCTTTTGATGAGATGAAAACTCTTTTGGGAGCACACGGGCCACTAGATAGTTGGCGATGCGGGCAAACCAAGGAGAAGTAGATGTGTTAATTACGAAAAGCTTCTCATCAGGGAAATAGTAATGAAAAGAATTTTCATCTAATTGTTCTATAGACGGGTTTTCTAGGCGCGAAAGGTGGTCGGCGGCCAAGTTCTCGGCACCTCGCTTATCACGGATCTCTAAGTCAAACTCCTGGAGGAGTAAGACCCAGCGAATCAAGCGAGGCTTGGCATCCGTTTTAGAGAGAAGATATTTGAGGGCCGAGTGGTCCGTAAAAACAATAATTTTCGAAAGAGTAATATAAGGGCGAAATTTGTCAAAAGCGAATACTACAGCTAATAGCTCCTTCTCGGTTGTGGTGTAATTTTCCTGTGCAGATGTGAGTGTTTTACTAGCGTAATAAATGGGGTGGAAGTTTTTGGAAATACGTTGACCTAGTACGGCTCCCACCGCATAACTACTCGCATCACACATTATTTCAAATGGAAGATCCCACACCGGAGCTATCATGATTGACGCATTAACTAATTTTTCTTTTATTAAATTGAAGGCAGCTAGACAGAGGTCATCAAAGATGAATGGGGCGTCTTTTTCTAAGAGATGGGTAAGGGGCTTGGTGATTTTGGAAAAGTCCTTTATGAAGCGGCGGTAGAAACCCGCATGACCCAGGAAACTTCTTATGGCTTTTATGTTCGTAGGTGGCGGCAGTTTCTCGATAACTTCTATTTTCGCAACGTCTACTTCAATACCCCTTTCAGAAATTTTATGTCCCAAAACTAACCCTTCCCTCACCATAAAATGACATTTTTCCCAATTTAGGGCGAGGTTAGTTTCTTCGCATCGTTCTAAGACTTTTTCAAGGTTCTCTAAGCAACTATCGAAGGAATTCCCGAACACGGAGAAATCATCCATGAAAACTTCCATAATGCTCTCTACGTACTTGTCAAAGATGGCGAGCATACATCGTTGGAATGTAGCTGGCGCATTGCACAATCCAAACGGCATTCTTCGGTAGGCGAAGGTGCCAAAGGGACAAGTAAACGTAGTTTTCTCCTGGTCCTCGGGGGAGATGGGGATTTGAAGATACCCCGAGAGGCCATCGAGAAAACAATAAAAGCTATGTCCGGAAAGTCGTTCTAAAATTTGATCAATGAACGGCAAGGGGAAGTGATCCTTGCGGGTGGCGTCATTCAACTTACGGTAATCTATACACATTCGCCATCCGGTCACCGTCCGAGTCGGGATTAATTCATTATTTTCATTACTTACGACCGTTATCCCTCCCTTCTTTGGTACTACCTGTACTGGGCTAACCCACTTACTGTCGGATATAGGATAGATAATTCCTGAGTCTAACAATTTCATAACCTCGCCCTTAACTACGTCTTTCATGTTTGGGTTTATACGGCGCTGAGGTTGTATAGAGTTACGTGAATTATCTTCCATTAAGATTTTATGAGTGCAGAAAGATGGGCTTATGCCCTTAATATCTGATATCTGCCAAGCAATAGCTTGCCGATGCTTTTGTAAAATTGAAAGAAGTTTATCCTTTTGTGCATCCGTGAGGTAGGCCGAAACTATGACAGGCAGCTTGGAGTCCTTTTCTAAGAAAGCGTATTGAAGGTGCTCTGGTAGTTCTTTCAGTTCCAAGGTAGGGGGGGTCATCATACGAGGTTTTGGAAATTTGTTCTTTTTCAAAAACTATGTCCTCGTACACTTTTTTATATGTAAAACTAAAAGGGGTGTTGCTAGCGGCCATGGTGGCTTCGTGCAGCGATTCAGTTGGAAAAGTAGAAGAGGAACAGAAATCAAAAAATTCTTTTTCAAAATCAGAAAGGCGAGTGGAGGATTCTTCACTTAGGTGTAGAGATTCAGTTGGAGGAGTAGGAGAGGAACAAAAATTGGAAAATTATTCTTCAAAAGCAGAGGAGTGAGAGAAGGATTCTTCACTTATGGTATCCATGAAAAAACAGGAGTCATCATTAGCTAGTGTGTTCTTCATCGAGGGGGTGATAGAGAAAGTTACCTCATCGTCGCCCACTCGAAGGAAGAGCTTACCATTGCTTACATCAATGATAGCTTGGGAGGTGGCAAGGAAGGGTCGGCCAAGGATCAGGGGAACCTCGACGTCTTCTTCGATGTCTAAAATGACAAAGTCCACCGGGAAGATGAACTTGTCAACTTTGACTAGGACGTCCTCCACTATTCCTAACGGATATTTGACTGATCTGTCGGCGAGCTGGATACTCATGCGTGTAGGGTTGAGACTACCAATTCCTAACTTTTTAAACAACGAGAAGGGCATAAGATTGATACTCGCACCTAGGTCGGCTAAAGCGTGTTTGACAAAGAGATCACCAAAGACACACGGGATAGAGAAACTACCCGGGTCACTGATTTTCTTTGGTAATCCATTTGTCAAAACCGCCGAGCATTCGACATTTAACGTGACATGTGAAAGGTTCTCTAACTTCTTCTTGTTAGTTAGGAGGTCCTTAAGGTATTTTGCGTACTTAGGCATCTGGGATATGGCTTCGTGGAAAGGCAGATTTATGTGGATTTGTTTAAACATTTCTAAAAAACGGGTGTATTGATCATCCTGTCGTTGTTTATTAAGTTCGGAAGGGTATGGCGGGGATGGATTGTTTTTAAAGGTGGGTGGTGGAGTGAGTTGTTGTTCTAAAATAGGAGTGATACTTTCTTCGGCAGAGGGTGGAATTTTTAAAACAGGAACAGAGCTTTGATTTTTTAAAGCGGAAGCGGAGATTGCCTCGGGTTCTTCACTTTCCATACCAAAAACTTTCTTCCCACTCCGAAGAGTTATAGCTTTCGCTTGCTCTCTCGGGTTGGGCTCGGTATTGGAAGGAAGAGACCCTACGGGTCGCTCAGAAATCATTTTAGCGAGCTGTCCTACCTGATTTTCTAAATTTTTAACACTTCCGGTAAACGTTCTAATAGTAGCGTCATTAGCATTCATGTATTTTGAAAACATTTCCTCCAAATTTGGAGGTTTTGGAAAACTTTGAGGAAGTGGTGGTGATGCAGAAAAATCACTTTGCGGTGGCGGGCGCACAGCATTCGATGGATTGCTCCACGAAAAATTCGGATGATTTCTTAACGCAGGATTATAACTATTCGGAAAATTAAAACCAGGAGGATGATAATTCGCAGCAGAAAAATTATTAAAAGCAGTTCTAGGCATATTATTTACATAATCCAAATGTTCAGCGGGAGGAGTTGCAGATTCCCATACCTGAGGGGCGGAGGCAGCAGTCATCTCCATAATTTTTTTGCTCAATATTTCAACTTGCAGTGCGAGTTGGGAGACGTTGTCCACTTCAAAGAGACCTGCAGGTTTGTTTGGGCGGGACCTAGGCACATTCCACTGGTTAGTGTTCATGTCCATGTCTTCAAACAGCTCAAGAGCTGCTTCCGGGGTCTTATGGTTTAAAGTACCGCCAGAAGCTGCGTCTATCATTTGCTTCGTGCTTTGATTTAGCCTATTATAAAACGTCTGCACCTGCAACCATACAGGCAGAGCGTGATGTGGGCATCGTCTTAATAATTCTTTAAATCTTTCCCAGGTTTCGTAAAGGGTCTCAGAGTCTATTTGTCCAAAGGCAGAAATGTCATTCCTAAGTTTTGCAGTTTTAGCAGGCGGAAAATACTTGGCCAAAAATTTTTCAGTTAATTGCGACCAAGTAGTTATGCTATTTTTAGGAAGGGTGTTTAGCCATTGCTTAGCCTTAAGTCTAAGAGAGAAAGGAAATAATCTTAGCCTAATAGCATCATTTGTGACACCATTTATCTTGAAGGTGTCACAAATCTCAAGAAAGCTGGCTAGGTGTGCGTTCGGATCTTCATCTTGAAGCCCGTCAAATTGCACATACTGCTGCACCATTTGAATTATGCTAGGCTTCAGTTCGAAATTATTATTTGCTATTGCAGGGCAAACTATACTCGATTCTGTACCCTCGAGATTCGGTCGTGCATAATAGGACATAGGCCTTTGCACGACTTCCTCTACGTTGGCTTCTGCCATTCTTAAGGTAGAAAATGACTCGGAATCCTCAACCGGCACTTGGGTAGTAGGGCCTTGAAATCGCGATCTTCTCCGAAGAGTACGCTCAATTTCGTGGTCCAGGTCCAAAGTAACCGACGGACTTCCGCGGGTCATACACTAGAAGAAGAGAGGAGAAGCAAGACTAAAAAGTAAAAGAGCTAATGAAGTTAGAAATTTTTTTTTTTTGAAATAGATTTTTTTTATGTTTTAACTCCCGAACTTCCCAAGGGCTACCCGGTGAAGGGTTCGCAAGGTACTAGACAAGATAGTGGCATTTAGAGCCACTTTGCCCTTTTCGAGAGAGTTAGGTGGTGTAGAAAATTTTGTGATGTGGGTTTCTATTAAGAATGCGGTAATTAAAATCCAGCCATTTATCTCTGAGCGAGTAGGCGGAAAATAAAAGCTACACTCACGCACTCGACAGAAAATTAAAACACACCCACTCTATAGAAAGTAAACACACTCTACTGAAATAAAGCCTGCCAATTAACTCAAGTGAGTAGGCGGAAAAATAAAAGATACGCACACTTGCTTGAAATAAATCCAGCCAATTAACTCAAGTGAGTAGGCGGAAAAATTAAAAATACGCACACTTAACAAAATCCAGCCATTTAACTCAAGTGAGTAGGCGGAAAAAATTTAAGAAGGAGGCTGAGAAAGAGAAGTGATAAAATTAATATATTCGCGTTTTCAATTTATCAACGAGCGTTGCTTCCCCGGCAACGGCGCCAAAAACTTGATTGTCTCTTAGATATCTGCAAGGAGAGAATAACCAAACTAACAATTCATCAAGGCAAGTATACCTATCGAAATGCAGCTAGGGGACACAAGTGTCGTATTGAAATCCGGGAACAGTTGAGTAAGCTTACTCACACGAAATCTATTATTTTATCGACGGAAAAATTAAGTTTTTTTAGAAGAAAGCTAAACGTGCTAAAGGAAGAGAACTACTTGCAATGAAAGAGAGCTACTTGCATGAAAAGCTAAAGAGAGCTAACAGAGTGATTAACTTAAGCTTAGTAATGATGAAAGGGAAAATGCACTCGATCAGAAATCACCTCGGCAAGAGTGGTTAGAAAAATACGATAAATAAACCTAAGCTAATAAGGGTAAAGGTCCTTGACCGTGGAGGTTCCATGAATATTGACACGCTTCTCTCGAAGGTCGTGCCTAACTGAGTTTAGGAAGGTCCGACCGACTTTCGCGTAAATCGGAGGCCTAAAACTCGCTTTACGCGGTGAACCCCTCTAATGGATTTTACTCCAATCCGGGAGATTTGAACGTCTGCCTCTCTCGAGGGGTGCGAACAATTCCCTTTACTCTTGAGTGCTCATTTCAAACTTTCGGCCTCTCGGCTAGCCCAGAATGAAAGCAAAGGTGGAGAGTATATATCGATGATATACCTCCAACCCATGATAAATCAAGAGTAATTCAAAGCTAAACCCTAAAAAGAAAAGGTAAGATTAAAAGCATCATAACCTAATCACTCGAACCTCGGATCATTAAGATCGAGTACATGGAGGATTAGTTAATCATGGTGAGGAGGAAGAGGGGGGATGAGTAGAAGAAGAATAATGAAAACGGAGCAGGAACGTAAAAGAAAACAACACTTTTTATTAATAGAAACAGGGATCTTACAACATGAAAACCAGCGATTACAAGTGCATGGAAAGGTAAACTACACTATCATTAACATTATACTACAGAACGAAGCTAGGAACTACTACAGGGAAAGCATAAAGCTACAGCTAAGAACTAAAAATGGAAAGACATGCTTAAAAAGTTCAGAAATACAAAGGACTGAACCTCCCCTCTCAAAGCAAAAGGTGTCCCTGAACCCCTGGAGTTGGGCTCTATTTATAGAATTTTTCGGGTCGGGTCACGCCCCCCTGTCACGCCCTGGTCGGGCATGACCCTGGGGCGTGACACATTCGGCGCGACCTTTTCGGGCAGGAATTGAATTCTGACGGAGTTGTTGCGGTACACGCCCACAAGTCACGCCCTGGTAGGGCGTGTACCTGGGGCGTGTTGTTTGCGGCGTGACTTTGTTGAGCGGAAATTGAATGCTGGAGGTGACGGGCGGAATTGCTGAAGTACACGCCCATATGTCACGCCCGGGTCAGGCGTGACCCTGGGGCGTGACACTTTCGGTGCGACGGTGGAGCGGGAAAAACGAGCGCACTGCGGTGATTCCTCGGAACCTGGGGACACGCCTCTAGTACACGCCTGTGTCGCATGTGACACGGGCGTGACCGAGGGCGTGTACACTAAGTTTCCACGGAATGCAGTTTCGGACCAATTGCTTCATTCCTCTGGGTTACACGCCCTAGGTACACGCCCTGGTAGGGCGTGACCTTGGGGCGTGTCACAGCAAACTTCGGCTGAAAGCCGTGAAAACCTGCAAAAAGAAGAAAAAATGCATTAGCGACAAAAATATATGCAAAGGAGAATCAAAACAAGTACTTTACAAGACATGATTGGCTTTAAAACCTCGAAAATATCCTAATAAAATTGACTGCAAACGTATTATCAAGAACCAACGAGTCAAGCTTCCGAGAGATTTCTATCACCAAAAAGTATTTCGGGGAGCCCATATCCTTCGTGACCAGGTGTTGACGGAGGTGTTTCTTTGTCAAGTCCACCCCAGCTTGGTCATCGCCAGTAAGAAGAATATCATCCACATACACTGCCAAAACCACCAGTCCCGAGGCGGTTTTGCGAATAAATAAGGATTGATCGTCCGAACTCCTTGCAAAGCCGATGGTAGCCAAAATGCCACTGAACTTGTCGAACCATGCCCGAGGCCTTTGATTTAGGCCATAAATGGTCTTCTTTAAACGGCATACTCTTGTCTCCCCCTGAGCAACATACCCAGGAGGTTGCTCCATGTAGACATCCTCCTGAAGTTCTCAATAGAGAAAGGCATTCTTGACATCAAGCTGGGAAATAGCCCAATCCCTGTTAACAGCGACAGAGAGAAGAACCTGGATGGTGCTGAGGCGAGCAACCGGAGAGAAAGTGTCAAAGTAATCAATGCCATAAGTCTGAGTGAAGCCTTAGGACACCAGCCGGGCCTTGTAGTGATCCACAGTGCCGTCGGGGCGAAATTTCACAACAAACACCCAGCGACAGCCAACCACATCAGTACCCACTGGTGGAGGAACAAGGGTCTAGGTTCTCCTTTCAGTAAGAGTATCCATCTCGTCATCCATTGTAGATTTCCAATGAGGAAGAGCAAGAGCCTCCGGGTAGGTGCGGGGAGTGGTAGCAGCGGAGATAGCCAAGGCAAAACACCTGCGTGAAGGAGAAAGCCGATCATAGGAAGCAACTTCCACAAGCGGGTGTTGAGTACAAGCCCGCACCCCTTTGCGAAGAGCAATGGGAAGATCCAGGTCGACGCGTGTCTTAGTGACCGGAGCATCCGTGGCGGAGAAGGCTAGCCCGGGACTAGAGAGACGGCTATGGAGAAGATGGAGAAGGAGTAGGGGGTGAGACGGACAAAGGAGGAGACGGAGGAGGAGATGAGGTAAGAGGGGAGACGTCGAGAGGCGTGGAAGTAACTGAGAAAGGTGGTGGAGAAGCAGAGACATCAGGAGGAAGAGGGGATTCAAGGGAGAAGTAGGATGCATTCTCGAAGAAGGTCACGTCTACGGACACAAATTGTTTGTGCAGAACAGGGTCAAAACAGCAATAGCCTTTTTGAGTGGTAGAGTACCCCAAAAAGACACACTTGGTGGAACGGGGGGAAATCTTGTCGCGGGTAGCGGACGGAGCGTGTACAAAAGCCGTACACCCAAAGACATGGAGAGGGAGAGGAAAAGGTTCCTTGTTGGGGTATAGAATGGAGAAGGGGGTCTGGCCGTGGAGAACCGTAGAGGGAAGGCGATTGATGAGATAGCAGGCGAGGAGCACAGAGTAGCCCCAGTAGGAGTGGGGCACCTGCATCTGCATCATGAGAGTGCGAGCGATATCAAGGAGGTGACGGTTTTTACGCTCCGCCACCCCCATTTTGCTGGGAGGTGTAAACATAGGTGGTCTGATGAACAAGACCATGTTGCAGAAAGAAGGAGGAGAACTCATGACTAAGATATGCCTTAGCATTATCAGAGCGAAAGACTTTAATAGAAATTCCAAATTGAGTTTTAATCATAGAATAAAAAGATTGCCAGATAGAAAAAAGTTCAGAGCGTTCTTTTAACACATACACCCAGGTACATCTAGAAAAATCATCAATAAAAGTTACAAAGTAGGAACTACCCCGACCAACGGTGAGGGTAGGAGCAGGACCCCAGACATCAGAATGAAGGAGATCAAACGGGCGAGAGGAGCCACGGACTTGCTTCGGCAGGAAAGAGGAGCGATGATGTTTGTCAAGCTGACACACATCACAATTGAGCGGAGAACTGGTCGGAGGTAAGTGGGGAAGAAGCTGTCAAAGAATCCGAGGAGGAGGATGTCCAAGGCGAAGATGGCATTGAAGCAGATCTGTAGAAGAGGAGGAGGAGTAGGCGGACAGAGCGGAAACATTGTCGAGGAAGTAGAGGTCGACGCTCTCAGTCCCAGTAGCAATCGTCCGCTGGGTCCTCGGGTCCTGGAAAGAACAAGAAGTTGGAATGAATAATACGGAGCACTGAAGTTGCCGGCATAAAGTAGTAACAGATAGTAAATTGCACGGGAACTTCGGGACATATAGAGTGTCCTCCAAGCGAAGTTACGGGGTGACTTGAACCATGCCCGTCCCATGAACCGGGGATGGTGAACCATCCGCCACACGAACTGGAGGCAATCGGTCATGCGTCTCAAGGAAAGAGAAGCAATGAGGGTTGCCAGTCATATGATTTGTAGCACTTGAGTCATTCAGCCATTTACCTTGGGTAACGACGTGGGCACTACCTGAAGTCATGGCCACAGTGGCAGACGGCCGAAAGGAGGCAGAGGTCGAGGAAGGTGCATCACCGGAAGGGTGAAATGAGGATGTTTCTACAACCAGCGGTCAACAGAATGGCCGGTACGACCAAAGTGAGAGTAGAGGAACCTGGACTAACCATGCCCGCCTGAGTGGTTGTGGCCACTAGGGCCCCCCCCCCCCCCCCCCCCCCCCCCCCCCCCCCCCCCCCCCGCTGAGCTTGGTGAGCATAGGAGTCCTGGGAAGGAGGGGACGTCAGCAAAGGATGATGGAGTAGCGAAGTAACAGCAGCAATGCGAACCACGGTGACATCCAAAGTGGGAGACTCCGCCTCACCCAAGATCTGCTGGCAGATCATATCATAGGAATCGGGAAGGCGGAGAAGATAACAAGCAACAAGGAGTTCCTGGAAATGTTTGTGCTGGTTGGCCAATTCTGCAGAGAAGGGGCGATTCTGGAGGATCTCTGCGCCAAGAGCCTGAACCTGCTGATAAGCCGCAGCAGGAGACATGGAAGGGCGGGCGAAGAGGTCCACATAAAGAGTATAAATATAGGACGTCTGGACCCCCTTCGAATAGAGAGCAGCTAGGTGAAGCCAAGCAGCCTTGACCGTCTCATCATGGCGAATGATGGGAAGGCACTCATCAGAAAGGCTGTTGGCCAGCCAAGTGCGAATAAGGGCATCACTCGCATCCAAGTCATCAAATTGAGGAGAGTTAAGAGGAGGAGGGTCATCGGTGAGGTGATGATGCTTGCGCTGGAAGCGAAGAAGAAAGGTGAAATAAACGCTCCAATCGGGATAGTTGGAGCCAACAAGTTTAGAAAGCGTGTCAAGATTGCCCGAAGGAGTAGGAGGAGGAGGAGTTGTAGGAGTGGTGGAGGTAGAGATAACGTGGGTGGAGAGACCTAAATTGGCCATAGAGTAGGCAGGAAATCGCGCGAGAAGAAGAGAAGCCGTGGGGAGAGAAAAAAAGGAGAGAAAGCCGCACGACCTAAGGAGGAGGCCGGGACACGAGAAAGAAACCGCGGTGAATAAGGACAAACCGTAACGGGCTAAAGAGAAGAAGCTGCAGCGACACGGTGGCAGAACACCAGCGGCCAGGAAGCAGACCAAGGCACAGGGAAAGAGATCGCGCGAACTGAAAGAGGCCAAGCGAACAGAAGAGAAGAGGAAGCAAGAGACCCGAGAGACAGGTCGAGAACAGACCGAAGGAAGTCGCGCGAATAGAGAAGAACAAGCTGCGCGAATAGGGCAGCGGTCAGAAGCGAAAACAAGTGGCGCGAACAGGGCAACGGTAAGAAGGAATCAAGCTGCAAGAACAGGTCGCGAAAATAAGAAATAAGCCACACGTACAGGGAGAGCTCAGTGAGGAGGATAGGACCGAGTCCTCTGATACCATGTAAAAGTAGCAAACACGCAGCTAACAAATAGGCAGAAATTTGAATAATTGAAAGTTTTATTATCCAAAAAGATATCATTTACAAAGGTATGACCTCCCTTTTATAGAATTGAGGAGATAGGAGAGAGTACATACAAACAATGTGGGACTAAAAAGGTACAGGGATGAGCTGCTAGAAATAAAAGAGACTGCACAGGCTGCGTGGTTAGACAAATGGGCTAACCGCTCGGCAACTCCAGCAGGAAGAGAACACGCCGCAATAGGAGACCGATAGACTTCCCGATCTCCAGGATTCTGAGAGGGACCGCCAGACAGCTCGGACTACAAACAGCAACAGTATGAATATGAACTCGCTGGAAAGGAACCGCTAGACCGTGCGGTCAACAACCCGCCAGACATGACCGCAAGGCCGCCCGGTCTAATACTTCAACAGTGAATAAACCGGAATTGGAACTTGATTCAAGACTACAAGTAGTTGTAGCTGGAGAACCTGCACAAGAAACATAAATTCCACGTAGATCTGGTAGACCAAGGTTTGAGACTGAGAGATATGGATTTCTTGTGTCTCAAAAGGTAATGTGTTGCTTATGAATCATAGTGATGATCCTGCAACCTACCATGAGGCTATATGTGGACCGGACTCCAAGAAGTGGCTTGAAGCCATGAAATCTGAAATGGACTTCATGTATGAAAACCAAGTATGGAATTTACTGAAACCACCTGAAGGGGTAAGACCCATAAGGATCAAGTGGGTCTTCAAGAAGAAGACTGGCATGGATGGGAATGTACAGACATTTAAAGGGCGACTTGTGGCTAAAGGTTTCAAGCAAATTCATGGTATTGACTATGATGAGACTCTTTCCCCTATTAACATGGTTAAGTGCATCGGAATTCTGCTTGCTATTGCTGCATATTATGACTATGAGATCTGGCAGATGGATGTCAAAACAGTTTTCCTTAATGAGAACCTCCTCGAGGAAGTGTATATGACACAACCTGAGTGTTTTGTATCTCCAGGTGAAGCCACTAAAATATGCAAGCTGCAGAGATATTTTTATGGATTAAAACAGTCTTCTCGAAGTTGGAATCTTCATTTTGATGAAAAGATCAAAGAGTTTTGCTTTTTCAAGAATGAGGATGAACCTTGTGTTTATAAACGGATTAGTGGGAGCATAGTTGTCTTCCTGATTTTGTATGTAGATGACATACTGTTGATCGGGAATGACAAATCGACCCAGTAAGTTTTTAAGAATAACCCAGGGGACTGCTTTTCGATGAAGTTCTTAGGGGAAGCGACTTATATACTCGGTATTAACATCTATATACAAAGATCGAAGAAGTTGCAGGGTTTGACCCAAAGTACGTACATTGACAAGGTGTTGAAACGGTTCGGCATGCTTGAGTCCAAGAAATGATTCTTGCCCATGTCTCATGGTGTGAGTCTCTCTAAGGACCAGTGTCCTAAGTCTTGTGAATATAAGGACCGCATGAAGTTGGTAGCATATACTTTGGCAATTGGGTCAATCATGTATGCAATGTTATGTATTAGACCTGATGTCTCTTATGCTTTGAGCTTGACTCGCAGGTATCAGTTTGATCTTGGTGAAGGTCACTGGATAGTCGTCAAGAATATCCTGAAGTACTTTCGAAGGACTAAGGATATGTTCTTGGTATTTTGTGGAGAGTAAGAGCTCGTTGTAAGTGGATATACGGATGCTAGCTTCCAAATTGATAGGGATGATTCAAAGTCTCAGTCGAGTTTTGTATTTTGCCTGAATGGAGGTGTTGTTAGCTGGAAGAATTTCAAGAAGGATACAGTTGTCGATTATACTACTTAGGCTGAGTATATCGCAGCTGCAAATTCAGCGAAGGAGGCTGTATGGATTATGAAATTCATCGACGAGTTAGATGTAGTTCCTAGTATTGTTTGTCCCGTAGATCTATACTGTGACATCAATGGTGCAATTGCACTTTCTTCGGAACCTAGATCACATCAGCACTCTATGAACATACTCCGACAGTTCCATCTAATTCGAGAGATTATCGATCGAGGAGATGTGAGCATATGCAGAGTCTTGACTGAAGGAAACATTGCGGATCCACTGACAAAGCCTCTCGCAAAAAGAAAGCATAGTGGTCATGTTAGATTTATGGGTATACGATACCTGAATGATCAACTCTAGTTTGAGTCTTATGGGTTGTATGTTTGTTGATTGTATAATATTTCATTTGATGAATAAAAGTACTATATGCATTTTATTTTTGTTGGGAATTGTGCCCTACAATGTTCCTCAGAATTTGAAGAGGCATCTCCATTAATGCTAAGGGGCATAATGTATTTGATGTATTCCATAGTTCATGTATGCAGGTAGTCCATGATTAGACAAGTGAAGAAAAATGAGATGGGCAGTAAACAAAAATTTCGTCGAACTCAGCTCGCTGATCGTCGAGCTCAACTCAACATACCATATCTTAAGCTCAAGGGATCAGGATTCAAAATTCATCGAGCTCAGCTCAAAGTTCGTTGAGCTCATCACAATACTCGTCGAGCTCAACTCAACATTCAGTGGGATAAGCACAAGAGTTCAGGTTTCAACTTTCGTCGAGCTCAACTTCAAGTTCGTTGAGCTCAGCTTACAAATCGTCGAACTCAGCTCAACACTTGTTAAGCTAAAGCCAAAAAAATCAACTAAGGCAAAAAGTGTTGAGTCCGCTGGGAAGAAGGCATTGAGACCGCTAAGAAGATTAAAGTTATTCGAGCTCAGCCCACAGATCGTTGAACGCAGCTAAAAGCCAATAAATCTGTCAAAGGCCAATGTGCTGAGACCGCTGAGAAGACGACATTGAGATCGCTGAGATAGCTGAGATAGCTGAGAAGATAGCATTGAGATCACTGAGACAGCTGAGACAGCTAAGAAGATAGCGTTGAGACCACTAGAACATCAGAGACAAAACTGGCTGGATTTCTCTAAAGTCCAGAAGCGTTGAGTGAAACAGATTCACTCAACTCTTCTAATAAAGCAGGAAGCGCTGAGATAGTTAAGAGGTAAAGAGCTGGGATAAAACTAGCTGGATTTTTTCTAAGTCTAGAAGCGTTGAGTGAAGCAGGTTCACTCAACGCTTCTAATGAAGAAGGAAGCGCTGAGATAGTTAAAAGCAAGAAACCGCTGAGACAGCTGTGAAGATACCGCTGAGACAGAAACTTGTCTCAGCTAAGAAGAAGAAAGCGCTGATACAAAGGCATGTCTCAGCTAATAATGAAAACGACTATGACCGCTGAGACAAAATAGCTGAGACAAAGCCAGGAAAATTTCTAAGTACAAAAGCGCTGAGGGAAAAGGCTGGTGGCATTGACTATATTAACATCACTCAACGCTTAATGGAATTCTGGAAATTTTTCTACGTCCAGATGTTGATGACGACTGTTGATGTCATCAAAGTCAATATTACAGGAAGCCGTTGCGGGAAAGCTACTACATCGTCGAAAGATGTTTTGTCCCTTTCTATTGGAGATGGCGCGCATCAATCCTTTGTAGGACCACATTCAATTGTGTCGTTGATTCAAATCAACGCATATAAAAAGAAAACAATAAAGAGATTAGGGTTAACGAATACTCCGGGAAAAAATGCAGAAACTACAGAAAAAGAAATTAAAAGAGGCGGCTGGACATTTTTCTTCCCGTCAAGCTTGAAAGCTAAAGTCCAGCCAAGTTAGCCTGAAGGCAAAGAAAGTTAGCTGAAGCACTTCAAAGTTCAGCCAGGGTGTTCTCTTTGGAAAAGTGTATCTAATTCATCTCTTCAGCAAGTTAGTAGATGCTTTTCTGTGCAGCAGAATAGTGTGAGCTGTAGAATAAGACTGATTCCTTCTACAGCAAGAGGGATGGACTGATATCTGCTCAGTCCAGCAAAGTTGACTCAGAGATACTTCTCTGAATCAGTTGTTTTTGTTTTTCTTAAACAATCTATATTAACTTCCTGTAGGATTCAGTATATCTCAATCTTTGTGTAGGGCACTTTGTGCATGAGGTAGGTGACAAATTTGTCATTGAGGTAGGTTCCCTATAGGGGCACTAAGGTAGGATCCAAGTGAGGATCTAAGCTGTAGGGCTTAACTACCTGAGGTAGGAGAGTGTTGCTCTCTAAGCTATAATCCAAGTATGGATCTGAGGTAGGGCTGTCCTCCCAGCCTGAGTGTAGGTCCTTGTGCCTAAGGTAGGTGACTGGAGAGTCACTGAGTAGTAGGTGACAAGTTTGTCACTAAGATTGTAGGCCTTGAAGGAGGCTGAGCTGTAGCTACCTGAAAGGGTACTGAGTTGTAGGAGTGTTGCAGCACTTTGATAGTAGGGTTGTTCCTAAATCTGTAGGGTTGAAATGCCAGAGTGTAGGCCTTAGAAATAAGGCTGAGGTAGGTGATTAGTGGATCACTGAGCTGTAAGAGTCCTGCAGGGCTCTGAGGTAGGAACCCTTGTGGTTTTGAGTTGGATTCTGTGAATAATCTGTGTGTAAGGCTGAGGGCTTGATGTGTAAGCTCTGAGGAGCATAGTGAAGGAGTTTGTGCCGAGTCCAATAAATAAGTTGGATAGGTGGGAGGGAAAGTGGATATACCCAATTTGGGAACCACTATTAATCCATGTGTTTGTTGTGTGTTTGCTTTTCTTTGTTATTGCAGGACTTAAGGACAAGCTCTAGCTAGAACAACTTCGAAAACATCAAAAGATTTTACTAAAGCTCAAAGACCTATTCACCCCCCCCCCCCCCCCTCTAGGTGATTATGTAACCTTGAATTAAATAACTTTCATGTGGCATCAGAGGGATGTCCCTCAAAAAGAATTTAACAGTCTGAGTTAACCTCCAATGATAGCTAAAAGGGTTGCACTTATGGGTTCAAAAGAGAACCACAAGGAATGGAACTTCAAGTCTGCAACAAGGAGAAATTTAAGACTTGGAAAGAAAGGATCAAGCAAATCATGGAAGCCTCTGATCCTAATGTTCTTGCAACAGTTCAAGAAGGACCTTTCATCCTCATGAAGCTCTCAAAATCAGATGCAAGCATCCAGACTCCAAAGAGTTATGCAGAGATGTCTGAAGAATAAATCAACTTTGCATCTATGGACAAGAGGGCACAACACATCATTGTGAGTGTCATGGATGACTCAACCCTTATGAGAGTTGTCCACTGCAATTTAGCCAAAGAAATGTGGGATTCTCTCACTGGCTATATGGAAGGGATAGAGAAAATCAGTCTTTCTGATAGTGGTTCAGAGTCTGAAGATGAGAAGATGATGAAAAAGCATCACCATCACCTCAAGGGCAAGAAGGAGGAAAAGTTCTTTGTGGCTAAGAAGGAGAGAAGCTGGACAGATTCTTCATCCTTAGATTTTGAAGATAAAGAGGAAGAAACCTATATTGGGCTGATATCTACTACTACAGATCCAGGAGAAGAGGAGGAACATCCTACAGCTAGGATAGGAATCAGGGCCCCTCTATCACACTCAGACAGTGAGAATGAGGAGGATGAAGAGAACTATGGATGCCATGGGTTGATGGTAATGTCTGCAGAAGAAAGAAGTCAGGAAGAATCAGAATCAATCGAGGTACAATCTCTCTCCAATTCTGCATCTTTCTCTGACTTTGAATCTAGTCCAGATACCAGTGCATCTTCATCCTGTGATGAAGATTGCTATGAATCTGTGACTGATGTCAATCAATTGATTGACAAGTTTAGACTACTCCTAATTGCTTTAAAGAAAAGCCTCATAAAACTCTCTATAATAATAAATCTATTGAGTTTTATAAGAAAAGTCGTGTCTGAACTCTAGAAAAGTATTGAGTGTCAGACCATGCTTCTAGAATAAAATAAGAAGCACATTAGGTATCTAGAACAAAAGTTCATAGAGAAATTGGGGATTGTGATTAACCCTTCTCAGTCACAGGGTTAGTTGCCAAAAGCTGCAACTTACCAATTCCCTAAGAAGCTAGGTATTAACCACATTAAGCATCATTTCAAATCTGAATTCCCTTATAAGAGGACAGTGTTTCAAAAGGCAAATACACCTTTTAAAGATGTCAAGTTTGCACCACTCAAGAAGGATCAAACAAATTTATGCTCCACCAGTTGGGTGAAGGCACATGATCCGAGAAAGAGTGACACTGTCCACTCTAGCCACAAAGTTCAGGAGAAGTTCTTTAGATTTGGATCCAAGTATCATCTATCTAAGGAAATGAGAATTTCCACTCGATGAAAGGCTCTAAAAATACGTAAGGCCCATTTTGGACCAGCTGTATTTAGTTCCTCAGCACCGTCACTAAGGAAGAAGGGGCAGCATCATGCAGTGCTCATCCAACAAAGTCTGGTGTTGTTCACATCTCTCATGACAACAATTTGATGATGTCCTAAAGAGAAGATACAACATTCGTAAATTTTGGTGCTGTGGAAAAGTGGGTCACTTTGTCATTGATTGTTGGGACAACCTGAATGTGGCCAGTGGACAGAAAGGTGCTCAGCCCAGGCAGAGAGTGGGGTAGATGTTTAATGATGCTAACAAGAATCTAGGACCCAATTATCATTGGGTTTCTAAGGGTAAATGAATTCTATTTTGTAGGATAGTCCAACTACCTGTCAATTTAAGACTTGGCATTTGGACAATGGGTGTTCCAGGAAAATTACTGGGACAGTATAGTTGCTCTTGGAATATGCTCCAGAAAAAGCAACAAATTAAGGCTAAGGCTGTCAAGTAAGTAATCCTCAAAAGCTAGAGGAAGCAAGCCTCAAGGTATGTCTCTCCCTCTTATATAGAGATGAAGCTTGCCATTTGTTAAGTTATGTTAGTTGTGCTCAAGATGAATCTAATCTAGCACATCAAATAGCAAAAAACAGTCATTCAATTATTCACACAGTTAATTTTTGTAGGTTTTACTCAAAAAATTCAAATAATGTATTAGCAAGCTTTAGGATAAAACAGTGCACAAATTGGGTGCCAATAGAATTGGGACCATTGACATGTTAGGTCCCCCTCTATTTATCTTGACAAAATTTTTACTATGTCAAGTAAAATGTAGAACAAATCGATAAGGGAAACCACTAATTAAACATGCATGGAACAAATAGAAGAAAAGCTGAGAAATATAATAAAAGCTCTAAGTGCCATGTATCATAACAAGACTCGTCATGTCAAAATACGTAACTTAATAGTCAAATGAAAAACAATTAATTTAATTAATTAAATTTTTTCATTAGATATATAAAGGGGAAAAGAAACGAAAAGTCACGTCACTCTCTAAAGCCTTAACCATAACCGTCGAGAGCGAAACCTTCTCAGCGTCTCTCCGCACAGTTTCGATGGCGCCAAATGCCATTAAGGAGCTTCAGGATGGATATGAAGTTGTGAGGGATTGATTCAATCATACCTCTCCTAAGATTGAAGCTGTATTAAGGATGATTTAGGTCGTAGGCCTGGAATACACACTTTCTGAACCCTCCAACATTCTTAGAAAAGAGGTAGTAGAATTCTTCTCAAACATCAAAATGTCCCCTTCTCAAAACTCTCTTATGTATAAGATTGACGATATCAAAATAAAGGTAAACCCTAAGAGACTAGGAAAGGACCTCCATATACCCACTGTCAACCCTATCGAGGAAGATGAGCTCGCTGACACGGTAGAGATAGTGCTCTCACATGGTGTGGATACAATGAGGCCAAATTTGGGTCTCTGAAAAGAAAATTCTTCAATCAGAGAGGAAAACTGCTAGCTGACATTGTATGGAAAGCCCTTATCTGCAAACCTGGATCACATGACACCATCTCCAGGTTCATGTTTAACGTTATGACCAGAATTATCCTGAACAGAAAGACCTCATGGTCTTCTCTCATCTATCAGAAAATAGTAGACTGCATATCCTCTCCAAACCTGGGCAGAATTATTTCATTATACCCAGTGAACACTTATCCTGATACTTTCATACAGGAACATGGGGTGAAGATTCACTACCTAAAAAGAATGGACATAAAGACTTTGGACAGATTCACTAGAGTCCTACCAATGAGCCAACCTTCAGGAATAAAGTACTCCTCTAAGGATACAAGGAAGAAACCCACTGAGGAAGAAAGAACTTCTAGCTCTGAACCAGATTTTGGATCATCCTCTCCAGCTGATGTTGGTCTGTAGGTTGACTTATCTCTCAGTCAATATCCTGCAAACATTCAACTCGAGGATGTTGCAGTGCATGTTGATAAAATCCATGCCAGCCCAAGGTCAGGACAAGTGTCAAAGAATGCTGCTGAAGAAGAGGTTACTGCAGAAGATGAGGCAGACATGGGTGATTTTGATGGTATTGCAGCAAGTGAAGACATCCATGCTACAGAAGATAACAGGGAGACTCCTGAGACTTTAGATACTTATCTTAATAAGTCAAGCCCAGAGAAGGATGCTCAGTGTGAGGGGGAGCATGATCAAATGGAGATGACATACTTGGATCAAGTTATCAATAGAATTGTTGAGTCTATACCCACGACAGGTAAAACACATTCCCTCTTAATTAATAATGTTAAAATAGCTTTAGCTAAGGAAATTGTTCCTACTATATGTGTTGTAGTTGAGGGGGGCCCTCTCATATCCCTTCCCACAATGTTGTACCTCCTCCTATGAGCCATACATCATCTACCCCCATCTCCATTGAGGATTTTCTAAAACAAATTAAAGCACTCATGGATGCTCAGACCACAAGTCTCAAGGAGTATGTTGATCCATCAGTTGCCAAACTGAGGTATGAATTATCAGCTAAGGTAAATGAAACTAAAGAAGAAATTTCACACTTAAACAAATAGGTCTCCATCAGGTCTGACAAGGCTGGAACTGCTAGACTCAAGTTGACCACCGACATGGAATCTTTGGACACAAGCCAAAAACTCACTACAGCTGACATAGGATATGTCAAGAATTATGTCAGTGCAACTGACGAGGTGATCAAGGGTGCAGCAGATCATGTAAATCAGCATGTCACCAATGTGGCCTTCTAATAAGTGAAGGAGGCACTACTCCTAAAAGATGAGCTACTTGCTGACAATGAAAGAATACACAAATCTATATCAAGCATGAATGAAGCAAACACCACCTTACTGCAAAAGTCCATATATGAAGAAGGCAGAAAGGGGGAGAGTAGCCATGCTAAGGCAGCAACACTCATTGAATATCAAGCCTTCAATATAATTCAAGGAACAAGGGTGGCACTACACCTGCCCCTCCTGGATAGAAAAATGCCAGAGGACATAGACTTCCCAGCCCAGGATAGAATTGCACAGGATGCACAGCTTACTGCCAGAAGAAAGAGGGAAGGAACTCAAGTGGCTAAATAGTTCATGGTAAAGAGGAGAGCTGAGAACAGAGATGATCCAGACTATGAACAGCTTAGTGATGCCTCTGAATCCATCATTAATAATGCTTGGGTAAGCCATGGGCAAATCCTGAAAAATATTGATAGTATATATCCTTTTGAGGAATGGATAAAACATTTGGAAAGAAATTCCTTAAGGGAAAGAGTGTTCAAGAAGAATCTGGTAAAAAAGAGAAATCCCAAGAAAATACCTTCCAGATATATTCCAAAGCCATTCCTTTACTTCAAGAGGCTGAAGACCAAAACTGATAACTTGAAGAAGAATGCTGCAACCAAGGATGCAGGTGAAACCTCTTCAAAGACTAACTGATTAAAGACTGCAAGGCTTAAGTTTCTTTTATTCTATCTGATTTATGTCTTATAATGATTATCAATAGTGTAAAAATTTCAAATCTTTATCAATGAAATTAATATATTTTGGCTCTGTCCATATTGACGTGATAAATCTATAATGCAACTCTCTGTGTATATCAGTGATTGATAAATATGATATTCGTTCATAAAAATACTGTAATCACTTGTATGCTGCTAGTGTTTGGCTAAGTTAATAATTAAGTTCATCTTAATCATAATGTTTGTCTTGTTAATGATTAAAAAAACTTGTGTTGTTAATCATACCATCACATTGAAAATAATTGTTAATTAACTTGTACCATTGATATGTCAATCATAGTGTTAAGATATCTCATCTAGCGGGAGTTTTCCTATTCTAGAATGGCTAGTTGTCATGATATTTCTTTTGTTGGGAATTGTGCCGTACAATGTTCCACATAATTTGAAGAGGCATCTCCATTCATGATAAGGGGCACAATTTATTTGATGTGTACCATAGTTCATGTATGCAGGTAGTCCATGATTGGACAAGTGAAGAAAAATGAGTTTTACAGTAAACCCAAATTTCGTCGAACTCAGCTCAGAGTTTGTCGAACTCAGCTCGCTGATCGTCGAGCTCAACTCAACATTCCGTGGGTTAAGCTCAACAGCTCATGATTCAAAATTCATCGAGCTCGGCTCGAAGTTCATCGAGCTCAGCACACTGGTCGTCG
This sequence comes from Platanthera guangdongensis, assembly GCA_039583875.1. NCBI lineage: Eukaryota > Viridiplantae > Streptophyta > Magnoliopsida > Asparagales > Orchidaceae > Platanthera > Platanthera guangdongensis. Next base: position 36,654,163 of record CM077165.1, on the reverse strand, counting down.
AGCTCAACTCAACGTTGAGTGGGATAAGCACAAGAGTTCAGGTTTCAACTTTCGTCGAGCTCAGCTTTATGTTCGTCGAGCTCAGCTTACAAATCATCGAACTCATCTCAACACTTATTAAGCTAAAGCAAGAAAAATCACCTAAGGAAAAAAGCATTGAGTCCGCTGAGAAGAAGGCATTGAGAACGCTGAGAAGATTAAAGTTAGTCGAGCTCAACCCACAGATCGTTGTCTTCTGTGATGTTGTTTTCCCCTTTTCTTGTGTCAGTACGTGTGGCCGGAACCGGTCCAAGTGGAAATTAGTGTACATGCGAGGGCATGGGGATGGTTTGGTACAAGTGTTAAAATAGGGTGGGAAGGCATGGGATTGTGATGTGACAAGGCGTGGTTTGTCTCTATGGTCGACTGGCTAGCCCGTGACGTTACAAGGTCACGTGTGGAGAGTTTCCCGATGAGACAAGTCCCCTTCTATGGAATTGACAAGAATGGCAGGCTTATGACAAGCTCAGACGATATCAGCTGGGTCTCGCTGGGTCTTCTTTGCTGGACTTGGTCCCGATTTTGGAGCGGGGCCTGGGTCTTCGCGAACGGGTGGGGACTAGCAAGGGTTCTTAGCATCGGTTTGTTTGTTTGAATGGAGGAACCCTGACGTGTGATGTCAGATTTTCCAGGCAACCCGGGGTGAGAGACTCGTGTGCGGGTGGGTACTTGGCAAGAGTTTCATGTGGTGGCTTGTGTGCCGTTGTGGGAAATTAGAGTACCCTTGTGTTTGCGGCTTAAACGCCGATGGGGAAATCAAAAGTACTTGATTTGATGATGATGTGTTAGAAGCATATGCTTTAGAGTGCCTTGGATGAAACCCATGATTGCATTCATGCTGTATTGTAGGCCCCCTTTATTACTTGCTCAACATAGAAACATGTTTGTTGCTTGGGACATCCAAACCTGTTTATAGTCTTATATATTATTATTTATTTATTGCATACGAACTGCTGACCTACAGGGTGAAGGAGTACCCCGGGGTCTGTTAGGGATGGCCGGCAGGAGATGTGTTTGTTACACAGTTGAGGTCAGCATTTGCTGACCCACGTTACCACAAATTTTTACAGGGCAAGGATCACAAGCGGGAGCAAGCTCGCCGGCCAAAAAGGCCTAAGCCTTATGAAGTGAACCTTTATCTACTTATGTTTTGATGTTATGATATGATCCTTGAGTTGTAATCTGACTTGCATGTCGAGGTAGCCTAGGAGTGCTTTTGCACATTGATAGGATTGTTATTCAATTTTGGACTTTTGTTGTGTAAGGCCTTAAGGCCATTTTGATACTCCTGGTTTGGTAGATAACTTCTGGTTTTGTGTAAGACCCCTTTTTTTTCTTTTAAAAACCCCGGGGTCTTATACCCAGAACCGCCGTTTTGCGGTGGCCCCGATACTCGGAAAAGCCGTCTGTTGGGTATTACATCCACACTAACCCAGATTTGATGAAGTCACCATGGAACTAAGATGAATTAAGTTGTATTTGATGCTTGGGTTGAGTTATATGTTTGCAGGAATTTCACTGGGAAGTGTAGACCAATGTCAGTCCACAGTGGGTCACCAAACACAGGAACTATGCAATGTAATCCCTTATTGCATGTTACAAGGTGTTGACTCATGTGTGGTCTCTCTATTGGGATACACTTCATATTCAAGCTATTGGACCTTGGGAAAAGAATTGGAAGTTGACTACATTAGAAGAAAGTGTTTCCAACAACAAAATTCTCTAAGTCTTTTACTCGAGTAGGTCCATAACTACTCGAGTAGATTGGTTATAATTTACTCGAGTAAAGAAGCTTTATACTCGAGTACTTAAGAGTATCTCTCGTATAGATAAGTCATGTACTCGAGTAGACTTAGTCATATACTCGAGTAGCATGTTTATATACTCGAGTAGATCATTCATTATACCCGAGTATTAAAGGCTTCACTCGTCAAAATTCTTCTAAGTCATGGACTCGAGTAAATACACTCATATACTCGAGCACGTATACTCACATACTCGAGTAGATAGAAACAAACTCGAGTAGTTCATTATAACTACTCGAGTAGATCGTGTCTCACTCGTGTACTTTGTAATTTTCCTAACTCCAGAATTTTCTAAGTCTTTTAATCGAGTAGAACTTTCACGTACTCGAGTAGTTCACTTCCTCTCGAGTAGTTTAGTTCAACTACTCGAGTAGCTGCTTGCTGACGTCTTCGGAAATTGTTCCAAGTATTCCACTCGAGTAGTCCTTTATGTACTCGAGTAGTTTATGTAATATACTCGAGTAGTCCTTTCTTGTACTCGAGTAGATCCTTCATGTACTCGAGTAAGTCACTATACATACTCGAGTAGTTCTATCTACTTACACGAGTAGATGGTTTCTACCTACTCGAATAGTATATCTTTATATACCCGAGTACGTTCTCCTTCATGTACTCGAGTAGTTATTCAACTACTCGAGTAGCTCTTCTTTTACTCGTGTATATGGCTGAATTTTCCTGAAATTTTGTCTAAGCCTTTTTCTGACGGGATTTTCAAATCACGCGACATGATTGGTCCACGTGTACATCATTATGACCGATTCTGACCGTTATTATCTGCTATATAAAGTCTTATCATAAAATGACAAACCCTAAGTATTCTCTAAGCTTTCATTGTCAATTTATTTTAAGAAAGTTTTTCAGCCGACTCCTCTCTGTTTTCACGAAACGGAAGCCGCCGCCATCTTCTCTGGCCACTGCTTCTAATTTCAGAGGATTCATTCTGAAGAAAGTTACAAATTGAGATCGACATCACTGTTCGTCTTCTCTCTCTGATTCTGTAAAAGTAAAGAAGATCCAGATCTGGGCCGAGATTTTCTTCACCGATTTCTGAAAGTGCTGCAAAGTTCATAAGAAGAAGAGTCTGACCGTTTCATCAGATCTGATTGGATTTATTGTTTGTATAACTTTTCTAAATCTTTATTAATCTTGTAGGAGAAATTTTCTCCGAGTGTAGGAGTTTTTCACTCCGAGTTTGTAGGAAGTGTTATCTTCCGAGGTGTAGATCCCATTGTTTGGATCGAGTTTATAGGAACTTTGTTCCGAGGGTAGGATCGGTTTTTTGATCCGAGATAGTGGAGTAGCCGAGTCTAGTTGATTGCTAGATCGGTGAGGGAAAATGGATGTACCCAAGCTCGGGGAACCACTATAAATCTTGTGTCGTCTGTGATATTGGTAGATAGTTCTGTGTTGTGCTCTAAATATTTTTTATTCCGCAAAAGACGCATAACTCACCTATTCACCCCCCTCTAGGTGATTTAGGTTGACAACCATTTTCTTTCAATTGGTATCAGAGGCAGGTTGATCGTCAAAAGGTTAACACCTTGATTAGATCCAAATCTGTTGTCTGAAAGATTTTACCATAAAATGGACAAGGGCAAAGATTTCGCCAAGCTTCCACTGTGCAACAAAAATAACTTTCCCATGTGGAAAGAAAGGATAAAAGTTTTCATGGAAGCTGTGGATCCAAGGATCTTCATGATCGTTGAAGAAGGTCCTTACGTTCCCATGACTACGTCCACTATCGACCCTACCAAGAAAGTTCCCAAAAAGCTAATGGATCTCGACAAAGACGAGATTGCACTTGTCTCCCTCGACAAGAAAGCTAAGAACATTATAGCAAGTGCAGTCGATGACTCGATGCTGCAAAATTTGATTCACTGCCAATCGGCTAAGGAGATGTGGCATTCCTTAGTCACTTTGATGGAAGGAACTGAAGAAGTAAGGGATGATCGGAGATCCCTTCTCAACCAGAAATATGAAGCATTCCGATAAGGGAACAAGGAAACAATTACCGACACATTTGAAAACTTCTTCAAAATTGTGAATGCCCTAAGGGTGTATGGCCGTGTCTTCACCAACGGAGAACTGAACGACAAATTTTTGAGATCCCTAACCAAGGAATGGGATAACAAGGTATGTGCCATCAGGGAGTTCAGCTAGCTGAAACGGACCCGCAAAATCTCTTTGGAAAGCTTATGTCTTATGAACTCCAAATCAATACAAGAAAATCTGAAGAAGAGAAAGGCAGGTCTGCACTCAAGGACAAATCTATCGCTTCAAAGGCAGACACCTCCAGAAATACTAAGGCTGCCTCCCCCGCTCCAGCTCCAGAAGTTGATGATGAAGAAGAAACATCAGAGCCTAACACTTCAGGCTCTGAACTATCTGAAGGAGAGTTTTCCTTACTTTCAAGGCAATTCAAGAAGTTTCTTAATAAAAAGAAACAATGGAAAGACAAGGATGCCTCCTATAGAAGATCACGACACGATGGTGATCGGCAAAGAAAAGGCTCAAGTAGCCATGACAGGTATTCCTCCAAACAGAACAAATATGTTTTGACTGACATCATTTGCTATTGTTGTAATAAGCTAGGTCACGTCATCACCGACTGCCCTCATAAAAATAAGGAGGGTAGCAGAAGAGAAGAAAAGAAATCCTCACACAACAAGAAGAGGAAAGAGAAGAGCCTCATATCCAAAAAGAGCAAGACTCTTAGCGACTCTGACTCATCTGAGTCAAGTGAAGAAGAAGAAGCTTATTTTGGGCTAATGGCTCAAACATATGATGATCAAGAGCCCCAGTTCACTGGGAAGGTAAACTCTCATACCCCTCTTTCAGATTTTGAAGTCTCTGAACATGATTGTGAGGAAAGCTCCTCTGACGATGAGTCAGAGCTAATGGCCCAGTACAAGGAGTTAATCATGGCTTACGACAAATGTCGTCGAGTCATGAAGACTCAGGCTAAAGAGATCAAATCTCTAAAAGCCGAAGAGAGCATCTTGAGAGAGAAAGTCGCAAATACTGACTCCCTCGAAGAAAACTTCAATAATGCTATTGAAGAATATAACAAGGCTCTTGAGCACCTTGACCTTAAGGAGAAGATCATCAAAGAATTGGAAGCCCAACTTGCGGCTGAAAGGAGACTTTTTGAGAGTTTCTCGAAGCCCAAAATAGTTCTTCCATTCGTTGCTGAATTCTCAGCAAAGGCCAAGGGAGCTGGACTAGGCCATGAAGAAGCTCCTAGTAAATCCTCTAGGAGAATCAAGAATCAACGGAAGAATAAGGCCGCCAAAAAGGCCTTAGCGAAAGATAAGGGGAAAGTCCCTCAAGATCAAACTACATTCAAGAAAGTCATCTTTCCAACAAATGAGTTTGATTTTGACTCATCCTACGGGCACTTTGCTAGGCCTACCTATGTAGAGCCAAAGTCCCACTATCAAGGATGGACTCGACCCCGAAACTTTGGCGAAAGTGTCTTTAAGACACCTTATGAAGAAGTTATTTTTCAGAGCTATGGCCCTTTCAATCATGGGCATAACTTCAAGAAGGCACCAAAGACAAAGCATGTTGTAGAGAAGCCCATAAATGAGAAGAAGCCATGTGATTGCCATCATCATGAGGCATCTTCCTCCAAGAATGCTGCCCCTGTGAGACCACAATTCCAAAAGGTCAAGAAGGAGATCTTGAGGCAAAGGTATAACATATTTGACTGTTGGTGCTGTGGCAAGGTTGGTCACTTCGCCATAGATTGCTGGTTCAATTCCAGAAATGTTGCAACCCCTCATGTCAGCAATATGAGAAAGACCGCTCATAATGCTAACACTCGTAGGGGGAGTACTCTAACCCGAGACCAAGGACCCAAACGTGTTTGGGTTCATAAGACAAATTGATTATGATTGTAGGTATGTCCAAAGGCCAACAAAATGCCCATCTGGTACTTGGACAGTGGATGCTCTCGGCATATGACCAGGACAAGAAGCCTTCTGTAAAACTTCTCTCCTGTCTTGAACGGACCAAAGGTCATCTTTAGAGGCTCGGACCGAGGAATTACAAGAGTCTACGGTATGATTACCAACAGCAACGTATCCTTCTCGGATGTGGCTTATGTCGAAGGATTGGAACACAATCTCATAAGCATAAGCCAGCTCTGCGATAAAGGATACATAGTTGAATTCCATGCTGATAAGTGCTTGATAAAATCCGTTGACAATATGGAAACGATACTATCCGGCACTCGAAGCAGGAGTATTTTCTATTTAAATTTCATTTGTATAGATTCTTCTACACCAGTGTGTCTTTTAGCAAAAGATAGTGCGTCTCTTTGTGACCAATGGCACAAGAGACTAGCACATATTAATTTCAAAACTGTTAATAAATTATTTTCAATGAACTTAGTACGTGATGCCCCAAACGTCAAGTGCGTCAAAGATAGACCTCGTCATGCATGCGTAAAAGGCAAGCAGATGAGGGCTACCTTTAGAAGCATTATTGGCAAAGACTCTAATAGATGTCTTCATCTACTGCACATGGACTTGTTTGGTCCACTGCAAATTAGAAGTTTGGGAGATAAGGATTATACGTTAGTAATTGTCGATGATTACTCGCACTTTATGTGGGTGTTCTTTCTGAAACACAAGTCAGATACCTTCGATATCTTTTCTAATTTTGTCAGGCAAGTACAGAATGAATACAACTGCTCCATAGTCAAAATCAGAAGTGACAACGGAACAGAGTTCAAATCTGGGGCCATGACAGAATTCTGTGAAAGCTTAGGTACCTTTCATGAGTTTTCCTCTCCTCGTACTCCACAACAGAATGGAGTTGCTGAGAGAAGGAACAGAACACTCATAGAGGCCTGCAGGACCATGTTGAGTGATGCTTCACTACCGGAGTACTTCTGGGCTGAAGTCGTCAACACTGCATGCCACGTGCAAAATCGAGCACTCATAAACAAATATCACAATAAGATACCTTACGAACTTCTGAAAGGCAGGAAACCAACAGTCTCATACTTTAGAATCTTTGGTTGTAAATGCTTCGTACTTAATAATGGTAAGTATCATACCACTACGTTCAGCAAAAAGAGCTTTGACGGTATTTTTGTAGGCTATAGTAGCCATAGTAAGGCATATAGAATTTTTAATAGAAAAACCCTTGTGGTAGAAGAATTGATACATGTTGTATTTGATGAGACGAGCTTGCTGCAAAGCAATCCGTCTAGTGTGCTCATTGAAGATGCAGGTGAAAAGCTGAAAGAAACCAGCTTGGATGAACCGTCTGAAGATAAAGGCGAAAAGCTCAGTAAGATCACCACTCCAACTCCTATTGGAGAGGATGATGATCAAAATGAAGAAGTCATCCAAAATGAAGAAATCACTCCAGTGATTGAAGATAATCCAGATGCAAGAACTCTAGAGCTCAGACATCTGAAGGATCACTCCATCGACCAGATCATAGGCGATCCCCGGGATGGTGTCAGAACTCGAAGAGGTACAACTAATGAGAATCTTCATTCGAGTTTTCTCTCACAGGTTGAACCAAAGAAATTTGAGGAAGCAAACTCAGACGCATCATGGATAATGGAAATGGAAGAAGAACTGAATCAGTTCAAGCGATGCAACGTATGGAAGCTTCTTCCAAGGCCCAAAGGAAAGAACGTCATTGGAACAAAATGGGTCTACAGGAACAAGATGGACGAAGACGGAACTATCATAAATAACAAGGCCAGACTCGTCGCCAAGGGCTATCGTCAGGAGGAAGGAATCGACTTCGACCAAACATGTGCTCCAGTGGCAAGGCTGGAGGCAATACGGTTGTTCCTAGCATATGCAGCACTCAAAGGCTTCACCGTCTATCAGATGGACGTGAAGTCTGCCTTCCTGAATGGCAACATAAAGGAAAAAGTGTATGTGGAACAACCACTAGGTTTCGTAGATCCTAACTTCTCAGATTATGTTTATTTCCTGCACAAGGCCCTATATGGCCTGAAACAAGCTCCTAGAGCTTGGTATGAAATGCTGTCTACCTTTCTACTTGAGAACAAGTTCACAAGGGGAAAGATAGACAAGATATTATTTCTTAGGGAAATAAAAGGCAAGATTTTGCTAGTACAAATCTATGTCGACGACATTATTTTTGGCTCTATAGATGACAACCTCTGTAAAAAGTTCTCAAAACTTATGCAAGAGAAGTTTGAAATGAGCAGTATGGGCGAGCTGAAGTATTTCTTAGGACTTCAGGTGAAACAATCTGAAGATGGACTTTTCATCTCACAGACCAATTTCACTAAAGAGCTAATTAAGAAATTCGGAATGGAGAACGCAACCTCTATGAGGACTCCAATGGGCTCAACTATGTCTCTGGACAAGGATGAAAAAGGGAAATCTTTTGATGAAACCAAGTACAGAAGCATATATGGATCCTTGCTCTACCTTACTGCAAGTAGACCTGACATAATGTTTTCAACATGTGTCTGTGCTAGATTTCAGGTGAACTCTAAGGAATCTCACTATGCTATTGCAAAGCGGATCTTGAGATACCTTAAAGGTACACCAAATCTTGGCTTATGGTATCCAAGAAGTAATGACAGTGAACTAATTGGTTTCTCAGATGCAGATTTTGCAGGAAGTAAGGATGACAGGAAAAGCACCTCCGGGACATGCCAATTCCTTGGAAGAAGGCTAATTTCCTGGAGTAGCAAGAAGCAGAATTGTGTCGCAATATCAACAGCCGATTCAGAGTACATCTCTACAGGCAGTTGCTGTGCACAATTGCTATGGATAAAGAATCAGTTCGAGGACTACAACCTGCAGTTCAAGGATATTCCTTTGTACTGTGACTCCTCCATCGCAATCGCAATCGCCAACAATCCAGTCTCCCACAGCCGGACAAAGCACATCGAGCTAAGGTATCACTTCATCAGGGAGCATGTGGAGCATGGAGACATAGATCTCCAATATGTGCCTACAGATAGGCAAATTGCAGACATTTTCACAAAGCCGCTGGACGAGACCAAGTTCTCGTTCTTCAAGACTGAGCTTGGGATGCTCAACAAGGAGGACTAAAGAAGATGGAATGATAAACAGGCAAGAAACTTCAGGGGTATTGCAGAGCTCTCCGATGACTTCCACAACCTTATCATCCTTCTCGACACTACCGACCTCTCCTTCATCCTCCAGGAACCCTGCCGAATTTTATTCCCAGAAGTTGCCGAATTCTTTTCCAATCTAAAGGTCAAAAGGAATGGAAAAGTCCTGAAATCCAAAGGGAAGGGTTTGAAAATTAAGATCACCAAGACCTTTGTCTCTCAACTTCTCCGATTACCGCTTGTCGATGAAGAAGATCACTTAGTTGCTGATGACTCTAACAGAACAGCCCTATTCTGTGGCTTTTCAACTGATGCTCAGTACTAAAAAAGGTCAGACATGAATGCCGAAGGCAAATTTCTGGTTGATGTTATTGGGAAAATTTTACTGTGCAAGACAAACTCCATCAGAGACATTCCATCATATTTCTTCGACATAATGCATGCAATTGTCTGCCGTAAGAAATACCAATTTGGTATGCTGATTCTGGATAAAATCAAGGACAGTTTAAAATCCCCCAACTACGCTAGAATTATCTCTCTGCTACTCCATGAAACAAATCCTGAGGTCTTCCTCTTCACCACATGAAGAAGGTCTCCATCTCCTCCATTCGGAGATGGGAACTCAAGCTACAGAATTCTGTCCAAGCTGCAAAGATCTCAGAAGTTCCAGAGGTTCCAGCTATAGAGGACAGGACTCCATCTCCCTCTCCTCATCATGTGGCCAGCTCCTCTGGTGCACTTAGTGAGGGGGAGCCTGCTCCTTCTATCCAAGTCAGGCAGCCCTCTCCTCAGCCAACACTTTCTTCCCTCCCTCATACTCCAGAAATTCCAGCCACTCCTTTAGATCAGATACCTCAAGCCTCTCTTCTATCCACAGTTGCTGCTATAGATGCTATGATTGCAGAGCTCTCTAAAGAAGTGATGCCCATTCCTCCTCTATCTCCTCCAGCTCCATCCTCTGAATGTCACAAGGACTCCACTCCAGCTAAGTCTCCAGATGCCGTCAAACACCAGCAAGACACCATTCTTATTTCTGATGAGCCCTCTCCAGAGCCAGCTGAGGCCCCTCTCAGAACCCTATATTTCTCCATCCCCCATAATACAGCTGAACAGGATGCTATAATTCATACCACCAGAGCTCTCAGTTCTGTCCTCATTGCAGAAATAGCTCCTTGGGTAACTCCTCCTCTCTCTACTGTTGCTCCCTCTTCTGCTCCCTCTACTGCTGCTACAGTCTCTTCCTCCTCAGATTTGCTGTAACATATTACACTTCTTCTTCAAGAACAGAGAAATTATTTTGATAATTCTCTAAAGACTATCACTGACAAAGTAACTGCTCTTGAGACTGAGATGCGTAGAGGCTTTGCTGAAATTCAGCATAATACTGACAAGCTCAAGTACTTATTTCAACTTGGTGGCAAAGCCCTAGACCACACTATCACTAGTGTTGGAAATGTTATGGAATAAGGTGTCACCCTTGCTAACAATCAGATAGAGCTAGACAAGAGAAATGAAGCTAACAACGTGAAAATCTGTGAAGAAGTTGGTCTTTTCAAAGAAGATGCTATAACCCAGCTATCTGTTGAAATTAGAAAGGGGGAGGGTTTGATCTATGAACTTAAAGAACAAGTAGAAAAATCTACTGCTCAGAAGTCAGATGTATTGGAAGCTCATGTGAAGACCATTCATGATGATGTGCTAGCCCAGATACAAAGTGTCAAATTTCATACCTATGGCACTGCTGTCTGGATGCACAATCAAATTCTGCCAGACATTGCAGTTGACCCCAACATCATTCCCCATCATCTCAACCCTCTAGCTACAGATGTCACTGCCCCAGCTGTTCCTCTGCAACCTACCTTCTCTCCCAGTCCTGGAGACTCAGTTGCCCCTCCAGATACTTATGTTCCAGGCTGGGAAGAAGACCCTGCTGATATCTTCCTTCAAGCTCCTCCAGAGATCAAAACGTACAAGAAGAAAAGGAAGTATGGTGAAGGCCCCTCTACTAGCAGGACTGCTCCTACTAGAGCTCCTGAACATGCTGAAGCTTGGTCTCCAACTTCCAAGTCTCTAATTTTGGACACACTCCGACTAGTTATGGATCTTAATGAGAACAGGAACATTCACTACAGTTCCCAGGAATGGGAGTTATATGAGAAATCAATGCTAAAAAGGAAGATCCATGACAGAGAGTTTGGGAGAAATAGTCATGCTGCTCCTCCAAGGCCTCCCAGATATTTCCCTAAGCCTTTCAGCTATCTAAGAAGACAGCAAGAAAAGATGGAAAAGCAGCAAACCTAAGCTTAAACCTAAAATATGTTGAGAGATTGAAATGACAAGTTGTAGACTTGATGTTTTTGGAAATATATATATATACAATTATAAATTTCTATCTAATTATCTTTTTCATTGTCTATTACTTACCTGCTCATGTTTTTCTACTTAGTTTCTTTTATGTCTATAATTCACCTTAGTGTAAAGGGTTCTGAGTTCAACAAATAGGGGGAGATTGTTGGGTATTACATCCACACTAACCCAGATTTGATGAAGTCACCCTGGAACTAAGATAAATTAAGTTGTATTTGATGCTTGGGTTGAGTTATATGTTTGCAGGAATTTCACTGGGAAGTGTAGACCAATGTCAGTCCACAGTGGGTCACCAAACACAGGAACTGTGCAATGTAATCCCTCATTGCATGTTCCAAGGTGTTGACTCATGTGTGGTCTCTCTATTGGGATACACTTCATATTCAAGCTATTGGACCTTGGGAAAAGACTTGGAAGTTGACTACATTAGAAGAAAGAGTTTCCAACAATAAAATTCTCTAAGTCTTTTACTCGAGTAGGTCCATAACTACTCGAGTAGATTGGTTATAATTTACTCGAGTAAAGAAGCTTTATACTCGAGTACTTAAGAGTATCTCTCGTGTAGCTAAGTCATGTACTCGAGTAGAATTAGTCATATACTCGAGTAGCATGTTTATATACTCGAGTAGATCATTCATTATACCCGAGTATTAAAGGCTTCACTCGTCAAAATTCTTCTAAGTCATGGACTCGAGTAAATACACTCATATACTTGAGTAAGTATACTCACATACTCGAGTAGATAGGAACATACTCGAGTAGTTCATTATACCTACTCGAGTAGATCGTGTCTCACTCGTGTACTTTGTAATTTTCCTAACTCCAAAATTTTCTAAGTCTTTTACTCGAGTAGAACTTTCACGTACTCGAGTAGTTCACTTCCTCTCGAGTAGTTTAGTTCAACTACTCGAGTAGCTGCTTGCTGACGTCTTCAGAAATTGTTCCAAGTATTCCACTCGAGTAGTCCTTCATGTACTCGAGTAGTTTATGTAATATACTCGAGTAGTCCTTTCTTGTACTCGAGTAGATCCTTCATGTACTCGAGTAAGTCACTATACATACTCGAGTAGTTCTATCTATTTACTCGAGTAGTTGGTTTCTCCCTACTCGAATAGTCTATCTTTATATACCCGAGTATGTTCTCGTTCATGTACTCGAGTAGTTATTCAACTACTCGAGTAGCTCTTCTCTTACTCGTGTATATGGCTGAACTTTCCTGAAATTTTGTCTAAGTCTTTTTCTGACGGGATTTTCAAATCACGCGACATGATTGGTCCACGTGTACATCATTATGACCGATTATGACCGTTATTCTCTCCTATATAAAGTCTTATCAGAAAATGACAAACTCTAAGTATTCTCTAAGCTTTCATTGTCAATTTATTTTAAGAAAGTTTTTCAGCTGACTCCTCTCTGTTTTCACGAAACGAAAGCCACCATCGCCTCCATCTTCTCCGGCCACTGCTTATAATTTCAGAGGATTCATTCTGAAGAAAGTTACAAATCGAGATCGACATCACTGTTCGTCTTCTCTCTCTGATTCTGTAAAAGCAAAGAAGATCCAGATCTGGGCCGAGATTTTCTTCACCGATTTCTGAAAGTGCTGCAAAGATCATAAGAAGAAGAGTCTGACCGTTTCATCAGACCTGGTTGGATTTATTGTTTGTATAACTTTTCTAAAACTTTATTAATCTTGTAGGAGAAAGTTTCTCCGAGTGTAGGAGTTTTTCACTCCGAGTTTGTAGGAAATGTTATCTTCCGAGGTGTAGATCCCGTTGTTTGGATCGAGTTTGTTGGAACTTTGTTCCGAGGGTAGGATTTGTTTTTCGATATGAGATAGTGGAGTAGCCGAGTCTAGTTAATTGCTAGATCAGTGAGGTAAAGTGGATGTACCCAAGGTCGGGGAACCGCTATAAATCTTGTGTCGTTTGTGATATTGGTAGATAGTTCTGTGTTGTGCTCTAAATATTTTTTATTCTGCAAAAGACGCACAACTCACCTATTCACCCCCCTCGATGTGATTTAGGTTGACAACCATTTTCTTTCTCCGCCACTACAAAATGCCGATACTGCCGGCCTTTTCGATCACCAAAGAGAAAGAAACATAACATAGTTTCTGTAAAACTAAGTCCACCATCACATTTAACATATGTAAATGAAATCACATTGAGTCCATATATAATTGAGAGTACTGAAAAGTAACAAAACTGGAAATATAAACGGGTTTAAGCCCGGTACATCAGATCCTCACTACAATCCATGGCGAAATCTATAATAAATACTAATCATTCACGGAGTTGGTCACTAGTGCTCCGGTACTAGACTAGCCCAGCTCTATGCGCACCGAACTCCGCTTGTGCTGGTCCCTGAGCTGGTGGTCCTTGTCTCCCATCCGGAGCCCCTATAATGTTGTGGTCCGAAAACCATTAGTCTAAAGACTAAGCCCTATCATCCCCTACCCATCCCCCCATGGCTCCTAGGCACCGAGCGGGGAGGAGGAAAGGGAAGCTACAAAGGTGGAGAGTACAAAGTGGCAGGTGACAGTTAAACTAGTCTAGCAGTTATTTATATTGTATAAACGGCTAAGTATGAAAGGTACAAGCTAGCAGTTCTATAATAGTATGCAGGAGGTAAGCAAGTGAAGTAAGCAGTATTAGAAGATAAGGTTAGAAATAAGTAACTTTAACTTATATGAATGCCCATACAAACATATAAGTTAAGGGGTCTTCTGCAAGACTCCCATCGTATAAAAAGTCCCATACCAATTTATACGTTTGGGTGTCGGTTGTGTGCAAGTATGATATGTCATGATTCATGCAAGTGAAACTCACGCACACGACTCTATGCGCACAGACCTTTAGTTCCCCATATTTGGGTAGCTAGCTTCACTCCCAGGAACCTCCGTAGTGGAAAATAGAGACAGTGGGTCGGGCCCCCCCACTCCTAGGCGGGTATCCACACTACCAGGCCTAGCCCTCCCGTACGCCTCTAGAAGAACACAACCTAGAGTATTCGCATACTAATGCTGGCCATAATCACGAGACTTTCTTTGGCTAAGTGTCCCACACTGCCGAGTCAACGTATCGACGTCAGTGTGAACGACCATCCGATACGGAAGACCCACCACCTTATTTTGTATCTAAAACCTTTTGAGCCACTAACTCCCCGGACTATTCGTCCGTGCATCTACCTTCTGAACGAACCATCCTGATTTCAATCAAAACAACCTAATCAACATCACGAGGTACTGGGGTGTGTGAATTGTAACTCTAGTTATACTAGTTGCTCTTGTAATATATTATTCCTACTGTTTAGGTTAGCCCAGGACTGCCCAAGGTATTCCCCGTGAAGGGCTCTCGATGGCACTAGGAACTACGATGGGATGAAGCCCAAATCCCCCTTTCTTAAGGCACTTACTATTGTTGGTTGCTATCAAATTTCCCAAACCCTTACTTGTTGTACTTGATCTAACCCTAGAGTATTTGACACTTTCTCTTCTACGGGGAAGACGATGTTTCGTCAACCCCGAGCACCTCTTAACCCTAGCCAAACTCCCCACTCCTCATCAAGACTTCTGTTGATAGTCTCATTTCCCTTATCAGACAAAAATCTCAACTCCCTATGTTCATTTTGCACCATACCTCGACTTCTGCAGTTCTTACTAAACGCAGACCATCCTAAGCAATATGATGTGTACAATGGGAGTACTCAAAATAATCATCCAATAACCCTATAATAATTATTAGGGGTCTATCATGACATGTTTGGCATAAATCTAGAAATTCATAATTTTTTTTAATTTATTTGATAATTTAATTAATTTCTCTAATAATCCAAAAACTCAAGTTTGAACATGAAGTGTCAATTTCAGATAAGCAAATGCTCCTTAAAATTTATGATAATTACAAGATGACTATTCAACCTAGAATCCAAGATCTTCCAATTTTCTTTGCAAAGTGTAGACCTCCAACCCTAATTGTAAATATAACCTACAATAAATCATTTTAAGAGACAAGTACAAAAAAAATACTTCCAAAAATTCTGAGAAAATTCAAGGATGATTGTAAGGACATATAAATACTCCGGGATAAGTTTCATAATTTATAAATTAATGAAGAGTTCTAAAACTAATTTTGATCAAATGTTCATATTGGCAATTTTATGCACTAAGTACAGAAATTATTCATGTAAAAATTTTAACAAAAATCTCCACCAGAGCATATTGACCTATAATCATTACTGACCAAGTTTCACAATTTCTCAATAAATGATGTGCTCTGAATAAAATATTGAACAAGTTTCCAAATTAATGATCTTGTGAAAAAGGTACTGTAAATATGCATTCAAAAATTCTAATAAAATTCATACATAAGCATAATGGCTAAAACTTCTTCTGCCCAATTTTTATGACTATCCAATGGACAGTGAGTTCACAATACCCAACTGATTAACTAGGGCTAACTCATGCATTACAAATGAAGTACCAAGATTGTTGATCCAAAATTTCCAATTAAATTTCCAGAGCTTCATACTCACCCTAAGACTACACAACCCAAGTTTCATCACTATTCAATGAGTTTTAGTAACCTATTCGACTACTACAATTTGTGTGCCCTAAACTAAGGTTAGGGTTTTGTGGGGCCTACCCATCTCTAACTCCCCTAAGATTTTTACCAGAGGGCCTTATCTACCATGGTACCCTCCCTACTAAATTTCAAGTCCATACAAGGTCTTTTTACCCCATGCCCTTCACAAGACACAAAAGCCCATCCTTAGGGTTTGGTCTTAGGTCCTAGGGCAAATCTCTTCCAATCCACCCCATCTTCCATGGGTGGGTGTTAAAAGTCATACCAAGTCAGTGAACCCAATTTCGACCTCTGTTGAGGTGATTTGGCCACTCAAAACTCAAAGTGCACTTTTGACTTAAATACCCCTCATTAGGGCTAGACTAGGGTTTGTTCATTTCCCAACCAAATCAACTCCAACTGGGATAAAAATTTATACACATCCCCCTGAAGACCTCAAGGACCACTCACCAAGATTTGGGAGGGTTTGGAGGTCATTAGTACACATAATTAATTTACCCTAAGATTATTAAATTTTTAACAAAACTATAGAAAATTAATGTCCAAAAATTTTCATTTTGGACGGTATTAGGGGAAGTTTATGAAAAGCCTATTCTGTAAATTTCAAGGCATTTGGGTGAGTGGTTAAGGGTGGGGATTAATTTTTGTGTCTTACCACCCCTATGTATAGGTTGCACCATTTTTGGTGTTGTGGTCAAACCACTTGACCAAATTTGGTGAAGTCAATTTTCAATTACATCTAACCTCTAGGGCTACAACTTTCCTGTTGGACATTTTCTAATACAGAGCATCTAGGTATTTTTAATATTTATTTCAATGTACTGCATTTGGTGTGACAGAAATACACTAAATAACCTATTTATATTAATATAAATGATGATCAGCACGGATCTTGACGCACGATCCAACGGCACAGGAGTCTTCTTCTTCATCGAGCCGATAGCCCCGATTGCTCCTTCCTGGAGCAACTTCCACATGCTCCCGCTGGCCATCCGGCCACCTCCCTGGCCGGCCACAACCACCACCACCTCCGTTGAGGTGGTGGATATCGTCAAGAGGCGGCACAGCCGCCGGGGAGGCCTATTCCGACGATCCCAATGGGTCAATTTTATGGAAAAACCAGGAAAAATCCCTTCCCGATCGGTCTCAATTGAGCCCGATTCTTAATCCTAATGACTGATACGATCTACTCATAGAGAGAGGAGGAGGGGTGGACCTTTCTTGCAGTCTGGAGATGCGTCGATCGCCAGGAAGCCATTGGTGGATGAGGTGTCACCGGCGCTCTGCAACAACACAATGAAGTTGATTGTCTCCTTCGGGCAAGATGTGTGACCGAAAGCCTGGAGACTAGGGAAGCTTTTAACACAATAAAAAGGGAAGGGAGGGGTCTAGCTGGTGGTGGCCATTAATGGCCTCTTAAGGTGGCTCTCGGCCATGTTGTGTGGGGGGCGGGGGGTGAACTTGGCTCAATCCAGCCGGTAAACAGCTGGAAATTCCTCCTCTTCCCCAAAGGAGTTGAACCCAGCCATTTAGAGGTGGAGGGAAGGGCCAATGCTTCAATGACCATTAATGGCCATAGAAGGCATATTTCGGCCATGGTGTGGTGGCACTGTTCCGGCCATGAATAGCCTCCAAAATGGCCCCCTGGTCTTCCTGAAGTGAGTGGGGAGTTGGATCAGCCAATGAGGATTGGCCCTTGGCCTCCTTGGCCATGAATGGCACCCTTTCACCCTTTTCTCTCTCCTCCATTAAAGTGAGGTTGAGGTTTTCTCTCTCTTAGTCATCTAGGTTGACCATGCTGACCACTCCATCCTATTGGCAGCCCACTAACTCAAGGTTTTCATGGATGCAAGGTTAGCCCAAGTGGAAAGAGGGCTTGAGCTTAGGTTAGCCCATTTAAGCTAGGTTTGACCTAACCTTGACTAAGGTTGACCTAGGTCAAATTGACCTTTTGTGTTACCATCATTGGGTCCTTGGTGACCTATTGGGCTCCCCTAGGGTCTAGGTAGCGAAGGGTAGGGTTGACTTGGCACTTTGGAGGTCACCTGCCCTTAGGAAAGGTACTTTGACCAAATTAAGGCTAGGGTTGACTTTGGTCAACCTAAACTCTTTGGTTGACCCCAATGGGACCTTGGTTGCCCATTGATCTCACCTTAGAGTTAGGAGGGCCTGAGTGGGGTCCACTTGGCTAGGGGAAGGTCAACTGACCCTAAGTAGGCTAGTTTGACCCATTTAGGGTTACGGTAGACTTAGGTCATGGGATCAAGGTGTAGCCCTACAGTACTTCCTGTGACTCTCTTCACAGGTGGACACCGCACAAGCACAAATGTTAGGGGTCTTTCCTGGCTATCCTGCCAGTACTTCCTGTTACTCGCTTCACAGGTGGACACCCTCCGACATCAAGCATCACAAAAGGGCATTTCCTGGTCATACCAGTACTTCCTGTGCTTCATCCACAGGTTGGACCCAAAAACATCACATGGCTATTTTTCCTGGCTACCACCCCAGTACTTCCTGCTACTCCTTTTCGCAGGTATAACCCGCAGACTCCATATACTACACGTTATCACTGAGTCTTCTCCGGTTCGTATGCAACATCACCAATCCAGACCAACCTGTCCTGATGGGCTTCACACAGCTTGCCTATTCTGTACTCCATTTCCGGATCTATATGCTAATAAAGGGGATGTCAAGTATCCACCCAAGGATTTCCAAAATCAGCCACCTCTTGGTGGGGGAAATCACAAAGCTATGCCAAAAAGAAGCCTTCACATGGCTAGGAAGAAGAGTCGTTACCGTTGACGATCGCTTCGGCGCCATGGATTCAAAGCTAGCTTGCAAGACTCGCAAGATCGTTTCCTCCGCAACGCTGGCTTCGGAACTCTCGTCGGTAAACCGCAGCACCACCAGCAGCAGCCCCCTTTCCCTCTTCCTCTTCCTTTCTTTCTCTCTTTCTCTCTTAACTTGAATAAGAGCAAGGCCAAGGAAAATAAGAATCCTTTCTCTGATTTCGGCCTTTAAGAAAAAGAGGAAGAAGCTTCAGCCCTTGGATCCCAGCTGAAGGAATGGACGGCCACGATTCTGCCAAAAACACTGATTTTGACCCGACACGGCCTCGGACACGGCCGTGTGCCTCAAGCGGTGGTCAACCGACTTATCCAAACCAGTGACACGCCCATGGGACACGCCCGTGTCATGGGCCGTGTCACCAACACGCCTTCGAACACGCCTGTGTCTGTGGCCGTGTGCCTGGGCGAAAAAAATCCCAAATCATCCCGAGACTTCACACGGCCTGTGACACGCCCGTGTCCCAGGCCGTGTGCCCAGACACAGCACAAAGACACGCCCTGTCGAAATCCTTCGGCGGGCTGAGTTCGTCGACCCGATTTGACACGCCCTGTGACACGCCCGTGTCACAGGCCGTGTGCAACTTCTCGATACTCGACACACACGTCTCGACACTCGACGATCGTCGAGTAAAAATCGTCGAGCATGCGACACGGCCTTGGACACGCCCGTGTCCTGGGCCGTGTGCCTCTTCTCAACACATCGTCGAGAAAAACAAATCGTCGAGACAAAGCCCGATCGTCGACATACCTCGACACGCCCTGCGACACGCCCGTGTCACCGGCCGTGTCAGCTGACACGCCCTGGGACACGCCCGTGTCCCAGGTCGTGTCACCCAAAAATTTCCTGTTTCAGAACTTTGGGCTGTTACAATCCTCCCCTCCTTCAAGAAATTTCGTCCTCGAAATTCAGACACAGGAAGGCAACAGGAAACAGCAAGAAAAATTGTGACAACATATAAACGTTTATGTTACAACATTCTCGCTACAGATTACAAAACAGCTCAGGGAACTCTTCTCGCATGGTTTGCTCTCGCTCCCATGTCAGTTCTTCACGGCCGCAATTATCCCAGCGGACTTTTACCATGCCGACCGTTTTGTTCCGCAACTGTTTCTCAGCTCGATCTTCGATCTGAATGGGTCTAACTTTCGTTGTTAGCCCATACTCCACCGGCACACGAGCATCCGCGATCACTTGAGCTGGATCTTTCACGGCCTTTCGAAGCACCGAGATGTGAAAGACATCTTGCAACCCACCCAAGTCTGCCGACAGAGCTAGCCGATAAGCCGCTTCGCCAACTCGCTCAACCACTTCAAAAGGACCCAAATATCTTGGACTCAACTTTTTCAACCGTCAAATCCTAGAGACACCTTTGAATGGCTTGATCTTCAAGTAGACCCAATCGCCAACCGCAAATTCCACGTTCCGGTGCTTGTCATTGTAGTACTTCGCTTGTCAATCTTGAGAAATAAGCAATCGCTCTCGAATCATCCGTATGGTTGAGTTTGCTTCTTCAACCTCATTTGGTTTAACCACCCGAGCTTCGCCCGCTTCTATCCAAGCCAAGGGAGTACGACACTTCCTTCCATATAGAGCTTCATATGGTGCCATCCCAATGCTCGCCTGGTAGCTATTATTATATGCAAACTCTACCATATAGAGATGATCTTCCCATCTCTTTCCGAAGTCAAGGGCGCACATTCGGAGCATGTCCTCCATTATTCTGTTGGTACGTTCAGTTTGGCCATCCGTTTGGGGATGAAAGGTCGTACTGAAAGTCAACTTCGTGCCCAACAGTCGGTGAACTAGCCTCCAATCATTTGACGTGAATCGCCCATCTCGATCACTTACGATGCTTCGAGGAACACCGTGAACTCGCACAATCTGGTCAACATATAACTTTGCCAAACTGTCAACTGAATCATCCCGCCTGTTCGGGAGAAAATGTGCTACTTTCGTTAGCCGGTCAACAATCACCCAAATGGAATCATTTCCTCGCTGCGATCTTGGCAACCCGTGCACAAAATCCATGGAAATATCATCAAATTTCCATTCTGGGATTGGGAGTGACTTCAGATAACCGCCCGGCTTTTGGCATTCCGCCTTCACCATCGCACATGTTTGACATTTGGCTACATAAAGGGCAACATCTTTCTTGAGCCCTGGCCACCAGAATAGCTTCTTCATATCGTTGAACATCTTTGTGCTCCTGGGGTGAATGGAATACTTTGTAAAATGTGCTTCATACATCAGTTCTTCCCTCAGTTTCCCCACATTTGGGACGCACAAACGGTCCTCTTTTCGCAAAAGACCGTCAATCCAGGTGAATTTGCCCTCTGGCCCTTCATTCACATAGCGTAAGAGATCGTCATCCAACTCCGTTGCCCGTCGAACTCGGTCCGCAGGGTCACATTGCACCTCGGTCCAGTTCAAACATGCAGTGGCAGTGGAATTTTTGTCAACACAATAGATCTCTAACGCCTCCAACTCCTGGATAAGGCGTTTATCATGCCTTTGTAACCAATTCGCTCTAGCCGGAATCCGCCGACTCAAGGCATCCGCGACAACATTCCCCTTCCCGGGCGTATAGTGAATCTCGAAAGTGTAGTCCCCAAGGAACTCCAACCACCTTCGTTGTCGCATGTTCAAGTCTTTCTGCTCCAAAAGATACTTTAGGCTCTTATGATCGGTATAGATCTCCACCTTCACTCCATAAAGGTATTGTCGCCACAACTTGAGTGCAAAAATCACCGCCGCTAGTTCCAAATCATGGACAGGATAATTTCGCTCGTGCACCTTCAGCTGGCGGCAATCACCTTTCCGCTCTGCAGAAGAACGCAGCCTAAGCCGCTTCCTGAGGCATCACTATAAATCACAAATCCGTCGGTTCCACGTGGCGAAGACAACACCGGCGCCGTGGTCAACCGAATCTTCAGCTCTTCAAAAGCTCGTGCGCACTCTGGCATCCAAACGAACTTCTGATCTTTTCACGTTAGTGTGGTTAGCGGCAAAGCGATCCGCGAGAAGTTTTCCACAAATCGTCTATAGTAGCCCGCAAGTCCAAGAAAACTCCTGACCTCGGCCACGGAAGACAACATTGGCCACTCTTGTATGACCCTTATCTTCGCTGGATCCACTGCAATGCCCGCTCCACTCACCACATGGCCCAAAAATGCCACTGACGATAGCCAAAACTCGCACTTCGAGAACTTGGCATAGAGCTGATTTTGCCTCAACATGTTCAACACCAACCGCAAGTGAATCTCATGTTCAGCTTTGGAATTCGAGTACACCAGGATGTCATCAATGAACACTATCACAAACAGATCCAGGTACTCGCGAAAAATACGGTGCATCAGATCCATAAACACCGAGGGCGCATTGCACAGTCCAAATGGCATGACTGTGAACTCATAGTGCCCATAACGCGTGCCAAATGCAGTTTTGGGAATGTCACCTTCCCGAATTCTTAACTGGTAGTAACCAGACTTCAGGTCCAACTTCGAATAGACGGTCGAGCCCACCAGCTGATCGAATAACTCATCAATACGGGGTATCGGATACTTATTCTTCTCGGTCAGCTTATTCCATTCACGGTAATCGATACACAACCGCAACCCACCGTCTTTCTTCTTTACAAAAAGCACAGGCGCGCTCCAAGGTGACATACTTGGGCGTATATAACCTTGCTCCAACATTTCTTGGAGTTGAACCTTCAATTCAGCCATCTCTTTTGGCGCAACGCGATATGGCGAGCGGGCCACAGGTTTCGCACCTGGCACCAACTCAATCGTGAAGTCAATCTCCCGCTGGGGTGGTAGCCCAGGGAGATTCGTGGGAAACACATCTGTAAAGTTTGCCACAATCGGAACCTCGCACAAACTGGCCTTAGGCTCAACAGCCTGAATTAGTGCAAAGTAACACTATGCACCCTTCCGAACAGCCTTGACTACCTGGAGTGCTGAAAGTTATGGTACCTAAACACCTAGGGGGGGGGGTTGAATAGGTGACCTAAACCTTTTTGAAACTTACTTGGCAGCAAGACAGTTATCTCACAGAGTTTTACAGTTAACAGCAACAACAGAATATAAACAGTTAATCCACAGCACAGCACAGCACAGCAGACACACAATTTATAGTGGTTCCCCAATCTTTGGGTACATCCACTTTCCCCCTTCGCCTATCTAGCAGTGTACTAGATTCGGCCAACCTTCTCCACTATCTCAGAACCCAACAAGGTTCCTACACCTCAGGCCCAAAGCCTTATACTCAGCCACTAAGGCCTACACTCAGCCACCCAGGCCTACACTCAGCCAATTAAGGCCTACACTCAGAGTTCTTCAACTCCTACACTCAGGCAACCAAGCCCTACCCTCAGCCTTTATAATATAGGCTTACAATTCACTCAGATCCAATGGATCCTACAAGTTAAAATTGAATTACAATAACTAACTCTACAACTCAGAAAATAAGAGAGGAGTTGAGAGTTTCTTGAAGAGTTCTTGGAAGAACTCAGCTAGATCCAAACTGACTTAGCTTCCTTCAAAGCTTATTGAGTTAGAACTGAATTAGTCTGAATCCTCTGCAGTTGATCCTTGACCTCTGCTTCTTGAGATCCAGAAGATTCTGAATCCTTCTTCTCAGCCTTAGTTCCAAAGACTGAATTCTTGATTGGATCTCTCTCTCTCCAACTTCTTAGATCTGCAGTTGGACTGCCAGATCTTCTTGTGTTGATCCTCTGTGTATCACTTTTCTGATTACTTGAATAATCTGATCAACCACTTTAATTGTTCTCACAACTTGTGACAGCAACTTGTAACTCTTGCAACAACAACTTTTTTTTCTGTAAACTGTGGATGCCTATTTATAGGCAATCTTCATGGTAGCCGGCTGGTCCGGTTCATAACAGACTTCTGACTTTTCTGACAGTTGCTGTAGACCGGCTGGATCGGCAGCTGTCATGTCAACCAGTCACTTCTTGAAATTCTCTAACTGTCAGATAGTGTCGAGACTTTCTGTTCTTAAGTGTCGACACTTATAGACCAAGTGTCGACACATGTTGTGTAAGTGTCGACACAAGTCTACAAGGTGTCGACACAACTCTTTGTATGTCTCGACACAGATTCTTCTTCAAGTGTCGACACTGAAATTAAGTGTCGACACAAGTACTTGATCTTCTGTAACTTGTTGAATTCTTCTAAGTGTCGACACACCACCTTTGTGTCGACACATCTTCATGTGTTGAAACTGTCAAGTGTCGACACTGCTTCTTGGTGTCGACACAAGTCTTCAATTTTGTTTCTTCAGCTGAGTGTCGACACATTCCCTTAGTGTCGACACTTGTACTTAGAATATTTTGTAAACTTTTCTGTTCTTTGCTAAGTGTCGACACAGCTCCTTGTGTCGACACTTTCTTCAAGTGTAGACTCTTCAACTAAGTGTCGACACATTGTGCTGGGTGTCGACACTTTCTTCAAGTGTTGCCTCTTCTGCATAGTGTCGACACATTGTGTTGAGTGTCGACACTTACTTCAATTACTGATTCTTCTGTTTGTGTGTCGACACATTGTGCTGAGTGTCGACACATTCTTCATATGTTGACTCTGCTGATTGAGTGTCGACACATTGTGTTGAGTGTCGACACTTGTCCTTAGTCTCTGCAGAATTTTGCTGAGTGTCGACACAACTCCAAGTGTCGACACTTTCTGATGTAGACTCAGCTCTTCTAGGTGTCGACACTTCTGCTAAGTGTCGACACAGCTTTTCTGCATTCTTCTTCACTGAGTGTCGACACAGCTCCAAGTGTCGACACTTTCTGTCTGGTGTCGACTCTTCATCCCAGGTGTCGACACAATGACTCCAAGTGTCGACACTGCTTGTCTGGGTGTCGACACAAGCTTTCTCAAGTGTCGACACTTTCCCTCTGGGTGTCGACACATGAACTTAGAAACTTTTAGCTTCAGTCTAGTGAATACCTAACCTGCACAAGTAACTCAAACAAACATCAAATACATTATGATGTATATCATTGAGTTAGGTGAGGCTTCTTCAAATCAGGTACATTTGACCAATGTACCCAACAATCTCCCCCTATTTGGAGAAGTCATAACCCTTAGTCAATGATATACACCACTCATAATTAAAAATTAGAGAATGATGTAAAGCAGGTATATGGTAATAGGGTAAACTTAAACATGTAATAAAGCACACATGTATACTCATTAAACATTGCAGAACAAACAAGAAATAGACACATTCTTCTGAACAATCATGAAAAATATATTTATCAAAAACTGTTCAAACATTGTTTTTAATACATTTTCAATGATTTACAAAAATGTTTAGATGTAACAGATTACAACATTCTTCAGTCTAATCTTAGTCTAATTCTGATCAGGTTCTTTTATGACTATTCCTTTCCCAGCTTGCACTTTGGCTTTTACAGCAGCAGCAGCAGGCTCAGCATCAGCAGTCTTCTTTCCTTTGGAGTCCTTCTTCTTTTGTTCTTCAGCCTTGATTTTCTGCCTTTCAAAATAATGATAGGGCTTAGGAAAGTACTTGCTAGGCTCCACAGCTGTAGGAGGTAGCTTTCCTAACTTAGCCTTCCTTCTATACTGGACAATGGCTTCCTGACTAATCTCATGCTTCCTCCATTCTGCTTCTGAGAACCATTTGTTCCTCTCATGTGCATTGTC
This sequence comes from Platanthera guangdongensis, assembly GCA_039583875.1. NCBI lineage: Eukaryota > Viridiplantae > Streptophyta > Magnoliopsida > Asparagales > Orchidaceae > Platanthera > Platanthera guangdongensis. Next base: position 36,628,737 of record CM077165.1, on the reverse strand, counting down.
CTTGGCTGCTTTCCAGGCTGTGAGAATGATGTTCCTAGAAGTAGGGCTCCACTGTTCAAAATCAGGTTTTTGCTCAGCTAGTTCCCTGAACTTCTTCTTTGACAGCCTTGTCTCTTCTTCTTTATCCATAGCCTCTTGCATAGCTGCTGTAACAGGTTGAACAACCTTTTCCAGAACAACATTAGGCTTTCCAGTAGTTGGACTATACATTGTGCTTACTTCTGCATGAACCATGTCAAAATCTGGAGGTGGATAGATCACCTGAGCTACTTCCTGTTGCTCACCTCCAAGATAGGCACTTTGAATACCTGATTCATCTACATTATCATCATCACACAGGGGAGGATAGCCCAGTGTAGCTCTGATGGAGTTAGAAATCCATTTGGCATGGTCAGAGCTAGCTTTGACTAACACCCTCTCCCTCTTTATGACTTCTTGTTCAACATGATCTCTTACATCATCTTTTTGGAACCTGATTTGGCTGTCCAAGTACCTGATGCCATCCTTAAAATAAGGTCTAAGCTTTGTAAGCTGTTCAGAAATGACCTTCTGTGAATCCTTGATGGCAGTTTTGACAGCAGCAATTTCTTCTTGAAAAGCTTTATCAAATTCAGCCTTTGCAGCAGCAGATGATGTTGAAGGTTCAGCAGTCTTATTCTTTAGTTCAGTGACTATAGCATTGTGGGAGGCAGTTAAATTATCATTCATTCTTAATTGATTTTCCAGCACATAGCCCTGCTTCAATGCTATATCATCTACTTGAGACTTTATTTTCTCTTGGTGGGTTGCCAGATAGACCACTGCATTAGCACCCTTTGTAAAACAGTCAGTCATCTCCTTTTTATTAGGTTCATTTCAAACCTTATGGACTTGATTTCCTGTGCCAGATCAATTGTAGGGTCTTGTGCCCTTCATCAACATAAGTTTCTATAGCCTTCCTTTGTTCATCCATCTTGATTTGCAGTGCAATCAGTAGAGCACTATAGTCAACAGTTGGGGCTTGTTGAACTATGAGCTGTGGGCAATGGATTGCAAGGCTTTCTTGTAACTCTGACTTCTCCTCTTGAAGACATAGAGTTTCTTCTTTTTAGCTTGTGCAGCCTCATCTTCCTCAGACTCTGAAGTACTGGCAATATCAACCCTGTCCTTAGGGCTTGATGGTTTGTCAGCTTGCACATCAAGTGCTTTCTCACTTTCTTGCCTGACAGGCTCTTCCACAACTTGCAGGTTCTCCCTCTCAGTAGCAGCACCCTTCTCTTCAGCAGCAGCAACTTTATCCATGTCAAAGTCCTCCTGTTCTAGATTTAGAAATAGATCTTCCATGGTGTATTCAGGAGGTGACTGAGCAGGAGATGTACTTGGTTCTTCAACTACTTTATCAGGAACAACATCTGGTTCTTGATTTACTTGCTGAGTTTGCTGATGGACATCAGACAAATCAGAATCTATTACAGAAAAATCTAAAGTATTGAGGTCAGAAAGTACCTCTTGGATAATGAGTGTAGCTTGCTCACTCTCCAGTGTAGAGGGTTGTTCTACAGCTGGAGGCTCCCCCTGGCTTGGATCCTTTTGCATGGGGCTAGCTGTAGGCAGCTCCCCCTGGATTTCAGCTGGCTCTTGAGGAGCAGGAGACTTCTCTGCAGCCATTTCCTCATGACTATCAGGAGTGAAAACAACTAGTTCTTCACTACCTGAACTGCTGCAGGACTCCTGTGTCACAGGAGCTATTTTCCTCTTCTTCTTAGGAGGGGAATCTTTCTTAGAAACTTGCTTTTCTGGGGTAGGAACTTCCTTAGACAGCACTCTTTCCCATCTTGAAAATATCCTCATATCCATCCTTCTCATGTGATTGATTTTAGTACCAGCAGCATTGCTCATTACCTCTGGTATTGTACCAGCCAGGTAGAGACTAAGTATCCTGCCCAGATTGGGCTTCTTCAGACTTTCCTTAACTTTCTCATAGACAACCATTGACCAGTCTGTTTTTAGGTTGAAGATAATTCTGGTCATAATACTGAACATGGAGGCTGACACCCTGTCATGCCCTCCAGTCTTACTGAGAATAACTTTACCAACAATTTCTGACAGGAATTTTCCTTGGGTATTCATTCCTCTCCTGTTGAAAACAGATCCAATCTTCAGCTTAGGATCTAGACCACACCAGGTAAGTGCTTCTTTGGTCTTAGATGTAGTCTCTTCCTCTTCTTCTTGAATTTTAGGTAGCTGCAGTACCTTTCTCAGAGATTTGGGTGAAATCTTGACCTTGGTGCCATGAACTCTTGATTTGATCTTGTAACCTGAGTCATCTACAGAAGCTCCAGCAAGGAATTCAATAACTTCCTTCTTCCATATTTTGGTTGGTTCTGAAACCAGAAACTCCAATCCAGAATCGGTGACTAGGGTTATCACCGATTTGATTTCTTGATCGCCATCGTCGAATGCGCCACGAACCAGTTCATAGCCTTCATTGACATTCTCCTCGAGCTTGGGAGCCATTAGGGTTTGTGGAATTAGTCTTTAGAAGAGAGAAATGTCGACACAGTAGTTTGGTCTCGAAACTCTGAAAGCGTGTCGACAAACAAAGACAGAACCCTATTTATACCTTTCTAGTTTGAAGACGAACAGGCGGGATGGATTACTAAAGATGTGTCGACACTGTCAATAAGTGTCGACACAGACTTATAATGTCTCGACACTCATGTGTCGACACAAGTTTAGTCAACAGATTTTATGTGTCGACACTTGGTTAAGTGTCGACACCCCACTACTCGACATGTAGTCGAGACTTTACTTAGAAAATTCTGAGTAAAACTTAAGTGTCGACACCTCATTGAATGTGTCGACACATACTTGACATGTGTCGACACTAACATTCTGAAGTGTCGACACCAACTTCCTAGATGTGTCGACACCATTTTCCTGAAGTGTCGACACTTACTATTCTGTGTCGACATAGACTTGTCTATGTGTCGACACCTTTTTACTTAGCCAATTTTTTAGTTCTGTAAACTTAGTCTAAGTTTATCATACCTAGTTCAATTTTGAACCTATTGAACTTAGCTTCTTCTAAGGGCTTAGTAAACATATCAGCTATCTGATTATCAGTTTTAACATATTCAAGTGCAATATCATTTCTTTCTACATGCTCCCTAAGAAAGTGATATTTAATCTCAATATGTTTAGTTCTACTATGTGATACAGGATTATTAGCTATTGAAATAGCACTTGTAGAATCACAGAAAAGTGGAGTTCTACTTACCTGAAATCCATAGTCTTCTAGCTGATGTTGAATCCACAGAAGTTGAGCACAGCAACTTCCTGCAGCTACATATTCTGACTCAGCTGTGGAGATAGCCACACTGGTTTGCTTCTTACTACTCCATGAAATGAGTCTTCCACCTAGGAATTGACAGGATCCAGTAGTGCTCTTTCTATCTTCTTTGCATCCTGCAAAGTCTGCATCTGAATAGCCTGTTAGATCAAAATCTCCATTCCTAGGGTACCAGAGGCCTAGATAGGGAGTGCCCTTTAGATATCTCAAGATTCTCTTGACTGCAGTCAAGTGAGACTCTTTAGGGCAGGCTTGATACCTGGCACAAACACATGTAGCATACATAATGTCAGGCCTACTTGCAGTCAAGTATAGTAGGGAGCCAACTATCCCTCTATACAAGGTTTCATCTACAGGTTTCCCTGCATCATCCTTGCTCAGAGACATACTTGACCCCATAGGAGTCTTCATGGTACTGGATGAATCCATACCATACTTCCTTATGAGTTCTAGGGTGAACTTGGACTGACATATGGATAGACCACTTTCAGTCTGTTTAACTTGGAGACCCAAGAAAAACTTTAGTTCTCCCATACTACTCATCTCAAATTGACTTTGCATAAGCTTTGCAAACTTTTTGCAAAGGCTACTTTCAGTAAACCCAAATATAATGTCATCTACATATATTTGGACAAGTATGACTTTGCCTCTAGATTCCCTAAGGAATAGAGTCTTATCTATTTTCCCCCTTGAGAACTTGTTCTCAATGAGGAAACTAGATAGGGTTTCATACCAAGCTCTAGGTGCTTGTTTTAACCCATATAATGCTTTCCTAAGTCTATAGACATAATGAGGTAGAGTTGGATCAACAAAACCTACAGGCTGCTCCACATAGTCTTCTTCTTTCAAATTACCATTTAGGAATGCTGACTTCACATCCATTTGGTATACCTTGAATCCTTGATAGGTTGCATAGGCCAAGAACATCCTTATGGCTTCCAGTCTGGCTACTGGAGCAAAGGTTTGATCAAAATCAATACCTTCTTCTTGCCTATATCCTTTTGCAACCTAGTCTTGCTTTATTCTTAATGATGACTCCTTGTTCATCTAACTTATTCCTGTAAAGATCCACTTTGTTCCTATCACATTGTGATCTTTAGGTTTAGGAACCAAGTCCCAAACCTTGCACCTTTTGAACTGATTAAGTTCTTCCTGCATTGCTTCAGTCCACTGTGGATCTTGTATAGCTTCTTCAAATTTCTTTGTTTCTATTTGAGACAGAAAACTTGAATATACTACAGCATTCTGATTTCTGCTCCTTGTCTGAACACCTTGTCTTGGATCTCCAGTAATCAGCTCTACTGGATGATCTCTTAGATGCCTGTTGGCTGGAGGCATCCTTACTTCTGGTTGTACTTCTACAGCATCTTCATCATGCTGAGTTCCTTGTACTTCTTCAGCTCCTGGTACATGTAGTTCTCCCCCTGGACATAAGCCATCTTCTTCTACTTGCTGTCTTGCAGCAGGTACATCTTCTATGGTTAGCTTGTCCATCTTTTTAGTAAGACCTGTGGGGCTGCACACACTACTAGACAACTCATTGTTAATAAGTTTTGTCTCATCAAAAACTACATGCACAGACTCCTCTACAACTTGTGTAGTCAAGTTGTAGACTCTATAAGTCTTACTATTATTGCTGTACCCAACAAACACTCCCTCTTGGGATTTGGCAGCAAACTTAGTTAAGTAAGACTTTCCATTGTTAAGTATGAAGCATTTGCAACCAAAAATCCTGAAATAGGATAGGTTTGGTTTCCTGCCTTTCACAACTTCATAGGGGGTCTTGTTTAACCTTTTAGTGATGGTAGCCCTATTTATCACATGGCATGCAGAGTTAATTGCTTCAGCCCAGAAATACTCTAGCAGTGATGAATCACTTAATAGGGTCCTACCAGCCTCTATCAAGGTCCTATTCTTCCTTTCAGCAATGCCATTTTGCTGAGGTGTTCTAGGTGAAGAGAATTCTTGAAATATCCCAAAGTCTTCACACAGTTTTGTCATGCTTTCAGACTGAAACTCAGTACCATGGTCACTTCTAATTTTGACCACTGTACAGTTCAATTCATTCTGAATTTGCTTAACAAAGCTATAGAAGACACTAGGTGTTTCAGATTTCTGCCTTAAGAAGAACACCCAGGAAAACCTTGAGTAGTCATCAACAACTACAAAGGTATAGACCTTCCTACCTAAGCTGTGAACTGGCATTGGACCAAATAGATCCATATGCAAGAGGTATAAACACCTCACAGCATCTTTGTTGTCTAAGCTTCTAAAGGTGGATTTAGTCTGCTTGCCCTTTTGACAAGCTGAGCAAATGCCATCTTTGACACACTTAACTTGAGGACCATTCCTCACTAACTCTTTGCTAAAGAGTTTGCTAATAGTCTTGTAGTTAAGATGAGCTAGCCTCTTGTGCCACTTGACACAATGAGAGATTGTCTCATCAGCTACAAGACAAGACAGGAGAACCATTGTTCTCAATCATAATGTCTAAACAGTAGACATTCCTCTTTCTATATCCTGTCAAAATGATCTCTTGATCACTTGACCTCTTGATATGACAACCATTTTTAACAAATGAGATGTCATACCCTACATCACTTAACTGACTTATACTAATGAGGTTGTGTTTCAACCCTTTAACATAAGCCACTTGAGTAATGGTAACAAGGTTTGAAGAGATGTTACCAAACCCTTTGATGATTCCTTTTTCAGAACCACCAAAGGTCACTTTAGGACCATTTTTGATTGGAATGTAGTCCTTCAGTAGTCCCCTTGTTCCAGTCATATGTCTGGAACATCCACTATCCAAGTACCATGTTGGGGTATGGCCACTTGGATTCACCTGCAAAACAAATTAATGAACCTTAGAACCCAAAGTAAACTTGGGTCCTTGGTGATTGTTAGTTTGCAACTTGACATAGCTACCTGCTGGCTTTCCACCAGGTAACTTGCTACTCAACTTGGCACTGGCATTGTGCCAACAATCCAAGGCAAAGTGGCCAACCTTGCCACAACACCAGCATTCAAACTTGTTGTACCTTTGCTTAGGTACAGACTTGGCTGTCTTGACTACAACAGGCTTATTGAATGTTGGGCTTTGCCCTTGGACTTGGACTGATCCTGAGCAGTCCTAGCTGGTTTAATAAAACCCAATCCAGCCTTTCCTTTATGATGAACAAATTCATCAATCAAGGGTAGCACTGATTTAGGTTTTGAAAACCTAGCAACTAGCTCTCTTTCCTTCTGGAGATTGATTCTCCAGTAACTTAATTTGATCATTTTTATAAGTGATAGTTCCCATCTGAATCACAGTAATGTGTTTCAGCCTGGCTACCTCATTGAGCTTTTGATCAAATTCCTTCTCAAAGTCTGTTGCAGCTGCCTTTAGATCAGCAATTTCCATTGCCTGACTTTTGGCAAGGGACTTGCTTTTCTTATAGGCTTGCAACAGTACTTTATATTCATCTAAGAGCTGATGAATATCTCCCTCAGATTCAGAAACACTTCCATCACTTGATGAAGATGAATCTGACTCTGAACTAGAACTGAAATCTGAACTTTGAGTTGGACTTTGTACCTGACTAGGTCCTGGCTGCTCCAGGATTTTGGTACTTTCAGTCAATGCCATCAGTCCTTGGCACTGACACTCTTCTTGTTCATAGATTGATTCCATGATCTGCATAAACTCCTCTTCTTCTTCAGCAAATAGCCCTATGTAGGCTTCAGCATCTGTCTCAGTGTCTGAAGAAGAAATGTCTGAAAGAGTCTTCTCATTCTTTGCAACAAAGGACTTCTCCTTCTTTCCTTTGAAGTGAGTCTTCTTTTTGTCACTGGATTCTTTTCTTCTCTCAGGACAATCTGCAATAACATGACCCTGTCTATTGCAGCAGTAACACACTATCTTAGACCCAGTTGCCTTGCTAGTCTTTGTCTTTTTCTTGTCCTTCTTTGAAGGCTTCTTCTCCTGATACTGAACTTCTTTCCCTTTGGAAAATGAAGGTCTGGACCTCCACTGTTTCTTCTTCAGGAATTTCTGAAAATGTCTGGTGAATGCAGCAAAGTCTTCATCACTTTCACTGCTTGTAGACTTTGTGCTAACAGACTCATCAGATTCTGATTCAACTACCTCTGGAGGAGGAGTTGATGACTTAGTCCTGCCCTTTCTAGGTACTTCTGACTTGAAGGCAACAGTCCTTTCCCTGTGCTCAGTCCTTGTTGATTTTTCCTCCTCTTTTCTCACTGACAGCTGCATCTCATAAGACAGCAACTTGCCAAACAGTGTGGGAGGAGGAATTTCTCCCAACTTTGCCATTTCTCTGATGGCACAGATCTTAGTGTCCCAATCTTTGGTTAGGGACCTTAAGAACTTATCATTCAATTCATAGTTAGTGAACTCTCTTCCATAGGACATGAGTTCATTAACAATTCTATAGAACTTTTTGTAGCATTCAGTGATGATATCTCCTCTTCCTTGCCTAAAGCTCTCATACTCTTGATTAAGCAAGGACTTTCTATCTTGCCTAACTTCTTCAGAACCTTCCATATAGACAATGAGGGTATCCCACATTTCTTTTGCTGTTTTACAGTGAATTAGGTTCTGAAAAGTTGCATCATCAATGACACTTACTATTATGTTTTGTGCCCTTTTGTCTATAGTGGCTAGGACAATTTCATCCTTGGTCATCTCAGAGAAATCCTTTGGAGTCCTCTGATTTGCATCCAATACTGAGATCTTCATGGGCACATATGGCCCTCTTTGACTGTGATGTAGATTCTAGGGTCAGAGGCTTCCATGAACAGCCTTACCCTTTCTTTCCAGATTCCAAAAATCTCTTTTCTGCATATGGGCAGTTTCATTGAACCCAATTCCTTGTGATTCTCTAAAGAACCCATGTTTCTTGATTTTCTTGAAACTGTGTTCTGACTTACACTGAATCTGCCAAACTGGATCTCCTCAGACAGTTAGTCCTTTTTGAGGAACCTCCCTCTGATACCACTTGAAAGTTATGGTACCTAAACACCTAGAGGGGGGGGGTGAATAGGTGACCTAAACCTTTTTGAAACTTACTTGGCAGCAAACAGTTATCTCACAGATTTTACAGTTAACAGCAACAACAGAATATAAACAGTTAATCCACAGCACAGCACAGCACAGCAGACACACAATTTATAGTGGTTCCCCAATCTTTGGGTACATCCACTTTCCCCCTTCGCCTATCTAGCAGTGTACTAGATTCGGCCAACCTTCTCCACTATCTCAGAACCCAACAAGGTTCCTACACCTCAGGCCCAAAGCCTTACACTCAGCCACTAAGGCCTACACTCAGCCACCCAGGCCTACACTCAGCCAATTAAGGCCTACACTCAGAGTTCTTCAACTCCTACACTCAGGCAACCAAGCCCTACCCTCAGCCTTTATAATATAGGCTTACAATTCACTCAGATCCAATGGATCCTACAAGTTAAAATTGAATTACAATAACTAACTCTACAACTCAGAAAATAAGAGAGGAGTTGAGAGTTTCTTGAAGAGTTCTTGGAAGAACTCAGCTAGATCCAAACTGACTTAGCTTCCTTCAAAGCTTCTTGAGTTAGAACTGAATTAGTCTGAATCCTCTGCAGTTGATCCTTGACCTCTGCTTCTTGAGATCCAGAAGATTCTGAATCCTTCTTCTCAGCCTTAGTTCCAAAGACTGAATTCTTGATTGGAGCTCTCTCTCTCCAACTTCTTAGATCTGCAGTTGGACTGCCAGATCTTCTTGTGTTGATCCTCTGTGTATCACTTTTCTGATTACTTGAATAATCTGATCAACCACTTTAATTGTTCTCACAACTTGTGACAGCAACCTGTAACTCTTGCAACAACAACTTTTTTTCTGTAAACTGTGGGTGCCTATTTATAGGCTTCTTCATGGTAACCGGCTGGATCCGGTTCATAACAGACTTCTGACTTTTCTGACAGTTGCTGTAGACCGGCTGGATCGGCAGCTGTCATGTCAACCAGTCACTTCTTGAAATTCTCTAACTGTCAGATAGTGTCGAGACTTTCTGTTCTTAAGTGTCGACACTTATAGACCAAGTGTCGACACATGTTGTGTAAGTGTCGACACAAGTCTACAAGATGTCGACACAATTCCTTGTATGTCTCGACACAGATTCTTCTTCAAGTGTCGACACTGAAATTAAGTGTCGACACAAGTACTTGATCTTCTGTAACTTGTTGAATTCTTCTAAGTGTCGACACATCTCCTTTGTGTCGACACATCTTCATGTGTTGAAACTGTCAAGTGTGACACTGCTTCTTGGTGTCGACACAAGTCTTCAATTTTGTTTCTTCAGCTGAGTGTCGACACATTCCCTTAGTGTCGACACTTGTACTTAGAATATTTTGTAAACTTTTCTGTTCTTTGCTAAGTGTCGACACAGCTCCTTGTGTCGACACTTTCTTCAAGTGTAGAGTCTTCAACTAAGTGTCGACACATTGTGCTGGGTGTCGACACTTTCTTCAAGTGTTGACTCTTCTGCATAGTGTCGACACATTGTGTTGAGTGTCGACACTTACTTCAATTACTGATTCTTCTGTTTGTGTGTCGACACATTGTGCTGAGTGTCGACACATTCTTCATATGTGACTCTGCTGATTGAGTGTCGACACATTGTGTTGAGTGTCGACACTTGTCCTTAGTCTCTGCAGAATTTTGCTGAGTGTCGACACAACTCCAAGTGTCGACACTTTCTGATGTAGACTCAGCTCTTCTAGGTGTCGACACTTCTGCTAAGTGTCGACACAGCTTTTCTGCATTCTTCTTCACTGAGTGTCGACACAGCTCCAAGTGTCGACACTTTCTGTCTGGTGTCGACTCTTCATCCCAGGTGTCGACACAATGACTCCAAGTGTCGACACTGCTTGTCTGGGTGTCGACACAAGCTTTCTCAAGTGTCGACACTTTCCCTCTGGGTGTCGACACATGAACTTAGAAACTTTTAGCTTCAGTCTAGTGAATACCTAACCTGCACAAGTAACTCAAACAAACATCAAATACATTATGATGTATATCATTGAGTTAGGTGAGGCTTCTTCAAATCAGGTACATTTGACCAATGTACCCAACAAGTGCAGACATCAATGTCCCGCCCACTCCTCGCATACCCGCGAACTTTGTCTCTTGTTCGGTATTCTGGCCCAACGTGATTTCTTTGGACTGGCAATCAATCATAACATGCTGCTCCGCAAGCCAATCCATCCCAAAAATCACGTCGAATTCCGATATTGGCAAAACAAATGCAGTTAAACCAAAATCCCGACTTCCTACTTGAACCGCCACATAGCAAGCTTGATCTGCAAGCATCCAACAGCCATTCGGCAACACCACTCTGACGTTATCTGTCTTTACACGACTGGTTATCCCAAGTCGCGTCATAAACTCACTAGACAGAAAAGAATGCGATGCACCTGTATCAAACAGTGCTCGCGCCAGCGTGTCCCGAATCATAACAAAGCCTATGACAAACATGTCACACATACAAACCGCAAACATCGGGGTACTAAGCAAAGCATACAAACAATAGCATATGCAAAACTAAACTCATACCTGTGACCACGTCACTCTGCTTGATGGCCTCTTGCAGGCCAAGATTGTAGACTCGGGGTTGCGCCTGCGGGGCAGAGGAATCCACCACCGCCTTTCCTTTTTCCGTATAAGATGCTCCCGCCTTCTTTTCACTCTTTGGCGGCATCCGACAATCTCGCGCAATATGCCCCATGCGGCCACAATTGAAGCAGACCCGAGTATCTGGCTTAGAGGTAGCCCCTGATGTTGCTCCCGTTGCAACGGATGAAGGAGCTTGTCCACTAGGCTTGGACTTCTTGCCCCATCGCTTCTTATAATATGGTTTCCCAGAGCGGGGTGCCTTCCACTCCTGTTGCGACACAACCAAAACTCTCTTCCCTTGCACCCTTTTCATATCCTTTTCCAACGCGGTCGCGGTGTCAACCAACGCTTGGAAACCTTGGTTCACAGAACTTGACACAAGGAACCTCAGCTCGTCCCTCAGTCCTTCATAGAACCTGTTGGTCTTCCGCTGCTCATCAGCAAATATAGAACCCGCATACCGCCCCAAGCGAGTAAATTCATGTAGGTATGCGTCAACCGAGCCATCACCTTGTGTTAACCTTTGGAACTCATTTTCCATGGCTATCCGCTGAGCCGCAGGAAGGTGCTTCGCGAGGAAGAGCCTGGAGAATTCTTCCATCGATACTTGGGTTAACGGACGACCCGCCAAATGATGCAACTCCATCTCATCCCACCACAATCGCGCTTCTCCTTCAAGCAAGAAGGTAACTAAAGTAACTTTCTGATGCTCCGCCGTTCCTATCGCCGTCATCACTCACTTAATGCGCGATAGCCAATCCTCAGCCTGCGTCGGCGTTCCCTCTCCCGAGAACGTAGGCGGATGGAAACTCATAAACCGCATTAGCTGCTTCTCAGCCGCTCGAGGAGCCACCTCTACTACAGGTGCAGGCCTCGCCGCCACCTGTTCTGGCCTCACAGCCGCTTGCTCCTGTCTAAGGGGCTGGCCTTGGATCATGGTAAATAAGGCCTCCGCAACTAAACGCACATGTTCCGCAGACGGTGGAGGAGTAGGCACCGCGGCTGGTGCCGTACTTTCATCAGAACGCTGGGACTCAGACGGCCCAGCTCCACTTCATGTCACCTAAGGTGGACAAGACACACACATTAGCGGTCGTACCCAAGCAACCAACACAAGATAAGAACACGCAGGTTCCTCAAACACACAAATATGCATTCCTATCATGGACATTCAGGAGTTCATCGTAGACTTTGGTTTGCACAAACACGTGCTCGCCACCCCACAAAAGAATTCGGCCACGACTGCGAGAGGGAATGACCAAGACAACCGATACCAAAAATGTAACAACCCCATCCGTTCATATGGTATATTCTAGAAGGTCCGGCCGGGGCCCCACAGTATATATCACAAAACAGGCGGTGAAGGTACAGGATGATACCAGAGTAGCGCATCGCACCTATCACAAATCATTCTAGCGGAAGCCTAGACTACAACTTGAACTCCTCATGAATGTCCAAACATAAAACTCCACATTTTATACCATATAGGAATGTCTTACAAGAAGTACAAAGCGTTGGCCTTATGGCCTTTACAGGGCTTTCACACAGTGGCCTAAAACAATTGGCGCCCAGGCCGGCCACACGAAAAGAAAACACACAACAACATCGAGCCATCGAGGGCTCGCAACAGTAGCAGCAACAGCAGCAGGAACATCAACCTCTATGCGTCCCGCTCGGCTCTCCAGCACCTGTACAGGGACAATCCACCCAACGGTGGCAAACAAAAGCAACGGTCAGTGTTCAGCTGACCAAATTATAACGACCCTACCCCTTCTCTCGGGGCAGCGGTACTTCCCTGTAAGCATAGCAAATCACAAGGATGGCAATATATAGATATCATCAAAATGTGCTTTCACGCACACAAGCCATCACAACCGTTCGCCACCCGGCCCAACGGTCTGTGCACTCAGGGCACATTCTTGGTGTTATGGCAAAGCTCTTGCCCACCACCGTATTCGGGTCACAACCCAACGGTAAATCTCTTGAGCATTCACTCCATGCCGTGCAGTCGGAGTTAGTCTTCCTACACCGGGATGGCCCGTAGCCCCCCATTGTGTCATGGCGCGCAGGCCGAAGACTCTTGTTATGCGCTCCAACAGACCGCACCTTTTGGTCTCACGTCGGACGAACATATCGCAGGTCGGTCCTCCACCCCCCGTTGCTCAAATCGCCTTCCCTTCTCCGAGTACAGCGTACTCATGGCTATATCAAAGGCGCGGGTCGGTCTCACCAATCCTGTTCCTAGCATTCAAGCCTGGGCATATCTCGATACCCATTTCCTTAGCACAACAGCGGGTCTTTCCTGGGCCTCCCAATACTTCCTGTGACTCTCTTCACAGGTGGACACCGCACAAGCACAAATGTCAGGGGTATTTCCTGGCTATCCTGCCAGTACTTCCTGTTACTCGCTTCACAGGTGGACACCCTCCGACATCAAGCATCACAAAAGGGCATTTCCTGGTCATACCAGTACTTCCTGTGCTTCATCCACAGGTTGGACCCAAAAACATCACATGGCTATTTTTCCTGGGCTACCACCCCAGTACTTCCTACTACTCCTTTTCGCAGGTATAACCCGCAGACTCCATATACTACACGTTATCACAGAGTCTTCTCCGGTTCGTATGCAACATCACCAATCCAGACCAACCTGTCCAGATGGGCTTCACACAGCATGCCTATTCCGTACTCCATTTCCGGATCTATATGCTAACAAAGGGGATGTCAAGCATCCACCCAAGGATTTCCAAAATCAGCCACCTCTTGGTGGGGGAAATCACAAAGCTATGCCAAAAAGAAGCCTTCACATGGCTAGGAAGAAGAGTCGTTACCCTTGACGATCGCTTCGGCTCCATGGATTCAAAGCTAGCTTGCAAGACTCGCAAGATCGTTTCCTCCGCAACGCTGGCTTCGGAACTCTCGTCGGTAAACCGCAGCACCACCAGCAGCAGCCCCCTTTCCCTCTTCCTCTTCCTTTCTTTCTCTCTTTCTCTCTTAACTTGAATAAGAGCAAGGCCAAGGAAAATAAGAATCCTTTCTCTGATTTCATCCTTTAAGAAAAAGAGGAAGAAGCTTCAGCCCTTGGATCCCAGCTAAAGGAATGGACGGCCACGATTCTGCCAAAAACACTGATTTTGACCCGACACGGCCTCGGACACGGCCGTGTGCCAGGTCATGTGCCTCAAGCGGTGGTCAACTGACTTATCCAAACCAGTGACACGCCCATGGGACACGCCTGTGTCATGGGCCGTGTCACCAACACGCCTTCGAACACGCCCATGTCTGTGGCCGTGTGCCTGGGCGAAAAAAATCCCAAATCATCCCGAGACTTCACACGGCCTGTGACACGCCCATGTCCCAGGCCGTGTGCCCAGACACGACACAAAGACACGCCCTGTCGAAATCCTTCGGCGGGCTGAGTTCGTCGACCCGATTTGACACGCCCTGTGACACGCCCGTGTCACAGGCCGTGTCCAACTTCTCGACACTCGACACACACGTCTCGACACTCGACGATCGTCGAGTAAAAATCGTCGAGCATGCGACACGGCCTTGGACACGCCCGTGTCCTGGGCCGTGTGCCTCCTCTCGACACATCGTCGAGCGAAAAAAAATCCTCGAGACAAAGCCCGATCGTCGACATACCTCGACACGCCCTGCGACACGCCCGTGTCGCCGGCCGTGTCAGCTGACACGCACTGGGACACGCCCGTGTCACAGGCCGTGTCACCCAAAAATTTCCTGTTTCAGAACTTTGGGCTGTTACAGTCCGTCTCCCCACCCACCCATCCTCCCTCTTCTCCGGCGCCGTCTCTCTCTAGTCGCGGGTCAGCCTTCTCCGCCACGGCCGCTCCGGTCGCTGACGCACCCGTCAACCTGGATATTCCCATTGCTCTTCGCAAAGGGGTGCGGGCGTGTTCTCAACACCCGCTTCCGACAGTTGTTTCCTATGATCGGCCTTCTCCTTCTCACAGGTGTTTTGCCTTGCCTATCTCCGATACTTCTACTCCCCGCACCTAGCAGGAGGCTCTTGATATCCCTCATTGGAAGTCTGCCATGGATGAAGAGATGGCTACTCTTACTAAAAGGGGTACCTGGACCCTTGTTCCTCCTCCCGTGGGCACTGATGTGGTTGGCTGTCGCTGGGTCTTTGTTGTGAAATTTCGCGCCGACGGCACTGTGGATCGCTAAAAGGCCCGGCTGGTGGCCAAAGGCTTCACTCATACTTACGAAGTTGATTACTTTGACACCTTTTCTCCGGTTGCTCGCCTCAGCACCATCCGGGTTCTTCTCTCTATGGCTATTAACCGGGATTGGGCTATTTCCCAGCTTGATGTCAAGAATGCCTTTCTCTATGGCGATCTTCAGGAGGACGTCTACATGGAGCAACCTCCTGGGTATGTTGCTCAGGGGGAGACACACGTATGCCGTTTGAAGAAGGCCATTTATGGCCTAAAGTATAGCCCTCAGGCATGGTTCGACAAATTCAATGGTATTGTGGCTACCATCGGCTTTACAAGGAGTTCGACCGATCACTCCTTATTCATTCGTAAAACGGCCTCGGGACTGGTGGTTTTGGCGGTATATGTGGATTATATTCTTCTTACTGGCGATGACCAAGATGCGGTGGACTTGACGAAGAAGCACCTCCGTCAACACTTGGTCACGAAGGATATAGGCTCCCCGAAATACTTTTTTGGGATAGAAATTTCTCGGAAACTTGACTCGTTGGTTCTCTCCCAACGGAAGTATGCCCTTGATCTTCTACAAGAAGCAGGATTGACAGGTGCCAAACCGGCTCGGTTTCCCATGGCTATTGGAGAAGACAAAACGTGGACGGATGACTCGCCTCTTCTATCTGATGTCACAAGGTACAACCGTTTGGTAGGCAAACTCATCTATCTCATAGTGACTAGACCCGACATCTCCTATGCTGTAGGCAAGGTCAGTCAGTTTATGCAAGCTCCCAGGGAATGCCATCTTCAGTCTGCCTTGAGGATTTTAGAGTATGTCAAAGCAGCACCAGGCAAAGGGCTAATCTTTCAGAAGAATGGTCATCTGAGGGTTGAGGCCTACTCAGATTCAAGCTATGCGGATGATAAAGGCGATCATAAGTCCACATCAGGTTTTTGTACTTTTGTTGGAGGAAATCTTGTGAGTTGGAAGAGCAAGAAACAGTCTGTTGTCTCCAGATCCAGTGCAGAAGCCGAATATCGGAGTATGACGTCAACCACGTGTGAGTTAAAGTGGTTGCAGGCTCTCATGTTCGACCTAGGAGAGGTATATGACTATCCTCTTCCTATGTTCTGTGACAACAAGGCCGTTATATACATATCCAGAAATCCGGTATTCTATGAGAGAACAAAGCATATAGAGGTTGACTGCCACTTCATTCGGGAAGAGATTTTGAAGAAACAGATTTGTACTCTATTTGTCACCTCTGACAAGGAATTGACAGATATCTTCACAAAGCCGGTCTCTACATCCGTCTTCCACATTTGTGACAAGCTGGGCATGATTGATATCTATGCTCCAGCTTGAGGGGGAGTGTTGAAGTATTAGACCGGGCGGCCTTGCGGTCTTGTCTGGCGGTTTGTTGACCGAGCAGTCTGGCAGTCTCACTCAGGAGCTTGGAGACCGGGCGGTCTGTCGGTCTCCCATCACGGCTTGTTCCTATCCTGCTGGAGTTGCCGAGCGGTTAACCCATCTATCTAACCGCGCGGCCTGTGCGGTCTCCGTTATTTCTAGCCGCTCAGCCCTGTACATGTTTAGTCCCACATTGTTTGTTTATACTCTCTCATATCTCCTCCATTCTATAAAAAGGAGGCCATACCTTTGTAAATGATATCTTTTTTGGATAATAAAATTTCAATTATTCAAAACTCTATCCGTTTGTTATTGCATGTTCGCTACTTTTAACAGTATGGTCGGTATAATTTGGTCAGTGGAATGCTGATCGTTGCCTCTGTTTGCCACTGTTGGGTGGATTGTCCATGTGCAGGTGCTGGAGAGCCAAGTGGGACGCAAAAAGGTTGATGTCCATGCTGCTTTTGCTGTTGCTTCCGCTGCTAGCCCTTTAAGGCTACATAAATTACATGCGGTGTATTTACTTTTGATGTGGCCGGCCTACATGCCATTATTTGAGGCCACTATTTTGAAAGCCCTGTAAGTCCATAAGGTCAACAACTTGTATGTGTAAGACATTTCTATCACGTATAAAATGTGGAGTTTTTATGTGTTGGACATTCAGGTTTGGAGTTCAACTATAGTGTTATAGGCTTCCGCTAGAATGCAATGTGTTAGGGTGCGTTGCGCTACTCTGATATCACACAGTAACTGCACCGCTTGTTTTGTGATCTATGCTGTGGGTCACCGGCCGGACCTTCTAGTATATACTATGTGAACGGATGGGGTTGCTACACCGTGGTTGGCTCTGAACCTTTTGACCCTGGTTGGTTTGTGATTGAGGGTATGCTGGCGGAGGGTTCTCCCCCACATGCATCGTTTTTCCCTATTTTGGGGTGTGCCAAGTATAAGGCCACCTTCCATTTGTCTATGGTGGGTTTGTGACTGTGGGTGTGATGGCGGAGGGTTCTCCCCCCACAGGTGCCAGTATTTCACCGATGTTTATGGTTATTTTACAATGGGTCTGCTATAATTAATTATGTACTCACTTATGTACGTGACTTTGAAGCTTAGTTCTTTCACGCAAGTGGTGCAAAGCTTGGAATGTCTAACCCTTGTGAGCACTTTCTCACTTTGATCTTATGATTTAATACAGATGTTTTCCATGCAGTTTTTCTTTTCCTGTTTGGGTTGTAACCCTTCTGATCCTTGTCTTTTTTCTACTAACAGTTTCTTTTGCCACTTGTATTTTCCTGCTGAGGTGTTCTTTTGAATGCCTCAGGTTTAGGACTGTAGCCGGTGGAGCGGCTGTGTTGGGATGTGGTTTGCGGACAACAGTGTTGTAGTGGTTTTTCCTCACGACTGTGAGATAGTTATTGTATTGGTTTTTAACTCAGACTTGCATACTTTCTGTGGGTTTGTGTCAGAATGTTGACGCCCACTGATAGTTTCTTTTGTATTATTAAATACTCTGCTAGCTGTTAGTTTACCTCTTTATGGTTATTTTTACTCGCTCTTTGAGAATGTTTTATGCTTGCATGTTAGATATTTTAACTTATAAAAGTATCACCACTAGTATTTCATACATGTCATTTTTTCTAAAAATAGGACACCATCTTCTAGCTAACGTAAAACATACTTTCTCCATTATTAGAAATCTAGAGTCTTGCATATCATGAGTTGTCCTCTAGGGATATTTATACTTATGTAGAACGTCTAACCTTGTAAATGAAATATTGTTTGTAGCGTATAACTATCTTTTTCTTATGTACTCGATGAGCCACTGAGTCGAGTGATACGATTAACCGCTTAACTTAAACCAGATTTTCTCTAATTAACTTATAAATCTTTCATAAAGGAATTTAGCTGGAGTTTTGCCAGAGCGTCTGCAGTTATCCCCTGCTGATGTGGCATCATGACACACATTTTCCCTTACTCTGATATATTGTTAAATACAGAGAAAATGCGTGTTGTGACAGAGAATTATGTCCCTGTTCTTCCACAAGCTACCTGATGAAATGATATCTGATTTCGATGTGCTTTGTCCGGCTATGGGAGACTTGATTATTTGCAATCACAATCGCATTGGAGGAGTCTCAAAACATCGGAATGTCCTTAAATTATAAGCTGTAATCTTCAAGTTGATTCCTGATCCGGAGAAGCTGCGCTCAATAACAACCAGCAGATATATACTCTAACTCGACAGTGGAAGTTGCCACATAATTTTGCTTCTTACTGCTCCAAGAAATATGCCTTCTTTTGAGGAATTGGCAAGTCCTGGAAGTGCTTTTCCTGTCATCCCCGCTTCCTGCAAAAACAACATCTAAAAAACCAATTAGCTCGACGTAATTACTTTTTGGGTACCATAACTCAATATTTGTTGTCCTCTTAAGGTATCTCAAGATCCTCTTTGCAACAGCATAATGAGATTTCTTATAGTTCACCTGAAATCTAGCACACACACATGTTGAAATCATTATGTCGGGTCTACTGGCGGTAAGATAGAGCAAGGGCCCAATTATGCTTCTATACTTGGTTTCATCAAAAGTTTTCCCTTTCTCATACTTTTCTAGAGACATATTTAAACCCATTGGAGTCCTCATTGAGGTTGCGTTCTCCATTCCAAATTTCTTCAGTAACTCTTTGGTGAACTTCGTCCAAGAGATCAAAATTCCATCTTTAGATTGTTTCACCTGAAGTCCTAAGAAATACTTCAGCTGTCCCATATTGCTCATTTCAAACATTCTTGGTATAAGTTTAGAAAATGTCTTGAAAAGGTGGTCCTCCGTAGATCAAAAAATAATGTCATCGACATAAATTTGCACTACCAAAATCTTGCTTTTTTACTTCCCTAAGAAATAATGTCTTATCTATCTTTTCTCTTACGAACTTGTTCTCAAGAAGAAAGCTAGACAACATCTCATACCAATCTTGACGAGCTTACTTTAAACCATATAGTTGTGTTTTAAGAAAATATACATAATCAGGGAAAGTAGAGTCGACAAAACCTGGGGTTGTGCTACGTATACTTCCTATTTTAGATCGTCGTTGAGGAATGCTGACTTCACGTCCATTTTATAGACTTTGAAGCCTTTGTGAGAGTATCTAGCGTCTTCCTAAATAACCTAGAGGGGGGGGGGGTGAATATTTGATGTTTGTGTCTTTTTGTGGAATAAAAATTATTTAAAAATTCAAGCACAAAAACACAGAGATTTATAGTGGTTTCCCATATTGGGTACGTCCACTGTCCCACCTCGCCTATCTACCGCAAAGGGATAGATTCAGCTACTGCACCTTTCTTAGATTATAAACAATCTTACAACTCAGAGCCACGCTCCTACAACTCGGAGATAACACACTCCTACGCCTAGATCCACAACCGGATATGCACCTCAAACCACAAACTGGATATACAAACTCGATCCACTAATGGATCTTACACTCGAAAGAACAACCTTCCTACAATCTTGGAGACAAAGCTCCTACAAAAGTTAAAACAATTTTTACAACAATAATGAAAATTTTATACTTCTAGATCTGAAATCTTCAAGGCTCTTCCTACTTGAAAACTGAAAAACTCGGTG
This sequence comes from Platanthera guangdongensis, assembly GCA_039583875.1. NCBI lineage: Eukaryota > Viridiplantae > Streptophyta > Magnoliopsida > Asparagales > Orchidaceae > Platanthera > Platanthera guangdongensis. The sequence goes on along the minus strand of CM077165.1, from coordinate 36,608,542 downwards.
AAGATGGTTGAGGAAGAAATCTTGAGAAAACTTTATCTGAAAACTTAGGATCCAACACGATTAGGTAGATATTGAAGAATCATTTAATCTTGGATCTGTCGAATCTCTTCTTCTTTTTGAATTGCTGGATCAAGATATGAGCAGCAGTGAAGAATGACGATGAGGACCGTGCGGCTTCTCCCGAATTAAAAAGTACGATTGTGATTCTGATTGCTGTAATTATTCTCCTTGTTCGGGTTAGCGATTCCTTGAAAAGTCTATTTATAGAACATCGTCTAACGGTCTAAAAACATTAAGGAATGATCCACGTGGACCAATCATGAGATACTTAGATTAAATTGAAATCCCGTCAGACAGTTTTAAAAAGAATTTTCTGCAAGTCCATTTCTCGAGAAGAAGTTGATTTCTCGAGAAATATCTTGGTTTCTCGAGAAATGGCTTAGCCTTCTCGAGAAAAATACTTTACAAAAAATCTTTGAATATAAGAATAGATTTCTCGAGAAAGTGCTAGAGTTCTTGAGAAATGTTTTGCCTTCTCGAGAAATGATATGGTTTTCTCGAGAAATTTATTTGACGTAAATTCTTAGAACTGAAGGATTGATTTGTCGAGAAAGATTTGCTTCTCGAGAAAAGGACTTGGCTTCTCGAGAAATATTTTTGACTTCGCGAGAACTACTTTCCTTTCTCGAGAAATGAACTTGGTTTCTCGATAAATCTTTAGGGCTTTTCTCGAGAAAAAGACTTAGAATATTTTTAGACAATTTTTCGAGAAGTCTAATGGTTTCTCGAGAACAACATGCTTTCTCGAGAAATGTACTTAGACTTCTCGAGAAACAGACTTCAATCTCTTAAGAAATACACTTAGAAATTTTCCAGAAAAATTTTCTTTTCTTCTTTGTTGAAAACCAGCAACCCTTCATTTCTTCCATTTCTTTATTACTTGAAAATGAAGTGCATCCCAATAGAGAGGTTATACATGAGTGAACACCAGGGATCACACAATGAGGGATTACATTGCATGGTCCTGTGTTTAGTGATTCATTGTAAACTGACATTGGTCTACAATTTGCAATAATGACCTGCAAGCACTCAAATAGAGAATAACATCAAATACATACTTAATTCATCTTAGTCAAGGGTGACTTCACACAAATCTAGATTACTATGGATACAATACCCAACAATCTCCCCCTATTTGTAGAAGTCAGAACCCTCTACCCTAAGGTGAATTATTTCAAGATAATCAAAGAATTAACTAACAAATAAAATGATATAAGGTGTGACAAATACGAGATAATAAGGTCTACAAAATTCAAAATTTTTTATATATATAGAATTTGTCCATAGAAATATCTTGGTCCACAAAATTCTATAATACTGATAATCATGAATTATTTGTATTGTTGCTGATGTTGTCTTTCCTTCTTCTCTTGTTGTCTCTTCTGATAGCTGAATTGCTGGAGATAGTACTTTGGAGGTCGAGGAGGAGCACTAGGATTATTACGACCATACTCACGATCATAAATCCTTCTTTTTGTCAAAGATTTTTCATATAGCTCCCACACCTTCTGACTGAAATGATCATCTTTATTTTCATTAAAATCCACAACCAGCTTTACAGTATCCAGAATAAGAGACTTAGAAGTTGCACTCCAAATTCAGAAAATTCTTGTTCTTTCCATTTAGCAGCATCTTGACTGGGAATAGATCTGCTGGCAGAAGCACCATCACCACATTTCCTTTTCTTTTGCACTGGCATTTCAGGAGGTAGGTCTTGATGTATCTCTGGATGTTCAGAAGTTCATACTCGAGAATAACCTTTAGGAGGAATTTTTTACTCTTCAGGTCTTGGAGAAAAAGTAGGTTGGAAGTCATTTGGATCAAGATGAGAAGGTGGAGCTTCATTTGGATAACCCTGAAAGTTTGGAAAGATTTGGTTGTGCATCCATAAAGTAATCTCATAAGTATAGATTCTTACACCTTTAATCTGCTTTTCAACACTTGTGTTGATCTCTTTCAATTGATTGTCCCACTGGGTTTTCATTTCTTGAACTTTCTTGTCTAGATTTTCTTTTACCATATCCTCCCCCTTTCTGAATTCTACAGAGAGAGTCTCTTTGGCATATTCCTTAAATTTTCCAACTTCTTCGCAATTTTTGATGTTCTATTGTTCAGTTTTCTTCAGTATTTGGATCTGATTGTTGGCCATAGTGACTGCTTGATTCATGACTTCACCAATATTAGTAATAGTGTGGTATTAAGCCTTGCCACCAATATTTAGTAGTCTTTTTAATTCATCTGTATTGCTTTGAATTTCAGCAAATCCTCTGCTCATCTCTTTCTCAAGAGCAGTTACTTTATCAATTACCTCTTTGAGAGACTAGTCGAAGTACTCTCTTTTCTTGGTCAACATAGACTCAATTTTACCCAACAGGGTATCATCAGGAATGATTTCAGCTGGAGGAGACGGAGGAGGTAGTGTTGGAGTTGTCCATATTTGTATTTCTTCAATAACCACTGAACTTTTCCCTTTTGGGTAGATATTACCACATCCCATTCCTCAGCAAGAATAATAGGGAGAGAGAAATCTAGATTCTTGAGTGGAGGTTCTACATGTACTTGGATAATTTCTTCCTCATCAGAGAGTATAACCACATTCTCCCCCTCAATTTGTTCCTAGGGCTGAGAATCTTTTGGTATATCTTTAGGAATATCATTTCAGGAATCTTTTCAGGAGTCCCTTCAGGAGTCTTTTTAGGAGATATGAAAAGTGGATCATCTGAAGTTAGATTTTCTATTAGTCTGTCAATGTCAGCTGCAGTAGTATCCACTTGAGCATCCTCAGGAGTTTCATGATTACAAGAATAATCAACATTCATGCCTAAGCCACCATCATGCATAAAGGTGTTCTTTTCATCATCAGACTGAGCTTGAATTTTCTTTCCAATTCCACATTATCAGTAGAAACTTGCTCTGTAACCTGATATGTAGGAACATCTGGAAGATTCTCTATTTTTGGAAGCTCAGCTTGCTGAACTTCTTCATGAACTGAAGGAGCAGGCTCCCCCTCAATAGTTGCACTAGATGTGCCAACTGTGTCAACATGAAAGTATACGGGGACCTGTCCTGATCATCTACAGTCCTGGGAACTGCTGGAGCCTATCTTGGCCTTGGAATTCTGATTTCACATCTGCTGGTGGATGAGATAGTGACTTTCTTTAGGTATTGAATGGACACACCTTAGGACAAGTCAAAGATTTTAGTATGAACTTGATTTAAATAAAGATAAATGATTCTTGCAAAGTTGTGTGCCTTCATGCTTTCTTTAATTTTGTCAAAAAACATTTGTCCCCATTGGAATTTTTTGTGGCATACCACTGCTGTCATCATGTAGAAGAAATCAGAGGATATGTGTCCAAGTGAACCTGTTTTGCAGAGAATGACTTTTCCCAGAATGTCAGCCAGCAGTTTGATTTCATCATTCATATTCTGTCTTCGAATGGAAGTAGTTGATTGGGAGAGACCATAGAATGATAGAGCTCGGGAGTAATCTAGTTCTTCCAAATAGTATTCCTCATCAATAGAAGTTAATCTTAGGAATTTGGTTATAGAGGATGGCTTGATTTTGATTTATACATCTCTGACTAAACTTTTCAACAACTTCCCACTCCTCTTAATCTTAGCATTTCTGAAGAACTCTTCTACATCTGGAATCAGTACTTTGCACGGATGCTCAGGGATGAAGGTGAGGCAGGAGGATTCAAGAAGTAGAATAACATTGCAGAAATCATCAGGAATTTCTTCGATACTGGAGCAAACAAACACACTACCGACGAAAATTTTTGAAGTAGGAGCCATTGATTGACGTAGATGAGTAGTTTCTGACTTTTCGGAGAAGAAAGACATTGTTTCGCGAGAAGGGAGGTGGAGGCCTTTGGCGGAACTGAAGCGTCTTTCTCGGGAAAGCTTTTTCGAATTTGTGGAGTTGGATATTTTATGGACTTATCTATTTATATAAAATTGAAAATTTTGAAGAATAACCAAAAGCGTACCTGACAAAATGACAGTTCAAATTCTACTTTAAAATTTATGTGCCAATTTCTTGAGAAGCACCTTTTTTGTGATAAATATGTTAATTTATCAAGAAGTCTAAGTAAGTTCCCCGAGAAGTCCATTATTTTTGGAGACATGAAACTACGTTTTCCCGAAAAATTAAGTTATTTTTCGGGAAATCTAAGTTTTTTTCTCGAGAAGTATAGTTCTTTTTCGAGAAATCAGGCAGTTTTCGAGAAATCCACTTGTTTTTCCGAGAAATATAAATTAACTTCAGAATCTTCTCTTGACTTCAAATGTGAGCTTTTCAGGACTCCATGTTGAGCATGCCAAGTTCTGTCTTGAAGAACGAGAAATTGGCCACGTCCAGCGGCTTCGTGAAAATATCTGCAACTTGCTTGTTCGTTGGGACATAACTAAGGACTATGTCCTTGTTCTCCACATGCTCTCGGATGAAATGGCAGCGCACTTCGATGTGCTGGGTCTGGCTGTGGGAAATGGCATTGTTCGCGATATCTATTGCACTGGATGAGTCGCAATACATAAGAATTTCTCTGAACTTCAAGTTGATTACTTATCCAAAGAAGTTGTGCGCAACAACTACCCGCAGAGATATACTCTGACTCGGCAGTGGAAGTTGCCACACAATTCTTATTCTTACTACTCCATGAAATAATCCTTCTTCCGAGTAATTTGCACGTCTCGAAAGTGCTTTTCCTATCATCCCTGCTACCTCCAAAATCAGCATCCGAAAAGCCAATTAGCTCGACGTCATTACTTCTTGGGTACCATAAGCCAAGATTAAGTGTGCACTTAAGATATCATAAAATCTGCTTTGCAGGGACGTAATGAGATTCCTTAGTGTTCACTTGATATCTAGCGTAGAAACATATTAAGAACATTATATCTGGTCTACTGGCAGTCAGGTAGAGCAAGGATTCAATTATGCTTCTGTACTTGTTTCATCAAAAGGTTTCCCTTTCTCATCACTCTCCAGAGACACAATTGAACCCATTGGAGTCCTCATAGAGAATGCAGTCTCCATTTTGAATTTATTAAGAAGCTCTTGGTAAACTTTGTCTGAGAGATGAAAATTCCACCTTCAAAATGCTTCACCTAACTCCTAAGAAATACTTCAGCTCACACATACCGCTCATTTCAAACTTCCCTTGCATAAGTTTAGAAAACTTTTTGCAAAGGCTATCTTCCGTAGAACAAAATATGACGACATATATTTGCACTAGCAGAATCTTGCCTTTAACATCTCTAAGAAATAATGTCTTGTTTATCTTTCCCCTTGTGAAATATTTCTCAAGAAGAAAGCTAGACAACTTCTCATACCAAGCTTAGGGAGCTTGCTAAAAAATGTATAATTCTTTATTTAAAAAATAAACGTAATCAGGGAATTGAGAATTGACAAAACCTGGGGGTTGCGTAATGTAAACTTCCTCTTTTAGATTCCCGTTGAGGAATGTTGACTTCATTTCCATTTGGTAGATAGTGAAGCCTTTTAGGCAGCATATGCAATAAAAAACCTTATCACCTCAAGCCGCATCACTGGAGCAATTGTCTGGTCGAAGTCGATCACCTCTTCTTATCTATAGCCTTGATCTACAAGCCTTGTTTTTTTCTGGATAATTTCTCCGTGTTCGTCCAGATTATTTCTGAATATCCATTTGGTGTCGATCACATTCTGTCCCTTTGGTCTATGCACCAGCTCCCAGACTTTAGTTCAAAGTGGTTGAGCTTCTCATGCGTTGCCAAAATCTAAGATGCATCCATGTTTGCCTCTTCGAATTTCTTTGGCTCAACCTGAGATAGAAAGCTGAGATGCAAAATTTCATTAGTTGTACCTCTTCTCATTCTAACACAATCGTCTGGCTCTCCAATGATCTGATCAGGTGGGTGATCTCTTAGGATCCTGAACCCTAGATTCCATGCTCTCCCTTATGGAGGCACTGCAACATCTGGTGCTGCCTCTAAAGGTTGAGGCAATTCCTCCTCTATGGGTTCTTCATCCACCAGACCCGGATCGACGAGCTTGACTTATCTTGTAGCTTCTTCCTTAATGGCTTCATCCAAGCTTAGTTACTCGAACCTAGTACCTGCATCTGCACCAATAACACTAGACGAGCATCTATGAAGCATGCTAGTCTCGTCAAATACAACATTTATCGACCCTTCTACCACCAGAGTTTTTTTGTTGAAATTCCTATATGCCTTACTATAGCTACTATATCCTACAGAAAATACGTTCAAAACACTTTTCAATAAACTTTTTATGGTAATACTTCTCATTAATAAATACAAAGCATTTACTTCCAAAGATTCTAAAATATAACACAGTTGGTTTTTTGCCCTTCAACAGCTCATAAGGGGTCTTAGGGTAGTTCTTGTTGATGAGTACTCTATTTTGCACGTGGCAAGCTGTGTTGACTGCTTCAGCCCAGAAGTACTCCGGAAGTGAAGCGTCGATCAACATGGTTGTACACGATTCAATTATGGTTTTATGCCTTCTCATAGCATCTCCATTTTTCTATGGAGTGCGCGGGGAGGAAAACTCATGAAAGATACCTTGGATTTTATAGAATTTTGTCATGGCACCAGACTCAAACTCTGTTCCGTGGTCACTTTTGATTTTGACCACTCAGCAGTCCAATTTGTTCTGAATTTGCCAACCAAAATTAGTGAAAGAATTGAAACAGTCTGACTTGTGTTTCAGAAAGAACTCCCAAGTGAAATGCGAGTAGTCATCAACAACCACTAACGTATAGGCCTTACCTCCTAAGTTGTGAATACACATAGGACCGAATAAGTCCATATGAAGCAAGTATAAGCTTTGTGAAGAATCTTTCTCAGTAATACCCTTAAAGGTACCCTGTGTCTGCTTACCCATTTGACATGAGTGACATGGACTCTCTTTAAGGCACTTAATGTTGGGGGCATCACGCACTAAGTTGTCAGAAAATAACATATTTAAGGTTTTGAAATTAATATGTGCTAATCTCTTATATCATTGGTCACAATGAGACGCACTACTATTAGACATAAAACACACTGGGGTAGAATTGTTTAAGCAAAGGAAATTTAAACAGAAAATATTTTTGCTCCGAGGGAGTTATGACTATCTCCAAATTTGCAGACAACTTTATCAAACACTTGTCCTTGCAGAACTCAACGATGTAGCCTTTCTAACATATTTGTCTTATGCTTATGAGATTATGGTGTAATCCTTCAACAAAAGTAACATCTGTGAAGGAGACTACGCCGTTGGAGATCATACCATAAACTTTTGTTGTTCCCCTGTCTGAACCTCCAAAGATGACTTTTGGTCCGTATATAACTGGGGTATAGGCACGCAAATGGCTTCTTGTCCCGGTCATGTGCTGAGAGCATCCACTGTCCAAATATCAGATCAGAGTTCTACTGGCCTTTGGACATACCTACAAAAACAGATCATTTTACCATAGGGACCCAAATGTGTTTGGTTCCTTGGTTACTAGTCAGCTGAACACCACTAGGAACATTAGCCTTATAAGTGGTTGGTATCGCATAGCTAACTCGTGGAGTTACAAAATTGGCAGGGTTGTTCCAACAATCTGCACCAAAGTGACCAATTTTGCAGCAACACCAATAGTCAAACCTGTTCTTCCTCCTTCTCAACTCTTGCTTTACCATTTGAACGTGAGATCTAGCAGGGGTAGTATTCTTAGAGGTGGAGGCTGTAACGCCCCGAAAATTGTATTTGAGTCGGTCGCATAAAAAGGGATTTTTGGTGCCTGTATAGGGGTACACGGCCTGGGACACGGGCGTGTCCAAGGCCGTGTGATAAGTTAATTTATATAGTTATTTTAGTTTAGTTTTTTTATAAATAAATTGTATAATTTATTTGGATTTATATTAATATATATAATAATTCATTTATTTTTATATTTCAGCTCAATATGGGCTCCAAATATCATTTTCAAGTACATGGCAAAGATCCGAAAACATTTTGAGAAAATTAACATTTTTGTCCACGGATAGTTGAAATTCAAATGACCATAACTTTCAAACCAGGAAGAGTTACGGGACGTGCAACCAGTCAACGGAAAGAGGACGACGTCCTCTACAAATCTGGAGAATTTTACAATTACACGCCCCAAGGACACGGGCGTGACCAGGGTGTGAACACGGGCGTGACTAGTTCAAGAAAATAATTTTCTACTGAAATCTTCCCGGGGCAATTCTGGAACATTTCCTAAGTACACGCCCCCATGTCACGGGCGTGACCTAGGGCGTGACTAACCCGAAACTGCCGAATTGATGCCAGAATGCGCCGTTTCCAGTCGTTTGCTGACCCGGTCAGTACACGCCCTAGGTCACGGGCGTGACCTATGGGCGTGACACTTGAGGAACTGACAGAATTTACTCCCGCCGTTTTCAGCTTCCCGCGGTTTTCCAGAAACTGAAGTGACACGCCCTAGGTCACGGGCGTGACCTAGGGGCATGACCCGCCATTTAACAGATTTTGGCGGTTTCTCCTCCAACGTTCCCGGGCTTTCAAGACGGCGGTTTCCGAGCCTGACACGCCCTAGGTCACGGGCGTGACCTAGGGCGTGACCTTCAAGAAAAATTTCTATAAATTCCAGATCGAGCCAGAAGCTTGGGAGAGGGGACAAGGAGGTCAATCTAGGAGTAGTTAAGTAGCTAGTTTTCCTGTTTTATGTATTTTCTTTCCTATAATTTCAATTTCATAATTGTAGTCTTAAATTCTAGCCTTTTAATTTTTAGAATGTCTTTGCTTTTCTCTTCATGTATCCTTCTATTATGATAATGAGAATCTAATTCTATTTGCACTTGATCTTGTCAAGCTTTGTAATAAATTAGTCTTCTTCTTTTTGTCAACTCTTGATTTATCGCTTCTGATTTATCTTTGATTTATTACTTCTGATTTCGATCTAAGATCCATATCCTAAATGACCGAGAGGTTGCGGATACGGGGAGATCACTCAAAGATAAAAGGAGTTGATTGCACTCCTCGAGAGAGGACGACATAACTCTTCTGGATTGGAGTGAAATCCAATAGAGGGGTTCACTTCCTAAAGCAGGCTTAGGGGTTTCGACTGGCCGAGAGGTCTTAATCGATCAACCTAAGTTTAGTCGAGAGCGTATTCTCGAGAGAGGCGTTTTCGTAATTTAGGAACCTCCACGGTCGAAGTAGGTAATTTAGAAGTTTACCTTAATGATGATGTTTATTTTATTATAAAGTAAGTCTAGATCAGATGTTTTCGTTTTAGTTTATTTTCTAGTTGTAATTTTAATTCACTTCTTTTATTAATCGATAAAATAATATTAATTTGCGTGAGTAGGAGTAATCAACAGGCCCCGAGTCTAATACGACATTTCCTATACTAAATTTCGATAGGTGCACTTGCCTATTTCGAGATTATAGTTTGGATATAATTTTCAAAACTATAAAATTCTTCATCAAGTTTTTGGCGCCGTTGCCGGGGACCATTTTTGTTGATATTTTGAAAGCGCGAATTGTATTAATTTTATCATTCTCGTTCTCTACCCCTATTCACTTTTTTATTTTCTTTTTCGAATTCCATTCTATTAAGTAACGGTTGTTTTATTTTATTTCTTTTTACAAAGAAAATGTTATCGCAATTGGCCGCCAAAATTACCGAGCTTCAAAATCAACTAGATATTTTGAAAGCCGCAAGACAACGCCAAATTTCTTGTTCTTATTGTGGTGCCCCTCATCGGAGTGAGGAATGTTATTATTTTTATCATCAAAATTATTTTTATAATTTTGATAATAATTATGAAAATCATTCTTCCTACTTTAATCAGCACCCTTTATCTAATTTCCATGAAAATCACTTTTCTAATAATTTTTCCAATTTTAATTTTTCAAATTTTCATGAAAATACTTTTTCAAGCTTCAATGCGAACAATTTTTCTGATTTTTGTAATTTTCCCTCTTCCTCGAATGTTGATTTCCGGCATGATCACCCGGAAAGCTTCCCGAGTAATGAGGATTTTTATTTATATCCGAATTTTTGTTCTTCTTTTTCTGCACCGCAAGGTTTCTCTCCTAATTTTGGGGATTCTTTTACATTTCCGTTTGATTCTTCTCCCCAAAATTTGGATGAGACTTTTATTACTTTTAGTGATTTTTCCTCTTTTTCGGATAATGTCACTAATGAGGAACATGAATCTTCCTGTCCCCCCGTAGTTACTTATACCGAAGAAGAAGAAAAACTTTTATTTCAAGAACTTGTTAGGTGTATGGACACATTGGGAGCAGAAGAAGAATATGTTTCTCCTCTCACTACTCCCAATTTTCCTCCTATTAATGAATCTCCATGCACAATTTATGACTTTTTAGGAGCGAAAATTTATGAACTTTATGCTTCCGATGATTTTATTTTAAATAAATTTTCGGATGAAAAATTAATTTTAGAAAATAAACAACCCGAGCCTAATCATATAACTTCACAAGAGCCTCCTCCTTGCGAAGATTTTTCTGACGCATTTGCTTTTGATTTTTCTTTAACTAATGAATTTCATGAAGATGATGAGCCGTTGCAATCACACGTTGTCAATGATCCATTTGCCGCTCATCTACAGAAATTCACATCACCTCAGGTATGTATATGTGATGTGAATTTACATTTTCAAGTCAAATGTTCTAAGAAGACAAATCAAGAAGCAAGCGGAGGAGTAGCCGGGCGAGCGTCTTCGGCGTATTCGCCCAAGCGTGAATTAAGGGAGTTACCCCTTCACTTACATTTTTATTTTCCATTCTCCTAACAATAACCGTCTAGCTTAAAGACGGGAAAAAGAAAAGCGCTCTTGGGAGACACCCCTTGCTTATCTTTTAATTTTTATGAATTTTTCTTAAAATTTTCACAAATTGTTTTTCTTTCCCCCCTCCTACTTGATTTATAAACATTGGGGACAATGTTTATTTTTAAGTATGGGGGTGGATTCTTATTTATTATTTTTATCCCAAACAATGAAAAAAATCTTTAAAAATTAAAACAAAAACTAGAAAAATCTTTAAAAATTAATTTTTTTTTCTTTTTAATATAAAAAATAGAAAAAATAGTAAAAAAAGAAAATACAAAAAATATAATAAACCCTTACTTAATATTTTTGTGAATTTTGAGCAATTTATTTTGAGTTTATTTATAAGAATTTTTATAATTTTTGATTTTCTAATTTTTTATTTCATCAAAGTTAGTTAAATTTAATTTTTAGGTGATTTGATTTTAAGAAATAAATTTATGAAGTAAATTTATTTAGAGAAATCTATTTAGCCCTTTTTCTCTTTTATTGTAATTAGTTTCAATTTCCTAGTGCTTAGTTTAACAATTCTTAGATTTTAATTATCTTCACTTTATGCTTTAAGATTCTTAGGAAAGCTTAATTTACTATAGTTGCTCTCTAATTATTTTAATTTAATCTAAATATTATTTAGCCTTCCCTTGTTTTTAATTTTTCTTGTTAGATCATATGTCACGGGGATAAGAGGATAAAATTCATTATCCCCTGGTACACATATGCAATTTTTCCCTTTTGGTTAGATCATATGTCATGGGAATCAAGTATTCCATGGTAAACATATGCACCCAAAAAAAGAGTAAGAGGATAAAATTCATTACTCCTAAGCAATTTTGTTTGAAGAGAAAAAAAAAGAAGAAAAAAAAATATCAAAAAAAGAAAAAAATTGTCCGGGGTGAGAGGATAAAATTCATCACCCCCAATCTAAGATCTCTTCAATTTTCCTTTTTCCAAACCCAAAACCCAATATAATTGCTTAGATTTAAATTAAATTTGTAAGAGAGCATAAGTAGTAGTTTGATTTTCCTTGAAGTCTATTTTTAGTGGAAAAAGTGTTTATAATTTTTAATCTAATTTTGTTTGCTAAATACTTAATTTTGAGTTCTAATTATTTTATTAGAGAAACTTTGCTAAATATTTAGCTCTTCACTTTTTACTTTCATATTTTAGGACTTAAAAATTTGAATCACTAAAATTAATTTTTAACTCTCTTTTGATTTGATAATTTTTTAGTTTGATTAAAAAATTATATTATTTTCTTATAAATACTTCTCATAGTTTTGCTCTGGAATAGCAAAAGATTAAGTGTGGGGGTATTTGATAAGTTAATTTATATAGTTATTTTAGTTTAGTTTTTTTATAAATAAATTGTATAATTTATTTGGATTTATATTAATATATATAATAATTCATTTATTTTTATATTTCAGGTCAATATGGGCTCCAAATATCATTTTCAAGTACATGGCAAAGATCCGAAAACATTTTGAGAAAATTAACATTTTTGTCCACGGATAGTTGAAATTCAAATGACCATAACTTTCAAACCAGGAAGAGTTACGGGACGTGCAACCAGTCAACGGAAAGAGGACGACGTCCTCTACAAATCTGGAGAATTTTACAATTACACGCCCCAAGGACACGGGCGTGACCAGGGTGTGAACACGGGCGTGACTAGTTCAAGAAAATAATTTTCTACTGAAATCTTCCCGGGGCAATTCTGGAACATTTCCTAAGTACACGCCCCCATGTCACGGGCGTGACCTAGGGCGTGACTAACCCGAAACTGCCGAATTGATGCCAGAATGCGCCGTTTCCAGTCGTTTGCTGACCCGGTCAGTACACGCCCTAGGTCACGGGCGTGACCTATGGGCGTGACACTTGAGGAACTGACAGAATTTACTCTCGCCGTTTTCAGCTTCCCGCGGTTTTCCAGAAACTGAAGTGACACGCCCTAGGTCACGGGCGTGACCTAGGGGCGTGACCCGCCATTTAACAGATTTTGGCGGTTTCTCCTCCAACGTTCCCGGGCTTTCAAGATGGCGGTTTCCGAGCCTGACACGCCCTAGGTCACGGGCGTGACCTAGGGCGTGACCTTCAAGAAAAATTTCTATAAATTCCAGATCGAGCCAGAAGCTTGGGAGAGGGGACAAGGAGGTCAATCTAGGAGTAGTTAAGTAGCTAGTTTTCCTGTTTTATGTATTTTCTTTCCTATAATTTCAATTTCATAATTGTAGTCTTTAATTCTAGCCTTTTAATTTTTAGAATGTCTTTGCTTTTCTCTTCATGTATCCTTCTATTATGATAATGAGAATCTAATTCTATTTGCACTTGATCTTGTCAAGCTTTGTAATAAATTAGTCTTCTTCTTTTTGTCAACTCTTGATTTATCGCTTCTGATTTATCTTTGATTTATTACTTCTGATTTCGATCTAAGATCCATATCCTAAATGACCGAGAGGTTGCGGATACGGGGAGATCACTCAAAGATAAAAGGAGTTGATTGCACTCCTCGAGAGAGGACGACATAACTCTTCTGGATTGGAGTGAAATCCAATAGAGGGGTTCACTTCCTAAAGCAGGCTTAGGGGTTTCGACTGGCCGAGAGGTCTTAATCGATCAACCTAAGTTTAGTCGAGAGCGTATTCTCGAGAGAGGCGTTTTCGTAATTTAGGAACCTCCACGGTCGAAGTAGGTAATTTAGAAGTTTACCTTAATGATGATGTTTATTTTATTATAAAGTAAGTCTAGATCAGATGTTTTCGTTTTAGTTTATTTTCTAGTTGTAATTTTAATTCACTTCTTTTATTAATCGATAAAATAATATTAATTTGCGTGAGTAGGAGTAATCAACAGGCCCCGAGTCTAATACGACATTTCCTATACTAAATTTCGATAGGTGCACTTGCCTATTTCGAGATTATAGTTTGGATATAATTTTCAAAACTATAAAATTCTTCATCACCGTGTCTGGCTGGTGTTTTTTGGCTGATTTCATCCCGAGAAGAACATGGTCAGGAACACGGCTAAGTGACACGGGCGTGTCATTTGACACGGGCATGTGCCTACCCGTGTTAGTAACCGTGTTATGTTGGGTCATGTCCGTTGCCGTGGTGGTTATGCGTGACACGCCCAAGGTCACGGGCGTGTCGAGAGACCCGACACGGGCATGTCAGGTGGGACACGGGCGTGTCTGAGCATGTGTGAGTCTCTGTGTTCGATGATCGTGCCTGGATCGAGGCACACGGCCTGGGACACGGCCGTGTGCTAAGCCGTGTTCGGCCCAAGTTTAGAGATTTTTGAGCGGATCTGAGCCGTTCGTTTTCTTTAAATATGATCCAACGGCCCAGATGATTTCCTGCTCTATTAAGGCCGGGAATAGGGGGTTAATCCTTCGTTTCTATCCAAGGCTTTCTCTTTCCAAGGTGTTAGAGAGAGGAGGAAGAAGAAGGAGGATTCCGGCCGCCGGCGGAGCGCCGGAGCACCGTTTTAAGATCTGAGAGCAGATCCGTGGAGGAAAATTCGTTACGAAGAGTTCTGTCCGTGTAGTTTTTCCATGGCGCCAAAGCGGACTACAAGGGTAACGATTCTCTACTTGAGCATGTGAAGCTCTTTCTTTCTTCATAGGGAATCCCGCTCCCGCGAGTGTGCAGTGAGTGTGTGGTGTTCCTTGGGGTTGACGTGAATAGTCCCCCTTGTGTTGCATATAGAGTCCGGAATCGAAGTACGGGCATAGACATTGTGTGTGAAGCCTACCCGGACATGTATTGTCTCGATCGGTGATGTTGCATTTTGATATGTTTTTCCGGAGAAGACTCCGTGCTTTGGGTTTTTCGGGTTTCTACGCGGTAGATTACAGCAGGGATCCTTGGAGGTTAGCTTCAAGGTGCACCCGGAAAACTGGGCGGAATCATTGTTCTGCTAATTTGGCGGTCTGGGAACCGGCCTTGAACATAACTGGGTTATGTGATGTTTGGAAATTTTGGGATCCGAGAGAAGCTTGGCCCGTGCGTAGGACTTAAATTGTATATGCGGCGTGAGCAACGGGCAAGTGGAATTGGACCTAGGCTATGTGGTTCGGTGCGAGATACCCGAAAAGGGGACTGGCCGTCGGCATAGTTGGGAGCCTTAGTCGGTGGTCATAAAGGCTAAATGCTCACATGGTTTCCATCTTTGGGATGGTGGTGAAGCCACGGAATTGACCGGATTCACCGTTAATGTGCCCTGAGTGCACGGGGTGTTGGGTCGTGCGAGCCTACACCTTTGGCGAAATATATAATTGCACTTTATGGTTTAGCTGGGCTAATGAAATGCAGGGAAGGAGCACCTCTGTCCTGAGTAGGGGGTGGAGTCGTTATAATTTGGTCGGCTTTTGGCTGACCGTTGCTTTGTTTGCCACCATGCGGTCGAATGTGCTTGCAGGTGCTGCGGAGCCGAGTACCAAATAGCGGGCTGGAGCCCATGTTGCTGTGCTGGCCCTAGAAGGCCATAAAGAATAGTTGTACCTTACTTTTGTCATGTGTGACCGGCCTGCGAGCCGATGTATGTAAAACACTATTTATTAAGTGAACTATTGTAAAGCCATAAGGCCATGTACCCATTCAGTGTATTTTGGATTTCATTCAAGTAGTGTGGTTGTGGACATTCATGTTTATTGGATTTAAGTTTTGGGTTCTTTCAACTTTAAAAGCTTCCGCTAGAATACTCTGTGTAGGATGAGTAGTTTTAATTGGATAGTTTGAATATTCTTATGTAACCCTTCCGACTGTCTATGACATATGGCGTCGGGTTCCAGCTGGACCTTCTATTATATGCCATGTGACGGATGGGGGTGTTATAATTTGGTATCAGACTTCTGGTTGCGGTTAGGCTTAACTGAATTCGTGGGCGAATTCTTTTAAGGGGTGGTCAGCACATGTGTGCGTCATCGTTATAACATTAAAAAGATCCCATGAATGTCCACTTAGGAATGGAAAATACACGTGTTTGAGAAACCTGCGTGTTCCTATAATTTCTTTTTGCAATTCTGTTTGGTCACTTATTGGTGTTTTGTACGACTATAGGTGACCGGGAGTGGCCCAGAGCCGACAGAACATCTGTTTTCTGAGGATTATAGTGCACCCAGCGACGTGCTTGAGACCCCTCCATCGTTCGAAACCATAAAAAAGGATTGTTGAAGTTGTGCTCGTTGTAACTAGTGCACAGCAGGGAAGCAATGTGCAACCCTTTGTCCCTGAGATGACTTCAATGCCGGGTGGTGTGTTGGATCAAGTGACATTTAGAAGGTCATCAGGTCAGCCATTGAACATGTACTTAGTGCAGGGTACGCACTCGGTTGATGAGTATTTGCAGGCGTTTCTTTTGATAAGCCGCTACCCATGCTTTGGGTTGGAGAACGAGCAGTCTATAGTTGATAGATTCTATAATGGTCTGCGTGATGAACTGCGAATTCTACTGTTAGGACCAAAACTATTGGGATTCCGAGCCTTGGTGGAGTCGTCTAGATCTTTGGAAGCAGAGATGGCGAAAATTCACAAGATACCAGTGAGTAGGGTATCGAACTCTACAAGTCCTATGAGGGCTGCATCTCGCAGAACGCTGAAAAAGAGGGTTAGATCATCGACTGGCAAGGTTACTTACAACTGTCATACTTGTGGCAAGAAAGGCACTTTGCTCGAGATTGTCGTAATGGCGCACAGAAGGTAAAGAAAGCTAAGACAGCAGCAACCATTGGGAGAAAGGCAATTACATCTTTTAACTGTGCGAAGCCAGGACATTTTGCCCGAAACTGTTGGCGCGGATGACGGAAGTCCGAGAAGAAATCTGGAGATATCTACGAGGAGAAGGGCAAGGGGTCGGAGGCAACCGCATCGCTCCATGCCCCAACCCAGCCAAAGGTGTACAACCTTAGCCAGCAGGAAGCCATGAAGCAGTTTGACGTGGTGACGGGTATGTTTAGCAGGTTAGCTTTAAATATTTGTTTCCCTACGCATTTTAGCCTATGATTGATTGTGTTAGGCTTGTTTAGATTGTCGATTGTCCGGCAAGAGCGCTGTTCGGTATGAAAGTTTCGTATCCTTTCTGTCCGAAGAGTTTCTATCACGTATCGGTGTACTTCCTTCGATGGCAAAGGTCAAATTGGTTGGGTTGCTGCCTACGGGTGCCCTATGCGTGTGGATAGAGCTAGTAGCATTATGGTAAGGCGTGGGAGTCGCGTCAATGTTTTGCGAGCATCGCTATTGCTGATAGTTGTGTGCGATGTGATCTTTGCTATGGGCTGGCTCTCGGAGCAGCAAGCACGCATTGATTGTTGTTACAAGGAGGTTAAGTTGGGATTAAATTCTGAGGGGGCATGAAGGGGTCAGGGAAAGTTTTGATGTCGGCGCTTCAGGTGTTTAAGGCAGCTCGGTCTGGGGCAGAGCTGTTTGTCAGATTAGTGCAGACTTTGACGTCTAAGCCTAGTTTGGATAGCATCCCAGTTGTGTCTGAGTATCCCGATGTGTCCCCAGATGATCTCCCTGGAGCCCCTCCTCAGCGGGAGATTGATTGTACCATTGAGCTGGTACCGGGTGCCAAACCAGTGTCACGCTCTCCATATCGGATAGCGCCGCGAGATATGGCGGAGTTGAAGGTGCAACTGCAATAGTTGCTAGAGCAAGGTTATGTGCGTCAAAGTTCGTCGCCTTGGAGCGCACCCGTTCTCTTTGTTAAGAAAAAAGATGGGAGCTTGCGGCTTTATATCGACTACCGGGAATGGAACAAGCTTACGGAAAAGAATAAGTATCTGATTTTGGGGATTGATGATCTATTTGATCAGTTGGTTGCGTCAACGGTATATTCAGAGCTAGATCTGAAGTCCGGTTATTATCAATTGAGGATAAGGGAGAGCGAAATCACAAAAACAGCTTTCAGTACGCGGTTTGGGCATTACGAGTTCACGGTCAAGCCGTTTGGATTGACGAATGTGCCATCCGTATTTATGGATCTGATGAACAGGACGTTCAGAAAGTACCTTGATCATTTCGTGATAGTATTTATCGATGATACCCTGGTGTACTCGCAGTGCGAGGAGGATCACTACAACCATCTATACATGGTGTTGGAGACGTTAAGGAGGAATCAGTTGTAGGCTAAGTTCTCCAAGTGTGAATTTTGGTTATCCTCGATAGCATTCCTTGGTCATGTTGTCAGTGGAGAAGAGATAGCTGTGGATCCGGTGAAGTTAGTGGTGATACGGGAGTGGCCTGCTTTGACTACAGTGGCAGAGGTCCGGAGTTTTCTGGGGCTTGCTGGCTACTACAAGCGCTTTGTAGAGAACTTCTCGCGGATAGCGCTACCACTCACGACGTTGACTAAGAAGGATCAGAAGTTTGTGTGGTATTCGGAGTGCGAACAGACTTTTGAAAAGTTGAAGAGGCGGTTGACTACGGCGCCTATTTTATGTTCGCCAAGTGGAACCGAAGGGTTCGAGATCTATAGTGATGCTTCGGGCAGTGGTTTGGGCTGTGTTCTGTTACAGCATGGGAGAGTGATAGCCTATGGTTCACGACAATTGAAGTCTTACGAGTGAAATTATCCGGTCCACGACTTAGAGTTAGCGGTCGTGATATTTGCTCTAAAGCTTTGGAGGCACTACTTGCACGGTGTGAAGGTCGATATTTACACCGATCATAAGAGCTTGAAGTACCTGTTGGACCAAAAGGATCTCAACATGAGGCAGTGGAGGTGGATGGAGTTCTTAGGGGACTACACCTTCAAGATACATTATGTGCCTGGGAAGGGAAATGCAGTGGCGGATGCGTTGAGTCGTAAGATTCCCGCACAGGCCCACTGGTTATCGGTACATGATGAGAGATTGGTCCATGAGTTGGAGGCTTTGGAGATATCTTGCGTCAATAAGCAATCTAGTGCTGAGGCAAAACTATTTTGGATAGAGGTGCAGTGTGACCTAGCTGATAGAGTTCGGCGGGCTTTGGTTCAGGATAACAGCATGAAGCAGATCTTGGATGAGTCATTGGATGGGTCAAATTCCCAGTTTGCTGTTGAGGATGGTTTGCTAAGGAAGGACGGTCACCTATGTGTTCCTAGTGCAGATAATCTTCGGGAGGAGTTGATGTATGAGGGTCATCATACCAAGTACTCAATCCACCCGGGAAGCACGAATATGTATAGATACATGAAGAAATTATTCTGGTGGACAGGTTTGAAGAAGGATGTAGCACTTTATGTGGCCAAGTGTCGTACTTGTGCATTAGTGAAGGCGGAATGACAGAAGCCCGGGGGTTTCTTGAAGTCCCTACCTATCCCAGAATTGAAATTCGATGACATATCTATGGATTTTGTGCATGGTTTGCCGAAGTCACAGAGGGGAAACGACGTCATTTGGGTGGTCGTGGATAGGTTGACAAAGGTGTCACACTTTATTCCGTACAGGAAGGAAGATCCGGTGGAAAGGTTAGCCAAACTCTACGTGGAGAATATTGTACGATTGCATGGTGTGCCCCACAATATTGTTAGTGATCAAGATGGACGCTTCACGTCGAATGACTGGAGGTTGGTGCATAGTCTGTTGGGTACTAAGCTAAAGTTCAGTACAGCCATTCATCCGCAGACGGATGGCCAAACCGAGAGGGTCAACCGGAGGTTGGAGGACATGCTTTGCATGTGCGTCCTAGATTTTGGAAAGCAGTGGGAAGATCACTTGTACATGGTGGAGTTTGCGTACAACAACAACTTTCATGCAAGTATTGGAATGGCGCCTTTCGAAGCCTTGTACGGGAGGAAGTGTCGTACACCGTTGTCTTGGTTGGAGGCAGGCGAATCGAAGTTGTATAAACGTCAAGCGGTGGAAGACGCCACTTTAATGGCACGTACAATTCAAGAAAGGTTGAAGGTCGCTCAGGACAGGCAGACAAAGTATTACAATGCCAAGCATAGGAATGTGGAGTTCAGTGTTGGCGACATGGTGTATCTAAAAATTAAGCCATTCAAGGGTGTCTCGCGGGTTCGACGCTTGAAGAAGCTGAGTCCGAGATACCTTGGACCATTTGAGATCCTAGAGCGTGTTGGCGAGGAGGCGTATAAATTGAAGCTGTCGGTGGAATTGAGTGGGCTACATGTCGTGTTCCACGTGTCGGTGTTGCGTAAGGCGATGCAAGAGCCTTCGCAGATCATTGCAGACAATCAAGTATCGGTTGATTATGAGTTGACAACAAGGGTCAAGCCGGTACGTATTGAAGATGTTGCAGTCAAACGACTCCGCAACAAGGAGGTCCGGATGGTTAAAGTCCGTTGGGATAACTGTGGACGGGAGGAGCTTTCTTGGGAACGAGAGCAAGCTATGTTGGAAGAATACCTCGAGTTATTCCATTCAGGTAACATTTAATTTTGTGTACCTTTTACTTAATTTCGGGACGAAATTCCTTAAGTGGGGGAGATTTGTAACGCCCCAAAAATTATATTTAAGTCGGTCTCATAAAAAGGGATTTTTGGTGCCTGTATAGGGGTGCACAGCCTGGGACACGGGTGTGTCCAAGGCCGTGTCTAGCTGGTGTTTTTTGGCCCATTTCATCCCGAGAAGAACACGGCCAGGAACACGGCTAAGTGACACGGGCGTGTCATTTTACACGGGCGTGTGCCTACCCGTGTCAGTACCCGTGTTCTGTTGGGTCGTGTCCATTGCCGTGGCGGTTATACGTGACACGCCCCAGGTCACGGCCGTGTCGAGAGACCCGACACGGGCATGTCAGGTGGGACTAAAATTGTATATATAGCATGAGCAATGGGCAAGTGTAATTGGACCTAGGCTATGTGGTTCGGTGCGAGAGACCCTAAAAGGGGACTTGCCGTTGGCATAGTTGGGAGCCTTAGACGATGGTCAGAAAGGCTAAATGCTCACATGGTTGCCATCTTTGGGATGGTGGTGAAGCCACGGAATTGTCCGGATTCACCATTAATGTGCCCTAAGTGCACGGGGTGTTGGGCCGTGCGATCCTACACTTGTGGCGAAATATATAATTCCACTTTATGTAAAAGCTGGGCTAATGAAATGTAGGGAAGGAGCACCGCCTCCCGAGTAGGGGGCGGGGTCGTTATAATTTGGTCGGCTTTTGGCTGACCGTTGCTTTGTTTGCCACCGTGCGGTGGAATGCTCTTGTAGGTGCTGCGGAGCTGAGTACCAAATAGCGGGTTGGAGCCCATGTTGTTGTGCTGGCCCTAGAAGGCCGTAAAGAATAGTTGTACCTTACTTTTGTCATGTGTGGCTGGCCTGCGAGCCAATGTATGGCAAACACTATTTATTAAGTGAACTATTGTAAGGCCATAAGGCCATGTACCGTTTCAGTGTATTTTGGGTTTCATTCCAGTAGTGTGGTTATGGACATTCATGTTTATTGAATTTATATTTTTTGGGTTCTTTCAACTTTAAAAGCTTCTGCTAGAATGCTCTGTGTAGGACGAGTAGTTTTAATTGGATAGTTTGAATATTCTTATGTAACCCTTCCGACTGTCTGTGGTATATGGCGTCGGGTTCCAGCTGGACCTTCTGTTATATGCCATGTGTCGGATGGGGGTATTAAAGAGGCCTCCTGTTTGTAGCCTACAATGGTGCTTCTCATCTCCATATCCTTAGGCACAACAAATTTATCATTCAGTGCCTTCTCATTGTTATGGCCATGTACATATGGACCATAACTCTTCATCTGAATCTCCTCAAATGGTGCTTTGAACATGCAAGCACCAAAGTCACAGGGATGGGTCCATCCCTAGTTTCTATTATTGGGCTCTACATGAGTAGGCCTTGCATGATGGCCATAGGACGACACAAAATCAATCAAATTCATTGGGAAGATTACCTTCCTGAATGACTGTTGACTTATGGGTGCCTTCCCCTTTTCTTTGGCGCTAGCCTTATTGGAAGCCTTACCCTTTCCATTGATGTGGCCAAGACCACTGCCCTTCTTCTGAGCTGAGAACTCATTGATGAGACGGAGAACAGTATTTGGCTTGGAGTAACTCTGAACGAGTTTTCTCTCCAGCGCGAGATTTTATTCCAACTCGTCAAGATATTTTTCTTTCAGATTTAACGACTTAGTAGATCCCTTGAGTCCTCTTTCAAGGACTGGACTTCATCTTTGAGAGGAAGAAATTATGCAATTTCTTCCCTCATATTTGATTCAACTGCCTTTAGGGAGGAAATCTATTTTAATTTCTTTTGGACTACCTTACGACATTTTTTGAAAGCCTTTAATAAGTGCTTGTGCTGAGCCATCAATTCTGATTCATCCTCATCAGAAGAATAGTCTTCATGACCATTACTGGACGTTTCAGATTCTGAGAGAATAGTGTGCGAGTTTACCTTCCAATGGTACTAGGAGTCGCACACTTCCTCCTCAGATTGAGCCATAAGCCCAAAGTAAGATTCTTAATTTTTAGAGCTCGACTCACTCGAGTCACTGTTGCCGAGGGTCTTCGACTTTTTGGCAACGAAGCACTCTTCTTCTTTCTTCTTCCCTTTGAAGGATTTCTTCTCATCCATCCTGGAGCTATCCTTCTTCTTGTAAGTACAATCTGCAATCATGTGATGTGATTTATTACAGCAGTAACAAACAACGCCAGAGAAGAACTATTTGCTCAGTTTGGATTTGTACCTGTACTCTTTGATGTAGTTTTTTGTCGTTCGATCACCATCATGACGTGATCTTCTGGAATCTGAAGAGGATGACCTATTTTTGCACTTGTCTAATCATTCTCAGCAGCTTCTTGAAATACTTGGAGATGAGGTAAAATTCTACATCTGATAGCTCGGAGGTAAAAGTGCTAAGCTCAGAGTATTCTGGAGTGTTAGGAGTGAAAGTGCAACTAGATTTGATATACTCTAGAGGGGGGGTGAATAGAGTATATGGTGCTTTAAAAACTTTTACAAACTTTTACAACAATTGTTGTAATTTGTGTGAGCAGGGAAGCAAAAATAAATCTAATCACAGCACTAAGATATGCAAAAACTAAGCACAGAGAAATCAAGGCCAGAAATAGAAATGAAAACAAGCAAAACCAGAAGACACAAGGAAATATAGTGGTTCCCCAAACTTGGGTACATCCACTCTTCTACCACCCTAGGTAGGAATCTACTGCAGGATGAGTTGATCAGGTGTCCTGGGCACCAATGAGCTTTTGATAAGGTGCTCAAAAACCAAAGCAGATTTTTTGATCAGGTGTCTTGCCACCAATGAGCTTTTGACAAGGTGCTCAAAAACCAAGCTCAAACTTTTGAAGGGAGTTTGAAAAACCCTTTACAGAGTGGGGGTGAGAGAGTGATGGAAGTCTTCTCTTTCTCAAACAACTGAGAAGACTATGTGGATTGATGTCAAAGCTCCCCCTGAATCCTTGAAATCTTCAGGAAGAAAAGCTTTGCTGAGGGTGATAGGCCTTCAAAGATTGAACTCCAGCAATATATGATTTCAGCAAATAGCTGAAATGTTGAGTGTCTGGAGTCTGGAAATATGTTGGCCTTGAACACTTTTAAAACTAAAGAGATCTGAAGATTTGAAAACTTGATCTCCTTGGATGAGTGTTCTTCAGAATTCTTTGAGACAGAAGATTTTTGAATGTCTCTATAATCTGTGTTGTGTGTGTTCTTCTATATGAGAGATTCAAAAAGTTCTATCTTTTATTCTCTGGTACAGAATAGAATATCATTCTCTGTCAAGTATAGTCGTTGGCCTGCATTAATTGCATCCTTAATTGCATAATCTCTTCTGGAGGAAAGTCCACAGAATTATTCCTTGAAAAATCCCTTGAAACTTGGTCCAGAAATAAATGAAAACGGCTAGCAAATCTCTGAATTAATTGCAGAATAACTCCTAACTGATTTGAATTTGATTTAAGAAATATCCTGGAAGTTATCTGAAATCGTCGAACTGAGCTCTGTTATCGTCGAGCTGAGCTCAGCGATCTGGAAACATACAGCAGCAAAATATCGTCGATCTGAGCTCAAAGATTGTCGAACTGAGCTTAGAGATAAAGATCCAAAGCAGAGTCAAAATCGTCGACCTGAGCTCACCGATCGTCGAATGGAGTTCGACGATATAATAAAGTTGAGCTCAGCGATCGTCGAATGGAGTTCGACGATCTTTTCGAAGTTGAGCTAGACGATCGTCGATCGGAGTTCGACGAATCGTCGTGCTGAGCTCGACGATCAGACTTAGTCTCCAGACAGAGAATCCTGGTCTTCAGGGCAGCTTCCAAACCTAGACTTCTAACCCTTAGACTCAATTCTAATTGACCTATTAAGCTATACAGAAGGTCAAGCAAAGATTCCTAGAGACATAGTGATCCTGACTCAAATTAGTAATAGGGTATTCCAACAATCTCCCCCTATTTGGGTTAGGATTACTATTTACAGACTTTGGAAAAATTTGAATAACAAGATACAATCAGCAAAACATAAAAACAACAGCTAGACATGCAGAAACATCACAGAGATATATATATATATATATAGCATCCAGATAATCAGAAGTTCCAGAAATTATCACCTTACAATATCACTTCTTCTCTTTACCTTTAACCATTTTAATTTCTCTGTTAGGATTTAGGGCTTCTTTGTTGGACCTGGTGTCATCTGCTGCACCCAAATATGTTTGCTTTGTAGGCCTGGGAACCACAGCTGCAGGATGTAATTCTATGTATCTCTCAGCATCAAAGAATTTACTGGAAGCATATTTCTCTAATTCTTTCTGTCTTTGCTCAGACATTGTAGAAATGTTGGAAGAATCTATTCCTTGTTCTCTGGCCTTCTTATTCTGATCCATTGCAGCCAATTCCTTCATCCTGGCAGTCCAAGCAGCTGGATTGTTTTCAGGGTCCTCAAAAGGTACAGGTGGCTCATACCTGTTGGAAGGATTGTCTTGAGGAGGCCTGACAGACACAGTCTCTTTCAGCTTATAAGGGAAAGGACCTGATGGTGTATTAGATGAGATATGTCCTCCCCTAGAATATGGGTGCTGCCTGGAGTATCCTTTGGAATATACTTGAATATCTCTCTGATTACCTCTATATCCTCCTCTCCTAGAATATGAACCCCTGGATTGGCTTTCCCTTTGATAGGATCTGGCATGAGGTTGATAGGGAGCCTGGCTTCTGGCTGGGGGTTGACTTGCAGAGCTTCCACCTGCACCTGCATCAGGAGGAGGTGGTGGAGGAGGATGAGAGTGCTGGAATGGGGATGAACCCTTCTCATATTTTTTCTTTTTCTTCATGGCTTTCAGCTGGTTTTTAGAATATTGCATCCAGTGTTCAGTGATTGGGCAATTATGAAGGATATAATAAGGGATATCATTGTTATCCTTAACTTTAGCAGGAGGAACCCTTTTCATAGCCTTGCTCCTTGCCTTCCTTTTCCTGGCAATGGTAGCAGATGAGTCATCAGAGTCTGTTTTAAATTCATCAGATTCAGAACTCTGGTCATCATAAAGAGCATCTATTTTCTTCATCAAATCTTTATTTAGCTGAATAGAGGCAGATGAGGCAGAAGCTGAAACACCAGCAGCAGTAGGGGTTGAGATGGTAACAGCAGGGACAGCAACAGATGGATAAGGTGCAACAACAGCAGCAGCATGCTCTGGACAGGTGACAACAGCAGCAACTTCACTAACAACAGCAGATTCACTAATAGCTATAGAAGCTGGAGAGGTGATAGCAGCAACAACTTCACTGATAACAGCAGTAACAGCAGAAACATCATCAAAATCTGCAGCAGGCTCAATTTCAGTGGCCTCTGACATCAGAATGTCCTTGGATATTGGCTCATCAGAAGCAGCAGAAACTTCAGCATCAGTGTTAACAATCTCAGCAGCAGTATCAACAATCCTTTCTTTAGAGGAGGCATCAGCAGCAATATTGTCAGTAGCAGCAATTACTGAATGTACAAAAGAGGTGATAATGCTAGGGTCACAGCAAGAGAAAGGCACAAGTGCCTTGGATAAGTCTGCTGGGGGGCTGGACATCATTACCCTCTGGCAGACAGCTGAAGAAGGCAGAATCAAAAGCAGATAGCAGAGACCTGAGGTCTATTGCAAGAACTGCAGTAGGAGGCACAGCAGCAGCAGCAACAGAAGCAGAACTAACAGCAACAACAGACAGAGGGCTTGCAGCAGCAGCAGCAGTATCATGAAGATTCTCTTCATATGGCATCTCCCCCTGCCTAGATGCAGATACATCTGGATCAAGGCACACTGCTGTAGGTGCTGCCTGAGGGAAGAGGGAGGAGAGCCTGGCAGAAAGAGCTGCCACTGACAGGTGTAGAGGAGCCAAGGAGGTCTCTAATAGTAGAGTTAGCCTGGGGGCAAGTAACTCATACAACCTGTCAGCTAGGGCTGAGAGGTCTACTTGCTCAACAGCTGGAGCAGAGGTAGATGGTATGGAAGCAGCTGAGGTTTCTGGAAGTGGAGGGCTGGAGAATGTTGGTAGGGATGGCTCAGGTGTTGGTATGGTGGATATGGAGGACAGGGGAATGGATATGGATGGTGTGAATGTTGGTTGATCTAAGATCTGGTGTAGGAGATCCTGGAAAGAAGTGGAGGAGGAGGGTAACTCAGGAGGAGATGATGGGGAATCATCCATAAAGGAGTCATCCAGTAGGGTGAAGGATGGAATAGAGGGTGAGGAGGTGATATCTGGTGGAGGGTAGGAGAACAGTGGGTGGAATTGTTCTTCTGGTGGAGGTGGAATGGGTTCTGGAGATGGAGTTGATGTTGGAGATGGGCTAGATATGGTGATGGTGGAGGGAGCTGGAATGGTGGATGGTAGAGGAAGGGATGGAAGTGGAGGAGGAGGAGGAGAGGCAGCAACAGCAGCCAGGTCATCTGCAGGGGCAGAGACCTGTGGAGGAGTGACTCTTGGAGTCCTTGTGCCTGAAGGGACACTAGAGGAGGGCCTGCTAGGCTTGCTGATTTGCCTGTCCCACTTGCCAAAGAGGGCACAGGTTAGTCTCTTGGAGGCATTGATATGAACTCTAGTGGAGACCAGCAAGGCAGGGCACCTGGTCTGCAGAAAAACTCCAATAATTCTCCCAAAATTAACAAAACTTTTGTTTATTTTCTTTTTGATGAGGTCAAAGAAAACCTCTCCCCAGTTCAGATTTTTCTTGTCCACAAGAGCTCCCATGAGACAGAGCTGATGTCTGGATATTGTATCATGGGCTGAGTGCTTTGCCAGGAGCACTTTTCCCACCACATTTGCCATGAACCTATATTCAACAGACAGATTCCTCTTGAAGAGCTTGCTAGGGTTTCCCTCTGGATGACCCATCCTGGCAAGCAGGTCAGAATACTCTTCTCCAGATAACTCAGCAGATTCTTCTCCATTTCTCAACTCAAAAACCTCTGAAAGAATGGTTGGGGTCAAGGGTACCTGATTTCCAACTATTGACCCAACTATAGTGTTGTTATCTTGATTATGGGCAGTATAAACCCACTCCTTGATTTCATCAGAAGCCAACTTGATCCTGGTGGTCATGAGGGCAGTCAGATTCTGATCCTGGAACAAACCCAGTATATCTTGAAAGATCTGATCAGTGGTGCTGAAAGATTCTATATCAATATCAAAACCTGCATCAAACTTCATTGCAGCTAGGACAGCAACTGGCACAGCCATTATACCTGGAAATACTCATCAAACAAAACGACCAAGCGTAGAACTGTTTGGAGGGAAAAAAAATTCTTGCAGAGAAATCGAAAGCGCAAAAGAGAACGACGACGAAAAATGAGTTTTATATTAGGGTTCGACCTAGAATTGGAAAGATCGTCGATCTCCGTTCGACGATCGAGGCTTCTAAAGGAATCTGAAGAGACTTCAAGATCGTCGATCTCCGTTCGACGATATTGGAGAGCGTCGAGCTCCGTTCGACGATCGTTCAATGAACATAATCGTCGAGCGCCGTTCGACGATCGTTGACCGGAAGAGATAGTTCATACTATCTGATAGACGTTGAACTCAGTTCGACGATTTTTGGAAATCGTCGATCTCCGTTCGACGATCTTGGGGAAAATCGTCGAGCGAAGTTCAGAGATCAGAAAAATTCTAGACACTAAGAAAAATCAGAATGTTTGCCTAGTATTGGTCAATTTTTAAGCTTTCAAAGTCTTGGATATTATTTAAGACTTCCTCCATCTAACATTCCTAACTGATTTAGGAAGAAGGTGTGTTTCTTTTCGTCCAAGGGCTTGGTGAAAATATCTCCCCTTTGTAAATCAGTTGCGATATATTGTAATTCAATTTTATTCTTTTCAACATTATCCCTTAAGAAATGGTGCCTAATCTCTATGTGTTTTGTCCTACTATGGAGGACTGGATTTTGAGCTATGGAAATAGCACTTGTATTGTCACAAAAGATTTTAGACTTCTCTAAGTTGTAACCATAGTCTAGGAGTTGGTTTTGGATCCACAAGATTTGTGAACAACAACTGCCTGCAGCCATATATTCAGCTTCAGCAGTTGAAGTTGACACAGATGTTTGTTTCTTACAAAACCAAGAGACAAGTCTGTCACCAAGGAACTGACAAGTTCCACTGGTGCTTTTCCTGTCAATTCTGCATCCAGCATAATCAGCATCAGAGAATCCAGTTAACTCAAATGCTGAATCTTTTGGATACCAGAGACCTAGATTTGGACAACTTTTAACATACCTGAGAATCCTCTTTACTAAAGTTAGGTGTGACTCTCTAGGGCTTACTTGGAACCTAGCACATATACATGTAGCAAACATGATATCTGGTCTACTAGCTGTAAGATACAGTAAAGAGCCAATCATTACTCTATATGTTGTCTGATCAACAAGTTTCCCATGTTCATCAGCATCTAATACATCATTGGTAGGCATGGGTGTTTTCATACAAGATGCCTCAGACATACCAAATTTCTTAACCAATTCATGTGCATACTTGGTTTGAGAAATGAAGATGCCTTCAGCATGTTGTTTGACTTGCAATCCTAGGAAGAAGGATAGCTCACCCATGCTACTCATCTCAAATTTAGAATGCATCAGGTTAGAAAACCTTCTGCACAATTTAGAGTCAGTAGAACCAAAATGATATCGTCTACATAAATCTGTACTAGCAGGGTATGGGACTTATGGGTTCTAATAAAAAGAGTTTGGTCTACTCTACCCCTTATAAAACCATTTTCCAAAAGAAAGCATGCTAGGGTCTCATACCATGCTCTAGGAGCTTGCTTGAGACCATATAATGCTTTGTTCAGTCTAAAAACATAATCAGGATAAGTTGGAGAGATAAAACCTGGAGGTTGTCTGACATAGACTTCCTCTTTGATGTCTCCATTCAAGAAGGCACTTTTGACATCCATCTGATATACTTTGAAGCCTTTGTGAGCTGCATAAGCTAGAAATATTCTGATGGCTTCTAGTCTGGCAACTAGTGCAAAAGTTTGGTCGTAGTCAATTCCTTCTTCTTGAGAGTATCCCTGAGCAACTAGCCTTGCCTTGTTCCTTATAATTACTCCTTGATCATCCAGTTTGTTTCTGAATACCCATTTTGTTCCAACAATGGAATGTTCCTTAGGCTTTGGCACTAGTTCCCATACTTTGTTCCTTTCAAATTGATGCAACTCATCTTGTATTGCAATGATCCAGAGTGGATCTTGCTCTGCATCTTGAATGGACTGAGGTTCAATTTGAGATAAGAAGCAGGTGTGCAACAGGTTTTGGTTAACCTGATTTCTGGTTTGCACACCAGCTGAGATTTCTCCAATTATTTGGGAAATTGGATGGTCTCTTGATGTTACTAAATCAACA
This sequence comes from Platanthera guangdongensis, assembly GCA_039583875.1. NCBI lineage: Eukaryota > Viridiplantae > Streptophyta > Magnoliopsida > Asparagales > Orchidaceae > Platanthera > Platanthera guangdongensis. Next base: position 36,578,847 of record CM077165.1, on the reverse strand, counting down.
GGGGGTGTTGATTGTTCACCAACCTGTGTTGTTGTTTCCTCTTGTGGTACAATAACTGGCTCTTCAAGTTGTGCTTCAATGTGTTGAGCATTCCCTTCATCTTCACTGCTTTCATCCTCTTGAGTAACTTGTAACCTGTTCAAGTCTTCAACTAGAGAATGTTCATGCAAAGCTTCTATGGTAGAAGAAATCTTCTCCTTGAAAGACATGTTAGTTTCATCAAAAGAAATGTGAACAGATTCCTCAATTTTCAAAGATGATTTATTATAGACCCTATAGGCCTTGCTGATCATGGAGTATCCCAGAAACACTCCTTCATCAGCTTTGACTTGAAATTTTGCTAAATATTTCTTGTCATTATTGTGAATGTAGCAAATACAACCAAAGACTCTAAAATAGTCAACTTTAGGTTTCTTCCCTTTGAGTAATTCATAGGGAGTCTTTCCCTTTAGTTTATGTATCAGACTTCTATTCAGCATATAGTTGGAGGTGTTCACTGCCTCTGCCCAAAAGGATAGAGGTAGATGAGCATCTGACAACAATGTAGTGGTAGATTCAATAAGGGTTCTATTTTTCCTTTCAGCTACCCCATTTTGTTGAGGAGTTCTAGGAGCTGAGAAAGTGTGCCTGATCCCTTCACTCTGACAGAACTCTTGCATAAGAAGAGAATCAAACTCTGTCCCATGATCACTTCTGATCAGGGCAATGTGAGTATTGAACTTAATCTATATACATTTGAGAAACTCTGTCAGACACTTAAAATTATCAGACTTCTTCCTTAGAAAGAACACTCAAGTGAATCTAGAGAAGTCATCTATAACTACTAAAGTGTAGGATTTCCCTCCTAGGCTTTGTACTGTGATGGGTCCAAAAATATCCATGTGTAATAGATACAATATCCTAGGTGAATCACTCTTATTAAGTGACTTAAAACTATTTTTAGTTTACTTGCCTAATTGACAAGCCCTGCAGAGTCCTTCCTTCTTGTAGGGGCCAGAAGGTAGACCTCTAACAAGGTTGTCTTTGGATAGCCTAGCAATAGTTCTAAGGTTTAGGTGTCCTAATCTCTTATGCCATAAAACATTTGGTCTACAGACAGAGTTAAACAAGCAAATATCTACATCAGTTGAAAGAAAATCTACTAGATAGATGTTACCTTTCCTTTTACCTGTCAACACTGTTGTGTTTTCCTCTGACTTGATTTTGCATAAGTCTTTGCTGAAGGTCACCTGGTAGCCTTCATCACACAACTGACTGATGCTAATTAGGTTGTGCTTCAGTCCTTCCACATAAGCTACCTTCTTGAAAGTTACTGAACCAATCTGGACTGCACCATATCCTTTAGTCTGTCCAAAGTTTGAATCACCAAAGATAACTTTGGGTCCAAGCTTGGCTCTAATGGATGTGAGGTTGTCCTTGTTCCCTGTCATGTGCTTAGAGCACCCACTATCCAAATACCATTGCTGGTTAGATGTTGGATAGGTCTTCACCTGCACATAAAACAATTCATTTGTTTTTGACCAAGTTTACCTTGGGCCTAGGTTGATAGCCTTTAAATTTAGAAATGAAAGATATCCCTGATTGACTCTTATATCCTTCAGGATGATATCTCCTTGGAGGTAAAATCCATTCAGTATAAGGGTTGAAGATTTGGGATGATGGACCCTCAGAATTCAATTTTGATTTGCCTTTGAAAAATTTTCCAGAGCTCTGACCTCTGTTCGACGATCTTGGAGCTGCGTTCGACGATCTTGGGTCAGATCATCGAGCTCCGTTCGACGGTCGACTATGGCTGAGGTCAGGTATTTGAGATCGTCGACCTGCGTTCGACGACTTTGGCTGAGATCGTCGATCTGCGTTCGACGATTGTGCCTGAGATCGTCGAGCTGCGTTCGGCGATCGTCGAACTTCGTTCGGCGATCGTCGATCTACGTTCGACGATTTCTGCTGGGACTTAGTTTTCTGAGGCAGATCAGAATTTTTCCTGACAACCTCTACAACTCCCTTTCCCTTGTCAGAAATGAATTTGATGGGAGTTGTTAGTACTATAGGTTGGCTGGATGAAGCACCCAAGACCAGTGTACTGTTGAATCTAGAGTTCACTGTGCTTGTGATGTCCATCAACTTGATGCTTCTCCCATTAATGGATTCTTCAAGCTTCTTGGCCTCAGAGAGCTCACTTTTCAGTGAAGCTATCTGTTCCCTACAGCACTCCAACTCCTGAGAGAGTATGAGGTTTTCTGACTTTAGAGCATTGTGTTCAGATAATTGATTTCTGAGAGAGATAATCTCTTTCTCAGACTTTAGCAGGTCTAAACACAGTGCTTTAAATTCAGATTTAAAATCTTCTGAACTAAAATCAAAGGAACCAATTACCTGATCTTCTTCAGGTTGAGTCTCTGAGTCTGACTCTGACTCCTCTTCCTCTGAATTGTGCTGTGAGGCATTAATTGCCATCATGCAGAACTCCTTTTCTTCTGCATCATCCTCATCATCACTGGAGCTGGATGAGGCTTCTGACTCCTCTTCTGTCTCACTCCAGGATTCAGCAACAAACCCTTTTCTTGTATGCTTATTTTTGCTTGAGGAAGGTTTGTCATTGCCATTTCTTTTGGAGTCTTTCCCCTTTCTTCTTTCTTTTCTGTCCCTTCTGTCCTTGTTCTTGTTCTCTGGACAGTCAGGAACTATGTGCCCTGGTTTCCTGCAACCAAAGCAAATAATGTCTTTATTATTACTAATGGACTTGTCATACTTTGGCTTGTCCTGCTCCTTGTATGATCTTCTTCTGAAGTCCTTTCTGGCCATCTTGTAAAATCTTTTGGCCAGCAGACTGAGTAGTTCATCATTGCCTGTAGCTTTATCTTCAGGCAGATCCTCAGTTGCCTTGAATGCTATGGTCTTCTCTTTTCTTGTGGCTGGTGAGGAAGCCTTCTGTTCTTCCTCTCTATTTTTGATGAGTAGCTCATAAGATTTGAGCTTACCCAATAGAGCTTCAGTGGTAATCTCATTTAGACTTCTGGCATCCTTAATTGGCCAGATTCTTGAATCCCAAGTGCTGGGGAAGCACATTAGGATCTTGTCATTAAGTTCAGTTAGAGAGATCTCTTTATCTAATGTCCTGAGTTCACTGACAATTAGACTTAGTCTGTTGTACATGTCTCCCACTGACTCAGTCTCTCCCTTCTTGAAGTTCTCATATTGAGAGATGAGGTGGGATCTTCTATCCTTTCTCTCATCAGCTGAGCCTGAGACTATTTCTGAGAGCTTGTCCCAAATTTCTTTTGCTGAGTTGCATTCAGCCACCTTTTGAAATATGTCATCTGACATTGTCTGGGTTAGGATGTTCATAGCCTTGGCATTAGCTACCTTCCATCTCTTGATATCAGCATCTGTTCCTGATGGAGGTGGCACAGCATTTGTGCTTGTGCTCTCTGGGGGTCTTGGACACACTGTCAAAATAGAATTAAAGATATCTTCGTCAATAGAATTCATGTAAACTCTAATCCTTGCTTTCCAAAGTGCAAACTTGGATAGATTGCACACTGGAGGTCTGGTGCTTGCATAATCTTTTTTTGGGGCCATGATTTGTGCAAACAAAATCTAATAATACAATACAAAGGACAGCATATCTAGTTTGGGATCTTTGGGTTCAGGTGTTACCCTGTACAACCAATCAAGTATGGTATGTTTAACCAACCTCGCTTTGATACCAATTGAAAGTGCAACTAGATCTGATATACTCTAGAGGGGGGTGAATAGAGTATATGGTGCTTTAAAAACTTTTACAAACTTTTACAACAATTGTTGTAATCTGTGTGAGTAGGGAAGCAAAAATAAATCTAATCACAGCACTAAGATATGCAAAAACTAAGCACAGAGAAATCAAGGCCAGAAACAGAAATGAAAACAAGCAAAACCAGAAGACACAAGGAAATATAGTGGTTCCCCAAACTTGGGTACATCCACTCTTCTACCACCCTAGGTAGGAATCCACTGCAGGATGAGTTGATCAGGTGTCCTGGGCACCAATGAGCTTTTGATAAGGTGCTCAAAAACCAAAGCAGATTTTTTGATCAGGTGTCTTGCCACCAATGAGCTTTTGACAAGGTGCTCAAAAACCAAGCTCAAACTTTTGAAGGGAGTTTGAAAAACTCTTTGCAGAGTGGGGGTGAGAGAGTGATGGAAGTCTTCTCTTTCTCAAACAACTAAGAAGACTATGTGGATTGATGTCAAAGCTCCCCCTGAATCCTTGAAATCTTCAGGAAGAAAAGCTTTGCTGAGGGTGATAGGCCTTCAAAGATTGAACTCCAGCAATAGATGATTTCAGCAAATAGCTGAAATGTTGAGTGTGTAACGTCCCGAATCGCTCTAGGCCCCTAGTGTGTGTGTTTTGAGTCAGGAGGGTTGACTCAAGTCCTGAGAAGTGCAGGGAATTGGGTTGCACTTGTGGAGAAGTGGAGAAATCAGTGCAGAGTGACACGGGAGATGACACGGGTAGTGACACGGCCGTGTCCCTACCCGTGTGCGTCGAGTTGAGCTCGACGAGCCGTGTCGAGATCGTCGAGAATTGTCGAGAATCGTCGAGTGGGGAACACGGGTAGTGACACGGGCGTGTCCCTACCCGTGTGCGTCGAGTTGAGCTCGACGAGCCGTGTCGAGATCGTCGAGAATCGTCGAGAATCGTCGAGAATCGTCGAGAATCGTCGAGTGGGGAACACGGGTAGTGACACGGGCGTGTCCCTACCCGTGTGCGTCGAGTTGAGCTCGACGAGAAGTGTCGAGATGCAACCCGAGAAGTACACGGCCAATGACACGGCCAGGCACACGGCCGTGTCATGTGAACACGGGTCGGGACACGGGCGTGTCCCTACCCGTGTCAAACATTGAACCGACATGGAAACCGCCACGGTCGTTTCGCGGAAGCGGGACACGGGTACGGACACGGCCGTGTCCCTACCCGTGTCATATTTTTCTTATAAGGGGCAGAGGAAACCCTAGCCGTTTTCACTCTCATTTCACCCCCTATCTCCTGTGAGAACTCCTGGTGAGAGGAAAACCGCTGGAGCAAGTTCTACCGGAGGAGATTCGCCATCGCCGTGAAAGAGAAGATGCCGCCAAGGAGAACTACGAGATCCATGGCTAGAAATGGTGGTACCGCTGGAGCCAATGTGAGTTTCCTACCCTCTCCCTTGGTGCTAGATCTTAGATATTTAGGAGAGACATCGGTTCAAGAGAGTTTGATGGAGAGGGGAAGATTTCTAGGTTTGGCCATGCTAGGATTTGAATCCTAGATTTTAGATCTCTTCAACCCTTCCCCTTTTCTTCAATATGACGATGGGTGGAGGGTCTCGTGAGGAGTTTATGGCCTTTGAGGTTGAATAAGGGAGGAGAATATTTCTGGAAAATTTAGGAACGATCGCCTTGAGGAGGAAGACGAACCGATGACGTTCATTTTCCTTTAAGATGCGCTCAGAATCTGTATTCTGCGCGCAGCGATCTTATAGGCCCTTTTTATGTAGGATATGGGCAGATCTGGGCTTTTGGATAAACACGAAAGTTGTAGCCCTTGGAAATACCTTTCCAACGACTGGTTGCACGACTTCAGGTGAGGTCTGTGCCCCCAGGAAAACCTAATCGAATTTGCTGTCCGGCAGTTCCTGTACACAGAAACTGTATTCTGTACGCAGCAGACTTCAAGTCCGATTTCAGATAGGATAACATCAAATCTGGGTTGAGGTCTGAATATGAAAGTTGTAGATCATGGAAATACCTTTCCAACGAGGGGTTACACGCCTCCACCGGATTCCTGTAACTTCAGGAATCTCCGGTTGAAGTTGCTGTCCAGACTATTCCTGCACTTAAAAATCTGGGTTTATAACATTTGGATTTGGATTCGGAGAAACTAATATCACAGGTAACCCTGAGGCTTGGATAAACTCTTATGAATAATTAATTCAGTTGCATAAATGATGAAGATTATTAGTCGGATTCCATGTGATCGAATTGTAAGATAGTATACTTGAATGATTTGACTTGATAGAAGTTAGTAGATTTTTATACATGTGCATCTTGATATATTGTGTTGAAATCACCTGATATGACATATAGAAGGATAACTCATGGCCATGTGAATGTTGAATAGTGGATTGAATTTGGTAGTCCAATACTTAGAGCGTCGCCTTCCTATGGGTAGTATTGTGTAAGTTTGTAAGTGCGGTGTTGACCGCCACTTGTTTTGGGTTGTGTTGAGATAAGGTGTGGATGGATGGTTGGGCTGTGTCCTCGTGCTCACTCCGAGGCCCCTTCCATGATATGTTGATGTGATATTTGCATGTGGTGTGAGTCGACACGCGGTGTCGTAATCCTGGGTTAAGGATAGTGTGGCAGGTCTACGGACTCGCCAGTCGTCACACCGACGGGAGTTGGCAGTTAGACTTGGTCGGTTTGGGCTGTGTCCTCGGTGTTCACGTCCCGAGGCCCCTCCGACCATGTGAACGGTTGGGCTGTGTCCTCGTGCTTTCTTCCGAGGCCCCTTCCGGGTCACGCAAGGCCAGTTCGGGCTGTGTTCTTGGTGCACATCTACCCAAGACACCGCTGGGCCATAGTACGCATGGGCTCCGCTGTTGTGTTCTTAGCGTTGAGGCGTACGGAGGCCTAGGTGAAGTAGTGTGATACCCGCCTAGTAGTAGAAGTGCCCGTTCTACTGTCACCGCCTGGCCACGGTGGCTGATGCCTGAGAGGTTAGCTACCTACTCGAAAAGTGGGAACTATAGTCTGTGTCGACATAGCAATTGCATGGGTGTGCATGGGTGAGTCATTGCATAGCATTCATAGCATTTCATATCATTGCACCACAAGATCCTCATCGTATAAGTTTGTATGGGCACTCTTATACGATGAGTTACTTTTATGTAACCCGATCCTTAACTTATAAGTTTGTATGAGCATTCTTATAAGTTAAGTTACTTTCCTGCTGTTACTTATACTTGCTAGTTTAGTGTAGCTCTTACTTAAATGCTGATTATGATGTTGTTACTCTTACATTACCTTGCCACCTGCTTGTACTTCCTTTACTTGCATACTTATTATATACTATACTCTTGTTCCTTTTCTCCGCCCGGTGCCGAGGAGTCGCCGGGGGAGCGGATGTGAAACCACTTAGTCGTTTCGACTAACGGTTGCTACGTCTTCCTTTTTAGGAGGTCACGCCGCAGGTAGAGCAGCCGCAGACTACGCAGCAGGACAGCCAGGCCAGGACAACAGGGCTTGATGCGACGGTGCCGTCGATACCGTCTGTTACAGATGTTAGTGTTTTGATTACTCTGATGTAGCCCGTTTGGGCAATGTTTAGCTGTACTCTGATATATTGTAGAAGCATGTTTTAGCTTCTCATTATTGATGTATTTAGACATTATAACTTAGTGTGGATTTTGACTTCTGGATGCTTATTTATTTGGTTGGGTTGGCATGATTTATTGATATTGTTGTAGCCGGCGGAATAGGCATCTTGTGGTACAGGTTAGCCCGTGTGCTAATGCTACCGCAAGGCGGCTGTTCCGGGCATAAGACTCCCCCTTCGTGCCGTGTTTTGGGATCCGGGAAGGGGGGGTCTTACAAATGGTATCAGTTTGCCACGATCCTCAACTACGAAGTCATTCAACAATGGTGCCACCCCCGTTTGGTTAGTCAGTTTGGGGACAAACTGACTTAGCGGAAGCAGTGGTGTGCCCATATGTAATTCACATTAAGTTGTCCAACTTAGACCTTAAGTTTAGCCAACCTGACCACAAATTTGTCGTGTACGTGTAGATTCCACTGCATGTTGAGCCGATGGGGGGCACTCCTACCCCTCCCATACCCACTCAGTTCGAACAGTCTGAGTTGGGGCAGACGCTCACCGCCATTCTTGATGCTTTTAAGGCACAGCAGGCTCCGGTGCAACAACAGGCCCCGAGCTCCAACTGGCTGAGCACCTTCCGAGCTCTCTCCCCTCCCGTCTACCTTGGGACGGAGTCAGCCGTACGTACAGAGGAATGGCTAGACACGATACAAGAGTTGTTGGCTGGTATCCGTTGCCCGGCCAACATGGCAGTAACATTGGCAGTGTCCGTCTTGGACTTACATGCGAAGAGGTTATGGAAGTCCCTCATGGGCTCTACCTTCCAAGGCCGGATCTACACAGAGATAAGTTGGAGTGAATTCTCGGGTGTTTTCTTGGAGCACTTTATCCCTACATCGGCCCGAGATGAGCTTGAGCAGAGGTTCCTTCTACTAAAGCAGGGATCAAAGTCGGTCACAGAATACCAGCGGGAATTCCAGCATCTCGCAAGGTTTGCGGACTCTTATGAGTTGGATGACAGAGGTTATGCCAAGCGCTTCTATAAAGGGCTGCGAGATCCCCTAAGGCAGTCCCTTTTGTTTATAGCGGATGGTAGCTTGGCGGAGATCATTGATATGGCGAAAAGATTGGAGGCGGACCACATGGGATGTAGTAAGAGGCCTGCGGAGGACGTGATGGAAGCCGGCCCATGGAATAGAAGGAGGCGAGACTTCAGAGGAGGAAGAGGTTATCAAAGAGGTGGCGGGCGTGTCCACCGAAACTATAGGGTGGAGCATCCAGTTCCGCAGCCGCCTGCGTTGCCTCCACCCCCACAGCCTCAGCGATTTCAACAACCTGAAGGGCGTCGTGGTCTGGTGTGCTTCGAGTGTAACCAGCCGGGCCACATCCGACGTTTTTGCCCGTAGCTATATGGGAACGTCCCTCCTGCTCTCCCTCCTGCTCTCCCTCCTGCTCTCCCTCCACCAGCTCCACGAGGACGGGGATATATGCGTGGTCGAGGACGAGGACCGCCAAGAGGAAATCCCGGACCGGTCCGGGATCAGGTGTACGCGCTTGACATGGCGCAGGAACGGAACCCACAAGATGTGATTGCAGGTATGATTTAATTAGTTTACATATTTGCATGGTTTAACATGAATTGAATAGAACTTATTAGACACTAGCAATAAGTTTTGGTCATTGGCACTTAGGCACTGTGATTATTGGCGGGAAGACGGCCTATGCGCTGTTCGATACCGGTGTCTCACACTCTTTTGTGTCCGAGGATTTCATAAAAGACGTGGGGGATGTTCAGTACTTCACGGGAATAGCCCGACGTGTACGCCTTCCGGACGGCTCGGAGATGATCGCGACCGCCAAGTGCGAGTTGGAGTTATTTATTGATGGGAAGGCCTTTGATACACCGGCCACGGTTCTGAGAATGCCGGAGTTTGACATCATTTTGGGCATGGCATGGCTCGATTGGAACTTCGCAAGGATCGACTGCGCGGAGAAGCGGATCTATTTGAGACATGGAGACTCTGACGTCATCTTCCAAGGTATTGGCTTCGCTCCTCGCATGATGTTATCTTCCGTCCAGGTTGTAAAAGCTCATATGAAGGGGGACGAGGTCTTCATGATCTGGTTCGAGTTGAAGGAGGAAGCGTTGGAATTAAAGGATGTACGGGTTGTGCGGGATTTTCCCGAGGTATTTCCTGAGAAGCTACCAGGATTACCACCGCATAGAGAGGTCGATTTCCAGATTAATTTAGTACCAGGTGCCAAGCCTATATCTAAGACTCCGTACAGAATGGCCCCGAAAGAACTCGCGGAGTTTAGAGTTCAACTACAAGAACTAGTAGATTCAGGGTTCGTTCGCCCCAGTTCATCACCATGGGGTGCCCCCGTGTTGTTCGTAAAGAAGAAGGATGGAACCCTGCGATTGTGCATAGATTATCGGGAACTCAATCGATTAACGGTGCGGAACACTTATCCGCTACCTCGGATCGACGAGTTGTTCGATCAATTAGTGGGAGCACATTGGTTCTCTAAACTAGACTTGCGCTCCGGATACTATCAGTTGAGGATACAAGAGGGGGATATTCAGAAAACAGCCTTCAGTTCGAGATATGGTTTGTATGAGTTCACAATAATGCCGTTTGGGCTCACGAATGCACCTTCGGCATTCATGAGCCTGATGAACAAGGTGTTTGAACCATACTTGGACATCTTCGTCATCGTTTTCATCGACGACATCTTAGTCTACTCAAAGACGGAGAAGGAGCATGTCGAGCACCTGACCCTAGTTTTGAAGAAATTGAAGGAGCACGCCTTGTATGCCAAGTTTAGCAAGTGTGAATTCTGGCTTAAGGAGGTTGCCTTCTTGGGGCATGTGATCAGTGGAGCAGGATTAGCTGTGGATCCAGCTAAGGTGCGGGCCGTGAAGGAGGTTGCCTTCTTGGACTTGCTGGGTACTACCGCAAGTTCGTGAAAGGATTTTCCAAGATTGCCCTTCCCCTTACTTCCTTGACGAAGAAGGGTGTGCCATTTGAGTGGACACCTCAATGTGAGGCGGCGTTTCAAGAATTGAAAGATAGGCTTACCTCCGCCCCCATCCTTGCACTACCGTTTGGGAAGGAAGGATTCCAAGTTTACACGGACGCATCATACCAAGGGATGGGAGCGGTGCTGATGCAGCACGGGCATGAGATCGCTTATGCTTCAAGGCAGTTAAAGAAACATGAAATCAATTACCCGGTTCATGATTTGGAGTTGGGAGCAGTGGTGTTCGCTTTGAAGGTCTGGAGACATTATTTATATGACGTGCACTGCGAGATCTTTTCCGATCACAAAAACTTGAAGTATGTTCACACTCAGAAGGAGTTGAACCTGAGACAACGGCGGTGGTTGGAATTTCTATGCGACTATGAGTTCACCATGAACTACCACCCCGGGAAAGCGAACTCGGTAGCCGATGCCTTGAGTAGAAAAGTGCCAGGCTCTAGCCCAGAGTCTCGGCTGATGAGTATGGAGTTGGCTCGGATGATCGAGGAGATGGAAATTACTCTAGTATTCAAGGATCCTTCGGCAGAGTATGCGGAGTATTTGGCCAACATGAGCATAGTTTGTGATATCCGAGACCGGATTCGGGTGGAGCAAGGAGTGGATGCGGCCTTGGCCCCGGCAATCAAGGCAATTGAAGATTGGACCACCGATGAGTACACACTCAAAGACGGCCTCATTTATTTTCGTGGCCGACTCTATATTCCCAAGTGCGGCAAAATTCGGGAGGATATATTAGAGAGGCGCATTCCTCTCAATATTCAGTGCATCCGGGTATTGCTAAGATGTATGCCGGACTGCGGAAGACCATGTGTTGGCCGGGAATGAAGAAGGATGTTTGCTACTATGTTACACATTGCGAAGCTTGCCAAAGAGTGAAGGCTGAATGCAGGAGTCCCGGTGGTTTGTTGCAGTCGCTGCCCATCCCCGAATGGAAGTTCGAGGATATCTCCATGGACTTTGTTCATGGGTCACCTCGTTCCCGCTCCGGGAATGATTCGGTGTGGGTTATTGTGGATCGACTAACAAAGGTGGCCCGGTTCATTCCAATGAAGAAGGAAGCACACATGGATGTTTTGGTACGCCTTTTTGTGGAGCAATTTGTACGGTATCATGGCGTGCCCAAGACAATTGTTTCGGATAGGGATGGTCGGTTTACATCCAATGAGTGGAAGGCGGTACAGGCGTATTTGGGCTCACGCCTAACCTTTAGTACCGCATTTCATCCACAGACTGACGGGTAGTCTGAAAGGACCATCAGGACACTGGAAGATTTATTGAGGTTATGCGTGCTGGACAGAGGAGAGCCATGGGAAAGGCTCTTGCCCCTGGTGGAATTCTCCTATAATAATAGCCATCAGGCGAGCATCGGCATGGCGCCCCATGAAGCCCTTTACGGAAGAAGGTGCAGGACTCCCTTGTCTTGGGTGCAAGATGAAGATCCGAAGGCATTGGGAAACGAATACATAGATGATACTGATGTGGCGGTCAGATTGATACGGGATCGCGTGTTGGAGGCTCAAAGTCGACAGGCGAAATATTACAATAAAAAGCACCGGATGGTGGAGTTCCAGGTGGGCGAAAAAGTGTTCCTTAAGATTCGGCCGATGCATGGAGTGTCACGGGTGCGGGGAGTGAAAAAGCTCAGCCCAAGGTATGTTGGGCCTTATACTATATTGGAAAGAATTGGCCCGTTGGCCTATCGGTTGGAGATACCACCAGAACTAGAAAATCTCCACGACGTGTTCCATGTGTCGTCGCTTCGAAAAGCACTGTTGCGGCCCGACCAGTATATTCCCACTACTGATGGTGCAGTGGCATCAGATAGGTCTGTGCGACTAGAGCCGGTGCGGATTGTTGACAGCGAGACAAGGACTTTGCGCCGCAAAAGTGTACCCTTGGTGAAGGTACTATGGTTGAATCATGGGAAGGAGGAGTACACCTGGGAGCCAATGGATTTGATGCAGCAACGCTACCCGGAGTTGTTTGCCCAAGGTAGTCTTATTTAAAACGTATGATAAATTTCCTGTTAAGCTTTTTTTTTTCCACACAGCCTAAGCCTGATTTCGGGGACGAAATCTTTTATTTTGTTTATAGGATTTGTAACGTCCCGAATCGCTCTAGGCCCCTAGTGTGTGTGTTTTGAGTCAGGAGGGTTGACTCAAGTCCTGAGAAGTGCAGGGAATTGGGCTGCACTTGTGGAGAAGTGGAGAAATCAGTGCAGAGTGACACGGGAGATGACACGGGTAGTGACACGGCCGTGTCCCTACCCGTGTGCGTCGAGTTGAGCTCGACGAGCCGTGTCGAGATCGTCGAGAATTGTCGAGAATCGTCGAGTGGGGAACACGGGTAGTGACACGGGCGTGTCCCTACCCGTGTGCGTCGAGTTGAGCTCGACGAGCCGTGTCGAGATCGTCGAGAATCGTCGAGAATCGTCGAGAATCGTCGAGTGGGGAACACGGGTAGTGACACGGGCGTGTCCCTACCCGTGTGCGTCGAGTTGAGCTCGACGAGAAGTGTCGAGATGCAACCCGAGAAGTACACGGCCAATGATACGGCCAGGCACACAGCCGTGTCATGTGAACACGGGTCGGGACACGGGCGTGTCCCTACCCGTGTCAAACATTGAACCGACATGGAAACCGCCACGGTCGTTTCGCGGAAGCGGGACACGGGTACGGACACGGCCGTGTCCCTACCCGTGTCATATTTTGCTTATAAGGGGCAGAGGAAACCCTAGCCGTTTTCACTCTCATTTCACCCCCTATCTCCTGTGAGAACTCCTGGTGAGAGGAAAACCGCTGGAGCAAGTTCTACCGGAGGAGATTCGCCATCGCCGTGAAAGAGAAGATGCCGCCAAGGAGAACTACGAGATCCATGGCTAGAAATGGTGGTACCGCTGGAGCCAATGTGAGTTTCCTACCCTCTCCCTTGGTGCTAGATCTTAGATATTTAGGAGAGACATCGGTTCAAGAGAGCTTGATGGAGAGGAGAAGATTTCTAGGTTTGGCCATGCTAGGATTTGAATCCTAGATTTTAGATCTCTTCAACCCTTCCCCTTTTCTTCAATATGACGATGGGTGGAGGGTCTCGTGAGGAGTTTATGGCCTTTGAGGTTGAATAAGGGAGGAGAATATTTCTGGAAAATTTAGGAACGATCGCCTTGAGGAGGAAGACGAACCGATGTCGTTCATTTTCCTTTAAGATGCGCGCAGAATCTGTATTCTGCGCGCAACGATCTTATAGGCCCTTTTTATGTAGGATATGGGCAGATCTGGGCTTTTGGCTAAACACGAAAGTTGTAGCTCTTGGAAATACCTTTCCAACGAGTGGTTGCACGACTTCAGGTGAGGTCTGTGGCCCCGGGAAAACCTAATCGAATTTGCTGTCCGGCAGTTCCTGTACACAGAAACTGTGTTCTGTACGCAGCAGACTTCAAGTCCGATGTCAGATAGGATAACATCAAATCTGGGTTGAGGTCTGAATATAAAAGTTGTAGATCATGGAAATACCTTTCCAACGAGGGGTTACACGCCTCCACCGGATTCCTGTAACTTCAGGAATCTCCGGTTGAAGTTGCTGTCCAGACTATTCCTGCACTTAAAAATCTGGGTTTATAACATTTGGATTTGGATTCGGAGAAACTAATATCACAGGTAACCCTGAGGCTTGGATAAACTCTTATGAATAATTAATTCAGTTGCATAAATGATGAAGATTATTAGTCGGATTCCATGTGATCGAATTGTAAGATAGTATACTTGAATGATTTGACTTGATAGAAGTTAGTAGATTTTTATACATGTGCATCTTGATATATTGTGTTGAAATCACCTGATATGACATATAGAAGGATAACTCATGGCCATGTGAATGTTGAATAGTGGATTGAATTTGGTAGTCCAATACTTAGAGCGTCGCCTTCCTATGGGTAGTATTGTGTAAGTTTGTAAGTGCGGTGTTGACCGCCACTTGTTTTGGGTTGTGTTGAGATAAGGTGTGGATGGATGGTTGGGCTGTGTCCTCGTGCTCACTCCGAGGCCCCTTCCATGATATGTTGATGTGATATTTGCATGTGGTGTGAGTCGACACGCGGTGTCGTAATCCTGGGTTAAGGATAGTGTGGCAGGTCTACGGACTCGCCAGTCGTCACACCGACGGGAGTTGGCAGTTAGACTTGGTCAGTTTGGGCTGTGTCCTCGGTGTTCACGTCCCGAGGCCCCTCCGACCATGTGAACGGTTGGGCTGTGTCCTCGTGCTTTCTTCCGAGGCCCCTTCCGGGTCACGCAAGGCCAGTTCAGGCTGTGTTCTTGGTGCACATCTACCCAAGACCCCGCTGGGCCATAGTACGCATGGGCTCCGCTGTTGTGTTCTTAGCGTTGAGGCGTACGGAGGCCTAGGTGAAGTAGTGTGATACCCGCCTAGTAGTAGAAGTGTCCGTTCTACTGTCACCGCCTGGCCATGGTGGCTGATGCCTGAGAGGTTAGCTACCTACTCGAAAAGTGGGAACTATAGTCTGTGTCGACATAGCAATTGCATGGGTGTGCATGGGTGAGTCATTGCATAGCATTCATAGCATTTCATATCATTGCACCACAAGATCCTCATCGTATAAGTTTGTATGGGCACTCTTATACGATGAGTTACTTTTATGTAACCCGATCCTTAACTTATAAGTTTGTATGAGCATTCTTATAAGTTAAGTTACTTTCCTGCTGTTACTTATACTTGCTAGTTTAGTGTAGCTCTTACTTAAATGCTGATTATGATGTTGTTACTCTTACATTACCTTGCCACCTGCTTGTACTTCCTTTACTTGCATACTTATTATATACTATACTCTTGTTCCTTTTCTCCGCCCGGTGCCGAGGAGTCGCCGGGGGAGCGGATGTGAAACCACTTAGTCGTTTCTACTAACGGTTGTTACGTCTTCCTTTTTAGGAGGTCACGCCGCAGGTAGAGCAGCCGCAGACTACGCAGCAGGACAGCCAGGCCAGGACGACAGGGCCTGATGCGACGGTGCCGTCGATACCGTCTGTTACAGATGTTAATGTTTTGATTACTCTGATGTAGCCCGTTTGGGCAATGTTTAGCTGTACTCTGATATATTGTAGAAGCATGTTTTAGCTTCTCATTATTGATGTATTTAGACATTATAACTTACTGTGGATTTTGACTTCTGGATGCTTATTTATTTGGTTGGGTTGGCATGATTTATTGATATTGTTGTAGCCGGCGGAATAGACATCTTGTGGTACAGGTTAGCCCGTGTGCTAATGCTACCGCAAGGCGGCTGTTCCTGGCATAAGACTCCCCCTTCGTGCCGTATTTTGGGATCCGGGAAGGGGGGGTCTTACAGAGTGTCTGGAGTCTGGAAATATGTTGGCCTTGAACACTTTGAAAACTAAAGAGATCTGAAGATTTGAAAACTTGATCTCCTTGGATGAGTGTTCTTCAGAATTCTTTGAGACAGAAGATTTTTGAATGTCTCTGTAATCTGTATTGTGTGTGTTCTTCTATATGAGAGATTCAAAAAGTTCTATCTTTTATTCTCTGGTACAGAATAGAATATCATTCTCTATCAAGTATAGCCGTTGGCCTGCATTAATTGCATCCTTAATTGCATAATCTCTTCTGGAGGAAAGTCCACAGAATTATTCCTTGAAAAATCCCTTGAAACTTGGTCCAGAAATAAATGAAAACGGCTAGCAAATCTCTGAATTAATTGCAGAATAACTCCTAACTGATTTGAATTTGATTTAAGAAATATCCTAGAAGTTATCTGAAATCGTCGAACTGAGCTCTGCTATCGTCGAGCTGAGCTCAGCGATCTGGAAACATACAGCAGCAAAATATCGTCGATCTGAGCTCAAAGATCGTCGAACTGAGCTCAGAGATAAAGATACAAAGCAGAGTCAAAATCGTCGACCTGAGCTCACCGATCGTCGAATGGAGTTCGACGATATAATGAAGTTGAGCTCAGCGATCGTCGAATGGAGTTCGACGATCTTGTCGAAGTTGAGCTAGACGATCGTCGATCGGAGTTCGACGAATCGTCGTGCTGAGCTCGACGATCAGAATTAGTCTCCAGACAGAGAATCCTGGTCTTCAGGGCAGCTTCCAAACCTAGACTTCTAACCCTTAGACTCAATTCTAATTGACCTATTAAGCTATACAGAAGGTCAAGCAAAGATTCCTAGAGACATAGTGATCCTGACCCAAATTAGTAATAGGGTGTTCCAACAAGGAGCTCGTGTCCTTACAGGTGACACAGCTTTAGATTTTCTTGACCCTTCCGCCATCAGAGTCACAGACTTTTCTCTGCTTGATGTTCTGTTATTCTACTCCTTCTTACGTATATTCATTTGAAGCTCATAGGAGAGCAGCTTTCCGAACAGGTTCTGAGGGTCTATCTCTAACAGCTTCCCAAATTCTCTAATGGCAACAACATTGGTGTCCCAATCCTTACTCAGGGATCTTAGAAAATTGTCGTTGAGTTCGCCATTAGTGAATGTGCGACCATAGTTCCTGAGGCCATTGACGATCTCAAAAAAGATTTCAAAGCTGTCAGCTATGGAATCATTGGCACCTCGCTTGAAGGCTTTGTACTCCTGGTTCATTAATGATCTTTGATCGTCTCTCACTTCTTTAGTACCTTCCATCAGGACAACATGACAGTCCCACTTCTCTTTGGCAGATTTGGGGTGGAATAAGTTCTGGAGCATTGAATCATCCATTGCACTTGCTATGATATTCTTTGCCTTCTTGTCTAGGGAGACTAATGCAATATCATCCTTAGTGAGATCCATCATTTTTTTGTGAATAATAATTGCTGGATTTATCATTGAAGCTTGTGTAGGGATGTGTGGTCCTTCTTCCACTATCTGAAAAATCCTCGCATCAACAACTTCCAAGAAGAACCGTACTCTTTCTTTCAACATGGGAAAGTTTTCCTTGGTGCACATCGGTAGCTTCATAAATGACATATCTTTGCTTCGATACATGGTGAATATGCAGAATCTCTTAATGCTAGATCAAGGATCTTGATCAAGGTGTAAACCTTATTGACCAAAATGCCCCTCTGATACCAATTGAAAGTATCTAGCGCCTACCTAAATCACGTAGAGGGGGTGAATAGGCGATGTTTGTGTCCTTTTACGGAATAAAAATTATCTAAAAATTCCAGCACACAAACATAGAGATTTATAGTGGTTCCCCGTATTGGGTACATCCACTATCCCGCCTCACATATCTACCACGAAGTGATAAATTCGGCTACTTCACCTTTCTCAGATTACCAACAATCTTACAACTTGGAGCAATGCTCCTACACCTTGGAGATAGCACACTCCTACGCCTCGATCCTTAACCGGATCTACACCTCGAAACATAAACTAGATCTACAAATTAGATCCACTAACAGATCAACACTCGGAAGAACAACCTTTCTACAATCTCGGAGACAAAGTTCCTACAAAAGTTAAAACAATTTTTATTACGACAATGAAAATTGTATACGTACAGATCTGAAATCCTCAAGGCACTTCCTTCTTGAAAACTGAAAATCCCGGTGAAGAAGGTTGAGGAAGAAATCTTGTGAAAACATGATCTGAAAACTTAGGATCTAACACGATCAAGTAGATGTTGAAGAATGTTTTAATCTTGGATATGTCGAATCTTTTCTTCTTTTTGAATCGCTACATCGAGAGATGCATAGCAGAGAAGAATGACGATGAAGACGGTGCGGCTTCTCCCAAATTATAAAGTGCGATTGCAATTCTGATTGTTGTAATTATTCTCCATGTTTGGGTTAGTGATTCCTTGAAAAGACTATTTATAGAACATTGTCTAATGGTCTAAAAATCATTAAGGAATGATCCACATGGACCAATCATAAGATACTTAGATTAAATTTAAATCCCGTCAGACAGTTTTAAAAAGAATTTTCTACAAGTCCATTTCTCGAGAAATGACTTGGTTTATCGAGAAATGGCATAGCCTTCTCGAAAAAAATACTTTACGCAAAATCTTTGAATAGAGGAACAGATTTCTCAAGATAGAGCTGGATTTCTTGAGACATTATTTGCTTTTTCAAGAAATGATATGGCTTTCTCGAGAAATTAACTTGACATAAATTCTTAGAACTAAAGGATTGAATTCTCGAGAAAGATTTAGTTTCTCGAGAAAAGGACTTGGCTTCTCGAGAAATAATTTTAACTTCTCGAGAACTACTTTCCTTTTTCGAGAAATGAACTTGGTTTCTAGAGAAATCTTCAGGTCTTCTCTCGAGAAAAAAGACTTAGAATATTTTCAGACAATTTTCTGAGAAGTCTAATGGTTTCTCGAGAACAGCTTGCTTTCTCGAGAAATGTACTTAGACTTCTCGAGAAACAGACTTCAATTTCTCGAGAAATAAACTTAGAAAAATTTTAGAAAAATTTTCTTTTCTTCCTTGTTGAAAACCAGCAACCCTTCCTTTCTACCATTTCTTTAGTACCTGAATATGAATTGCATCCTAATAGACATGTTACACTTGATTCAACACCATAGATCACACAATGAGAGATTATATTGCATAATCCTGTGTTTAGTGACTCATTGTAAACTAACATTGCTCTTCACTTAGCAATAATGACCTCCAAGCACTCAAATAAAAATAACATCAAATACATACTTAATTTATCTTAGTTCAAGGGTGACTTCACACAAATCTAGATTATTGTAGATACAATACCCAACAGTTTATGAGCATCATATGTGTCACAACCCGTATATTCACCGCATAAAAATAACTTATCAGAGTAAGGGAAAATGCGCGTCATGATGCCACGTCAGTAGGGGATAACTGCGGACGGTCAGGTAGACACCTGCTAACATGAAGAAAGATTCCTTCAGTTATTTTAAGGAAAAATCAGCTAAATGCAAGAGTTAGCCGTATCCCTCGGCTTGGTGGCTCACTTAGTCCACGAATCAAAATATAGTTATACGCTGCGGAAAAATACTTTTTTAGATTGACTTAAACATCCTACATGAGTATAAACGTCCCCAAAGGACAACTCATTGTATGCAAGCCTCTAAATTTATAATAGTAGTAAGGATAGTTTTTACGGTCGCCAAATATAACAAGCTAGAGTTTTTAAAATTATGCAGTGCATGAAATAGTAGTAATAGATTTTATAGTTGAAAATACCTAACATGCATTCCTAGCATAAATGATCCCAGATGGCAAGTAGTACACATCCACATATAGAAAAAACTAAGCAGCTAGCAAGTATCAAAAGTAACAATATTGTGGCCGTCAACAACTGACACGAACCCACATACAGAAAAGTATGTCTGAACCAGTAACTAAAATAAACAACAAACTACCTCGTTGAGACGAGGTAACAGCCACGACCAACACTGCCGCCCAGAAACTCCAAAACTAGCTCTGCTATCTACTACTGCTCTGAACCTGAGGCATTCAAAAGACAGAACACCTCAACAAGAAGGAACAAATGGTGGCAGAAATTAATAAGCCCAAATAAACAAAGGTCGAAGGGGTACCAACCCAAGACCAACAGTACTGAAATAAAGTACCAAAGAGGAACAAGTCATCATCATGAAAAAGAACTCTTACGTGATTCATCACGTACAACAATAGCACACCAGATGCACGAGGCTATAAGTTGACAACATGTATAATTCGAAAGGAAGAAATACAAATCCTTTATTAGGCACCTATGGTCGACTTTACCCAAAAACACAGGCGTGGTGGTCACTCGTGGACACATCGCGCACCCAGAAACCCGGATATAAAATCCATCCAACTGCGAGGGAGTCTCATACTTTCCACCATAGACCGCAGACATCCAAAAGTCAGGTAGACTTCCACAGGGCACTAATGAAGGAAACAAACATTGCGGAGGTGGAATCGTCCACTAACTCCCACAATCAAGAAAACCACCAAGAAAACACCACATATCTCGAGATTTGGCTTGCCAGATTCTACTTGACATTACTATATACAAGATGTGCTTGATCAACCCTTAGGAATGATTTACAGACCTAATTAAACTCTAATATGTTCAGTAACGATAAATAAGGCAATTAAAGCCAATACTAAAAACATTATATCAAACCTATAAGAAGTTACCAGATTCAGTTAACAAAACAAGATTTAGAAATTCTCAAGTGATCGAAAGATTAGACATAACTATAACTTAAAAAGAAGATAAAGGAACAAAACTCATTCATTACCATAAAATCGTACAAGGGGAAATGAGGGGAAACCACCACTTGCCTTGGTTTTACCAGAAAAGTACTCTGAATCACTCCAAGTCGTAGATCGGGGCAAAAGGATGCGGGAGGAGTTGTAATCTGAACAAGAACGGCCGAAAAGGAGATTAGGGACGAAAAACCCTAATGAGAAATCTCAAGAAACGGGGAAGATATTACCACGATGGCGTAGCTCTCGGCGAGAGCTTTCCGGATCTATGATCTGATGAAGATTTCGAGCACCGGAGCACCGTCGGTGGCCACCTGGAGAAGTACGGACGGACGACCTAAGTCTCACACACCGCTCTGGTTCGGGAAGAAGAAGAAATTCTCGGTCGGTTAAATGAAGAAGAAGAAGAAGAAAGTATTTATACCCAAACAGCAGAAATAAACCGGGTTCAAGAACTACTCGAGTACTATAAGGGTACTACTCGGGTGCAGCAAGGGATATTCGAGTACAAGAAAAAGGCTACTCGAGTAGTAAGGTGACTACTCGAGTACTCGAATGGAACTACTTGAGTAGTCAGGAAACTACTCGAGTACTAAACAAGGAACTACTCGAGTAGTAAGATCACTACTCGAGTACACGGATAGAACTACTCAAGTAGTAAGGTAACTACTCGAGTACTCGAAAAGAACTACTCGAGTAGTAAGGCAACTACTCGATTACTCGCAAAGAACTACTCGAGTAGTAAGGCAACTACTCGAGTACTCGAAAAGAACTACTCGAGTAGTAAAGCAACTACTCGAGTACAAGAAGAGACCTACTTGAGACACAGGAATTTAACTCGAGTAAGGACAGAAAGAAGCACTCGTGTGGGTGAAAAAGACTACTCGTGTATATAAAAAAACATCACTCGAGTAACCGAATTATATTACTCGAGTACCAGAATTACATTACTCGAGTACTAAAAACTTGGTACTCGAGATCATAGAAGCAGGACACGAGTGGTATATACAGGTACTCGAGAGAGACTCCTAAGTACTCGAGAACTTCAGACAAAACTTTGCATGAATAGTAACCTTTACATATATATCCAAAAAACTAAACTATATGATTGAACATTAAAATACATTTTTGAATAGTACTATAATATTAAAATAATCATATTTATATATTTTTGAATAAGAAAACACGAGTTCAAAACGGAGCCCCAACGCGCGCCGAATTGAATGAAACTCGCACCGTAGGCGAATACTGACGCTACGAACACAACGACGAAGTCAAAACCAAAATCTGGCGAGCCATTCCCGAGATATAAATCTTCAAATTATATGGCAAACATAAACAAACCAAAACTTCAATCGCGCGCCGAGGCTTCAAAAATGCTCGGATTGCGACGAAACTTGACGAGCAAGTCCAAAATTACATAACTTAAATTTCAAATGCAAAATTTTCCCATTACAACAAGAATTCGGCTGACTCGACCGCACGGACGAGAAAATACCTTAACGGCATTACGTCGTCAACTCGACGTTAAAGTAATGCCACGATGTCATAAATATGACGTTTCCCATTCCTATAAAATCACCGTAGAATCGGGGGCGTTACAGTCACTCCCCCTAAAAAGAAGTTTCGTCCCGAAACTTTATACAACTCCAAAACCAAATCAAAACGATAGAATCAAATAAAACTGAAAACATAACGACATACCCGAAACTAGGAGAAGAGGTGCGGATGAGATTCTCTCATTGCTGAATCCAATTCCCACGTTGCGCTCTCGACATCCTGGTTTCTCCAAAGAACCTTGACCATAGGAATGGTCTTTCTCCGCAACACACACTCTTAAGAATCTAGAATACGAATAGGTTCTTCCACATACATGAGGTTGGGCTGAATCTGGGGTATCGAGTCGAGGACTTGACGATCATTACGAACACACTTCCGTAACTGGCTCACATGGAACACATCATGGACACCAGGGAAGGTCGCAGGCAAATCCAGCCTATAAGCTGACACTCTGATGTGCTCAAGAATCTGGAAAGGTCACACATACCGGGGGTCTAACTTGTGGTTCCTTCCAAACCTTTTAACGCTAGACATCGGAGAAACCTTCAGAAAAACCAAGTCTCCAACCGAAAACTCCAGATCAACCCTTCCCTGATTAACATACTTCTTATAGTGCTCTTGAGCCACATGGAGATTTTCTCGAATATGAGTCACATCACAATTCATCTCTTCAAGGGCTTCCAGACCTAGCAATGGTCTCTCACCAACTTCAGCCCAAAACAAAGGAGTTCTACAACGCCTCCCAAATAAGGCCTCAAACGGGGCCATCTGCAGACTCTCTTGATAACTATTATTGTATGCAAACTCCATGAGTCTGAGATGCTCATCCAAAGCACCACCATGATCCAAAATATAACACCTGATCATATCTTCTACAATCTGATTTGCCCTTTCTGTCTGACCATTCGTTTGCAGATGATAGGCGGTGGAATACCTTAAATCGATACCCAACCCCTCCTGTTAACTCTTCCAAAAGCGAGACGTAAATCTAGAGTCCCGATCTGATATAATGCTAACAGACACTCTATATAAGCTGATGACCTCTTCAAGATATATCTCAGCTATCTTCTTCATCGAATACCCAATCTTAAACGGAACAAAGTGAGCACACTTTGTCAATCTATCGACTATCACCCAAACGGAGTCATGCCCACGTGGAGATCTTGGTAGACCGGTGATGAAATCCATTAAAATACTCTCCCATTTCAAACTTGGAATTTCAAGCGGTGTCAACTTACCACCAGGCCTTCTATGATCAGCCTTAACACGCTGACACGTATAACATTCTGATACAAACTTCGGGATATCATTCTTCATCCCTGACCACCAAACAATTTGCTTTAGATTCTTATACATCTTAGTGGAACCAGGGTGGTAGGCTACACTGGAACCATGACCTTCCGCACAGATCTTAGCCCGAATATCGCCAAAGGCGGGGACACAAAATCTACCTCGATACTTCAATTTCTCCAACTCATCCAAAGAGAAATCAGGGAGCTCTCCCTTCACAGTTCTATTCCTGTGGTGCAACAAATCAGGATCATCCTTCTGATGTGCCCGAGTAAGGGAAATCCAAGAGGGTTCTTCCACTCCCAAACTAGTAGGCACAGTACGACTCCCAACCTCAATATCCATCAACAAAAATTCTTCTACCAGGGTCTGTACCGACAGACTGAAAATTTTAGCGGTCTTTCTACTCAAAGCATCGGCTACAACATTAGCCTTTCCTGGATGATAAAGAATTTCCACTTCATAATCAGCCACATATTCTAACCACCGACGCTGGCGCAGATTTAGTTCTTTTTGAGTGAAGACGTACTTCAAACTCTTGTGGTCCGTATAGATCTTGCATAACACGCTATATAATAAGTGTCGCCAAAGATTCAGCGCATAAATTACAGCAGCAAACTCTAAATCCTGCGTAGGATAGTTTCTCTCATGAGTCTTTAGTTGCCTCGATCCATACGCGATCACCTTACCATCTTGCATTAAAACACAGCCAAGTCCGATGTGTGATACATCAACATACACAGCATACTCAACTTTTTTAGTAGGCAAGGTTAAAATTGGTGCAGTACATAATCTCTTCTTCAATTCCTAAAAAGCCTCTTCACACTTATCACTCCAAATAAACGCAATATTCTTCTGAGTAAGTCTAGTTAGTGGAACAGACAACACCGAAAATACTTCCACAAATCTTCTATAATATCCAGCTAGGCCTAAGAAGCTCCTAATCTCCTTAGGTTTAGGCGGTCTCTCTCATTCCATCATGACAAAAATTTTGGTCGGGTCTACAGAAATACCTTCCTTGCTTACGACATGACCCAGAAAGGACACCTGAGGTAGCCAGAACTCACATTTGCTCAACTTTACATAAAACTTATGCTCCCTCACAGTCGACAAAACCAAATGCAAATGCTGAGTATGCTCCACAACATTGCGGGAATACACCAAGACATCATCTATGAACACAATAACAAATCGGTCCAAGAAATACTTAAACACCATATTCATCAAATCCATGAAAGCAGAGGGTGCATTGGTTAAACCAAAAGACATCACCAAAAACTCATAATGTCCATGCCGCGAATGAAACGCGGTTCGGGGAATGTTTGCCTCACGAATTCTCAACGGGTGGTAGCCTAAGCGAAGATCGATCTTTGAAAACACTGAGCTACCACGCAACTGATCGAACAAATCATCAATCCTTGGCAGGGGATATCTATTCTTAATGGTTACCTTGTTCAATTCCCTATAATGGATGCAAAGCCTCATCGATCCATCTTTCTTCTTGACAAACAAAACAGGAGCACCCCATGGAGAAGAACTTGGTCTAATAAAACCACAACTCAGCAACTCATCGAGCTGAGTACGCAACTCATCCAACTCATGCGGAGCCATACGGTACGATGCTTTGGCAATAGGACGAGTACCTGGCTCGAGGTCTATCACAAACTCTATCTCCATTTCAGGAGGAAGTCCTGGAAGACTATCAAGAAAGACATCTGGAAACTCTCGCACCACCGAGACATCCTCAAGATGTGGTGTAACAAAAGCTATTCCCAGAGCAGAAATAGAAACCAAAAACGCCTCGCAACCAGACTCTATAGCACGACAAGCACGTACCACGGAAATGACAGGGGAAACACTGTCCTGAAATCCATAGACGCTCATAGGTTGTCCGTCGTCCATCCTGAAATCCAGTCGCTTAACATTGCACTGTGTGACCGCATCATACTTGGACAGCCAGTCCATGCCCAAGATCACGTCGAAATCAGCCAGATCTAAAATCATCAAATCCGCAAAGGCCAGAAATTTGCCAAGATAAATAGGGCATCTCCGAACTCCTTGATTAGATATCACTGAATCACCGGAAGGGAGCTTGACATTGAAGGAGTCTCCTAATTGATCCACACCCAGGTGATGCTTATCAAAAAATCTCCGGGCCACAAAGGAATGGGTGGAACACGAATCAAAAAGAACGCGCGCCCACCTATTCCGCACCTTAAACTCCCCTAAAAGCGTAGCATATATAACTAAACGAACGATAACTCGGGTAACAACGATAAATAACGAGGATAAATTAAACTGGGCCTAACCTGATATCACTTGCGTAGAGGTTTGAGCTTCCTTGCTGGTCATCACGTTCAGCTTTCCTTCAGCCTCTCTCTTTCCCGAATCCACCAACTCTTTGCCAGGCCATTTAACTGATAGGCTGCAATCATCACCTTCTGGGCTTCTAGAATCACAAAATACGAAAACATCTCCTCGATGGGGATGATCCAATCATCTATAATCAGAAAGTTAGCACTCCCATCGTAGGTAGGGGGTCCCAATCGTTGGAAGTGCAATATAAAATTCATTTCTGGTGGTATCACCATCGGGGGTACTAGAGGAACAAGGGTATCGGGCACGGGTTGGCCCAAGGCAGGCTCTTGCACTAAAGGTTGCTGTGCGGGAGCGGTAGACAACAAAGACTGAATTTGCGATTGCATCGCAACTATATGTCTCATCAGAGCTTCATTGCTCTGATGCAGACCCTCGATAATCGCATCACTTTGCACACCTGATGACTCACCCTCCGATTGGGGAGTCGACCTCATCGCTGGATGCTTTGGCGGCATTTCTAAAAAGCAAACAGACAACTCATCAAAATCCTAGCTTACAACAAGGCAACACGACTTGTTCAGACCATACTTCAAAGACACTTGCTTGCTTTGCAACTTTCTCTAGGATTGTATAATGATGTTATGTCCTACTTAGGATGATATCCTCTCATCCTATTGACTCTTATGCCTATGACATGAATGCATGGATTCTTTATTCTTATTTAAAATCATGTGTGTACATGTGTCATCATGTAAACCTTAACTTAGCACGCGTTCTTATGCAATGATATGTAATGTATGTAGTGTTATGTATTCTATAAAGTCCCTAATGCATGTTATGAGCAGCGTACACATGAAATATTATGCATCTCATACTATATAACATCACATGCAACGAGAAAAGAAAACGTGTTAATGGGCACCCGTGTGATGGTGGTTATGCATCCCATACTACATAACCGTCACATGTTACCTCCTATGGTGGATCCATATACAAACACATATTATGCATCACATACTACATAATATGCCCCGTATACTTCCTATCAAGCTATTAGTGTAGTGACTATGTTTCGGCTAAGCCATACTGATGACACATTGGTGTGTGTATGAAATGACACTAAATAACCTACACTAACAAGAGAAGGTTGCCCGACCAATTGTCAAGCAACCTCCCTCTGATACCAACTGTCACAACACGCATTTTCACCGCATAAAAATAACTTATCAGAGTAAGGGAAAATGCGCATCATAATGCCATGTCAGCAGGGGATAACTGCGGACGCTCAGGCATACACCTAATAACATGAAGAAAGATTCCTTCAGTTATTTTAAGGAAAAATCAGCTAAATGCAAGGGTTAGTCATATCCCTTGGCTTGGTGGCTCACTTAGTCCACGAATCAAAATATAGTTATACGCTGCGGAAAAATACTTGTTTAGATTCACTTAAACATCCTACATGAGTATAAACGTACCCAAAGGACAGCTCATGGTATGCAAGACTCTAAATTTATAATAGTAGTAAGGATAGCTTTTACGGTCGCCAAATATAACAAGCTATAGTTTTTTAAATTATGCAGTGCATGAAGTAGTAGTAATAGATTTTATAGTTGGAAATACCTAACATGCATTTCTAGCATAAATCATCTCAGAGGGCAAGTAGTACATATCCACATATAGAAAAAACTAAGCAGCTAGCAAGTATCAAAAGTAACAATACTGTGGGCATCAACAACTGACACGAACTCACATATAGAAATGTATGTCTGAACCAGTAACTAAAATAAACAACAAACTACCTCGTTGAGACGAGGTAACAGCCACGGCCAACACTGCCGCCCAGAAACTCCAAAACTAGCTCTGCTATCTGCTACTGCTCTGAACCTGAGGCATTCCAAAGACAGAACACCTCAGCAAGAAGGAACAAATGGTGGCAGAAATTAATAATCCCAAATAAAAAAAGTTCATAGGGGTACCAACCCAAGACCAACAGTACTGAAATAAAGTACAAAAGAGGAACAAGTCATCATCATGAAAAAGAACTCTTACGTGATTCGTCACATACAACAATAGCACACCAGACGCACGAGTCTACAAGGTGACAACATGAATAATTCGAACGAAAGAAATAAAAATCCTTTATTAGGCACCTGTGGTCAACTTTAACCAAAAACACAGGCGTGGTGGTCACTCGTGGACACACCACCCAAAAACTCGGATATAAAATCCATCCAACTGCGAGGGAGTCTCATACTCTGCACCATACACCGCAGACATCCAAAAGTCGTGTAGACTTCCACAGGGCACTAATGAAGGAAATAAACACTGCGGAGGTGGAATCGTCCACTAACTCCTGCAATCAATAAAACCACCAAGAAAACACCACATATCTCAAGATTTGGCTCGCCAGATTCTACTTGACATTACTATATACAAGACGTGCTTGATCAACCTCTAGGAATGATTTACAGACCTAATTAAACTCTAATACATTCGATAACGATAAATAAGGCAATTAAAGCCAATACTAAAAAACATTATATCAAACCTATAAGAAGTTACCAGATTCAGTTAACCAAACAAGATTTAGAAATTCGCAAGTGATCAAAAGATTAGACATAGCTATAACTTTGAAAGAAGATAAAGGAACAAAACTCATTCATTACCGTAAAATCAGACAAGGGGAAACGAGGGGAAACCACCACTTCCCTTGGTTTTACCGGAAAAGTCCTCTGAATCACTCCACGTCGTAGATCGGGGCAAAAGGATGCGGGAGGAGTTAAAATCTGAACAAGAACGGCCGAAAAGGAGGATAGGGCCGAAAAACCCTAACGAGAAATCTCAAGAAACGTGGAAGATATTACCACGATGGCGTATCTCTCGGTGAGAGCTTTCCGGATCTATGATCGGATGAAGATTTCGAGCACCGGAGCACCGTCGGCGGCCACCGGGAGAAGTACGGACGGACGACATAAGTCTCACACGACACTCTGGTTCGGGAAGAAGAAGAAATTCTCGGTCGGTTAAATGATGATGAAGAAGAAGAAATTATTTATACCCAAACAGCAGAAATAAACCGGGTTCAAGAACTACTCGAGTACTATAAGGGTACTACTCGGGTGCAGCAAGAGATACTCGAGCACAAGAAAAGGGCTACTCGAGTAGTAAGGTGACTACTCGAGTACTCGAATGGAACTACTCGAGTAGTCAAGAAACTACTCGAGTACTCAACAAGGAACTACTCGAGTAGTAAGATCACTACTCGAGTACACGGAAAGAACTACTCAAGTAGTAAGGTAACTACTCGAGTACTCGAAAAGAACTACTCGAGTAGTAAGATAACTACTCGAGTACTCTCAAAGAACTACTCGAGTAGTATGGCAACTTCTCGAGTACTCGAAAAGAACTACTCGAGTAGTAAAGCAACTACTCGAGTACAAGAAGAGACCTACTCGAGTCGCAGGAATTTCACTCGAGTAAGGACAGAAAGAAGCACTCGTGTAGGTGAAAAAGACTACTCGTGTATATAAAAAAACATCACTCGAGTAACCAAATTATATTACTCGTGTACCAGAATTACATTACTCGAGGATTAAAAACTTGGTACTCGAGATCATAGAAGCAGGACACGAGTGGCATATACAGGTACTCGAGAGAGACTCCTAAGTACTCGAGAACTTCAGACAAAACTTTGCATGAACAGTAACCTTTACATATATATCCAAAAAACTAAACTATATGATTGAACAGTAAAATACATTTTTGAATAGTACTATAATATTAAAATAATCATATTTTATATTTTTGAATATGAAAACACGAGTTCAAAATGGAGGCCCAACGCGCGCCGAATTGAATGAAACTCGCACCGTAGGCGAATACTGACGCTACAAACACAACAACGAAGTCAAAACCAAAATCCGACGAGCCATTTCCGAGCTATAAATCTTCAAATTATACGGCGAACATAAACAAACCAAAACTTCAATCGCGTGCCGAGGCTTCAAAAATACTCGGATTGCGAAGAAACTTGACGAGCAAGTCCAAAATTACATAACTTAAATTTCAAATGCAAAATGTTCCCATTACAATAAGAATTAGGCCGACTCGACCGCACGGATGAGAAAATGCCTTAACGGCATTGCGCCGTCAACTTGACGTTAAAGTAATGCCACGACGTCATAAATAAGACGTTGCCCATTCAAATAAAATCACCGAAGAATCGGGGGCGTTACAATATGCAAGGAACAACCCAATCTCTTCGAGTATAGCCATTACAGCAAATGTCTGATCGAAGTCGATCCCTTCTTCCTGTCTGTACCCTTGAGCTACAAGCCTGACTTTATTCTTTATAATTACTCCAGTCTCATCCAGCTTGTTTCTAACTATACATTTGGTACCGATCACGTTCAGTCCTTTAGGCCTGGGAACCAACTCCCATACCTTGTACCTTTAAAACTGGTTAAACTCCTCTTGCGTAGCCATTATTCAAGAGGCATCCTTGTTTCTTCTTCAAATTTCTTTGGCTCAGCCTTAGACAAAAAGCTAAGATGTAGATCTTTGTTAGTAGTACCTCTTCCTATTCTTACACCGTCACCTGGCACTTTAATGATCAGATCAACAATGTGATCTCTTAGGTGTCTGAACACTAGATTTATTCCTCTCCCACTAGCAAGTTCAACAACATCAATTTCATATCCTATAGGCTAAGGTATCTCTTCATCTATTAGTTCTTCTTCCACCACACTTGGATCGACGACTGTGACTGAGCTTGGAGAATCTTTCTTGGCTGCTTCTTCCCAGCTTAGTTTCTTTAACCTGGTACCTGCATCTAAATGAATAACACTAGACGAGCTGCTATGTAGCATGCTTGTCTCATCAAATACAATATTCGTAGACACTTCTAGTACATGGGTTTTCTTGCTAAAAAAACTGATATGCCTTATAATGGCTACAATAACCTACGAAAATAACTTCAAAACAGTTTTCACTAAACTTTGTATGATAATACTTCTCATTATTTAGTACAAAGAATTTACTGCCAAAGATACTAAAGTAGGAAAAAGTCAACTTTCTGCCTTTCAACAATTCGTAGTTATTCTTAAAATGGATTTTGCTGACTAATGCTCTATTTTGCACTTGTCAAGCTGCGTTGACTACTTCGACCAAGAAGTACTCTGGTAGTGAAGCGTCATTCATCATAGTTGTACATACTTCAATGAGGGTTATGTTGCTTCTCTTGATAACTCCATTCTATTATGGAGTACGTGGAGAGAAAAACTAATGAAAGATATCTTGACTTCCATAGAATTATGTCATGGCCCCAAACTCAAATTTTGTTCTATGATCACTTCTGATTTTGACCACAGAGCAGTTTAACTCATTCTAAATTTACCTAACAAAATTAGTGAATGCCTCTAAGGTGTTTTACTTGTGTTTCAGAAAGAACACCTAAGTAAAATGAGAGTATTCATCAACAATGACCAACGTATAGACTTTACCTCCTAAACTATGAATTCACATAGGACCATATAAGTCTATATGAAGTAAATATAGATATATAAAAGAGTTTTTTTCAGTAATGCCCTTAAGAGTAGTCCTTGTCTGCTTACCCATTTGGCATGAGTGACATGGACTCTCTTTAAGGCACTTAATGTTGGGAGCATCACGCACTATGTTTTGAGAAAATAGTATATTAATAGTTTTTAAATTTATGTGTTAATCTCTTGTGTCATTGGTCACAGAGAGACACACCATATTTTGCCAAAAAAACATACTGGTGTAGAATTGTCTAAGCATAGAAAATTTAAGCAGAAAATATTTTTACTCCGAGTGCCTGTTAAGACTATCTACAAATTGGCAGACAATTTTAACTGACACTTGTCCTTGTAGAAGTCAACGATATAGCCTTTATCACATAATTGGCTTATGCTGATTAGATTATGTTATAATCCATTAACATATGTGACTTCTGCGAAAGAAATTATACCGTTGGTAATCATATTGTAACCTTTAGTGATTCCCCGGTCAGACCCTCCAAAGATGAATTTTGGACCGTCTTTGACAGGGGTATATTCTTGCAATAGGCTTCTTATCCCGGTCATATGCCAAGAACATCCACTGTCCAAATACTAGATTGGAGTTTTGTTGGGCTTTAGACATACCTGCAATCATAAATTATTTTCCCTTAGGAACCCAAACAGATTTGGGTCCTTGGTTCCTTATTACCTTAACACCACTTGTGTAACCCCCCATCCTTCACACAACATATAATAGAAGGTGTGGACGAGCCTCGATTCCATATACTACGAATAGACGTAGGAGTTACTAATTGAGACCATAATCCAAATACAAGCATCCTAACACAGAGTGCATTCTAACAAAAGTAATTTAAAGGTTAAAATGAACCCAACCAACTGAATGTCCACTAACAAAAAAGTAGGAATGATAAACCAAATACATAAATAGTCTTGCCCTTAAGGCCTTACATTGATCAACTTAAATAAAATTGTCTTGCATACATCGGCATGCAGGCCGACCACATATAAATAATATTGTAAATGGGTAATTCTCATTGGTCTTCATGGGCCAGCTTAGCAATCATGGGCTCCAGCTCGCTATTTCTCGCTTGGCTCGACTGTACCTACACGAAACATTCCACTACAATGGTAGCAAACAATAGCAACAGTCAGCATTAGCTGACCAAATTATAACAACCCCACTCCTCAATCGGGGTGGCAGTGCTCCTTCCCTACAGGCATTATTATAATCAAATACTGGTATCCAGATCTTGCAACTTAAGCACCATTCACAACAAACGTTGTCACTTCCGACCACACTCCACGTGCACTCAGGGCATATTATTGGTGTACCGGAATTCCCAGGGTACCAACACCATTCTCAGTGACGGTTAGCATACTTGAGAATTTTCTAGTCTTTCTAAGCCGAAGCCAAAGACTCGCCTCTATGGCTACGACTAGTGATGGTGATCCCCATCCAGAGTCGGAGTATTCGGCTCATCTAGGATTTGTTGTTAAATCATATCATACGTGTCTGGTAGGCAAATTAAGTAGCAAACCACAAGAAGGTCCTGAAAGTGTTTATCCTGCTTAGCGAGATCAGCAAAAAAGGTCGATGTTGTAGAAGTTCAGCACCAAGAGTTTGAACCTCTTGATAAGCAGCAGTAGGAGTCATGACGGGTCGAGCAAAAAAATCCACATAAAAAGTATAAATGCACATAGTTTGCTCTCCCTTAGAGTACAAAGCAACAATATGATTCTAGGCATCCTTGACCGTCTGATCATGTCAAATGATGGGAAGACACTCATCAAAAAAACTATTGGCCAACAGAGTTCCAACGCATAAGTATCATCCTAATCATCAAAAGAAATATAGCCAAAAGGAGGGGATCATCCATCAAATGATGACGCTTACACTGAGAGCGCAACAGGAAAATAAAAGACACTACAATTAGTGTAATTTGGACCTATAAGCTTAGAATCAGTACCCAAATTACCAGAAGTATAAGTAGAAGAAAGAGAGAGATGATCAGAGAAAATGGATGAAGAAGATAGAGTGTCCTTCGAGAACGACAACAGGTCACACGGTTTAACCAAACAAACTGCGTGAACAAGAAAAAGTAGGAGACCGTCAGAGAAGAAAAACAACCCACAGGAGCACAGGATATATAAAATACGCGAACAGCAGTGAAGTCACGCAAACATAAAAGAAAGCAAAGGGAGGGCAGGGTGGGAAGAAGCTGTGCGAACAAAAGAAGTTGCGCGAACAAAAGAAATATAGAAGCGATTAGAAAAGAGAACTGCTCGCAAATTGGAGGACAGAGCCGATTAGCTCTGATACCATGTAAAAAGAGCTAAATAATGGAAAATTTTATTGCTCCAAAAAGATAATTATTACAAAGGTATGCCCCTTATTTATAGAAACAAGGGACATGAGAGAATACAAGTAATGTGGGACTAAATACAAGCCCCGCAGGCGTGGCAGTTTGACCATGTAAATCTGCCAGACTATACAAAAAATACAATCTCCTGAGAAGCCTCTGAATACCAGTTGCAGCTAACCGCCAGACCTTTTTTGTGGCTAACCTCCAGAACACTACTGCAGCTAACCTCTAGTCCGTTGTTGTGGCGAACCACCATACCACTACTGCGGCTAACCTCTAGACCGTTGTTGCGACTTACCATGAGACTGTTGCTACGGCTAATGACTAGACCGTTGCTACAGCTAACCTCCAGACCGCTGCTGCGTCTAACGTCTAGTCCGCTACTGTGGCTAATCCCTAGACCGTTGTTGCGATAAACTACCAGACCGCAGCTTCAGCTAACCTATAGGCCGCTGTTGCGGATAGACACGAGGCCACTATTGCGGATAACCACAAGGCCGCTACTGATGCAGGCTTGCACGTTTGACAATGAATAAATCCACAGACTAGCACGTATACCTTTCTTCGATCCAAATCCTACACTCGCACAATCGTTCTATGCAGCACCACGTTAATTAATTCTATCAATTATATGTTAGCATATGGGTAGCCAAACCGATTAGGATCGAATAGAGGCGATAGGCCAATATTCTTTCCAGCTAAAAGGACCAACCCGGTCCGATCGAGCGAAGGCTGTACCAAAAGAGATCTACCAAAAATAATGATTCAGAAACAGCAGACCACTCCCAACAAAAGAAAACGAAGGTTCGCCAAACCTTTTCGAAATTAAATCAGTCAAGATTATCACAAACCAATCAAAATAAAACCACAATTATTCAACACTTCAAGATGCAATGCCAAGAATTTCCACCACAAGAATATCTAGGAAAGAGAAACACACAAAGGTAGGAATTTTTCGTTACCCAACCAGAATGGATGATTCAGGTTTCTCTACTTCGATCGCCCTTCAATGGCTATGCCGGAGTCTCGTCGGAAGGTGAGGAAACTTGCCCGCCTTCGTCGCTTCATGCAGGAGTTGGAAACACAAGGGATGATCTTGAGTCTTGGCCGTGTTTTTCGACAACAAATGGATATGTGGGCTGGTTGTGTTTTCTTATTGGAGGTCAGGTTTGGGTGAGGAGTTGTGTTGTCGGTTTGGGTGAGGGTGATGGGGGGCCGGGATTGTGGAAGGAAGTGGCCGAACTTGTGGTTCTAAGGAGGGGGTCGGGTATCCTTTTAGAGATGAAAGGGGGGAGGTGATAGTAGATAGGAGACCGAATAGAGGGAGGGGATAAGGGGTGGCCGGCGGCCAAAGAGAGGGGAGGAGGAGTGGTGGCCGAAAGTTGCCAAAAGAGGGTGAGGAAAAGGGGCGGCTAGGAGAGAAGAGGAGTGCCTTGGACGAAATATTGAATGGGAGGCAGGAGAACGGAATTCTCAAGAGGGGGAGAATTAGGGTTTTAACTTTTCATTCATTCTTCATTAATTCAATATGAGAACGTACATGTCTTTAAATAAGATTTACAACACTCACATAGCTACATGCATCCCATAATAAAACAACACACCTAAAGTTTGAACAACATGACATAAACATTAAATGGAAATGAAATAACACTGCAATTAAAACAAACATAAAAATGACTTAATAATTATTAATAATTATAAATATTTTTTTAATAATTATTAATAAATTGGTTTGCACCCCGGGCGGATATTATGGCGATGCTCCATATGATCATCACGGCGCCGCAAATCTTTATTCGGAGGCGGAGAAAGTTCTTCTATAAGCGCGCCGTCACCGTCTTCAATATTTTGAGGGCTGTCATCTCCATAAATCCTCCCCCGCTCAAAACTACTCATCACCAATGAGTTGGTCTGAAAGTACCGGTGCAGGAGAGCACATCCAAAAAGAACAAGTAGCATCAAACAACACCACTTGGCGAGGAGAGCACATCATCTTCGAGTATCCTGTCATGCAAAAAGGTGGTCCTGGAGAACCTTTGAAAAGCATTAAGCAATAAAGGAAAATAAGTTTCTACATTAACAACCAACGTACCTCCAGTGAAGACCGATGAAGAGAGCAATCCAGGCATAAGCTCCCTACCCAAAACATAAGAAAACAAAGTGGACCCAAACAGACTGGCAGATAATTGAAGTGGTGGAGAAATATATGACGTTAAATTAGAAACATTAAAAATATGAGTAATGTAACAACCACATCCGTTCATATGGTATATACTAGAAGGTATGGACGGGGCCCCACAACATATATCACAAAACAGGCGGAAAAGTTATGGGATGATACCAGAGTAGCGCAGCGCACCTTAACATATTACATTCTAGCGGAAGCCTATACTAACACTTGAACTCCACACTTGAATGTCCAACATATTAAACAACTCCACATTGTATATATATAAGAGGAATGTCTTACAACAACACGAAAGTTGGCCTTATGACCTTACATGGCTTTCAAACAGTGGCCTAAACATTGGCGCGCAGGCCGGCCACATTAAAAGAAAACACAACATTCATCCAAATAGCCTTCGAGGGCTAGCAGCAGCAGCAGGTACATCAACCTTTATGCGTCCCGCTTGGCTCTCCAGCACCTGTACAGGGACAATCCACCCAACGGTGGCAAACAGAGGCAACGGTCAGTATTCAGCTGACCAAATTATAATGACCCTACCCCCTTCCCGGGGCAGCGGTATTCTTCCGTGCAGGCATAGCATTCACAAGCATGTATATAATTCATACAAATGAGCTCTCACGCACACACATGCCATCACAACCATCCGCCACCCGGCCCGACGATCCGTTCACTCAGGGCAAATTCTTGTTGTACCGGCGAACCAGTTTCCCACTACCGTATTAGGGCCACAACCCAACGACAACTCTCTTGAGCATTTACTCCATGGCGTGCAGCCAGAGTTCTAGTCTTAAAACACTGGGATGGCCCATAGCCCCCCATAGTATCATGGCATGCAGGCCTAAGACTCTCGCTATGCGCTCCAACAGATCGCACCTTCTGGTCCACGTCGGACGAACATAATGTAGGTTGGATCCTCCACCCCCTATTGCTCAAATTGCCTTGCCTTCACCGAGTACGGTGTACTCGCGGCTTAATCAAAGTCTCGGGTCGGTCTCACCAATCCTGTTCTTGGCATTCAAGCCTGGGTATTTCTATTACACACATTCATCTCAAACATCAGCGGGTCTTTCCTGGGCACACCAGTTCTTCCTGTTACTCGATCACAGGTATGACACCACAATATAACAAATGTCAGTGGTACCACTCCAGTACTTCCTGCTACTACCCTTAACAGGCATAACACGTTGACTCCTTAAACTACACGTTTATCACAGAGATTTCTCCGATTCGTATGCAACATCACCAATCAAGACCAACCTATCCAGATCGGCTTCACACAGCATGTCTATTTTGTACTCCATTTTCGGATCTATATGCCAACAAAAGGGGATTCCATGAATCACCCAAAAGACTCCCAAAGTCAGCCACCCTTTGGTTGGGGAATCACATACATATGCTAAAAAGGAAGCCTTCACATGGCTAGGAAGAAAGGTCGTTACCCTTGAAGACCTCTTTGGTGCCATGAAGTTCCTAGCTGGCTAGGAAGAGCTTTTCCTCTGCAAATATGGCCTTGGATCACCGCTTGACACTCACAAGCTCCACCACCGAACAACCCCTCTTCTTCTTCCTCCGTCTTCCTTTCCCTTTCTCTCTCTAAACTTTTAGAAAGATGAAGGCAATAACAAAATGAGAATATGTTCTCTGTTTTTGGCCTTAAGGAAGCAGGAAAGAAGATCAGCCCTTGGATCCAAGCTGAGAAAAATGGACGGCTACGAAAAATCGGGAAAACCGATTGTCGCGTCCGACACGCCTGTGACACTTGCGTGTCACAGGATGTGTACTCAAACTGGTGCTCAACCCGCCTTATCCCCAATATAGGTCACCTCCACGGGACACGCCCAAAGTCACGCCCGTGACACAGGTCTGCGCTCGACGATCTGCGTTCGACGATCAGGCAGCGATCGTCGAGCTCGTCAGCGATCGTCGAGCTCACCAGCGATCGTCAAACAGCACATTCAACGATTTCCGTTCGACGATTCCGCGGTCGACGATTTCCGTTCGACGATTTCCCCAGCGTTCGACGATTTCCGTTCGACGATTTCCCCAGCGTTCGACGATTTGCCAGCGCTCATCGAGTTGTCCAGCTCTCGACGATTGTCCTAGCGTTCGAAGATCTCCGTTTGACGATTCTGCATTCGACGATTCCGCATTCGACGATTTTGCCAGCCCACGAAGCCTTTGCTAAATCGTCGAGCTCAATTTGTTGAACATAGCATTTCGTCGACCTGACACCGAACCCGAGCGGGACACACCCTCTGTCATGCCTGTGTTCCAGGACGTGACCACCCAAACACTTTCCGTCGAACGACTTTCGTCGATCTCGGCACGACTCCGCACCCGAGCAGGACATGCCCGTGTACCAGGCCGTGTCACCCAAAATTTTGCCTGCTAAAAAATTGGGCTCTTACATCCCTCCCCTCCTATAAGAAATTTCGTCCTCGAAATTGGTATAGAGGTTGGAAACCAGCAAGCAAAAAGTTATAACATTAAAATTCTCATGTTACAACAACAGATTTTCACTCTCCACTTATTACAGAAACAGCTCGGGAAACTCCACTCGCATGGTTTGCTCTCGCTCCCATGTAAGTTCCTCACGGCCGCAGTTGTCCCACCGGACTTTAACCATTCTAATTGTCTTATTCTGCAACTATTTCTCGGCTCGATCCTCGATCTGAATGGGTCTAACTCTCGTTGTTAGCCCATACTCCACCGACATACGATCATCCGTGATCACTTGAGCTAGATCTTTAACGTCCTTCCGAAGCACCGAGATGTGAAACACATCATGTAATCCACCCAAGTATGCCGAAAGAGCTAGCTGAAATGCAGCTTCTCGGACTCGCTCAACCACTTCAAATGGGCCTAAATATCTTGTACTCAACTTTTTCAAACGTCGAATCCTGGAGACACCTTTGAAGGGCTTGATCTTCAAGTAGACCCAATCGCCAACCGCGAACTCCACGTTCCGGTACTTGGCGTTGTAGTACTTCGCTTGATGATCTTGGGCTATGAGTAGCCTCTCTCGAATAGTCCGTATGGTTGAGTTTGCTTCATGGACCTCATTTCGATTATACACTCGTGCTTCGCCTGCTTCTACCCAAGCCAAGTGAGTACGACACTTCTGTCCATACAAAGCTTCATACGGTGCCATCCCAATGCTCGCCTGGTAGCTGTTATTATAAACAAACTCCACCATGTAGAGATGATCTTCCCATCTCTTTCCAAAGTCAAGGGCGTACATCCGGAGCATGTTCTCCATCGTTCTGTTCAGTTTGGCCATCCGTTTAGATATGAAAGGCCGTACTGAATGTCAACTTCGTGCCCAACAGTCGGTGAACTAGCCTCCAGTCATTTGACGTGAATCGCCCATCTCGATCACTTACGATGCTCCGAGGAACACCGTGAAGCCGTATAATCTGGTCAACATATAATTTTGCCAAACTTTCGACCGAATCATCCCGCCTGCTCGGGAGAAAATATGCCACTTTAGTTAGCCGGTCAACAATCACCCAAATAGAATCATTTCCTCGCTGAGATCTCGGCAACCCGTGCACATAATCCATGGAAATACCATCAAACTTCCACTCTGGGATCGGCAGCAACTTCAAATAACCACCCGGTTTTTGGCATTCTGCCTTCACCATCGCACATGTTTGGCATTTGGCCACATAGAGGCCAATATCTCTCTTTAGCCCAGACCACCAGAATAGCTTTTTCATATCATTGAACATCTTTGTGCTCCCATGGTGAATGTAATACTTTGTATAATGTGCTTCATACATCAGTTCTTCCCTCAATTTAGCCACATTCGGGACACACAAATGGCCCTCTTTTCGCAAAAGACCGTCATCCCGGGAGAATTTGCCCGCTGGCCCCTCGTTAACATAGCGTAAGAGATCTTCATCTAACCCCGTTGCTCGCCGAATCCGGTCTGCAAGGTCACATTGCACCTCCGTCCAGTTGAGACATGCATTGGCGGTAGAATTCTTGTCAGCACAATAAATCTCTAACTCTTCTAGCTCCTGGATGAGACGTTCATCATGCCTTTATAACCAACTCGCTCTAGCCGGAGCTCTCCGACTCAAGGCATCTGCGACCATGTTTCCCTTCCCGGGAGTATAATGAATCTCAAAGGTATAGTCCCCAAGGAACTCCAACCACCTTCGTTGTCGCATGTTCAGGTCCTTCTGCTCCAACAGGTATTTAAGGCTCTTGTGATCTGTATAGATCTCCACCTTCACTCCATAAAGATAGTGTCGCCACAAATTTAGTGCAAAAATCACCGTCGCTAATTCCAAGTCATGGACGGGATAATTTCATTTGTGCACCTTCAGCTGGCGTGAGCCATAATCAATTACCTTTCAATTCTGCAGAAGAACGCAGCCTAAGCCGCTCCCTGAGGCATCACTATAAATAACAAATCCATCGGTCCTACTTAGCGAAGACAACACCGGCGCCGTGGTCAACCGAACCTTCAGCTCTTCAAAAGCTCGTGCGCACTCTGGCGTCCAAACAAACTTCTGATCTTTTCTCGTCAGCACGGTTAGCGGCAAAGAGATCCGCGAGAAATTCTCAACAAATCTTCGATAGTAGCCCGCAAGTCCAAGGAAGATCCTGACCTCGGCTACGGAAGACAACACTGGACACTATTGTATGGCCCTTATCTTCGCTGGATCCAATGCAATGCCCGCTCCACTCACCACATGGCCTAGGAAAGCCACCGACGATAGCCCAAACTCGCACTTCGAGAACTTGGCATAGAGCTGATTCTACCTCAATGTATTCAACACCAACCGCAAGTGAGTCTCATGCCCAGCTTTTGACTTCGAGTACACCAGGATGTCATCAATGAACACTATCACAAACAGATCTAGGTACTCTCGGAACGTTCGGTGCATCAAATCCATAAACACCAAGGGCGCATTGCACAGTCCAAATGGCATGACTGTGAACTCATAGTGCCCGTAACGCGTTCCAAATGCGGTTTTAGGAATGTCACCTTCCCGAATTTTCAACTGGTAATAACCAGACTTCAGGTCCAACTTCGAATAGACGGTCGAGCCCACCAGCTGATCGAATAACTCATCAATCCGGGGTATCAGATATTTATTCTTCTTGGTCAGCTTATTTAGTTCACGGTAGTCAATACATAACCGCAACCCACCGTCTTTCTTCTTCACAAAAAGCACAGGCGCGCTCCAAGGTGACATGCTTGGGCATATATAACCTTGCTCCAGCAATTCTTATAGTTGGACCTTCAACTCAGCCATCTCCTTCGGCGCGATGCGATATGGCAAGCGGGCCACAGGTTTCGCACCTGGCACCAACTTGATCGTGAAGTCAATCTCCCGCTGGGGTGGTAGCCCAGGGAGATCCTTGGGAAACCCATTTGTAAATTCCGACACAATCGGAACCTCGCGCACACTGGCCTTAGGCTCAACAGCCTGAATCAGTGCGAAGTAACACTCCACACCATTCCGAACAGCCTTGACTACTTAGAGTGCAGACATCAACGTCCCGCCCACTCCTCGCATACCCGCGAACTTTGTCTCCTGTTCGGTATTCTAGCCAAACGTGATCTCTTTGGACTGGCAATCAATCAAGGCATGCTGCTCCGCAAGCCAATCCATACCAAATATCACGTCGAATTCTGATATCGGCAATACAGATGCAGTCAAACTGAAATCCCGACTTCCTATTTGGACCGCCACATCGCAAGCTTGATCCGTAAGCATCCAACAGCCATTCGGCAACACCACTCTGACGCTATCTGTCTTTGCGCGACTAGGTATCCCAAGCTGCGCTATGAACTCGCTAGATAGAAAAGAATGTGACGCACCCGTATCAAACAGTGCTCATGCTAGTGTGTCCCGAATCATCACAAAGCTTGTGACAATCATGTCACACACACAAACCGCAAACACATAAGCAAAGCATAAAAGCAATAGCATACACAAAACTAAACTCATACCTGTGACGACGTCACTCTGCTTGATGGCCTCCTGCAGGCCAAGATTGTAGACACGGGGCTGCGCCTGCAAGGGAGAGGAGTCCACTACTGCCTTGCCCTTCTCTACATACGACGATCCCGCCTTCTTTTAATTCTTTGGAGGCAGCCGACACTCTCGAGCTATATGCCCCACCCGTCCACAATTAAAGCATGTACGAGTATCCGGCCTTGAGGTATCCACCGACGTTGCTCCCGATGCAACTGATGAAGGAACTTGTCCATTTGTCTTGGATTTCTTGCCCCATTTCTTCTTATAAAATGGTTTCTCAGGTCGGGGCACCTTCCACTCAGGTTGTGTCACAGCCAAAGCCCTCTTCCCCTGCACCCTCTTCATATCTTTTTCCAGCGCGTTCGCAGTGTCGACCAACGCCTGGAAGTCTTGGTTCACAGAACTAGAAAGCACGAACCTCAGCTCGTCCCGCAATCCTTCATAGAACCTATTTGTCTTTCTCTGCTCATCAGCAAAAATAGAACCCGCATACCGCCCTAAGCATGTAAACTCATGCAGGTAAGCTTGCACACTGCCATCACCTTGCGTCAGCCTTTGGAATTCGTTCTCCATGTCTATCCGTTGAGCCGTTGGGAGGTGCTTCGCTAGGAAGAGTCTGGAGAATTCTTCCATCGATACTTGTGTTAAGGGATGACCCGCCAAGTGATGTAATCGTGTACAGTATGTTTACCCAACAACACTTTGCCGACTATGTCTGCCAAAAACATATATTCGACAGACAGATTGTTTTCAACAATTTATTGGGGTTTCCTTCTGTGTGCCCCATAGTATTCAACACTCTCATATTCTTTAGTATCTATCACTATATCATCTTCTCTGGTAGATAAATCAAATGTTTCAAAAAAAAATGTAGGATACAAAATAACCTGAGTGCCGCCGATAGTGCCTATCATAGTGTTTGCATCATGAGACGTTGCAGAGTAAACCAATTCCCTTATTTCAATTGTTGATATCTTGATTCGTGTTGTCATGAATATTTTCAGTTTTTGTTCCTCAAACAACTGGAGTATGTTTATGAATACTTGATCTCTATGGGAGAAAGAGTCGAAATCAACATTAAATCCTGTATCGAACTTCATTGCAGCAAGGTTGTTCGCCAGAATCTCCATTCATTCGCCTGCAACAAAAAACAAAGAGATCAAATGCAATGGAACAAAAAGCGCGGGGAGGAGCTCAA
Source organism: Platanthera guangdongensis (assembly GCA_039583875.1). Classification (NCBI taxonomy): domain Eukaryota; kingdom Viridiplantae; phylum Streptophyta; class Magnoliopsida; order Asparagales; family Orchidaceae; genus Platanthera; species Platanthera guangdongensis. The sequence goes on along the minus strand of CM077165.1, from coordinate 36,535,799 downwards.
AGAAAACCTAGATATATGGTTTTCAGAATATGAAGCGGCAGACTCCGTCTGACGAAAAATAAAAGTTCTTCGATCTGGGTTCGACGAAATATTTTATTGACAAAAGAATTCGTCGATCTCAGTCAGAAGAAATGAAAACATTTCGTCGATCTTAGTCCGACGAATATTTTCTGAAGCAATATCGTCGATCACCATTCGACGAAAAGAGCTTCACACACAGAGAGTTCGTTGATCTCCATTCGACGAATCTCTCAAGAACTTTTCTGATTTCGTCGATCTCCGTTCGACGAATTGAGGCAAATTCTTCGACCGCAGACAAAAATTTAAATTAAGGCCTCTCCATTGATCATACCTCACTGATTTATAAAGAACAAATGGTTCCTTTCATCCAAGGGTTTGGTGAAGATATCTGCTCTTTGCAAATCAGTGTTGATGTAGACAAGCTTAATTTTATTTTTATCCACATACTCTCTAATGAAATGATGTCTAATGTTTATGTGCTTAGTCTTACTATGATGCACTGAATTTTGTGTAACGGAAATTGCACTTGTGTTGTCACATAGTAAAGCTGAATTATTTAAGTTGAACCCATAATGTAGGAGTTGATTTTTAATCCACAGCATCTGGGAACAGCAACTGCCAGCTGCTATGTATTCTGCTTCAGTAGTTTAAGTAGACACAGATGACTGCTTTTTGCAAAACCAAGACACTAGTCTCATACCAAGGAACTGGCATGTCCTTGAAGTACTTTTTCTGTCTACTCTACATCCAGCAAAGTCAGCATCTGAGTATCCAGTTAACTCAAACTCTGACTCAGTTGGATACCAGAGTCCTAGACTAGGACAACTCTTTATATATCTTAAAATCCTTTTTAAGAAAATAAGATGAGATTCTTTAGGGTTCACCTAGAACCTAGCACAAACACATGTAGCAAATATTATGTCTGGTCTACTTGTTGTAAGATATAATAGGGACCCAACAATGACCCTATATAGTTTCTAATTAACGGGTTTCCCATGTTCATCAGATTCAATTACAGCATTTGTAGCCATAGGTGTTTTCTTGGCTGAGACATCTGACATCACAAACTTTTTGATTAGCTCCTTAGCATACTTAGATTGGGATATAAAGATGTCATCAGGTAGCTGCTTCACTTGGAGACCAAGGAAGTAGGAGAGCTCACCCATGCTACTCATTTCAAATTTTGAATGCATAAGGTCAGAGAACCTCTTGCATAGTTTGGAATCTATAGACGCAAAAATAATGTCATCTACATAGATTTGTACTAACAAGATTTGATCCTTATGGTGTCTAGTGAATAATGTCCTATCTGCAATGTCCCTAGAAAACTTATGCTCTAGAAGAAAGCTAGCTAAGGTTTCATACCAAGCTCTTGGATCTTGCTTTAAACCATATATAGCTTTATGTAATTTAAAGATATAAGAGGGATGAGTTGGAGAGATAAAACCTGGTGGTTGTTCTACATAAACGTCTTCTTAAAGTTCAGCATTCAAGAATGCACTCTTGACATCCCTTTGGTATACTTTGAACTTTTTATGGGCAGTATATGCAAGGAAGATTCTGATTGCTTCTAGCCTTGCAACAGGTGCAATTGTCTGGTCATAGTCAATCCCTTCTTCTTGCCTATAGCCTTGAGCAACCAGTCTTGCCTTGTTCCTTATGATAACACCTTGGACATCAAGCTTGTTTCTAAATACCAATTTAGTTCCAATGACTGGGTAGTATTTTGGTCTTGAAACTAAATCCCAAACTCTGCTTCTTCAAATTGGTTGAGCTCCGCTTGTATTGCAATAATCCAGTGGGGATCTTGCTCTGCATCGTTAATGGATTCGGGCTCAATTTGAGATATGAAGCAGGCCTGCATCAAGTCTTGGTTGAGTTGATGCATGGTCTGCACACCAACTGAAATGTCTCCAATCACTTGAGATACAGGGTGATCTCTAAGTCTGACAAATTCAGTAGGTGGATTTGGTTGAACAACAGCTTGGGGAATAAATTCCCCTTGTGGAATTATGGTAGTTGTTGTTGGCTCTACACCGATTTCAGTGTCTTCATCTTCACTTTCTTCAGCAATATATGGAGAAAGTTGTCTAACTGTCTCATTGGTGAGGGTTAGTTCATTTAACTTCTCACACAAATTTGGTTCCTGCAAAGAGTTACTGCTAGAAATTTCTTTCTCCTTGTAAAACATGTTAGTTTCATCAAATGAAATATGTACAGATTCTTCAATTTTCATGGTGGATTTATTAAAGACCCTATAAGCCTTGCTTATTTGGGAATATCTAAAAAAAATTCTCATTTCAGCATTGTCTTCAAATTTTCTAATGTGTTTCTTATTGTTGTTGTGAATGTAGCATATGCAACCAAATATTTTAAAATTGTCTACTTTAGGTTTCTTCCCTTTAAGTAGCTCATAAGGAGTCATATTCTTAAGCGTGTGTATAAGACTTCTATTCAGCACAAAATTTATTGTGCTCACAGCCTCTGCCCAAAAGGATAAGGGCAAATGAGCAGCTGCAAGTAATGTGCCTGTAGATTCAATTAGAGTTCTATTCTTCCTTTCAGCAACCCCATTCTGTTGAGGTGTTCTAGGAGCTGAGAAGTAGTGTCTGATACCTTTCTTCTCACAGAACTCTTGCATAAGAAGAGACTCAAACTCAGTACCATGATCACTTATGATCAATGCAAATGGAGTAGAGTACTCAATCTGTATGTTCTTGAAAAAATCTGTAAGATCCTTGAAGTTATCAGACTCAGATCTCAGAAAGAATACCCAAGTGGATCTAGAGAAGTCATCTACAATGACAAAAGTATAAGATTTCCCTCCTAGAATTTATACTGCAATAGGGCCAAAAGTGTCCAAATGTAGTAAGTATAATATTATAGGTGAGTCACTTTTATTTACTGATTTAAAACTATTCTTAGTTTGCTTGCCTAATTGACAAGCCTTGCAAAGGCTTTCCTTCTTGTAGAGGCAAGAAGACAATCCTCTAACATGGTTGTCCCTAGATAGTCTGGCAATGTTTTTCAGATTAACATGACCTAATCTCCTATGCAAAAGGTCCTTATTGTTACTAGTTTATTTGAACAAACAAATTTCAGATTTAGCTGTCTGGAAGTTTACTATGTAAATGTTTCCTACTCTAGTGCCAGTCAATACAACATGATAATCTAAGGAAGTAATAATACATGAAGTTTTATTAAAGGATACCTGAAACCTTTCATCACATAACTGACTTATGGAGATAAGGTTATACTTTAGTCCATTTATATATGAAACCTTCTTGAAGGTGACAGCTCCAATCTTGACATTTCCATAGCCTCCAGTCTGGCCATAATTGGAGTCACCAAATATTACTTTGGGTCATAACTTTGACTTGAAGTTGATTAGATTATCCTTGTTTCCAGTTATGTGTTTAGAACAGCCACTATCCATATACCATTGTTGCTCTGTGGTGGGATAGTCTTTTACCTGCAAAGAAACAAATTAGATATTCTTGACCCAAGTTACCTTGGGTACTTCTCTCTTCACATAACTAAAACTAGAGATATAAGAATATTCAGGTTGGCATTTATAACCTAAAGGGTGATATCTTATAGGTGGAATAATCCATTGATTAAATTAATTTATGGATGATCTTGGTTGATTAGGAGTTTTAGAAAAATTAAAATTTATTTTAACTTGAACTGGGTTCGACGAATTTGAGTAAGTTCGTCGATCTGAGTAATGCGAATGGGTATAAGTTCATCGAACTCCACTCAGAGAATGAGAATATTCATTCTCTTGGCCCCAAAATCGTCGATCTCGGCTCGACGAACCATACTGGTTTCGTCGATCGTTGTTCAATGAATAGTTATAGTGAAAGTTTGCATTCAGAGTTCGTCGAACTGTACACATTTCGTCGATCGGAGTTCGACAAAATCTGTTGAACATTGTTAGAATTGAGATTTTTCTTATTCTTTTTCTTGTTCTTATTCATTTGTTTTGATTTAGTTTGTTTAACATTATTATCATTTTATGTTTTCTTTTTTAATTTTTCAGAAACAAATTTAATTGGAGTTGTCAGAATATTTTTCTGAATTAGTGGGGGTTGGCTTGATGATGCCACTAAGACCAGCTTGCCATTTAACCTGGCATTAACTGTGCTTGTGATGTCCATCAACATGATGCTTCTCCCATTTAGGGATTCTTCAAGTTGTCTGGACACAGCTAACTCAGATTTTAGTGATATAATGTATTCTTGAGAAAAAGTTAATTCGTATTTTAATTTAATATTTTCAGAAATAAAGTTTTCATGATCTGTTAATTTTTCCCTAAGTATTTTAATTTTTTTCCAGAATTTTTTTAGTTTATACATAAAGATTTAAATTTAGTTTTGAAATTATCTGAATTATAATCAAAGGATGATAATACCTGATCTGCCTCAGATTCATATTCTTCATTATCTGACTCTTCTGTTTGTTCCTCAGCATCAGATGGGCTGCAAGAGGCATTCATAGACATAAAGGAAACTTCCCTTGTCTTAGCTTCTTCTTCCTCTTCATTGGAGCAAGAGGATGAGGTTTCATCTTCAATGTCACTCCTGATTTCAGCAACAAAGCCCTTTTCTTTTCTCTTATGCTTGCTGGGGGAAGGATTGTTGTAATGCTATTTTGTGGAGTCCTTCTCTCTTCTTCTTTCCTTCTTTTGATTCTCAGGACACTCTGAGATAAAGTGCCCTGGCTTCCTGCACCCAAAACAAACAATTTCTTTAGTGGGTGCTTTATCATACCTTAGTTTGTCATCCTGCGTGGATGACTTTCTCCTGAAATCCTTCCTTGCCATCTTGTAGAATCTCTTTGCTAAGAGACTCAGGAGTTCTTCACTGGTAGTTGGAGTTTTTGTTTCTTCTGCAGCTTTAAAAGCTATATTCTGCTCCTTTCTTGATGTTGTAGGAGTCTTCTATTCTGTAGCTTCCATGGACTTGATAAGCTATTTATATGATTTGAGCTTGCCAAGAAGAGATTCAATAGAAATCTCATTCAAACTTCTGGCCTCCTTGATTGGCCATAACCTGGAATCCCAAGTGCTGGGGAAGCACATTAGGATTTTGTCATTCACCTCTGTGAGAGAGATGTCTTTGTCCAAGTTCTTCGGCTCACTGATAATTGAACTTAATCTGTTGTACATGTTAGTGACAGTCTCAGATTCATCCTTCTTGAAGTTTTCATATTGGGAGATGAGAGTTGATCTTTTGTCTTTCCTCTCATCAGCTGATCCAACAACCATCTAGTTTAGAGAGTCCTAGATTGCTTTTGTAGATGTGCATTCAGCCACTTTTTGGAAGATGTCATCTGACATTGTTTGAGCCAATATAATCATGGACTTTGCATCTGCTATCTTTGCCTTTTTCTGGGCATCTGTCCGCTCAAGTGGTGGAACAACATGAGTGCTTGAAGTAGAGGTAGATATAACAGCTGTAGGTTGAGGAGGACCTATCAAAATAGAGTTATATATGTCCTCATCAATTGAATTCATATAAAGTTTGATACTTGCCTTCCAGATTGCAAACTTATTTAAGTTGCAAACTAGAGGTCTTGTGCTTGCATAATCCTTGTTCTGTTCCATGCTGTGAAATAATCAAAACTAGAAGAAATGAAGATTAGATCTAACAAAGCATCTTTTTGGTTCAAGTGTTAACTTGTACAACCAAAGGAACCTGCTTTGATACCAATTGAAAGATATGGGTTAGATCTGATTTACTCTAGAGGGGGGGGGGGGTGAATAGAGTAGTTCAAATCTTTTTGGTTATTTTTATATTTTTTATCAGAGTAATGAATAAGTGATACCAATATTAATATAAAGGAAAAACAGTATAAGTTAATCTACTATAACACAGCGAACAAATATATCACAGCACAAAGAAAAGAGGCAACCAGACGACGCAATAATTTTATAGTGGTTCCCCAACCTGGGTACATCCACTCTTTTACCACCCTGGTAGGAATCCACTATCAGGTTTTTGATCAGGTGACTGCCACCACAAGATCTATTTCAAGGGAGATCTCACAACCCTTTGAGCTTTTGATCAGTTGCTGAAAGTGTTTAGTTATATATCTAAATCACCTAGAAGGGGGTGAATAGGTGAAATGTACGTCTTTTTGCGGAATAAAAATTTAAGATCTATGCACACGATTATTTACCAATCAATCAAAGACGACAAAAGATTTATAGTGGTTCCCCAACCTTGGGTACATCCACTTTCCCTCACCGATCTAGCAATTCACTAGACTCGGCTACTCCACTATCTCGGATTGAAAACCAATCCTACGCCTCGGAACAAAGTTCCTATAATCTCGATCCACAAAACAGATCTACACTCGGAAGATACAACTTCCTACAACTCGGAGACAATGGCTGCTACACTTGGAGAGAATTCTCCTACAAGAATGAAATTGAAAGTATGTAGAAATACAAACAGTAAAACTTTATCAGATCTGCAAACAGTCGGCCTGGATCTTCTTCGTTAATCTTTGCGGCTTTATCAGAGAGGTTGAAGAAAAATCTCGGTAAAGGCTAGATCTGAACTTTCTTGTCTTCACACGATCGGACAGATGATGGAGAACTGAGCGACGATCTCGATCTGTGAATCTTCTTGATCTGAATCCTCTAAAATCGAAAACCCTAGCCGGATGTGAGCGACGAAGGTCGGCGGCGGCAACTTTCATTTTTAGAGAGAGAAAGTTATTCAGAAAGACTTAGAATAGAATTGACAGCGAAAACTTCTTAGGGTTTGTCGATTTGACAAGACTTTAAATATGATCTTGAATAATAGTCATAATTATTCTTTATGACGTACACATGGACCAATCACGTCAACATTATTTGAAAATTCTGTCAATTCTGGACTTAACGAATTTTCTGAAAGAGTAAACTGATATACTCGAGTGAAGATTGATCTACTCGAGTACTATATAAGACTACTTGAGTAAACAAAAGAGAACTACTTGAGTAAATTACTTAGAGAAAATCCAAAAATGAAGAGCAGCTACTGGAGTACAAAGGGACTTACTCGAGTGCTAAAACAGTTACTCGAGAGGTGGAGTTTGACTACTCGATTACAAGAAATACTACTCGAGAGAAAAGGAATTGACTACTCGAGAGGTGGAGAAATTACTCGAGTCAGGGACTTAGAATATTTTCTGGAAGAGGATTCTGGGGTACTCGAGTAGTGAAAATGAAGTACTCGAGAGGATATAATCTACTCGAATATATAGAAATAGATACTCGAGTAATGGACTTAGAAAAATTCTGAGGGAAGAAAATCTTGTTACTCGAGTATAAACCCTAGACTACTCGAGTAGTAGATAGACTACTCGAGTAGTAGATGGACTACTCGAGTACATGAATTTGACTACTCGAGTGAGGAAGAAATACACGAAATCTAGTCTTCTGTAACTCGAGACAAAATACTAAACTACTCGAGTACTTATATGACTGCTCGAGTAATTTACTTAGAAAGGTTCCTGGAGAAGAAATTCTGTTAACTCGAGAATTATAAGGGATCTACTCGAGTAGTTGGCTTAGCTACTCGAGAGCTATGATTTCGCTACTCAAGAGCTAATTCCTTTACTCGAGTACTTATAGTTTTACTCGAATATAGACTAAGCATTTCACTCGAGTATGTAGGGATCTACTCGAGTAAAGTACTTAGTAAAATTCTTTCAAATGAATTCTCTTCTTTTTTGGTGAGTTCAGCAACAAGCCTTTCTCCAATTAGTCCTTGTGCTTGAAAATGAAGTGTATCCCAATAGAGAGGATATACATGTGTCAACACCATGGATCACACAATGAGGGATTATATTCTATGGACCTGTGTTTGGTGACCAATTGTAGAATGACATTGGTCTACACTTTGCAATACAGTCCTGCACACACAAAACTCAAACAAAGCATCAAATGCAATTTAATTCATCTTTATTCAAGGGTGACTTCATCAAATATGGATTAATATGGATACAATACCCAACAATCTCGCCCTATTTGTAGAAGTCAGAACCCTTTACACTAAGGTGAATTATCGAGACAAAAAGAACTATATATGCAAATAGGTAAAACAGTGTAATCAAACATAAGAATATAATCAAGATTATATGATCAAAGTTTAGAATTATATAAATGTGATTTTCCAAAATATCATTTCTACAAAAATCATTCCCACACTCTCATAATCCTTGTAGCTTAGACTTGGTGGTGCTGCCTGTCTTGCTTCTCTTGTTGTCTCCTTTGGTAGCTGAATGGCTTGGGATAGTACTTTGGAGGTCTTGGAGGAGCAACAGAGTTGTTCCTTCCAAATTCTCTGTCATACTGTCTCCTCTTAGTCATAGACTTTTCATATAATTCCCTTTCCTGTGAGCTCTAATGAATATTCCTGCATTCATGGAAGTCCATAATAAGTTTGAGAGTATCCAAAATGAGGGTCTTTGAAGTAGGAGACCAGATCTCTTCAAACTCAGGAGTTTTTCTCTTTTCTGAATCAGGAACTGGGATTGACCTGATGGCAGAGGCACCATCACCATATTTTCTCTTCTTCTTTTAAGTCTGGATTTCTGGAGGGGACTGGAGAAAGATATTTGCAGGATCATCCTCCAAAAGTTGAGCATATGATTTAGGAGGAGGACCTTCATGGCCTTCACGTCTAGGAGAGAAGGAAGGTTGTTGAGCTTGAACAGGAGCAGCAACAACTAAGGGGTTTAGGTGGTGAGAAATGATATTTGGATCAACATCAAACTAAGGAAGGATTTGATTATGCATCCAGACAGCAGTGTCATATGTATGGAATTTGACACTCTGAATTTGTCCTAAAATATCATCATGGATCTCTTTCATTTTTGCTTCCCAGAGCTCTTTCTTGAGTGCATCTGATTTCTCAAGGTATTATTTCACTAAATTCTCCCCCTTTCTGACTTCTACAGTCAGTTTATTGATGGAATCATCTTTGAAGATTCCAACTTCTTCACAAATCTTCAACATTGTAGCTTCAGCTCTCTTATCCAATACTATCTGATTATTAGCAAGAGTCACACCTTGCTCCATGACTTGACCAACACTAGTAATAGTGTGATCTAGAGCCTTTCCACCAATTTAGAAAAGGTGTTTGAGCTGATCTGTATTATGCTGGATCTCTGCAAAAACCCTGCTCATTTCAGTCTCTAGAGCATTGACTTTGTTAGTAACAGCCTTGAGTGAAGCATCAAAGTAGGTTCTTTGTTCTTAAAGCAGAAGGACAATTGGATTCATCAGATCACTGGAAGGAGCAGCAGTAGGAGGGGCAACAGTAGAGGGAACTGGAGGAGGAGGAGTAACTCATGGAGCTATCTCTTTAATTACTACAGAGCTCTCATATCTGGTATTATGAATCAGGGTAACCCCTTCATCAGTGAGCATGGGGATGGTGAAGTCCAAATTTCTTAATGCAGCTTCAGCTAGTTCAGGAGTTTTCTCTTTCTCATCTGAAATGAAAATGATGTCATCCTGCTCTTGATTTACAGCAGGAGACTGTGGAGTGAGGGATGGAGTGTGTGATGGAGATTGTACTGGAGTGGGTTTCTTGGGAACTTCATTAGTTGGTACTTTTAGAAGAGGGGGAAGGGGTTTATCTGCAGTTAGCTCATCAATCATCTCACTGATTGCAGCCTCAGTTGACAGTAGGGTTTCTTGAAGTTGTACTTCAGAAGGAATTTGTTCAGGAGTCTGAGGTGGAGGTGAAGTAACATTTGGAGGTGTAGGTATCCTTGCTGGAACTGAAAGAGCAGGCTCCCCCTCAACAGTTACACCAGAGGAGCTGTCAACCTGAAGTGGAGAGGGAGATGGGGTCCTGTCCACTATAGCTGGAAGCTCCTGAGCTTTGGCAACCTGTACTGGGTTTTGCAGTTTCAACTCCCATATTTGAATGGAAGAGATGGAAACTTTCTTCATGTGGTGAAGAACATTACCCTCTGAAAAGTTGAACACCTCGGGGATAATTTCATGGAGGAGAGAAATTATCCTGACATACTTTGGAGGTTTAATACTGTCTTTTATCTTATCCAAGATCATCATCCCAAACTGAAATTTCTACCTGCAGACTATTGCTTGCATGATATCAAAGAAAGAGAAAGAGAGAGAGATATATCCCTTATGGAATTAGTTTTGCAGAGGAGAACTTTACCTATAATGGCCACCAGCAACTTTCCTTCAGGACTCAGCTGAGACCTTTTGATGTATTCTTCATCAGGAGAAATGCCACAGAACATACATTGTAACGCCCCCGATTTTTGATAATTTTATTTGATGGGCAACATCATATTTATGACGTCGTGGCGTTACTTTTAACGTCGAGTTGACGGCACAATGTCATTAAGGCAGTTTCGTGTCTGTGCGGTCGAGTAGGCCAAATTCTTGTTGTAATGGGAAAATTTTATATTTGAAATTTAAGTTAAGTAATTTTGGACTTGCTCGTCAAGTTTCGTCGCAATCCGAGCATTTTTGGAGTCTCGGCGCGCGATTGAAGTTTTGGATTTGTTTATGTTCGCCGTATACTTCGAAGATTAATATCTCGGGAATGGCTCGTCGGATTCTGGTTTTGACTTCGCCGTTGTGTTCGTAGCGTCAATGCTTGCCAACGGTGCGAGTTTCGTTTAATTCGGCGCCCGTTTGGGCCTCAGTTTTGATCTCATAGTTCCCTTATTCAAAATATATAAAATATGAATATTTTAATATTAAAGTAATATTCAAAAATGAAAAACACTATCCATTCATGTAGTTTAATTTCTTGGATATATTTGTAAAAAATTTATAGATTTGTAAAAAAATTATATATTTGTACAACTTACTTGAGTACCTTGATCTGCCTACCCGAGTACCTCCTCCTACTGTCTCGAGTACCATTTTTCATCTACTCGAGTACTATTTTCCTCTTACTCGAGTAAAATTTCTGACCTACACGAGTGAATTTTCTGAACTACTGGAGTAGTCGACTACTCGAACTACTCGAGTAGCCTTTCCGAACTACTCGAGTAGTCACTAGAACTACTCGAGTGGCCTTTCCGAACTACTCGAGTAGCCTTTCCGAACTACTCGAGTAGCCGTCTTCTACCTCTCGAGTACCCGTAAGTTTGTTCTCGTATAGTACATTGCAGTTTATATTCGAGAGCCTTTTTGAGTGTCAGAATGATGTCGTATAAGAACATGGCTAACATGAAATTTGTGCGTCTTGACGAGATCTACAACTTTCATGTTGGCTACTTTTCGATTTGGAGCCATCCTAAACCTTTATTTTCGTCTTCCGCGCACCCGGGCGTAAATACTCCGTTTTTGGACAGAACTTTTTATAAATATATATATTTATATATATATTTATATATCTTTTTATACACATATATATGTATATATTTATATACATGATTATATCATAGTGAATTTCATCATCTTCTCTGATTCTTTTGCTCCCGAACCAGAGCGGCGTGAGCGTGAGAGAGATATATTTCGTGAACCTTCCGGTGGCCGCCGACGGTGCTCCGGTGCTCGAAATCTTCATCCGAACATAGATCCGGAAAGCTCTCGCCGAGAGCTACGCCATCGTGGTAATTTTTTCCCCATTTCTTGAGATTTCTCGTTAGGGTTTTTCGGCCCTAACCTCTATTTTGGCCATTTCTGTCTAGATTTCAACTCCTCCCGCATCCTTTTGCCCCGATCTACGACATGTAGTGGTTCGGTGGACTTTTTCGGTAAAACCAAGGCAAGTGGTGGTTTCCCCACGTTTCTCTCTGTCCGATCTGATGCTAACGACTATACTTTCATGTTCTTTAAATTTTATGCGCTTATTCTTCCAAATCCTCGTTATGATTAATCGTTTCAACGATCCTTATTATCGTAAAGCTTTGTCTTGGAAAGCCTGATCTTGTCTGGTTTTAATTAATTGTTCCTGATGCGTCTTAGTGATGGCTATGCATGTATTAGTTTCGTTATTTAGCGCGTTAGAATATATCTAGGACTGTAAATTGCTCCTAGAGGTTGATCAACCGCATCTTGAGTTCGGTAATGTCAAGTAGAATCTGTCGAGCCAAACCTCAAGATATTTGTGTTGTGGTTTCTCTGGGTTTCTTGAATGCGGGAGTTAGTGGACGATTCCACCTCCGCAGTATTTGTTACATTCATTAGTGCCCTGTGGAAGTCTACGTGATTTTTGGATGTCTGCGGTGTATGGTGGAGAGTATGAGACTCCCTCGCAGTTAGACAGATTATATATCCGTTTTCTTTTTGGGTGGTGTGTCCAAGAGTGACCACCTCTCCCGTTGTTGTTTTTGGGTGGTGTGTCCAAGAGTGACCACCTCGCCGTGTTTTTGGGTAGTGTCGAATACAGGTGCCTAATGAAAGTTTTGTATTTTTCCTTCAATGAAGGTTTTGTATTTTCTTTCTGGAGAAATAATTATGTAGTCACCTTATAGCCTTGTGCGTCTGGTGCACCCTTGTGGAACGTGACAAGTCACGTAGGAGTTCTTTTCCTGTTGATGCCCTGTTTTCTTTTGTACTTTACTTTAGTACTTTTGGTCTTGGGTTGGTACCCCGGTTGACCCCTTTGATTATTTTGGTTTATTACTTTTCCTGCCACCATTTGTACATTTTGCTGAGGTGTTCTGTTTTTGGAATGCCTCAGGTTCAGAGAAGTAGCAGTTAGCAGTGCTGGTGTTGGATTTCTGGCGGCAGTGTTGGCCGCGGTTGTTGCCTCGTCTTAGCGAGGTAGTTTGTTGTTGGTTTTGTTTTACTAGTTCAGACATACTTTTGTTCGTGGGTTCGTGTCAGTTTGTTGGTTCCCACTGAATTGTTGCTTATTTGATACTTGTTAACTGCTTATTTCTGTTATGTGGATGTGGGTTACTTGTTCCCTGGGAGGATTTATGCTAGGAATGCATATTAGGTAATTTCAACTATAAAATCTACTACTATTACTTCATGCATTGCATAATTTGAAACTCTAACTTATTATTTTTAGCGACCGTAAAAGCTATATTTCCTACTATAATAAATTTAGAGTCTTGCATATCATGAGTTGTCATTTAGGGATGTTTTTACTCATGTAGGATGTTCGAGTTAATCTAATCAAGTATTTTTCCACAGCGTATCCTATATTTTAATTCGTGGACTAGATGAGCCACTAAGCTGAGGGATATGGCTAACTTCTACTCGTAACTGATTTTCCTTAAAATAACTTTAAAAGAACCTCTCTTCATGTTTAGTTGGTGTCTGCCTGAGCGTCCGCAGTTATCCCCTACTGACGTGGCATCATGACGCACATTTTCCTTTACTCTGATAAGCTTTATTTTCAATGAAAATGCGGGTTGTAACAGTTGGTATCAGAGGGAGGTTGCTTGACAATTTGTCGGGCAACCTTTCCTTGTTGGTATTAGGTGTTTAGCATCATATCATAGACACAGCGATATGTCATCAGCACGTCTTGGACGAAGCACGAACACTACACTCATAGTATAACATAAAGTATACGGGCATATTATGTAGTATGTGATGCATAATATGTGTCTGTATATGGATCCACCATAGGGGCAACATGTGAGGGTAATGTAGTATGGGATGCATAACCTCACCACATGAATGCGACTAGCATGTTTCTTTTTTGTTGCATGAGAATGTTATGTAGTATGGGATGCATAACATTTTCATGCGTACGCTGCTCATAGCATGCATTAGGGCCTTTTTTAGAATGCATAGCACAATCATGTATAGCATAACATTACATAAGCACAACGTGCCAAGCTAAAGATTTGTGGGATGACATATGTACACACATGGTTTTAAATCAAAAAAAAAATACATGCATTCATGTCATAGGCACAAGAGTCAATAGGATGAGAGGATATCATCCTAAGTAGGACATAGCATCGTTATAAAATCCCAGAGCAAGTTGCAGCATAAGGAAGTGTCTTTTAAGTATGGTCTGAACTAGTGTTGTGACTTTGTTGTAAGCTAGGATTTTGATGAGTTGTTCGTTTGTTTTTGGAATGCCGCCAAAGCGTCCTGCGACGAGGTCGACTCCCCAATCGGAGGGTGAGTCATCAGGTGAGCAAAGTGACGCGATTATCGAGGGTTTCCGTCAGAGCAATGAGGCTCTGTCGAGGCAATTACCTGCGATGCAATCGCAAATTCAGTCGTTGTTGTCTCCCGCTCCCGCGCAGCAACCTTTAGTGCAAGACCCCGCCTTGGGCCAAGCCATGTCTGATACCCCTGCTCCTCTGGTGCCCCCGATGATGATACCACCAGAAATGAATTTCATATCGCACTTCCAGCGGTTGGGACCTGCCATCTTCGACGAGAGTGCTGACTTTGTGGTTATAGATGATTGGATCATCTCCATCGAGGAGATGTTTTCGTATTTCGGAATTCTAGAAGCCCAGAAGGTGATGACTGCAGGCTATCAGTTAAAAGGTCTGGCGAAGAGTTGGTGGATTCGGGAAAGAGAGAGCCTGAAGGAAGGCTGTACTTGGGAATCTTTTAAGAAGATGTTGCTGAAAAAGTTTCTACCCTCGGTCTAGCAAGACCGCCTGATGAATAACTTCCTACATCTGAAGCAGAGACAGCTCACCGTGAGCGAGTATGAAATTGAGTTTAGCAAACTGAGCAGATTTGCTCCGGATTTGGTAGCTTCTGAGGAGGGTAGAGTGAAACATTTCTTGGGAGGATTAAGAAGCGATGTCCAACAGTTAGCATGCGCTTACCAAGCTGGAAGTTATGTTGAATCATTGGAAGCTGCTTTAAAAGCGGAGGCGATTGAAAACGCCAAGAACCGCGGCGTTGCGGCAAGGAAGGAGAAAAGAAAAGGCGTTGAGGATGGTAGCTCCAGGGCATCTGGCCCTTCTTCGAAGAAGAAAAGTAAGGAAGTGTGTAGCTTCTGTGGTCGTCCTGGCCACCCCTATGAAAGGTGCTTCAAGAGGACTGCCACCCTGAAGCAACAGCAGGTGCATGCCATCCAAGGTACACCTAAGGGAGAGCTGGTGTGCTCGTTCTGTGCAAGGAAGGGTCATGACGTGACTCGCTGCTGGATGAAAGATAGGGTTTACTTCCAGTGTGGGCAGAAGGGACACCAGAAGTCTTCATGCCCCCAGGCTCAGTCCCCACTGCAGCCTGCCCCACTTCGATCTCTGCCGCCGCCACCAAACCTGGATAAAGGAAAGGGAAAGCTGAACATGATGACCAGTGAGGAAGCCCAAAACCTCTACGCAAGTGATATCAGGTTAGCCCCAGTTTAATTAACCCTCATTATTTATCATTGTTTCCCTAGTTATCGTTCGTTTAGTTATGTATGCTGCGGTTTTAGGGGAGTTTAAGGTGCGGAATAGGTGGGCGCGCGTTCTTTTCTATTCGGGTCCCACACATTCCTTTGTGGCCCTGAGATTTGTTGATAAACATCGCCTGAATGTGGATCGATTAGGAGACTCCTTTAATGTCAAGCTCTCTTCCGGTGATTCGGTGATATCTAATCAAGGAGTTCTGAGATGCCCTATTTGTCTTGGAAATTTTCTGGCTTATGCGGATCTGATGATTTTGGATCTGTCTGATTTTGACATGATCCTGGGCATGGACTGGCTGTCCAAGTATGATGCGGTCATCCAGTGCAAGGCTAAGCGATTGGATTTTAGAATGGACGACGGACAACCTATGAGTGTCTATGGATTTCAGGACAAAGTTTCTCCTGTCATTTCTGCGGTACGTGCTTATCGTGCTATAGAGTCTGGTTACGAGGCATTTTTGGTTTCTATTTCTGCTCTGAAAACAGCTTTTGTTACGCCACGTCTTGAGGATGTCTCGGTGGTGCGAGAGTTTCCAGATGTCTTTCCTGATAGTCTTCCAGGACTTCCTCCTAAAAGGGAGATAGAGTTTGAGATAGACCTCGAACCCGGTACTCGTCCCATTGCTAAAGCACCGTACCCTATGGCTTCGCGTGAGTTGAACGAGTTGGGTACTCAGCTCGATGAGTTGCTGAGGTGTGGTTTTATTAGGCCAAGTACTTCTCCATGGGGTGCTCCTGTTTTGTTCGTCAAGAAGAAAGATGGATCGATGAGACTTTGCATCGATTATAGGTAATTGAACAAGGTAACAATTAAGAATAGATATCCCCTGCCAAGGATTGATGATTTGTTTGACCAATTGCGTGGTAGCTCGGAATTTTCAAAGATCGATCTTCGCTCAGGCTACCACCAGTTGAGGATTCGAGAGGCAGATATTCCTCGAACCGCTTTCCGTTCACGTCATGGACATTATGAGTTTCTGGTGATTTCTTTTGGTTTAAACAATGCACCCTCTACTTTCATGGATTTGATGATTCAGGTGTTTAAGGATTTCTTGGACCGATTTGTTATTGTGTTCATAGATGATATCTTGGTGTATTCTCGCAATGTTGAGGAGCATACTCAGCATTTGCGTCTGGTTTTGTCGACCCTGAGGGAGCATAAGTTATATGCGAAGTTGTGCAAGTGTGAGTTTTGGTTACCTCAGGTGTCCTTTCTGGGTCATGTAGTAAGCAAGGACAGTATTTCTGTGGACCCGACTTAGATTTCTGCGGTAATGGAGTGGGAGAGACCTTCTACGCCGAAGGAGATTAGGAGTTTCTTAGGCCTAGCTGGCTATTATAGAAGATTCGTGGAAGGATTTTCGGTGTTGTCTGCTCCTCTAACTATACTTACTCAGAAGAATACTGCTTTCATTTGGAGTGATAAATGTGAAGAGGCTTTCCAAGAGCTGAAGGAGAGATTATGTACTGCTCCGATTTTAACCTTACCTACTGAAGGAGTTGAGTATGCTGTGTATGTTGATGCGTCACATATCGGACTAGGTTGCGTTTTAATGCAAGATGGTAAGGTGATTGCGTATGAATCGAGACAACTAAAGATCCACGAGAGAAACTATCCGGCGCATGATTTGGAGTTCGCTGCCGTAATTTATGCACTGAAGCTTTGGAGATACTTATTATATGGCGTGATGTGCAAGATCTATACTGACCATAAGAGTTTGAAGTACGTCTTCACTCAGAAGGAACTAAATATGCGCCAGCGTCGGTGGTTAGAATATGTTGTGGATTATGAAGTGGAAATTCTTTATCATCCAGGAAAGGCTAATGTAGTAGCTGATGCCTTGAGTCGAAAGACCGCTAAGATTTTTAATCTGTCGTTGCAGTCCTTGGTAGAAGAATTTTTGTTGATGGATATTGAGGTTGGGAGTAGTACTGTACCTGCTGGTCTAGAAGCAGAAGAGCCCTCTTGGATTTCCCTTACTCAAGCACATCAGAAGGATGATCCTGATTTGTTGCACCTCTAGAATAGAACTATGAAGGGAGAGCTACCTGATTTCTCTATGGACGAGTTGGACACCTTGAAGTATCGGGGTAGATTTTGCATCCCCGCCTTTGGCGATAATCGAGCTAAGATCTGTGTTGAAGCCCATGGTTCCAGTGTATCCTACCACCCTGGTTCCACTAAGATGTATAAAGATCTAAAGCAAATTGTTTGGTGGTCAGGGATGAAGAATGACATCGCCAGGTTTGTATCGGAATATTTTACTTGTCAGCGTGTTAAAGCTGATCACAGAAGGCCTGGTGGTAAATTGACACCGCTTGATATTCCAAGTTGGAAATGGGAGAGTATTTCAATGGATTTTATCGCCGGCTTGCCAAAATATCCCCGTGGGCACGACTCTGTTTGTGTGATAGTCGACAGATTGACAAAGTGTGCTCATTTTGTTCCATTTAAGATTGGGTACTCGATGAAGAAGATAGCTGAGTTATATCTTGAAGAAGTCATTAGGTTGCATGGTGTGCCTATTAGCATCGTATTAGATCGGAACTCTAGATTTACGTCTCGCTTTTGGAAGAGTTTATAGGCGGGGTTGGGTACCGACTTAATGTATTTCACCTCCTATCATCCGCAGACTAATGGTCATACGGAAAGAGTAAATCAAATCGTAGAAGATATGATTAGGTATTATATTTTGGATCATGGTGGTGCTTGGGATGAGCTTCTCAGACTCATGGAGTTTGCTTACAATAATAGTTATCAAGAGAGTCTGCAGATGGCTCTGTTTGAGGCCTTGTATGGGAGGCGTTGTAGAACTCCACTGTCTTGGGCTGAAGTTGGTGAGAGGCCGTTGTTAGGTCTGGAAGCTCTTGAAGAGATGAATTGTGCCGTGACCCATATCCGGGAAAAGCTTCGTGTGGCTCAAGAACGCTACGAGAAGTATGCTAATCTTCGAAGGGTCGATCTGGAGTTTGCGATTGGAGACTTTGTTTTTCTGAAGGTTTCTCCGATGTCTGGTGTTAAAAGGTTTTGAAGGAACCATAAGTTAGACCCCCGGTATGTCGGACCTTTCCAGATTCTTGAGCGCATCGGAGTGTCAGCTTATAGTTGGAATTGCCTGCGACCTTCCCTGGTGTCCATGATGTGTTCCATGTGAGCCAGTTGCAGAAATGTGTTCGTAGTGATCGTCAAGTCCTCGACTCGATACCCCAGATTCAGCCCAACCTTACTTATGTGGAAGAACCTATTCGTGTTCTGGATTTTAAAGAGCGTGTGTTGCGGAGAAAGACCATCCCTATGGTCAAGATTCTTTGGAGAAATCAAGACGTCGAGAGCGCGACGTAGGAATTGTATTCGGCGATGAGGGAATCTCATCCGCACCTCTTCTCTTAGTTTCGGGTATGTTGCTATGTTTTCAGTTATGTTAGAATTTGTCATTTTTGGGTTGATTTTGGAGTTGTGATAAGTTTCGGGACGAAAGTTCTTTTAGTGGGAGTGACTGTAACGCCCCCGATTTTTCGATGATTTTATTTGATGGGCAACGTCATATTTATGACGTCGTGGCGTTACTTTAAACTTCGAGTTGACGGCGCAATGCCGTTAAGGCAGTTTCGTGTTCGTGCGGTCGAGTAGGCCGAATTCTTATTGTGATGGGAAAATTTGGCATTTGGAATTTAAGTTAAGTAATTTTGGACTTGCTCGTCAAGTTTCGTCGCAATCCGAGCATTTTTGGAGTCTCGGAGCGCGATTGAAGTTTTGGATTTGTTTATGTTCGTCGTATACTTCGAAAATTAATATCTCGGGAATGCCTCGTCGGATTTTGGTATTGACTTCGTCGTTGTGTTCGTAGCGTCAGTGCTTGCCTACTGTGCGAGTTTCGTTTAATTCGGCGCGCGTTTGGGCCTCCGTTTTGATCGCGTAGTTCCTTTATTCAAAATATATAAAATATGAATATTTTAATATTAAAGTACTATTCAAAAATGAAAAACACTATTCATTCATATATTTTAATTTCTTGGATATATTTGTAAAAAATTTACAGATTTGTAAAAAATTTATATATTTATACAACTTACTCGAGTATCTTGATCTGCCTACCCGAGTACCTCCTCCACTGTCTCGAGTACTATTTTTCATCTACTCGAGAATTATTTTCCTCTTACTCGAGTAAAATTTCTGACCTACATGAGTGAATTTTCTGAACTACTCGAGTAGTCACTTGAACTACTCGAGTAGCCTTTCCGAACTACTCGAGTAGTAACTTGAACTACTCGAATGGCCTTTCCGAACTACTCGAGTAGCCTTTCCGAACTACTCGAGTAGCCGTCTTCTACCTCTTGAGTACCCATAAGCTTGTTCTCGTGTAGTCCATTGCAGTTTATATTCGAGAGCCTTTTTGAGCATCAAAACTATGTCGTATGGGAAAATGGTTAACATGAGATATATGCGTCTCGACGAGATCTACAACTTTCATGTTGGCTACTTTTCGATTTGAAGCCATACTAAACCTTTATTTTCGTCTTCCGCGCACCCGGGCGTAAATAGTCCATTTTTGGACAGAACTTTTTATAAATATATATATTTATACAAGCAGTCGTGCACGGGGGACCCCGTGCGGGCAAAATTCATCGTGGGTGCGACATTTGTCGAGGGGGCGACATTCGTCGTGGGTGCGATATTCATCGAGGGGGCGACATTTATCGTGGGTGCTACATTCGTCGTGGGGGCGACATTTGTCGAGGCGGCGACATTCGTCGTGGGTGCGACATTTGTCGACGGGGCGACATTCATCGTGGGTGCGACATTTGTCGAGGGGGCAACATTTGTCGTGGGTGTGACATTTGTCGAGGGGGCAACATTTGTCGTGGATGCGACATTTGTCGAGGGGGCGACATTCGTCGTGGGTGCGACATTTGTCGTAGGAGCGTCATTTTATAGTGTTGTATCATTTTTCATTGTGGCGACATTCGTCGTGGCGGCGACAGTCAGCAGGGGCGACATTTGTCGTGGGGGCGACATTTGTCGTGGGTGCGACAATTATCGCAGGGCGACAATTGTCGCAGGGGAGACATTGGTCGTGGGGGCAACATCGATCATGCGCGGCGATATCGTTTGTGGTCTCAAATATAGATCGTGGACGAAGGTAATGGTTGCGAAAGCTTTCAAACATGTCTAGAAGAAGTAATACAATGCATAATATATTCATAAAAGTACACTGAATACAAAAACAGAAGAAAAATTAGTTCTTGAATATTACAAATGTTACATTAATCCACTCAATCTATGTAATTTGGCTCGATGCATGTAATTTTGTGAATATTTCTTTGAACACCACATTTCTAGTGTACACTACTTCGTGTTCCTCCAAAGTACCATTTTTAACCATCACTTTAGTGCTATTTGTAGAAACTCCTCTTGACAATGCCACATACAGTTGTCCATGTCTAAAAACATCATTTGGTAAATATACTCCAACATTTAAAATTGTTTGGCCCTGTGATTTGTTGATGGTTAGAGCATGGCTCAATCGTATTGGGAATTGCTTTTGGGTGAGCTCGAAGGGCATCTTAACATCCTCTGCGCTCTTCAAGGGAATTTGTGGTAGAAATACTTTGTGCCTTTTAAACTCCCCACTCAATACTTCAGCTTCAATAACATTTCTTGAAAAGTTTACACATATAAGCTTTGTTCCATTGCACAACCCAATTTTTGGATCAATATTTCTAAGAAGCATTATTGGTGAACCTTTCTTGAGATTGAGCTCGTGAGGTGGTAGATTCCCCGGATTTATTGAATTTAAGAATTCTGGCAAATATAAATTATGAGTGTCATCTACTACTGAGTCAAAAGAAAAGTAAGTTTTGCATTCTCCCGGAAATATTTCAAGACATTTTTCATTTATTTTGTTGACATCGTCATTCAAAGGCGTTATTATGGCTCTGCTTTCCATGTAATTGACATCTGTTGGGGAACCAAGCTCAGGGAATATTGCATCGATCAATATATTTATTGAGCGTTCATCTACCCAAGGTATGACCATGGAGGTTGGAATCTGAATCTTTTCATTTAAAACGGCTGGCTCATCACTGTTACCCACGCGCAGTAAGAACTCCGAGAAATGTGGATCGTCGTGAGCTCTCATATTCATTGTTAAGCTAAGAATGTGAACATTCATCCATAAATACGATTCAACAATGCTTGCGCTAATAATTTGAGATTTTGTTACATTTACGACGACCGGTGTCAGCTGACGGAAATGACCACCAAAGATCATAACCTTATCGCCGAAGGGCTGATTGATGTCAAGGACATCCGTGAAAGATCGATCCACAGCTTCGAATGCCTTTTTATGAATCATTGGGGCCTCATCCCAAATAATTTCCCCGGCTTGTTGAATCAATTCACGCAAATCAGACTGCTTATTAAATCTGCAGGTCGACATTATTTCATATCTGATAGGTATTTTGAACTTCGAGTGTGTAGTCCTCCCACCCGGGAGTAAGTTTGCTGCGATCCCCGATGAAGTTGTGGCTAGTATAATGAACACTTCCTTTCTAAAAGTTGCCAGCAATGCTCGATAAAGGTAAGTTTTTCCCGTACCTCCTGGACCATCCAAGAAGAACATTGCATTTTGTCGTTTTCGTATAGATGCACTGATGATGTTGAATGCAGACAGCTGTTCTGGATTAAATGAGTTTACTGAATTTAAGTCATCATCAAATATTAAGAACGAACGTTCATGTTCTATTAGGATAGAGAAGAGGTGCAAACCCTCAAAACCTTCACTTATGCCCGGCAAACCAAAATCTTTTATTGTTTTCTTGTGTTGTTGTAGAATGTCATCTAAATCAAGAAGTAACTTATCTTTTTTATAAGTGCTATTTGAAGTGCTGATTGAAGTGTAATCTTCCGTCATACTGTCAAAATTCTCATCCCACAGATCTTGTACAGATGTCGGTTCACATTATAACAAAATTGTTGCAAAAAGCCTTCTCAACGAAATTGGCATTCTAAAACATCTTGCTTCAGCCAGGCAATCTCGAATGCTATTGTCCTCTTCAAGAAGTCCGTGTTGCTCTGCAGCCTGTTTAAAGGTTGTACATTGAACACCGCCGATAAACTTTAAATCCTCAAACGATTTTGGATCCTTAACATGATTAAGTAGCAGTCGTAAGTAAAACCTTTCGCCTTCCATTGGGTTGACCGCATATACTCTACCAATAACCTTTTGATTTGATACTCTCGTTATCCACTTGCGCTCGGCAGATAAATATCTGTAATATTTTGGAAGATCTTTATATAAGTATTTCTCACGCTCTTGGTCGTCATTATACAAACGAAAAAATTCAGTTAGCATTGATTTGGAGTTCCTCTCATTTGCCAAGACACTTGAAATCGTGTCCCCACTACCGAAGTGAACCTGATGTTGATTTGCTAAATGAATTTGCAATCTCGAAACAGAAGGGTACATCCTCGTCATCTCAAACTTAAATATTTTCCACAATGCCTCTGGTGCACAAACCCAACGACCATCAACGTACTTGCTCACCTCATCATAATTAGGGGCAGGGCGAACTTCAAATGACACGCAATCATGTCCCTTGTAGACATACTTATACAAATACTTAATACTCTTAATACTACTACATATCTCCACATTGATGTGGCAATCATATCTGAAGAGTAACCACGGGTTGTATTGAACGACCCATATATTATCCACCACAATGCCACGACCAACTGTAATAGTTCTACTATTATCATTCCGACGTCGATAAACAGGATATGAGTCATTCCCTTTAACAGTATACTATGCAAAAGACTTAGGATACCCCTTACTGCACACAAAATTCTTCATGCATTGTGCATTCTGTTTAAAGTGACCGCATGGTCCATGTATCATATGTTTTAGAACAGCATCATATAAAGGGCGATCCGCCTCTTGATTGGGTATCTCAGCGCTAACCAAAGAATCATACTCATCTGGAGTATTTAATTTATCTTCGGCATCAAAAATAACCAACATATGTACGTGTGGTAGACCTCTCTTTTGAAACTCAATAATGTGAACGTGCGCAACCACCTTTCCAAGGATACCTTTATTGAAGATCTCATCCTTTAAGTTTTCATATTTAGCTTGAAAGATTCTCGTAAGTAGATCTGGACAATCATGCGGAAGTTGTCCTGGATAAAGTTCTTTTTTGATTTCACTCCAATTAGGATTGCATGTCATTGTTAAAAATATATCTGGTTTGCCGTAGTGTTGCACGATTGACATTGCATCTTGATACCTCTGATACATATCCCGAGGGCTGCTAATGAAGGGAGATAGAAGGACAGTTCGTTGCCCAATGTTTCCTAAGCAAACAGAATTATGAAAGAATTAAGAAAGAATAAATGAAAGACGTTAATCAGCAACTGCATATATTAGAACAGTTTGAGAAGCACGAATAAGCAAGTAAATATACCTGCATCATTTTCACCAGCATTTAAGCAATCTTGTAATCCTTGATAAAGCTCCGCACGAATTTTATTTTGATTTAGGCTAATCCATCTGAGTTTTTGAGTCTCAATCTTGATGTAACTATCCACAACATATTGTTGAAGCAGTCGTCCTCCGCGAAGAAGTATTGATGAATTATTCGTGCGTATCTGTATTAGGCCACAAACTATACGAAATTAGGAAATTAAAAATCTATTACACGAAGCTCTTAATCAACAGTCGTGAAATTTATAACATGGAGCAAGCATGCGTAATAGTCACAACAACTAACACGTAACCCCTGATCTGTCTGTAAAGCTAAATCCCAACCAAAAGTACCGTGCGAGAGCAGGTGTGGGTACTGTAGTGGATCATAAAAACCTGCGTACTCCCTGACTGTAGTCAAATTCCCGCTTGTAGAATGGACTTTGATGTCCCTATCGGTAGACTCAGCAAAATCTTCAGCTCCCACCAACACTGCAGCTACTTGAGATGCGGTAGGAAGGATATATTGTCGGTCGGTAGACGGGTCGTTCACGAATAAGTAGTTGACACGACTGTAACTGCTGGTGTTGAGCAATTTGTTTAAATGTTATGACATATGGGTTGTGTGTATCAATGATATCTTTGATCTCATTCAATATTTCCGTATCGAGTCCATTATTTTCCGTCAAACGATGTGATGTCTCATGTTCGGTGTCATAGATGAACATTTGTAAAAATCGTGGTCTGTCCCCAGGAGTAGGAAGAAGAGATCCAATTTTGTGATATATAGCCCCATGTGCTCTGAAAGTGTACAAACCCTGGTTGAAAGATGGAAGTGTTTCGTCAAGTGTAACGCCCATGGATGTGAAAGAGAATACATGGTTGTATGCACATATATTTTGCCTGAAATGACGCCCTCGTGTTGTATGATCAGTGTAAAGAGCCAACAACTGTGGGGAGACAGGAATGGCAGGTAAAATTACTTTTCCAAGTTTTTAGCATAAAGTTTTTGTTTCTTTTTGGAATAATCGAGCTGCACAGTGAGGGCAAATCGTTGGTTGTGGTAGCTGGAAGACGCGGACGTTGTCGAAGGAACGATAATTTCTTGCAATATTACGACGTCCTGTCCGCGAAGTGGGCGCAGAACTGTCATCTTCAATTTCATTCGGTTGATTTGGAGGTTCTGGATGTGTTGATTGGACTTCCACGGCCGATGGTAAAGTCATCGTTGAGCGTGATTGTGCTCTCCTTGCATTCAGTGCACTCCGTTGTTCTGCAGTCAATGACCGTCTCCAATTACTAACACGTACTCAGGTCGACTCTCGAGTTTGCTCAGCGGTTGCCGCCGAAGTTGAAGGAGGCCCTCTTTTACGTTGGACTGGCCCACCCTGGTTTGGCAATGACGACGACGCCTCAGCATGATTTTGGCTGGCCATCTCCAAGTGTCTGCGATGCGATGTAATGAACTAATAAATTATCTATTTTCTTTCAAACTTGTAATCGTTTTTTGTGTTTGATGAAGTACCATTTGGTTAAAAGTAAACTAATTTAATTCCATACAGGGTACACGGGGCAACGCCCCTACGGCCAAGCGCGACCGTACCAGGCCCGCGAGGGAAATTATTAATCGCTTAAGAATTAGTATTGATATTGACATTATTTCTAAGAATGTTTGATGAAATACCACTTGGTTAAAAGTAAACTAATTTAATTCCATACAAGGTACACGGGGCAATGCCCCTACGACCAAGCGCGACCGTACCAGGCCCGCAAGGGAAATTATTAATCGCTTAAGAATTATTATTGATATTGACGTTATTTCTAAGAATCATTTATTTGCAATTTTGTGATTTGAATGGCAAGTAGATAAGCGTTAATGAAAGTGTGTGAAATGCGGGAAGTATAAGTTGTCTTTCGAAGGTAGATTGTTCTGCAAATTTAAGATCTGAAATCTAATATCAGAAATCTAAGTAACCGGTACACTGTATTAAGACATCCAAAACAAAAAAAATAATGAGATCAGAAATCTCAAGTGTCTTAAACCGGTAGATTGTATTAAGACATCCAAAACCAAAAACAAAAACTGAGATATAGCAGTTTATTAATGTTCAAAACATATAAGATCGTAAGACCAAGACATCCATATACCAAAAAACACAAAAAACCTAAGATCAACAAATCGGTAGCAGTTATTTTAGTAAACTCTCAAGTTCGTAATGTTTTTAGTAAACTCTCAAGTGAGATCAAGACATCCATATACCAAAAAACCTAAGATCAGAAATTCTCACCGTGATCAGTAGCCCGTTTTGCAATGAAGCGTGTCGGCTGTGTGGCCGGCTGTGCGTGGAGAACGCGCGAGGAGGTGTAGGAGAGGCGGAGTGGGGCGAAGAGAGCGCTGTAGAAAAATATTATCATCAAGAGTTGTTAGATTAATTCAATTCATGATATTCCAACGTTCTAACCTAGAGTTGTTAGATTGGAGAAGGCTTGAGGACATCAATCAATTTTAGACGGGTTTATCACTTCATCACCCACAAATAAGTCAATTGCGCAAAATTAATAATTGGGAAAAATTATGGCTAAACCAACGGCTATAAAGAACATTAAACATCACAGCAGACATATTTGAAGAGATTTATTTTTTAAAAAGGGAACAAATAAAAATATAATTAATTACCCAAACCTCTCCAAGGGAGTTAGCTTAATTCTAGGTTGCACTCCTCTATCTTTCAAAATTATAAAAACCTCCCCTGTAAGGGGTATTTTTGTGTAGTCATGTTATGAAATGTGAACTTTTTATAATTTCAAAAGAGAGGGGTGCAACCTGTAATTTTGTAAATTCAAGGGGGGGGGGAGGTTCAGATAAACAACCCTAAAACAACCGATATTTTGACCGTTTAAAGCAGTCATATGAACTTTAATCTTAAGTTCCATCTGGAAACACATGAAACAAAGAAACTACAGTAATATTCAGAGTTGCACAAACCCCCCATTCACCATCACACTCTTAATTAAGGGGTTCAGGTTATATACAAATTTCAAACAGCAGTAGACTTTTATTTCCAATCAAGCATGTCCAGAAGCCTTCTTAATCAAGCAGACTTCGTTTTTTAATGAAGTGATTTTTTCAGCATTTGGTTTATTCGTGAGGCTACAGTAATTTGCAGAAAAAAATTATAATTATTTGTAGCAAATGTTGTTTGAAGAATCCAATCTATTAGATAGAACATTGAGGAGGCAACGAAGAAGAGAGCAAGTAAATAATACCATGTAGAGCAGCAGTGAAATATATATCAAACGATACCCTTCAAGATAGGTTAAAATGACTGGGACAAAGATTGAATGAAAGAATACCTACTAATCGGGCACCCTCGTTGTCGAGTTGTCGACTAAGAAGCAGTTCGCCAAGGGAGGTATGTTCGTTGTCGATGAAGAGGCGGTTCACGAAGGGAGGCCCTGTCCTAGAAGAGAAAGAAAATTGGGCTGGGGAGAAGCCGCAGAGTTCGGGAATGAGCGGAGGCGTATGTCTTTGCCGGCAGAGATGAGGGGCAAGTAAATAATACAATGTAGAGCAGCAGTGAAATATATATCAAATGATACCCTTCAAGAATAGGTTAAAATGACTGCGACAAAGATTGAATGAAAGAATACCTACGAATCGAGCACCCTCGTTGTCGAGTTGTTGAGGAAGAAGCAGTTCGCAGAGTTCGGGAATGAGCGGAGGCAAATGTCTTTGCCGGCAGAGATGAGGGGCGACCTGGGTTCAGGCGTGCGATGACTGAAGCCTCATGCATCGACAAAAGCCCCTGGAGCAGAGAGAGCGGAAATACGGCGTGCGGGGGACTGTTGCGGGTTTATTTTTGTTTAGGTTTCAGCTTCCCGACTTTATTACCGGCGGGAACGAAAATTTTGAGCGGGAAGTTACAGCGGCAAAGTGGAAAAGACTAAAAAAACCTTTATTTTTGAAATGAAAGTAAGAGATAAAGGGCTATTTGGGAAAGTAAATGTTACACCATAGCTTGGAAAGGGTTTCCTTATAGTATAAAGATATATATTTATATATCTTTTTATACATATAATTATGTATATATTTATATACATGATTATATCAGAATGAATTTCATCATCTTCTCCGATTCTTTTCCTCTCGAACCAGAGCTGCGTGAGCGTGAGAGAGAAATATTTCGTGAACCTTCCGGTGGCCGCCGACGGTGCTCCGGTGCTCGAAATATTCATCCGAACATAGATCCGGAAAGCTCTCGCCGAGAGCGACACCATCATGGTAATTTATTCCCCGTTTCTTGAGATTTCTCGTTAGGGTTTTTCGGCCCAAACCTCTATTTTGGCAATTTTTGTCTAGATTTCAACTCCTCCCGCATCCTTTTGCCCCGATCTACGACGTGGAGTGGTTCGGTGGACTTTTCCGGTAAAACCAAGGCAAGTGGTTGTTTCCCCTCATTTCTCTTTGTCCGATCTGATGGTAAAGACTATACTTTCATGTTCTTTAAATTTTCTGCACTTATTCTTCCAAATCCTCATTATGATTAATCGTTTCAACGATCCTTGTTGTCGTAAAGTTTTGTCTTGGAAAGCCTGATCTTGTCTGGTTTTAATTACTTATTCCTGATGCGTCTTAGTGATGGCTATGCATTGTTTAGTTTTGTTATTTGGCGCGTTAGAATTTATCTAGGACTGTAAATTGCTCCTAGAGGTTGATCAACCACGTATTGAGTTCGGTAATATCAAGTAGAATCTGTCGAGCCAAACCTCGAGATATTTGTTTTGTGGTTTCTCTGGGTTTCTTGAATGCGGGAGTTAGTGGACGATTCCACCTCCGCAGTGTTTGTTACCTTCATTAGTGCCCTGTGGAAGTCTACCTGGTTTTTGGATGTCTGCGGAGTATGGTGGAGTGTATGAGACTCCCTCGCAGTTAGAAGGATTATATATCCGTTTTGTTTTTGGGTGGTGTGTCCAAGAGTGACCACCTCTCCCGTTTTTGTTTTTGGGTGGTGTGTCCAAGAATGATCACCTCACCGTGTTTTTGGGTAGAGTCGAATACAGGTGCCTAATGAAGGTTTTGTATTTTCTTTCTGGAGAAATATTTATGTAGCCACCTTATAGCCTTGCGCGTCTGGTGCACCCTTGTGGAACGTGACAAGTCACGTAGGAGTTCTTTTCCTGTTGATGCCCTATTTTCTTTTGTACTTTACTTCAGTACTTTTGGTCTTGGGTTGTTACCCCGGTTGACCCCTTGATTATTTTGGTTTAGTGCTTTTCCTTCCACCATTTGTACCTTTTTACTGAGGTGTTCTGTTTTTGGAATGCCTCAGGTTCAGAGCAGTAGCAGTTAGCAGTGCTGGTGTTGGATTTCTAGCGGCAGTGTTGGCCGCGGTTGTTGCCTCGTCATAGAGAGGTAGTTTGTTGTTGGTTTTGTTTTACTAGTTCAGACATACTTTTGTTCGTTAGTTCGTGTCAGTTTGTTGGCGCCCACTGAATTGTTGATTATTTGATACTTGCTAGCTGCTTATTTCTATTATGTGGATGTGGGTTACTTGTTCCCTGGGAGGATTTATGCTAGGAATGCATGTTAGGTAATTTCAACTATAAAATCTACTACTATTACTTCATGCATTGCATAATTTGAAACTCTAACTTGTTATTTTTAGCTATCTTTCCTACTATAATAAATTTAGAGTCTTGCATAGCATGAGTTGTCCTTTAGGGACGTTTTTACTCATGTAGGATGTTTGAGTTAATCTAATCAAGTATTTTTCCGCAACGTATAATATATTTTAATTCGTGGACTAGATGAGCCACTAAGCCGAGGGATACGGCTAACTTCTACTCGTAACTGATTTTCCTTAAAATAACTTTAAAAGAACCTTTCTTCATGTTTAGTTGGTGTCTGCCTAAGCGTCTGCAGTTATCCCCTGCTGACGTGGCATCATGACGCGCATTTTTCCTTACTCTGATAAGCTTTATTTGCGTAGTGAAAATGCGGGTTGTGACATACATGTCCTGTCAGATTCATCAGGACCAAGATGATCTTCTTCATCCACCATCGACAGTCGAAGATGTTGTGAAACAGAGGTCTTGGTAAGTTTGATCTTAATTCCTCTGACTTTTGACTTGAGAACAACTCCATGGCGCTTGATCTTAACATTTTTGAAGAACTCAGCAACGTCGGGAAACAGGATTTTACATGGTTCTTAGAGAATGAAGGTAAGGTCGGCAGTTGTCACAACCCGCATTTTCCTCCGAAATTAAGAAGTATTAGAGTAGGAGGAAACATGTGTTGTGATGCCACGTCGAGCAGGGGATAGCTGTCGATGCTCAGGCAACCACCAACTACTAAGACTATGAAAAATCATAAGCTTTAATGTTTTGAAAATCAATTATATATTAGTGGTTGTATCCCTCGGCTCAGTGGATCAGCTAGTCCACAATTAAAAACTATACTTATACGCAGCGGAAAATACTTTATTTACATTACTTTGACATCCTAAGAGAGTGCATAAGTGTCCACAGGGGGGCAACTTACACTATGCAAGACCCTAGATTTATTTTATATCATATATAAGAAAACGATCTTTTTACGTTATTTGGAAAGTAGTGTATGAGTTTTATAAAACATGCTGATCATGAGATATAAATATAATATTGTTTCTAGGTTTAAAAATAACTAACAACCTAGCATAAATCTTCCCAAGAGCAAGTTGATTAAACTCCAAAACAGGAAATCTAGTAGTATAAGCAAAGTACAAAGCATCTAAAAGAGAAACCACAAGTGGGCATCAACAACTGACACTAACCCACTGGTGAGTAGGCATATCTGTACTACAAGCCTATAGAAACTACCTCCCAAGAGTGAGGAAGGGAAAATCACAGCAGCATCTATAGCACTAGCCAGCTCCAGAAGAAACCTAGCCGCACAGTCGGCTATAAACCTGAACCTGAAGCATTCAAAGAAAAGAACACCTCATCAAAGCAATTATCAATAGGAAAGAAGACAATTAGGTTTAAAAAGAGAGCATTAGCATAAGGGTAACCAGGCCCAAATTGTGAATGCTAGCAACATAAGCTAAATGAGGTAAAGTAAAAAGTAAAGGAAAATACTCATCAAAAGTTTAGTAAAAAAAGGGGTAAACCAAGCGCACTGATGAGGCCAAGCTTCAAGAATCTCTGCAAGAAGGATTAGCAAAATAATAAAATCCTAACATAAAGCTAGAGCAGAAAGAATCACCTAATACTGGATATGGACAAAATCATCAACAAAGTCCTAGGCTGGTGTCAACATGTCCAACCAAGTCTATTAGGCCTAAATATCTTCAAGGTGCTGTGGAGGTATCGGTCCAACTCAACCAAACAGCCCATAATGTCTTAGCAAGACATGAAATAAAATAAGGGTGGCGGTATCGGTCCGACCCATCCCAAAACCACATCCTACTCCAGTACTAAGTGACTCAGGAAAACCCTTGCTGGTGGTTTCATGAACCACCAAGAGGTCACACTGAACCCTAAATAATCTAGAGCATCCCACCGAAGAGGCATAGCTGCCTAGCAGCTGACGGCATTGGTTAACTAAACACGCATCTAACATCACATAAATATCTTAAACTTGGACCCTACAAATACTACCAATATAAAGATATTTGACAACTTCTATAGAGTATGAAAATATAGAGAGTTTTCCTTTAACATAATCGATCACTATAGAGCATCTACTTCTTCATCTTTGCTTCAGGACACTAGCATTACAACAAGGATAATACTTAAATTACATCAAGAAACAAAAGATTACAACCTACAGGAGTTTTCCTTATAACTACCTACAAGACACTAGTATTACAACAAGAATAAAAGGAGATCAAAACCAAGAAATAATAAGGAGATCTGGACAACATTACAACCAAAAATCCACTCATATACCCAAACAACAACAAACTGTTATACAAGCTTATAAGACAAGATTAATCAACAAGATCTGGACAAGCATTAACACAAAAAAAAGAGAAAGAACAGAATTACAAGCAACAGTTGATAATTGGGAATATTTAAGGCAGAACAAAACTTTGGAAGATAATTACAGCCATCAATAACCCCGGGAATGAAATGAGTTCAATTTGCAAGGGTATAAGGCACCACTTGCCTCAGTTCTAGGAGGAAAAAAAGCAATAGGAGGCTTTGCACCGATTGTTATTCGTATAATCAAGTCCCCAAAACAACTAATTTGTATGAATCAAACAACCAAACAATACATGGAAAAAAATATTTTTTTTATGGCAAGTGGATACTTGCCTCGCTTTGCTTTTGAAGGAATTCGGTCGAACACCCACTCTCAAACCACCGGCCACCAGCCACTAACCAAGAAACTTGGACAAGAAATCTGGGAAGGGAGATGGCCTGGACAAGAAATCTGGAAAGATTTTCTCTATCAAAGCACGAAACAAAACTAGAACTCGCAACACCGATCGGACAGAAAAATATGGAGAAAATCCCAAAAATGCTACCTCAGAACGACGATCTCGGCTAGAGGAGCACGGATCCGGCCTCAAACAGGGCTTTCGACCTCTGCTGGGCGGGGAAATGGCCGGTCGGTGAGCCTCCCATTTCCGCACTTTTTCTGCCTTTCCCTCGATCTGCTGCTGTCGGCCGCCGAGTTGGGGAGGAGGGAAAGAAAACCTAAGCCTAAAGATAAAAATCCTATATATTTATATATATCCTAACTAATTAATCACTATTCTAATAACTAAATGAATTTTGGTTTTAATTATGAATTTATACATATAAACTTATACCTATACACATATAAATATATCCATACACTTATAAATATACGTATATACTATATACCTACACATATACATACATAAAATTATACACGTATATTAGTACGTATAAAATCATTTAGTAGTACACATAATTCCACACTTATAACTATATGTATACCGCCTCTACCCATATAAACACGCACACATAAATTATTATAAAGCCTTGCACACACGCACGTATGCATTTATACACTGGCATGCCTAAATCACTCCTCATGCTAAAATGTGTAAATATATATACACGCTTATAAAAAAAAGACTACCCGCTAACTAGCAACCATCGAAACAATGCCAAAATAAATGATCTCGAACTTCGACCAAACTCGCACCGTAGCAAAACACTCAGGCTACGAAAACAACGACGAAGTCGAAAGCAACCTCCGACGATCAAACACTCGGGCTAACACCTCCCAAAGCCAAATCACAAGGATTCCGTGAGAGGCTCAGCCGAGTCTCCAAAACTGACTCCGGCTAGCTGGGGAACCTTGCAAACCGGCTACGACTACTAAGAAAACCTAACGAGGTACTCCAACAATGACACAAGCCTGAAACGCGTCAACGTAACGCCAAAGGGATATTAAATAAATATAGAAAAACCGGGGGCGTTACAGACACTCCCCCTAAAAGAAAGTTTCGCCCCGAAACTTTATGCACAAGCTTCTAACAAGGAAGAAACAGAAATAGCCTAACATCAGTTATAAAGGATAAGGCAGAACATACCAGGCACAAAATCAAGGAAAGAGATGAGGGTGAGCCTCCCTCATTGCCGACTCCAACTCCCATGTCGCGCTTTCCACCTCCTGGTTCCTTCATAAGACTTTGACCATGGGAATGGTCTTCCGCCGCAACACTCTATCCTGGGAATCCAGAATGCGGACTGGCCTTTCCACAAAGGTCAGATTTGGCTCCAACTGAGGCACAGCATCCAAACTTGCCTACTATTCCGCACGCACTTCCGCAGCTGGCTCACATGGAAAACATTATGCACACCAAGGAAAGGTTGCTGGCAAATCCAACCTATAAGCTGACACGCCAATACGCTCCACTATCTTAAATGGGCCCACAAACCTTGGGTGCAACTTATGATTCTTGCCGAACCTCTTTACTCCAACCATCGGGGACACCTTCAAGAATACCATATCCTCCACTGAAAATTCCAAATCAGACCTACGCCGGTTGGCGTTCTTCTCATATCTCTCCTGAGCTAATCGAAGCTTCTCCCGAATAAGTTTCGCAGTAACTTCCATTTCCTCGAGCGCATCAGGACCCAACAAAGGCCACTCACCAGCCTCAGTCCAAAATATTGGCGTTCTGCAGCGCCTCCCATACGAGGCTTCAAAAGGAGTCATTTGCAGGCTCTCCGATAACTATTATTATATGCAAATTCCATCAGCCTCAAGCGCTCATCCCACGCTCCTCCATGGTCCAGAATATAGCAGTGGATCATATCTTCGACAATCTGCTTGACTCGCTCTGTCTTCCCATTAGTCTGTGGGTGGTATGCGGTAGAATATCTCAAGTCTGTACCCAAACCCTCCGGCAAATTCTTCCAGAAACGGGAAGTAAATCTGGAGTCTCTATCTGAAATGATACTAACGGGAACTCCATGCAATTGGATGACTTCGCTCAAATACAGCTCCGCAATCTTTTTCATTGGATAATCAATCTTATACGGCACAAAGTGAGCACACTTTGTTAGTCTGTCCACTATCACCCAAACAGAGTCAAAACCTCTAGGAGACCTCGGTAAGCCCGTAATGAAGTCCATAGAAATGCTCTCCCATTTCCAAGTCGGGATCTCCAATGGAGTCAACTTGCCACCAGGCCTTCCATGATCGGCCTTAACTCGCTTGAAGGTATAAAACTTAGAAACAAACCGTGTTATATCCCCCTTCATGCCATACCACCAGGCAATCTGCTTCAAGTCGTGATACATCTTAGTTGAGCTCGGGTGGTAGGAAACACTCGAGCCATGCGCTTCCTTACACAACATGACTCGAATGTCCAAAACAGCGGGGACGCAAAACCTGCCACGTTACTTCAAAGTACCCGCATCATCAATAGGAAAGTCTGGCAATTCTTCCCTTTCAGTCCGGAGATACAGGTGCAAAAGATCTGGATCTTCCTTCTGGTGTAGCCTAGTAAGTGAAATCCAAGAAGGCTCTGCCACGGCCAAACTGCTCTGTAAGGCACAGCACCCCACCGAGATGTCCATCAAGAGGAACTCTTCCACCAAGCGCTCAACAGAGAGGTTAAAGATCTTTCCCGTCTTACGCCTCAGGGCGTCAGCCACCACATTGTCCTTGCCCAGATGATACTAGATCTCCACTTCATAACTTGCAACATACTCTAACCAACGCCACTGGCGCAAATTCAGCTCCTTCTGGGTGAAGACATACTTTAGAATTTTTTGATCTGTGAAGATCTTGCATTACGCACCATAAAGTAAATGTCTCCACAGCTTCAGGGCAAAGATCACTGCTGCGAACTCTAGATCATGCGTAGGGTAGTTCCTCTCATTAGTCTTCAATTGCTTCGACCCTATACACAATCGCCTTCCCTTCTTGCATCAACACACCACCGAGCCCAACATGTGAGGCATCCAGATACACATCATAGTCCATGCCCTCTGTAGGCAATGTCAAAACAAAAGCAATTCACAACCTCCTCTTTAGCTCCAGAATAGCCTCCTCACATTTCTCGCTCCAAACGAAGGCCGCATTCTTCTGCGTTAGATTAGTCAAGGGAGCTGCCAGTGTAGAAAAGCCCTCCACAAATCTTCTATAGTATCCGGCCAACCCCAAGAAGCTCCTAATCTCCTTGGGTGTGCTCGGCCTATGCCTAATCCATCACTGCAGAAATCATTTTCGGGTCAACCGAAATGCCGTCTTTGTTCACCACATGACCCAGGAAGGAAACCCGGGGCAACCAGAATTCAAATTTACTCAACTTGGCGAATAACTGATGGTCTCTTAAAGCAGATAAAATAAATCACAAGTGTTGATCATGCTCCGCAGCATCCCGACAATAAATCAGAACGTCATCTATAAATACGACCACAAACTTATACAGAAAATCCTTGAACACCCGGTTCATCATGTCCATGAATGCTGATGGCGCGTTGGTCAAACCAAATGACATAACCAGGAATTCGAAATGCCCATGCCTCGATCTGAAAGCAGTCCGTGGAATGTTCGACTCACGGATCCTGAGCTGATGATAGCCTGATCGAAGGTCAATCTTAGAAAATGCCGAGCTACCACGCAACTGATCGAACAAGTCATCGATCCTAGGCAAAGGATACCTGTTCTTAATGGTGACCTTGTTCAGTTCTCTGTAGTCGATGCAAAGGCGTATCGACCCATCTTTATTCTTTACAAAGAGAACAGGGAAATCCCAAGGAGACGAACTCGGCCTTATGAAACCCTTCTCCAACAACTCATCCAGCTGGGTACGCAACTCCTCCAGCTCTCGCGGGGCCATCCGGTACGGCGCCTTAGCAATAGGACGTGTACCCGGCTCCAAATCAATCACAAACTCGACATCTCAGTCACGAGGAAGACCGGTAAGGTCGCTAGGAAACACATCAGAAAACTCACGCGCAACAGGAATCTCATCCAACCGCAGCAAACTATTAACAATCCCCAGCACTGAGACTAAGCAAGCAAAACAATCAGAACTAAATAGCCTCTGAACACATACCGCAGAAATCGCCGGAGAGACCTAGCGCGGATCACCATAAATACTCCCTGGCTGACCGTTGTCCTTCTTGAAATCCAAGCGCTTACCCCTACACTGGATCACCGCATCATATCGGGACAACCAATCCATGCCTAGGATAACATCGAAATCCTCCAAGTCAATCACCTTCAGATTTTCCTTAGCCAGAAAATCCCCCAACATAATAGGATAATCCTGAATTCCCTGATCCGATATCACGGAATCACCCGAGGGTAACTTGACGCAAAAGGCATCACCGACACGATCTAGATCCAACTGGAACCGCTCTACAAAGGCCCTAGTCACAAATAAGTTGGTAGCACCTGAGTCAAAGAGAACGCGCGCTCAGCGGTTCTTTACCTTAAAACTCCCTATAAATAAAATTTGCCCACGCAATTAAGGAAATAATAGCAAAACTAAAACTGCAGCTAAAACATAAAAACTAGAGAGAAAATCTAACCTGAAATGACCTGCGTTGAAGTTTGAGCCTCCGCTGATGATATAACATTCAGCTTCCCTTTGCCTTTATCCATAGACTGAGGCGGTGGCAAAGCCTGAAGAGGAACTGGTCGGAGCACAGACTGGAATTGCGGGCACCTTGCCTTGGTATGACCCTTCTGTCCACACTAATAGCAGACCTTATCTTTCAACCAGCAGCGGGCAACATCATGCCCCTCTTTCTTACACAAGGTACACACCACGTTCTGCATGGGAGCACCCTGAATAGCATGAAACCTGCTCCTTCTGCACTGCCAACCTCTTGAAACATTTCCCCACGGGATGGCACGGCCGGCCACAGAATCTACAAACCTCTTGGCTCCTCTTTCTTGAAGGAGCACCAGATACCTGGGGGCTCTTTCCTTCAACCGCTTTCCTCTTTTCATTCCTCGCCTGCTGCCCTCTTTGCTTAGCATTTTCGATGGCCTCCAATTTCAAAGCAGCTTCTACCGCACCAGCATAAATCACCGTTCCATGGGCAACCGCTAACTGCTGAACATCACTTCTCAGGCCCCCAAGGAAATGCTTCGCTCTATCTTCCTCGAAACTCACCAAACTGGGGGCAAACTGACTGAGTGTGCTGAACTCAACCTCATACTCACTGATTGTGAGCTGCCTCTGCTTCAGATGCAAGAAATTGTTCATCAATTTGTCCCGCTCAACTATAGGTAGAAACTTCCTCATCAATATCTCCTTGAAGGAAACCCAAGAGTATCCTCCTACCATGCCCACCTTCTCTCTCATCCACCAACTCTTTGCCAACCCCTTCAGCTGGTAGGCGGCAAGCACCACCTTCTGATCATCAGAAACTCCAGAATAGAGAAACATCTCCTCTATGGAAATCAGCTAATCATCCAGGATCATGAAATCTGCCTTCCCATCATAGGTAGGGGGTCGAAGTCAGCGGAACTAAGAGATGAAGGTAATCTCTGGGGGCACCACAACTGGAGGCACCAAAGGGGCAGGAGGTGCAGGAGGTGCAGGAGGTGCTGGATCAGATATACCCACAGCAGGATCCTGCGCTCTCGGCGCTAGTCCTGCCACTACAGATAACAAGGCCTGGATCTGAGACTAAACATCCACCATCTGCCTCGATAAGGCCTCATTGCACTGCCTCAGACTTGCCACAACTGCATCGCTTTGCGCTCCAGAAGACTCGCCCTTCAGATTGGGGAGTGGACCTCGTCACTATACGCTTAGGCGCCATGTTAAAAGAATAAACAAAACAATAATCAGAACCTAGTTCAACTACTAGGACTAAACAAACAAGTACAGACAAACCTACATAAGTACTTGCTTCAACTGCCAACTTGCTCTGGGGTTTTCAATTAAAATGGTATGCCTAATTTAAGATAGTTCACCACCATCATAAAAAATCAGGTGCCTAGACCATGAATGCATGTATTTATATTCTTTTTGACTCAGAACCATGTGTGTACATATGTCATCCTGCAAGTCTTTAGCTTGGCACATTGTGCTTATGCAATGTTATGATATTTATGATTGTGCTATGCATTCTAAAAAGGCGCTAATGAATGTTATGAGCGACGTACACATGAAAATATTATGCATCCCATACTACATAACATTTCCATGCAACGAAAAAGAAAATGTGATAGCCGCATTCATGTGGTGAGGTTATGCATCCCATACTACATAACCCTCACATGTTGCCTCCTATGGTGGATCCATATACAAACACATATTATGCATCCCATACTACATAATATGCCCCACATACTTCATGTTAGGCTATGAGTGTAGTGTTTGTGCTTCAGCCAAGACGTGTGGATGATATAATGCTAAACATCTAATACCTACAAGGAAGGGTTGCCCAACAAATTGTCAAGCAACCTCCCTTCTGATACCAACTGTCACAACCCACATTTTCCTCCGAAATTAAGAAGTATCAGAGTAGGAGGAAACACGTGTTGTGATGCCACGTCGAGCAGGGGATAACTACCGATGCTCAGGCAACCACCAACTACTAAGACTATGAAAAATCATAAGCTTTAAGGTTTTGAAAATCAATTATATATTAGAGGTCGTATCCCTCGGCTCAGTGGATCAGCTAGTCCACAATTCAAAACTTATACTTATACGCAGTGGAAAATACTTTATTTACATTACTTTGACATCCTAAGAGAGTGCATAAGTGTCCCCAGGGGGGAGCAACTTACATTATGCAAGTCCCTAGATTTATGTTATATCATATATAAGAAAACGAATCTTTTTACGTTATTTGTAAAGTAGTGTATGTATTTTATAAAACATGTTGATCATGAGATATAAATATAATAGTGTTTCTAGGTTTAAAAATAGATAACAACCTAGCATTAAATCTTCCCAAAGAGCAAGTTGATTAAACTCCAAAACAAGAAATATAGCAGTATAAGCAAAGTACAAAGCATCTAAAAGAGAAACCACCAGTGGGCGTCAACAACTGACACTAACCCAGTGGTGAGTAGGCATATCTGTACTACAAGCCTATAGAAACTATCTCTCAAGAGTGATGAAGGGAAAATCGCAGCAGCAGCTATAGCACTAGCCAGCTCTAGAAGAAACTTAGCCGCACAGTCGGCTATAAACCTGAACCTGAGGCATTCAAAGAAAAGAACACCTCAGCAAAACAATTATCAATAAGAAAGAAGATAATTAGGTTTAAAAAGAGAGCATTAGCATAAGGCTAACCAGGCCCAAAATTGTGAATGCTAGCAACATAAGCTAAATGAGGTAAAGTAAATAAGTAAAGCAAAATACTCATCAAAAGTTGAGTAAAAAGGGGTGCACCAAGCGCACGGATGAGGCCAAGCTTCAAGAATCTCTGCAAGAAGAATTAGCAAAATAATAAAATCCTATCATAAAGATAGAGCAGAAAGAATCACCTAATACTGGAGATGGACAAAATCATCAACAAGGGCCTAGGCTGGTGGCAACATGTCCAACCAAGTCTATCAGGCCTAAATACCTTCAAGGTGCTGTGGTGGTGGTATCGGTCCAACTCAACCAAACAGCCCATAATGTCTTTGCAAGCCATGAAATAAAACAAGGGTGGCGGTATCGGTCTGACCCATCCCAAAACCACATCCTACTCCAGTACTAAGTTACTCGGGAAAACTCTTGCTGGTGGTTCAATGAACCACCAAGAAGTCACACTGAACCCTAAATAATCTAGAGCATCCCACCTAAGAGGCATAGCTGCCTAGCAGCTGACAGCGTTGGTTAACGAAACACGTATCTAACATCACATATATATATTAAACTTGGACCCAACAAATACTACCAATATAAAGATATTTGACAACTTCTATAGCGTATGAAAATATAGAGAGTTTTCCTTTAACATAATCGATCACTATAGAGCATCTACTTCTTCATCTTTGCTTCAGGACACTAGCATTACAACAAGGATAATACTTAAATTGCATCAAGAAACAAAAGATTACAACCTACAGGAGTTTTCCTTATAACTACCTACAGGACAGTAGTATTACAACAAGAATAAAAGGAGATCAAAGCCAAGAAATAACAAGGAGATCTGGACAACATTACAACCAAAATTCCACTCATATACCCAAACAAAAACAAACTGTAATACAAGATTTTAATACAAGATTAATCAACCCGATCTTGACAAGCATTACCACAAAAAAAGAAAGAACAGGATTACAGCAACAGTTGATAATTGGGCAGATTTAAGGCAAGACAAGAACTTTGGAAGATAATTACAGCCATCAATAACCCCGGGAATGAAATGAGTTCAATTTGTAAGGGTATAAGGCAACACTTGCCTCGGTTCTCGGGGGAAAAAAAAGCAATAGGAGGTTTTGCACCGATTGTTATTTGTATAATCAAGTCCCCAAAACAACTAATTTGTATGAATCAAACAACCAAACAATACATGGAAAAAAAATATTTTTTATGGCAAGTGGATACTTGCCTACCTTTGCTTTTGAAGGAGTTCGGCCGAACACCCACTCTCAAACCGCCGGCCGCAAGCCACTAACCAAGAAAACTTGGACAAGAAATCTGGGAAGGGAGATGGCCTGGACAAGAAATTTAGACAAGAAATCAGGAAAGAATTTCTCTATCAAAGCACGAAACAAAACTAGAACTCGCAACACTGATCGGACAGAAAAATATGGATAAAATCCCAAAAATGCTACCTCAGAATGATGATCTCGGCTAAAGGAGCACGGATCCGGCCTCAAACTGGGCTTTCGACCTCTGCTGGGTGGGGAAATGGTCGGTCGGTGAGCCTCCCATTTCCGCCCTTTTTCTGCCTTTCGCTCAATCGGCTGCAGTCGGCCGCCGGGTTGGGGAGGAAGGAAAGAAAACCTAAGCCTAAAGATAAAAAACCTATATATATATATATATATCCTAACTAATTAATCACTATTCTAATAACTAAACGAAATTTGGTTTTAATTAAGAATTTATACATATAAACTTATACCTATACACATATAAATATATCCATACACTTATAAATATACGTATATACTATATACCTACACATATACATACATAAACTTATACACGTATATTAGTATATGTATAAAATCATTTAGTAGTACACAAAATTCCACGCTTATAATTATATGTATACCTCCTCTACCCATATAAACACGTACACATAAATTATTATAAAGCCTTGCATGCACGCACATGTGCATTTATACACCGACATGCCTAAATCACTCCTCGTGCTAAAATGCGTATATATATATATATATATGCTTATAAAAAAATGACGACCTGCTAACAAGCAACCATCGAAACGATGCCAAAATAAATGATCTGGAACTTCGACCAAACTCACACCGTAGCTAAACACTCAGGCTACAAAAACAACGGCGAAGTCGAAAGCAACCTCCGATGAACAAACACTCGGGCTAACACCTCCCGAAGCCAAAGCACAAGTATTCCCCGAGATGCTCTGCCGAGTCCCCAAAACTTACTCCGGCTAGCTGGGGAACCTTGCAAACAGTCTACGACCACTAAGAACACCTAACGAGGTACTCTAACAACGACACAAGTCGGAAACGCGTCAACGTAACGCCAAAGGGATATTAAATAAATACAGAAAAATCGGGGGCATTACAACGGTGTCGAGAAGTATCAGTAGGTTTCTGAAATCATCTGAAATGTCTGTGATACCAGCGACAACCTGTTCGGAATCGATGCCAATCTTTGAGGAGGAGGCCATGATGCAGAAAGTCTTGGGAAAACTGCGGCTGAGACGAAGATGACGCGCTCTGCAACTTCTTGGAGGAAGGCGAAACGACTGTCGGCTTACTCGAGAGAGAAAATGATTTCCTGTATAGAATGATTTTGGAATTTTCGATTTATATAACCCTAGATTTATGTCTAAGTAAAAGATAAATAATGTAAACATACCTTAGAAATGGTGGCATAAGCCTCGGGTTGCGAATAATGAAATTTGAATCAAGGAGAAAAAGATATATATCAGATACTCGAGAGACTTGATAGTACTCGAGTGGAGATATGAAGGTACTCGAGTAAATCATTCTGAAACTCAGGTAAGTCATTATGCTACTCGAGTAGGTCACTCGAGTGGCTGATAGGGTACTCGAGTAGGTCAATTGGATTACTCGAGTAGGTCATTTTATTACTTGTGTAGTTTGCTTCTTACTCGAGTCAAAAAGTTAGAAGTTTGTAGAATTCCAACTTTTGTCTGATTCTTGATCTCTGAGCCTTCTTGTGAGTCCATCTTCTCTAATCTTCTTTATTGAGCATTCAAAGTTCTGTTTTGAAGAACGAGAACTTGGTATTGTCCAACGACTTCGTGAAAATGTCTACAACTTGCCTTTCTGTAGAGACATATTGTAGATCTATGTCCCCATGCTCCACATGCTCCCAGATGAAGTGATACCTCAGCTCTATATGATTTGTCCGGCTATGCGAGACTGGGTTATTGTCTATTGCAATTACGCTGGAAGAGTCGCAAAATAATGGAATGTTCTGGAACTTTATGTTGTAATCTTCAAATTGATTCTTTATCCATAGCAGCTGTGCACAACAACTGCCTGCAGAGATATACTCTGACTAAGCAGTCGAGATTGCAACACAGTTATGCGTCTTGCTACTCTAGGAGATAAGACTTCTTCCAAGAAACTGGCAAGTCCTGGATGTGCTTTTCCTGTCATCTTTGCTACCTGCAAAATCTGCATCTGAAAAACCAATTAGCTCGCTATCTGAAAGAATTGGTTTCAAGATACCTAAAACACCTAGAGGGGGGGGGGGTGAATAGGTACAATTCTTTTTACTTATGCAGATAAAAATTATATCACTATTAGATCACTTATGCAATATTTATCACAACACAGTTCACATCACAGATTTAAACAAAATAGTAACACAGAAGACACACAGTTTTATAGTGGTTCCCCAAGTGATGGGTACATCCACTTTCCCCCTTCGTCTATCTAACAGTGTACTAGATTTGGCCTAACTCCCTTCTTTCTTCTCAGATCCTCAGATCTTACAACTCAGAACCTTGAAAGGTCCCTATAGCTCAGACTTCAGCAAGTCCTGCAACTCAGATTCTTCCAGAGAATCCTGCCTCAGAGTGAGTCCACACTCCTACAACTCAGGCAATTAAGCCCTACCTCAACCTTTTCTCAGGCCTACAACTCAGATTCTTCAGAGAACCCTACCTCAGAGTGAGTCCACACTACTACAACTCAGGCAATCAAGCCCTACCTCAGCCTCTTCAACAGTGCTACAACTCAGAGAAATTAATCCCCTATCTCAGGAACTCAGCCCTACCTCAGCCTTTATAGATTTAGGCTTACAACTCAGAGAGATAACTCTCCTACACTCAGATCTATAAAAGTTCCTACAGTGAAATTGATTACCAAAACAAATAGAACCTTCACCCAGGTAGAGAGAGAAAAGGGTTGAAGATTTCTTGGTCAGTTCTTGATAGATCTGACTGCTTTAGATCCAACCTGTCTTAGCTTCTTCAAATCTTCTTGAATTTGAACAAAGTAAGGTCGATCTTCTTTGAGATGATCTTCAATCATCTCCCTTCTAATATTCATATGTGCCTCTGAATTC
Organism: Platanthera guangdongensis; assembly: GCA_039583875.1. Lineage (NCBI taxonomy): Eukaryota > Viridiplantae > Streptophyta > Magnoliopsida > Asparagales > Orchidaceae > Platanthera > Platanthera guangdongensis. The sequence goes on along the minus strand of CM077165.1, from coordinate 36,491,858 downwards.
TTCTGGCAGACTTGTTCAGGATCTGCCCTTAGAGACTTGTTAATTTCTGGTTGGTTGTCTCTTCATGTTCTCTTCTTCGTTTGTTGATAGAATGAGTCATTATATAGACCCCATCTGAGGTTACTGACTGATTCGTTTCCTAACGGCCTTCTGACATCTCTGACAGATGTAACTGCTTTGTTGGTTGTGTCAGCTGTCAAGTCTCCAGTCATGACATCTGATACTTCATTGAACTTTAACTCAGCAGCAAAGTGTCGAGACAATGCTTCAAATATGTTGACACAAATAGATCATGTGTCGATACAATCCTTGGTGATGTCGATACAGCTCACATAATGTCGACACAGCTCCTCTTTTTCTTCTTGACACAGCTTCTATGAAATGTATCGACACAAGTCCTGTGTGTCAACACAACAGCTTCTAGTCTCGATAAAGTTGATGTCGATAGAATTCTGGATTGTGTCGACACAAGTCCTATGTGTCGACACAAGTGTTGTCGACAGAATTCTGGAATGTGTCGACACAAGTCCTTCTTGTCGACAGATTTTATTTATGTCTGTTGGATCCCTTGTTTGATTTGTGCTAGGTTCACTAACTTTGGATCATATGACCCACAATGTATATCCAGGGTCATGGTTGTGTCCTAGAGTCTAGGCCAAGTCCTCAGTAGCAACATCACATGGACAAGCCATCATCAGACTGCCAGAGACTCAAAGACTTAGAGATTTTCCAGAGACCAAGTAAAATTAGTTCGACGTTCATCAAACTTAGATCGACGATAGTCATGCTCAGCTCGACGATCATAAAGAAAAATTCTCTGAGCTGAGCTCGATAAACTTCATTCTCAAGTCGACGATCTTTGGACTCAATCTTCAGCATTACATGTTTATTTGTTCTCTAGACTCAGGTCGACGAACTTAGTTCTCTGGTCGATGATTTCTGGATTCTTTACTTTTACCAGAAGCTTCTCTATTTTTCTAAGTCCAGAATCATCTCAAGTCGACGAACTCAGGATTCTCAGCTCGACGAACTTTGATCACAATAGCTAGAGTTATCCAGCGGCAGTTATTGGTCCTCAGCTCGACAAAACAAATTCTTAGATCGATGAATTCTGGATACTTAATTTCAACACTTTCATCCAGAAGCATCTGAAATTATTCCAAGTCCAGAATCATCTCCAGTCGACGAAGTTACAATCTCAGCTCGACGAACTTGAGACACAGAATAAGCAAGTCTGGATAATGTAGTTTTCTACTTTAGCTCGACGATCTTGGAACTCAGCTTGATGAACAGAAGTCATCTGGTCGACAAACTCAGCAACTCAGCTCGACGAACTGTGGACTCAGCTCGACGATTTCTGCTATCAGTTCGACAAATCCAGACTTAGTCATTTTTTCATCCTTTTGTCCCCATTCTACTTCAATAATTCCTGAGTAATTAGTGCTCTAATATTCTCTGAATATAACCGTCAGAAGAACATTGATTATGGTATTCACTAGGATTATTGTCTGCCGTTTTTCCATGGGACAGTTAGGGAAATAATTCAATGTTGTTTATTCTCTAGGCCGTCAGCATTGATTACAAAAGATTTCAAAATTTCAAAAGACCATTTTGACAGGAAATATAAAAGAGATTTTCTCTCTTCTTCCTACAAGCAATAGAGAATAGAAGACAAAATACAAAAGAACAAGAGAGATAGACATACAGAAAAAATACAATCAGTCTGAAAAATAAGGATCTCTCTATCTCTTCTACTTCTCAAAAAGAACTCTGCTTACAGAAAAATGCCCAAGACCAGAATAACATCTGGTTCCTGAAAAGAAAAATCAATCAAATATCAAGAGTCTTCCTTCTTCATCTCTGCAGGACACTTCAAGGGACAACATGAAATCCATCTGTCAAAGAAGTTCCTGGAGATTTCTCTGGTCAAGGCTACAGATTGAAGGCCTACTCACCCTATATAAAGCTTCCCAGCCTGAACCCTTTTACATCTCAGGGGGAGCTTTGACAACATCACTAAATCCACGTATTCTTCTCATTGTGATTGAGAAAAAAAGACTTTCATAACTCTCTCATCCCCACCTCTGTATAGGGTTTTAATTCCCTTAAAAATTATTCTGGTTCACAAGTCTATTCCAAAAGAATTAAGGTTTGGTTTTTGAGCACCTGATCAAAAGCTCATTGGTGTCAGGCGCCTGATCAAAAATCTGAGTGGATTCCTACCAGGGTGGTAAAAGAGTGGATGTACCCAAGTTTAGTGGAACCACTATAAATTCTTGTGTTATCTGGATTGCTCTTTTCTTTTGTTTTTGTGTTGTGCTTATTTTATTAGGATTGCTGTTTTATTTTGTTCCTGCACTAGATTAAATTAGAAGAAAATTTTATAAACCATGATTACTCTATTCACCCCCCCCCCCTCTAGAGTATTCCTGATCTAACAGCTCACTCTCAATTGGTAACAGAGCAGGTTCCTTTGGTTGTACAAGCTAACCCTTGAACCAAAGATCCTTTGTTCGATCTAAATTTTTTTTTATTTCCATTTAGATTTATATACACAGCTATGGCACAAAACAAGTACTATGCAAGCACCAGACCTCCAGTTTGCAACCTAAATAGGTTTGCCATCTGGAAGGCAAGAATCAATTTGTACATGAACTCTATTGATGAAGATATCTACAAATCCATCTTGACAGGTCCTCCTCAATCCATTGCATCTACCTCTACAACAACATCTTCAAGCACAACTACAGTTCCACCACCTGAGTGGACTGAGGCCCAGAAGAAAGCAAAGATTGATGATGCTAAGGCAATGAACATACTGGCACAAACAATATCTGATGACATTTTTCAAAAGATGGCTGAGTGCATCTCTGCAAAAGCAATTTGGGATTCACACAACCAAATGGTTGCTGGCTCAACATATGAGAGGAAAGATAGAAGATCAAACCTCATCACAGAATATGAAAACTTCAAAAACGATGAAGCAGAAATAGTTGAAGTGATGTACAACAGGCTTAGCTCCATCATCAGTGAGCTAAGGACCTTAGATAAAGAAATCACCTTGACTGAAGTAAATGACAAGATCCTTATGTGCTTCCCAAGCTCATGAGATATCCACTGAATCTCTTTTAGGCAAACTAAAGTCCTATGAACAACTGATTAAATCCAGGGAGGCAGCTGAGCAGAGAACACCGCCTCCAGCAAAAAAATAGCATAACATTGCTTTCAAGGCAGCTGATAAGACAGAGACTCCCACAACAAATGAAGAACTGATGAGTTTATTTGCCAAAAGATTCTACAAGTTGGCAAGAAAAGATTTCAGGAGGACGTCATCCAGACAGGATGACAAACCAAGATATGATAAGACACCAACCAAAGAAGTTGTGTGTTTTGGATGCAGGAAGCCTGGGCACTTCATCTCTGAGTGTCTAGATAATTAGAAGAAAGACAAGAGAAGAGAGAAAGATACCAGGAAACAGCACAACAACAGACCTTCCTCCAGCAAATACAAGAAGAAGGAGAAGGGTTTTGTGGCTGAAACCTGGAGTGAGACTGAAGAAGAATCAACATCTTCTAGCTCCAGTGAAGATGAGGAAGAGGCAAGGTCCAAGGAGGTTTGCCTCATGGCAATTGATGCTTCTAGGAGCCATTCATAAGAGGAGGACTTAGACAATGAAGAAGTTTCAGATTCTGAAGCTGACAAGGTATTGTCTTCTTTTGATTACAGTTCTCATTCCTTTAAATTTGAATTTAAAACAATGTGTATAGATTTGATTAATTCAGAAAAGGAGATTAAAACTCTTAGGGAGAAACTAGGAATTTTAGAAAATGTAAACTCTGGAAATAATAGATTAAAAGATGAACTGTGTTTAGCCAATGAACAAATCATAATGTTGAAGACTGAGATTAGTGAGGCTAAACAACTTGAGGAAACTCTTAATTGAAGAAACCTCAAGCTGATGGACTTCACAAGCACTGTTAATGCTAGACTTAATGGCAAACTAAGCTTGGGTACTTAATCAAGTTTTCCCCCTATTCTCAAGAAGAACATCCTGACTAACCCCATCAAATTTGTCTATGCTAAGGGGAAAGTAAAGATAAACAATAAACAAACAACAAAAAATACTCCCAAATTAATAGGTCAGAAAACCAAAAAATAGAAAACTATTAAAAACAAGGTTCAACAGAATTCGTCGAACTTAGATCGACAAAATGCAGCCAGTTCTTCGAACCCCACTCGACGAACGCTGAACGGAAACTATAGTTATAATTATTTGTCTAACTACGATTGACGAATTCTGTATGGTTCGTCGAGTAGAGGTCGACGAACGTGGGGCACAGAAAATGAACATGTTCATTCTCTGGGCAGAGATCGACGATCTCAACCTAATTCGTCAAACTCTAGTCAATGAACTGACAGAAATTCATCGAACCCAGAAAGACTTAACCAAAACTTTAATTATAACAGAAACTTAAATAATTCCAGGAAAGCTTTTAATACACTAGCTGATTGGGTCATACCACCTAGGAGATATCACCCTCTAGGATATAAATCCCAACCAGAATATTCTGTTATTTCCAGCTTTTCATACCAGGAAAGCAAAGGACCCAAGGTAACCTGGGTCAAGAACATTTAATTATTTTCATTGCAGGTGAAGAGCTGTCCAGCAAATAATCAAACATGGTACCTGGACAGTGGGTGCTCCAAGCACATGACTGGCAGCAAGGACATCTTACACAACTACAAGTCCAGGCTAGGGGTAAAGGTTATCTTTGGGGAATCCAAATGTGGCCAGTTAGAAGGCGTTGGAGAAGTAAAGATTGGAGCTATCACATTTAAGAAGGTAACATATGTCAGAGTACTCAAGCATAACCTCATCTCCATTAGTTAGTTATATGATGAAGGTTATCGGGTACATTTCAATTCATCTTCTTGTACTATTGCTAATAAAGAAAGCCAAATATTTTTAATTGGAAATAGACAAGAAAACATATATTTAGTTGATTTTCTATCTGTCAATTCTGGTATCTGCTTACTTAATATTACTAGTAATCAGAATGATTTATGACATAAAAGGCTAGGTCATGTAAACTTGAAAAACATTGCTAGGCTATCAAAAGACAACCACGTTAGAGGTTTACCTTCTGGTCCCTACAAGAAGAAAGGCCTTTGCAGAGCTTGTCAACTAGGCAAGTAAACTAAATATAGCATTAAATCTGTTAATAAAAGTGATTCACCTAGGATTTTGTATTTGCTACATATGGATCTCTTTGGACTCATTGCTCTACAAAGCCTAGGAGGGAAATCCTACACCTTAGTCATTGTGGATGACTTCTCCAGGTTCACTTGGGTATCCTTTCTGAGATCTAAGTTAGATACCTTCAAGGTTCTTACAGATTTTCTCAGGATCATACAGATTGAGTTCTCTACTCATGTTGCATTGATCAGAGGTGATCATGGCGTAGAGTTTGAGTCTCTTCTTATGCATGAGTTCTGTGATAAGGAAGGTATCAGGCATTATTTCACTGCTCCTAGAACTCCCCAACAAAATGGGGTAGCTAAAAGGAAAAATAGGGCACTCATTGAAGCTGTAGGTACATAACTTGCAGATGCTTACATGCCACTAACCTTTTGGGCAGAGGCTGTAAACACTGCAAATTATGTCCTGAATAGAAGTCTGATACATAAATTGAAGAATAGGACTCCCTATGAATTACTTAAAGGGAAGAAACCTAAAATCAACTATTTTAAAGTATTTGGTAGTATATGTTATATTCACAATAACAACAAAAGATATATTAGAAAGTTTGAGGCTAAGGCTGAAGAGAGAATTTTTCTAGGATATTCCCAAGTAAGCAAAGCCTATAGGGTTTTTAATAAATCATCATTAAAAATTGAAGAGTCCATTCATGTTTCTTTTGGTGAAACTAACATGTCCTGTAAGGAGAAAGAGATCTCTACAAATAGCCCTTTGCAGGTACCTCACTTGTGTGAGAGATTGGATGAACTAAACCTTACCCAAAAGGTTCCAACACATCCCTCTCCACAAGTTAATGAAGAGAGTGAAGATGAAAGCATTGAAGGAATTGAACTTCCTCCAACAGCAAACATAATTCCACAAGAGGAAATAGTTCCTAATGTTGTTGCACAACTAACTACACCCACTGATTTAGTCACACTTAGGGATCACCCCAGATCTCAAGTGATTGGAGACATATCAGTAGGTGTACAGACAAGGCATCAACTCAACCAAGATTTGATGCATGCATGTTTTCTCTCTTAGGTTGAACCTCTATCCATCCATGATGCTGAGCAAGATCCCCACTGGATCATTGCAATGTATGAGGAATTAAATCAATTTGAGAGATGTAGAGTTTGGGATTTGGTTCCAAGACCCCAAGACTATCCAGTCATTGGAACCAAAAGGGTATATAGAAACAAACTGGATGCCTAAGGAGTGATTGTGACGAACAAGGATGGGCTTGTTGCTCAAGGTTATAGGCAAGAGGAAGGGATTGACTATGACCAAACATTTGCACCAGTTGCAAGGTTGGAGGCCATCAGAATTTTTCTAGCCTATGCAACATACAAAAAATTGAAGGTGTATCAGATGTATGTGAAGAGTGAATTCCTGAATGGAGTACTTAAAAAAGAGGTTTTTGTTGAACAACCTCCAGGTTTTATCTCTCCAACTCATCCTTATCATGTATTCAAATTGCATAAAGCCCTCTATGGTCTAAAGCAAGCTCCAAGAGCTTGGTATGAGACCTTAGCTAGCTTTTTGATAGAGCATAAATTCATTAGAGGTATTGTAGATAGAACACTTTTCACTAGACATCATAAGGATCAAATATTGTTAGTGCAAATATATGTGGATGACATCATATTTGGGTCTACTGATTCCAAATTATGCAAGAGGTTCTCTGACCTCATGCATTCAAAATTTGAAATGAGTAGCATTGGTGAGCTCTCCTACTTCCTTGGTATCCAAGTGAAGCAGTGGCTTGATGGCATCTTCATCTCCCAAGCTAAATATGCAAAAGAGCTTATCAAAAAGTTTGGGATGGCTGATGCCTCAGCAAAGAAAACACCCATGGCTACAAATGCTGTAGTAGACTCTGATCCACATGGGAAACCTGTGGACCAAAAATTATATAGGGGCATTGTTGGGTCCCTACTATATCTTACAACAAGCAGGCCCGATATTATGTTTGCCACATGCCTTTGTGCTAGGTTCTAAGTGAACCCAAAAGAATCTCATCTAATTTTCTTAAAAAGGATTTTGAGATATATAAAGAGTTGTCCTAGTCTAGGCCTTTGGTATCCAGTAGAGTCATAATTTGATTTAACTGGATTTTCAGATGCTGACTTTGCTGGATACAGGATTGATAGGAAAAGCACCTCAGGGACTTGTCAGTTCCTTGGTATGAGGTTAGTATCCTAGTTTTGTAAGAAACAGTCATCTGTGTTTACCTCAACTGCTGAGGCTGAGTATATTGCAGCTGGCAGCTGTTGTTCCCAGATGCTGTGGATTAAAAATCAATTACTACACTATGGTCTCAACTTAAATAATTCAACTCTATTTTGTGATAACACAAGTGCTATAACAATAACATAAAATCCAGTCCATCACAGTAGGACTAAGCATATATACATTAGACATCATTTCATTAGAGAGTGTGTAGACAAAAACAAAATTATTCTTGTCTATATTTACACTGATTTACAAAGAGCTAATATATTCACCAAACCATTGGATGAGAGAAATCACATATTTTTTATAAATCAGCTTGGAATGATTAATGGAGAAGATTTGTTTTAGTTTCTGTCTACACTCAACGAATTTTCTAGAGTTCGTCGAACAGAGCTCGACGAACTAGGAAAAGTTCGGGAGATATTAGTCGAACGAAGGTCGACGAACTCTCTGTGAGTGAAGTTGTTTTTGTCGAACGAAGATTGACGAATCCGCTTCAGAAAACTTTCGTTGAACGAAGCTCAACGAAATATCTTCAACTCTTCTAACTGAGCTCGATGAATTATTTCACTATCAATTATTTTGTCGATCTCAGGTCGAAGAATTTCTTATTTTTCGTGGAACGGAGTTTGTGGATTCATATTCCATAAAATCTTATAATTAGGTTTTCTTCGACCTACATCCCGCGCTTTCTGTTCCCTTTCCACTTGATCTCCTTTTCTCTCTCTTTTGCAGGTGATTTCATGGCGATTCAAGCAGGAGCCCTAGCCGCTATGAAGTTTGACACAGGATTTCATGCCGACTTTGACTCCTTTCGACACCCGGATCCAATTTTTCTGAACATTCTGACTCTACTAGAAGATCAGAATTTGAAAAACCTGATGACAACAAGAATAAAGCTGGCTGGAATAGAAATTAGAGAATGGGTCTATACTTCATCTACATCAGAGGAAAACACCATGAGAGGAACAATCGCTGCTAATAATATTTCTTTGCCTCCCATAGTTTTGACTGAATTTTTTGATTTGATAAATGGACAAGAAGAACTGGATATAGATTTTGAAGAATATGATATGATGTTGAGTATGATGGGTTATGCTGGAGATAACCCAAATAAGCTGTTGAAGAAGCACCTATCTATAAAATAAAAGTTTCTGCCAGATATAGTGGGAAGAGTCTTGCTGGGCAAGCACACTGCCCATGACTACATCACCAGACATCAATTCTTGGTCATGTATGCAGTGGTCAATAAGAAGAAAGTGGATTGGGCACATATCCACTTTGATCTGATAAGGAAAAAGAATAATAAGAAAGAAGTTTGCTTTGGAAGGATCCTGGGGATCTTCCTGAAGGAGAAGGCTGCAGAATCCCTGGTCTCACAGACCATACTCATAAATGCCAGCAAAAGGCTCACCTGTGTATTGTTTGGCAGGTGTGAGAGGACCATAACGAAGCCATCTAAGGCTTCAACCTCTTCCACCCCAGCTTCTAAAAGCACCAATGTTGTAAGAGCCACTCCCCACCCTACTGAAGAGATCATCCCCACACCTCCATCCCTTCCAGCAAATCAACAACCACATCAACAACCAACACCCTCTGTTCATATTTCTACTACAGTTACATCATCTGCCACCTCTCCACCCCTAGATCTTACCAACATCCCCTCATCTCCTACTCAGGAATACCATCAACCCACTCCACCTCAATCACCCCAATCCCCCAATGATCTACCTTCTCCAACACCACCTTCATCTCCTCTTCCACCACACTTATCCACCATACCATCCTTCAATCTGCTGACATCTCCTTCCAATTCTCCTCCTCCTCCACATCCATCCACACAGGATGTCCACATGCAAGATGTCCCTCCTCCATCCTCACCAACATCTACCATCCCTCCAAATGTCTCCACCCAACATTCTACTGAACCATCTGCCACTCCACCTCTAGATACCTCCACCATCTCCTCTTTAATTAGTCTCATCACTCCTATACTCAAATCTCTTATAGCATAGGCCATTATAGCTCTTGCTACTTCTATCTCCACCCTTTCTGCTCAACTCTCTGCCTTCACTGCTGCCCCTTTTATTCAGGGGCCTGGCTCCAGTTACCACTGAAACCAGGTAGGGGGAGAGGCTTGATGATGAAGCTGCAGTAGCTCCAGCAGAAGCAACAGTTCCAGCAATAGCAACTCCACCTCTAGTAGATGTAGAGGCAGTAACAACAGATGATACATATTTACTTGATTTCATTAATTTTATTGATACTAACATGGACATAGAAGAGTCAGTTACTGAGGATATTATTACTGCTGGTGATTTCATTTTAAATCCCACAGTAGATATAGTTAATTTGTTGAACATTTTTTATACTGCATATTTGAGATTTCCTCCAGCAGAGTATACTATGCCATCCTTGGATATTGTCCCCTATACTTCTCCTATTTGTCCAAAAGTTGCTAAGCAACTCAGTGACAGCTTTGTTGTTCCAGAACCAATAGTCATTCCATCTTCTCCAGCAATTTCTTCTGTACCTATTTTTGTCATGGATGACTCACCAATGCCATATCTGGATGACTTGATCTCGGCTGACATTGTAGAAGAGGAAAAGGCAGCTGCTGAAAGCACTGTCAAAATCAGCTCTCCAGCTTCTCCTGTGGCTTCTCCTCCAGCTCCTATTGAAGTTCCTACTCCAGCTCCCTCTTTACTTGAAAATCCTATCATTTCTGCTGAGGCTCTAAAAGCTTTAAATGATTTATATGATAACCTTCAGAGATCTGATGATGATGATGAGGATGATGATGATGATTCTGATGATGAGCCCAAGAGGAAGCCAGTTTCCAAGAAAAGAAAAGCTCCTCCTCCTCCTGCTCCAAAGCCAAATCCAAACAATGACACTCCCTATTATATCCTCCAGAACATAACTCCATACAAAGGGATGCCATCTTGGATATGGATGTCCAAAAATCAGCAGAAGGAGAGGAATAAAAGCAGAAGGTACTTTCCTCCTCCAATTCAAAGATTCAGAAAAGATCCGCCTCCTCCAGCTGTTGATGCTTCAGGTTCTAGTTCTCAAAGATCTACCACTGTTCAAACATATCAGAGACACCATGGGAGATCATCTTCTGGAAGCAGCCAACATAGACAGCATCATTCCTCAGAAAAGCAGCGACAGCAACAACATCAACTACAACATCAAACATTCTCTGCAGATCAGAAAGCTGAAAGTTCTAAAAGACCATCGCCTCCTCCTATTACGTTTGAAGATCCAAAATAGCTACTACTTCTAGAATGGCCAGGTTCCAGGAACTAGTAGGCCTTTCTATGATTAACAAAGCCAAAGCTGAAGGAAAGGATCCTTCTGCATTTTCAACAATGTCAAAGTACAGGAAAGAGGAACTTAACAGATTTGAGAAAGCAAACAAATTTTTCAATGTAGATGACTACATGAAGTTGCACCCAGAAGCAGTTGTCCCCAGAGCCACATCCTTGAAGATTATAGGGGCTGCGGATATGACCATGACAAAAGTGCAAGCTTCTGATCCCAATAGAGAGATTGTGTTTACAAAGCCTAGAGAGAAGAGCAAGGAAGAAATGTCAAAGGAAAAGAAGCAGAACTAAATTTTAAACTCTTTTATTTTCTACAATTATCTATAACTGCTCTATATTTTGAACAAAGCTTATATATATATGTATATATATATATATATATATATATATATATATATATATATATATATATATATATATATATATATATATATATATATATATATATATATATATATATATATATATATTTGCTGCATGTGTTATTGATCTCTGCCAGATATATGTTTTTTTTGCTTTGTTTATTTTTAGTTTGAGTATGAGTCTTTAATTAGTGACCTCACCCAAATAGGGGGAGATTGTTGGATCCCTAGTTTGATTTGGGCTAGGTTCACTAACTTAGGATCATATGACCCACAATGTATAGCCAGGGTCATGGTTGCGTCCTAGAGTCTAGGCCAAGTCCTCAGTAGCAACATCACATGGACTAGTCATCATCAGACTGTCAGAGACTAAAAGATTTAGAGATTTTCTAGAGACCAAGTAAAATGAGTTCGACGTTCGTTGAACTCAGATCGACGATAGTCATGCTCAGCTCGACGATCAGAGAGAAAAATTCTCTGAGCTGAGCTCGACGAACTTCATTCTCAGGTCGATGATCTTTGGACTCAATCTTCAGCATTCCAAGTTTAGTTGTTCTCTAGACTCAGGTCGACCAACTTAGTTCTCTGGTCGATGATTTCTGGATTCTTTACTTCAACCAGAAGCTTCTTAATTTTTCTAAGTCCAGAATCATCCCCAGTCGACGAACTCAGGATTCTCAGCTCGACGAATGTTGATCACAATAGCTAGAGTTATCCAGCAGCAGTTAGTGGTACTCAGCTCGACGAAACAAATTCTTAGATCGACGAATTCTGGATACTTCACTTCAACACTTTCATTCAGAAGCATCTGAAATTATTCCAAGTCCAGAACCATCTCCAGTCGACGAAGTTACAATCTCAACTCAACAAACTTGAGACACATAATAAGCAAGTTTGGAAAATGCAGTTTTCTGCTTTAGCTGGACGATCTTGGAACTCAGCTTGACGAACAGAAGTCATTTGGTCGACGAACTCAACAACTCAGCTCGACGAACTGTGGACTCAGCTCGACGATTTCTTCTATCAATTCGACGAATCCAGACTTAGTCATTTTTCCATCCTTCTGTCCCCATTCTACTGCAATAATTCCTGAGTAATTAGTGCTCTAATATTCTCTGAATATAACCGTTAGAAGAGCATTGATTATGGTATTCTCCAGGATTATTGCCTGCCATTTTTCCATGGGATAGTTGGGGAAATAATTCAAAGTTGTTTATTCTCTAGGTCGTCAACATTGATTACAGAAGATTTCAAAATTTCAAAAGACCATTTTTGACAGGAAATATAAAAGAGATTTTCTCTTTTCTTCCTGCAAGCAATAGAGAATAGAAGACAGAATACAGAAGAACAAGAGAGACAGACATACAGAAAAAATACAATTAGTTTGAAAAATAAGGATCTCTCTATCTCTGTTCCTTCTTAAAACGAACTCTGCTTACAGAAACAAGCCCAAGACCAGAAGAACATCTGCTTCCTGAAGAAGAAGAACAATCAATCAAATATCAAGAGTCTTCCTTCTTCATCTCTGCAGGACACTTCAAAGGACAACAAGAAATCCATCTGTCAAAGAATTTCCTGGAGATTTCTCTGGTCAAGGATGCAGATTGAAGGCCTACTCACCCTGTGCAAAGCTTCCCAGCATGAACCCTTTTACATCTCAGGGGAGCTTTGACAACAACACTAAATCCACATAGTTGTCACAACCCGCATTTTCACCGCCAATAAAGTTTATCAGAGTAAGGGAAAATGCGCGTCATGAAGCCACGTCAGCAGGGGATAACTGCGGACGCTCAGGCAGACACCAACCGACAATGAAGAAAGGTTCCTTTTAAGTTATTTTATGGAAAATCAGTTAAGTGCAGAAGTTAGCCGTATCCCTCGGCTTAGTGGCTCATCTAGTCCACGAATAAAAATATATTATACGTTGCGGAAAAATACTTGATTAGATTTACTCAAACATCCTAAATGAGTAAAAACGTCCCTAAAGGACAACTCATGCTATGCAAGACTGTAAATTTATTATAGTAGGGAAGATAGCTTTTACGGTCGCCAAAAATAACAAGTTAGAGTTTCAAATTATGCAATGCATGAAGTAGTAGTAATAGGTTTTATAGTTTAAAATACCTAACATGCATTCTAGCATAAATCCTCCCAGAGAGCAAGTAAAACATCCACTTTTAAATAAATGAGCAGCTAGCAAGTATCAACAACTAACAATCAGTGGGCGCCAACAAGCTTACGCGAACCCACGTACAAAAGTATGTCTGAACTAGTAAAACTAAACCAACAACAAGCTACCTCGCTAAGACGAGGCAACAACCACGGCCAACACTGCCGCTAGAAATCCAACACCAGCACTGCTAACTGCTACTGCTCTGAACCTGAGGCATTCCAAAAAACAGAACACCTCAGCAAGAAGGTACAAATGGTGGCAGGAAAAGTAATAAACCAAAATAATCATAGGGGTCAACCGGGGTACCAACCCAAGACCAAAAGTACTGAAGTAATGTACAAAAGAAAATTGGGCATCAACAGGAAAAGAACTCTAACGTGACTTGTCATGTTCCACAAGGGTGCACCAGATGCACATGGCTATAAGGTGACTACAAAAATATCTCTCCAGAAAGAAAGTACAAAACCTTCATTAGGCACTGTGGTTGAGTCTACCCCAAAAACACGGCGAAGTGGTCACTCTTTGACACACCACCGAAAAACACAGGCGTAGTGGTCACTCTTGGACACACCACTCAAAACAAACGGATATATTATCCATCTAACTAGGAGGGAGTCTCATGCTCTCCACCATACCCCGCAGGCATCCAAAAACAAGGTAGACTTCCACAGGGCACTAATGAAGGTAATAAATACCGCGGAGGTGGAATCGTCCACTAACTCCCGCATTCAAGAAACCCAACAAAAACCATAACACAAATATCTCGGGATTTGGCTCAACAAACTCTACTTGACATTACTAGATTCCGGACATGGTTGATCAACCCTTAGGAACGATTTACAATCCTAATTAAACTCTAATACGTTTGATAACGAGAGCTAAGACATTTAAGCCATCGGTAAGACACTTCAAAAACGATTAAACATAAATAGACAAGATCGAGTTAGCATGGCAAAACATCATAACAACATGTGATCAACAAAGTGGTTAATCATAGCAATAATTTGGTATAATAAGCGTAGAAAATTTTAGGGAACATGAAAACATAGCCGTTACCATCGAATCGGACAAGGAGAAATGAGGAGAAACCACCACTTGCCTTGGTTTTACCGGAAAAGTCCACCGAATCACTCCACGTCGTAGATCGGGGCAAAAGGATGCGGGAGAGGTTGAGATCTAGACAAAAATGGTGGAAAAGGAATTAGGGTCGAAAAACCCTAACGAAAAAAACTCAAGAAATGGGGAAGAAATTACCACGATAGCGTAGCTCTCGGCGAGAGCTTTCCGGATCTAAGTTCGGTTGAAGATTTCGAGCACCGGAGAACCGTCGGCGGCCACCGGAAGATTCACGAAAAAGAAACTCTCTCTCTCGCTCGCTGCTCTGTTTCAGAAGAAAGATAATGGAGAAGATGAATTTTGGTTCTAAAACCTAAGTCCAAGAATATATATATATGTTTATAAAGTTTTGTCAAAAACGGTTTATTTCGAGCGGTTTTGCGGGAACCCAAAATAGAAGTCTAGGATGACATCAAATCAAAACGTTGTCAACATGAAAGTTGTAGATCTCGTCGAGAAGAACAAATTTCATGTTGACCATTTTGCGATATGATTCCGTTTTGACCCTCAAAATGGCCCCTGAACACAGACAGAAATTGCCTACTCGAGTGGCAGCATACCTACTCGAGTAGCAGCATACCTACTCGAGTAACAACAAACCTACTCGAGTAGTAACATACCTACTCGAGTAGTAACATAATATACTCGAGTAGAGGCTCATTACTCGAGTAAAAATATGACTTACTCGAGTAGAAGCAGCATATACTCGAGTAGCAGCTCACCACTCGAGTTATAGCGGAAAAAACGGAATTAGGGGTTTAAAACGACTTCAATTCGAAAAGTGGTCAACATGAAAGTTGTATATATCATCGAGACGAACAACTTTCATGTTGACAATATTTTGATACAATGCCGGTTTGACCCTAAAAAATGCGCCCGAGTAAAATCTAAAACGGGCTAATCGAGTAGAACCATAGCTTCTCAAGACGACTCAGCACGGAAGCCCGAACGAGCGCCGAATTAAACGAAACTTGCACCGAAGGCAAACACTAATGCTACAAATCTAATGGCGAAATCAAGAACAGAATCCGACGAGCCATTCCCGAGATATTAATGTTCGAAGTATACGGCGAACATAAACAATCCAAAACTTCAATCGCGCGCCGAGACTCCAAAAATGCTCGGATTGCGATGAAACTTGACGAGCAAGTTCAAAATTACTTGACTTAAATTCCAAATGCAAAATCTTCCCATTACAACAAGAATTCGGCCTACTCGACCGCACGGACGCGAAATTGCCTTAACGACATTGCGCCGTCAAATCGACGTTAAATGTAACGCCACGGCGTCATAAATCTGACGTTCACAAACAAATAAAATCATCGAAAAATCGGGGGCGTTACAATCACTCCCCCTAAAAATAAGTTTCGTCCCGAAACTTAACACAACTCCAAAACCAATCAAAACGATAAAATCAAACATCACTGAAAACATAACAACATACCTGAAACTAAGAGAAGAGGTGTGGGTGAGATCCCCTCATCACCAATTCCAATTCCCACGTCGTGCTCTCGACGTCTTGATTTCTCCAAAGAATCTTGACCATAGGGATGGACTTTCTCCGCAACACCCGCTCTTGAAAATCCAGAACACGAACAGGTTCTTCCACATAAGTAAGGTTGGGCTGAATCTGGGGTATCGAGTCGAGGACTTGACGATCATTACGAACACATTTCTGCAACTGGCTCACATGGAATACATCATGGACACAAGGGGAGGTCACAGGCAATTCCAACCTATAAGCCGACACTCCAATGCGCTCAAGAATCTTGAAAGGTCCCACATACCGGGGGTCTAACTTGTGGTTCCTACCAAATCTTTTAACACCGGACATTGGAGAAACCTTCAGAAACACCAAGTCTCCAACCGCAAACTCCAGATCGACCCTTCGAAGATTAGCATATTTCTCATAGCGTTCTTGAGCCACATGAAGCTTTTCTCGAATATGAGTCACAGCACAATTCATCTCTTCAAGGGCTTCTGGACCTAACAACGGTCTCTCACCAACTTCAGCCCAAAACAGAGGGGTTCTACAATGCCTCCCATACTAGGCCTCAAACGGAGCCATCTGCAGACTCTCTTGATAACTGTTATTGTAAGCAAACTCCATGAGTCTGAGACGCTCATCCCAAGCACCACAATGATCCAAAATATAACACCTGATCATATCTTCTACGATTTGATTTACTCTTTTCGTCTGACCATTAGTCTGAGGATGATAGACGGTGGAATACCTTAAATCGGTACCCAACCCCTCCTGTAAACTCTTCCAAAATCGAGACGTAAATCTAGAGTCCCGATCTGATACGATGCTAACAGGCACACCATGTAACCTGATGACCTCCTCAAGATATAACTCAGCTATCTTCTTCATCAAGTACCCAATCTTAAATGGAACAAAGTGAGCACACTTTGTCAATCTGTCGACTATTACCCAAATGGAGTCATGCCCACGGGGAGACTTTGGTAGACCGGTGATAAAATCCATTGAAATACTTTCCCACTTCCAACTTGGAATATCAAGCGTTGTCAACTTACCACCAGGCCTTCTATGATCAGCCTTAACACGCTGACATGTCATTCTTCATCCCTGACCACCAAACAATTTGCTTCAGATCTTTATACATCTTTGTGGAGCCAGGGAGGTAGGCTACACTGGAAACATGAGCTTCAGCACAGATCTTAGCTCGAATATCGTCAAAGGCGGGGACGCAAAATTTACCCCGATACTTCAGGGTGTCCAACTCGTCCACAGAGAAATCGGGTAGCTCTCCCTTCACCGTTCTATTCCGGAGATGTAACAAGCCCGGATCATCCTTCTGATGTGCTCGAGTTAGGGAAATCCAAGAGGGTTCTTCTGCTTCTAGACTAGCAGGCACAGTACTACTCCCAACCTCAATATCCATCAACAAAAATTCTTATATCAAGGACTGCACCGACAGATTAAAAATCTTAGCGGTCTTTCTACTCAAGGCATCATCTACTACATTAGCCTTTCCTGGATGATAAAGAATTTTCACTTCATAATCTGCTACATATTCTAACCACCGACGCTGGCACAGATTTAGCTCCTTCTGAGTGAAGACGTACTTCAAACTCTTATGGTCAGTATAGATCTTGCACATCGCGCAATATAATAAGTGTCTCCAAAGCTTCAGTGCATAAATTACAGCAGCAAACTCCAAATCGTGCGTCAGATAGTTTCTCTCGTGGATCTTTAGTTGTCTCGATCCATACGCAATCACCTTACCATCTTGCATTAAAACGCAACCAAGTCCGATATGTGACGCATCGACATACACATCATACTCAACTCCCTCAGTAGGTAAGGTTAAAATCGGAGCAGTACATAATCTCCTCTTCAGCTCTTGGAAAGCCTCTTCACATTATCACTCCAAATGAAAGCAGTATTCTTCTGAGTAAGTCTAGTTAGAGGAGCAGACAACACAGAAAATCCTTCCACGAATCTTCTATAATAGCAAGCTAGTCCTAAGAAACTCCTAATCTCCTTCAGCGTAGAAGGTCTCTCCCATTCCATTACCGCAGAAATCTTAGTCGGGTCCACAGAAATACCGTCCTTGCTTACCACATGACCCAGAAAGGACACCTGAGGTAACCAAAACTCACACTTGCTCAACTTCGCATATAACTTATGCTCCCTCAGGGTCGACAAAACCAGACGCAAATGCTGAGTATGCTCCTCAACATTGCGAGAGTACACCAAGACATCATCTATGAACACAATAACAAATCGGTCCAAGAAATCCTTGAACACCCGATTCATCAAATCCATGAAGGCAGAATGTGCATTGGTTAAACCAAAAGACATCACCAGAAACTCATAATGTCCATGTCGTGAACGAAAAGCGGTTCGAGGAATATCTGCCTCTCGAATCCTCAACTGGTGGTAGCCTGAGCGAAGATCGATCTTTGAAAATACCGAGCTACCATGCAATTGGTCAAACAAATCATCAATCCTTGGCAGGGGATATCTATTCTTAATTGTTACCTTGTTCAATTCCCTATAATCGATGCAAAGTCTCATCGATCCATCTTTATTCTTGACGAATAAAACAGGAGCACCCCATGGAGAAGTACTTGGCCTAATAAAACCACACCTCAGCAACTCATCGAGCTGAGTACGCAACTCGTCCAACTCACTCGGAGACATACGGTACGGTGCTTTAGCAATGGGACGAGTGCCCGGTTCGAGGTCTATCACAAACTCTATCTCCCTTTCAGGAGGAAGTCCTGGAAGACTATCAGGAAAGACATCTGGAGACTCTCGCACCACTGAGACATCCTCAAGAAGCCACGTAACAAAAGCTGTTTCCAGAGTAGAAATAGAAACCAAAAACGCCTCGCAACCAGACCCTATAGCACGATAAGCACGTACCGCAGAAATGACAGGAGAAACTCTGTCCTGAAATCCATAGATGCGCATAGGTTGTCCGTCGTCCATTCTGAAATCCAATCGCTTAGACTTGCACTGGATGACCGCATCATACTTGGACAGCCAGTCCATGCCCAGAATTACGTCAAAATCAGACAGATCCAAAACCATCAGATCCGCATAAGCCAGAAAATTTCCAAGACAGATAGGGCATCTCAGAACTCCTTGGTTAGATATCACCGAATCACCGGAAGGGAGCTTGACATTGAAGGAGCCTCCTAATTGGTCCACACTCAGATGGTGCTTATCGACAAATCTCCGGGCCACAAAGGAATGGGTGGCACCCGAGTCGAAAAGAACGCGCGCCCACCTATTCCGCACCTTAAACTCCCCTAAAACCCTAACATACATAACTAAACAAACAATAACTAGGGAAACAAGGATAATTAATAAGGATAAATTAAACTGAGGCTAACCTGATATCACTCGCGTAGAGGTTTGGGTTTCCTCGCTGGTCATCACGTTCAGCTTTCCCTTTCCTTTATCCAGGCTTGGCGGCGGTAGCAAGCTCGAAGTGGGGCAGGCTGCAGTGGGGGCTGAGCCTGGGGGCACGAAGACTTCTGGTGTCCCTTCTGCCCACACTGGAAGCAAACCCTTTCTTTCATCCAGCAACGAGTCATATCATGACACTTCCTTGTACAGAACGGGCACACAAGCTTTCCCTTGGGTGCACCTTGGATGGCATGCACCTGCTGCTTCAGGGTTGCAGTCCTTTTGAAGCACCTTTCGTAGGGGTGGCCAGGTCGACCACAGAAGCTACACACATCCTTACCTTTCTTCTTCGAAGAAGGGCCAAATGCCCTGGAGATACCATCCTCAACACCTTTTCTTTTCTCCTTCCTTGCCGCAGCACCGCGATTCTTGGCGTTTTCAATCGCCTCCACTTTTAAAGCGGCTTCCACTGCTTCAGCATAACTTTCAGCTTGGTAAGCGCATGCTAACTGCTAGACATCGCTTCGTAGTCCTCCCAAGAAATGTTTCACTCTACCCTCTTCAGAAACTACCAAATCCGGAGCAAACCTGCTCAGTTTGCTAAACTCAATCTCGTACTCGCTCATGGTGAGTTGTCTCTGCTTTAGATGCATGAAGTTATTCATCAGGCGGTCTTGCTCGACCGAGGGCAGAAACTTTTTCAGCAACATCTTCTTAAAAGATTCCCAAGTCGAGCCTTCCTTCAGGCTCTCTCTTTCCCGAATCCACCAACTCTTTGCCAAACCTTTTAACTGATAGGCTGCAATCATCACCTTCTGGGCTTCTAGAATTCTAGAATACGAAAACATCTCCTCGATGGAGATGATCCAGTCATCTATAACCACAAAGTCAGTACTCTCGTCGAAGGTGGGAGGCCCCAACCGCTGGAAGTGCGATATGAAATTCATTTCTGGTGGTATCGCCATCGGGGGAACCAGAGGAGCAGGGGTATCGGGCACGACTTGGCCCGAGGCGGGCTCTTGCACTGAAGGTTACTGCGCGGGAGCGGCAGACAACAAAGACTCAATTTGCGATTGCATCACAGCCAACTTCCTTGATAGAGCCTCATTGCTCTGACGCAGACTCTCGATAATCGCGTCACTTTGCGCACCTAATGACTCACCTTCCGACTGGCGAGTCGACCTCGTCGCAGGACGCTTTAGCGGCATTTTAAAAAGCAAACGAACAACTCATCAAAATCCTAGCTTACAATAAAGCCACACAACTAGTTCAGAACCATACTTAAAAGACACCCGCTTATGCTGCAACTTGCTCTGGGATTTTATAATGATGCTATGTCCTACTTAGGATGATATCCTTCATCCTATTGACTCTTGTGCCTATGACATGAATGCATGTATTTATATTTGTTTTCTGATTTAAACCCATGTGTGTACATACGTCATCCCGCAATATTTAGCTTGGCACGTTGTGCTTATGCAATGTTATGCTATGCATGATTGTGCTATGCATTCTAAAAAGGTCCTAATGCATGTTATGAGCGGCGTACACATGAAAATGTTATGCATCCCATACTACATGACATTCTCATGCAACGTAAAAGAAACGTGCTAGTCGCATTCATGTGGTGAGGTTATGCATCTCATACTACATAACCCTCACATGTTGCCCCTATGGTGGATCCATATACAGACACATATTATGCATCCCATACTACATAATATGTCCCGTATACTTCATGTTATGCTATGAGTGTAGTGTTCGTGCTTCGGCCAAGACGTGCTGATGAAATATCGGTGTGTGTATGATATGATGCTAAACACCTATTACCAACAAGGAAAGGTTGCCCGACAAATTGTCAAGCAACCTCCCTCTGATACCAACTGTCACAACCCGCATTTTTACCGCCAATAAAGTTTATCAGAGTAAGGGAAAATGCGCGTCATGATGCCACGTCAGCAGGGGATAACTGCAGACGCTCAGGCAGACACCAACCAACAATGAAGAAATGTTCCTTTTAAGTTATTTTAAGGAAAATCAGTTATGTGCAAAGTTAGCCGTATCCCTTGGCTTAGTGGCTCATCTATTCCACGAATCAAAATATATTATACGCTGCGGAAAAATAATTGATTAAATTAACTCAAAATCCTACATGAGTAAAAACGTCCCTAAAGGACAACTCATGCTATGCAAGACTCTAAATTTATTATAGTAGGGAAGATAGCTTTTACGGTCGCCAAAAATAACAAGTTAGAGTTTCAAATTATGCAATACACGAAGTAGTAGTAATAGGTTTTATAGTTTAAAATACCTAACATGCATTCCTAGCATAAATCCTCCCAGAGAGCAAGTAAAACATCCACTTTTAAATAAATGAGCAGCTAGCGAGTATTAACAACTAACAATCAGTGGGCGCCAACAAGCTGACACGAACCAACGTACAAAAGTATGTCTGAACTAGTAAAACTAAACCAACAACAAACTACCTCGCTAAGATGAGGCAACAACCATGGCCAACACTGCCGCCAGAAATCCAACACCAGCACTGCTAACTGCTACTGCTCTGAACCTGAGGCATTCCAAAAAACAAAACACCTCAGCAAGAAGATACAAATGGTGGTAGGAAAAGTAATAAACCAAAATAATCAAAGGGGTCAACCGGGGTACCAACCCAAGACCAAAAGTACTGAAGTAATGTACAAAAGAAAACTGGGCATCAACAGGAAAAGAACTCTAATGTGACTTGTCACGTTCCACAAGTGTGCACCAGACGCACATGGCTATAAGGTGACTACAAAAATATCTCTCCAGAAAGAAAGTACAAAACCTTCATTAGGCACCTGTGGTTGAGTCTACCCCAAAAACACGGCGAAGTGGTCACTATTGGACACACCACTGAAAAACACAGGCGTAGTGGTCACTCTTGGACACACCACTCAAAACAAACAGATATATTATCCATCCAACTGCGAGAGAGACTCATGCTCTCCACCATACCCCGCAGGCATCCAAAAACCAGGTAGACTTCCACTGGGCACTAATGAAGGTAATAAATACCGCAAAGGTGGAATCGTCCACTAACTCCCACATTCAAGAAACCCAAAAAAACCATAACACAAATATCTCGGGATTTGGCTCGACAAACTCTACTTGACATTACTAGATTCCGGACATGGTTGATCAACCCTTAGGAACGATTTACAATCCTAATTAAACTCTAATACGTTTGATAACGAGAGCTAAGGCATTTAAGCCATCGGTAAGACACTTCAAGAACGATTAAACATAAATAGACAAGATCGAGTTAGCATGGCAAAACATCATAACAACATGTGATCAACAAATCGGTTAATCATAGAAATAATTTGGAAGGATAAGCGTAGAAAATTTTAGGGAACATGAAAACATAGCCGTTACCATCGAATCGGATAAGGAGAAATGAGGAGAAACCACCACTTGCCTTGGTTTTACCGGAAAAGTCCACCGAATCACTCCACGTCGTAGATCAGGGCAAAATGATGCGAGAGAGGTTGAGATCTAGACAAAAATGGTGGAAAAGGGATTAGGGCCGAAAAACCCTAACGAAAAATTCAAGGAATGGGGAAGAAATTACCACGATAGCGTAGCTCTCGGCGAGAGCTTTTCGGATCTAAGTTCGGTTGAACATTTCGAGCACCGGAGAACCGTCGGCGGCCACCGGAAGATTCACGAAAAAGAAACTCTCTCTCTCGCTCGCTGCTCTGGTTCGGGAGAAAAGTAATGGAGAAGATGAATTTTGGTTCTAAAACCTAAGTCCAAGAATATATATATATATATATATATATATATATATATATATATATATATATATATATATATATATATATATATATTTATAAAGTTTTGTCAAAAACGGTTTATTTCGAGCGGTTTTGCGGGAACCCAAAATAGAGGTCTAAGATGACTTCAAATCAAAACGTTGTCAACATTAAATTTGTAGATCTCGTCGAGACGAACAAATTTCATGTTAACCATTTTTCAATACGATGCCGTTTTGACCCTCAAAACGGCCCCTGAACACAGACAGAAACAACATACTCGAGTGGCAGCATACCTACTCGAGTAGCAGCATATCTACTCGAGTAACAGCATACCTACTCGAGTAGTAACATACCTACTCGAGTAATAACATACATACTCGAGTATTAACACAATATACTCGAGTAGAGGCTCATTACTCGAGTAAAAACATGACTTACTCGAGTAGAAGCAGCATATACTCGAGTTATAGCGGACAAAATGGAATTAGGGGTTTACAACGACCTCAAATCGAAACGTGGTCAACATGAACGTTGTAGATCTCGTCGAGACGAACAAATTTAATGTTGACCAGTTTTGATACGACGTCGTTTTGACCCTCAAAACGGCCTCTGAACACAAACTGAAACAACCTACTCGAGTGGCAGAATACCTACTCGAGTAGCAGCAAACCTACTCGAGTAACAACATACCTACTCGAGTAGTAACATACCTACTCGAGTAATAACATACCTACTCGAGTAGTAACACAATATACTCGAGTATAGGCTCATTACTCGAGTAAAAACATGACTTACTCGAGTAGAAGCAGCATATACTCGAGTAGCAGCTCACCACTCGAGTTATTGCAGAAACAACGGAATTAGGAGTTTAAAACGGCTTCAATTTGAAAGGTAGTCAACATGAAAGTTGTAGATATCATCGATACGAACAAATTTCTTGTTGAACATATTTTGATACAACGCCGTTTTGACCCACATAAAGGCGCCCGAGTAAAATCTAAAACGGGCTAATCGAGTAGAACCATAGCTTCTCGAGACGACTCAGCACGGAAGCCCGAACGAGTACCGAATTAAACGAAACTTGCACCGAAGTCAAACACTAATACTACAAATCTAACGGCGAAATCAAGACCAGAATACGACGAGCCATTCCCGAGATATTAATCTTCGAAGTATACGGCGAACATAAACAATCCAAAACTTCAATCGCGCGCCGAGACTCCAAAAATGCTCGGATTGCGATGAAACTTGACGAGCAAGTCCAAAATTACTTAACTTAAATTCCAAATGCAAAATATTCCCATTACAACAAGAATTCGGCCTACTCGACCGCACGAACGCGAAATTGCCTTAATGACATTGCGCCGTCAAATCGACGTTAAAAGTAACGCCACGACGTCATAAATCTGACGTTCCCAAACAAATAAAATCATCGAAAAATCGGGGGCGTTACAATATTCTTCTCATTGTGATTGAGAAAATAAGACTTTCATCACTCTCTCATCCCCACCTCTGTACATGATTTTAATACCCTTCAAAATTATTCTGGTTCACAAGTCTCCTTCCAAAAGACTTGAGGTTTGGTTTTTGAGCACCTGATCAAAAGCTCATTGGTGTCAGGCACCTGATTAAAAATCTCAGTGGATTCCTACCAGGGTGGTAGAAGAGTGGATGTACCAAAGTTTAGGGGAACCACTATAAATTCTTGTGTTGTCTAGATTGCTCTTTTCTTTTATTTTTGTGTTGTGGCTGTTTGATTAGGATTGCTGTTTTATGTTGTTCTTGTACTAGATTAAATTAGAAGAAAATTTTATAAACCCTGAATACTCAATTCACCCCCCCCCCCTCTAGAGTATTCATGATCTAACAGCTCACTTTCAGTGTGGACACAAGTCCTGTGTTTCGACACAATCTGGCTCGTGGTGTCGACACAGCCTTTCCTATGTGTCGACACAATTCTTCTCAAGTGTCGACACTTGTACTTAGAAACTTTTTTCTCCATTTCCTTAACCTGCACATACAAACTCAACACAACATCAAATACACCTAGAAGAATATCATTGAGTTAGGTGAGGCTTCTCCAAATCTGGTACACATTTTTCAATATACCCAACAATTTTCCCCTATTTGGAGAAGTCATAACCCTTATTCAATTATATACATCACTTTATAATAAAACACCGAATATGATATATAAAAGCATTATTTGACAAGGTAACACATAAACCAAACCAGCATATTATATCATCATAAAATATGATAAAATATAGTGAACATGAATCAAAGTTTTGTTGAAGTACAAGAAGTTTTTGAATAACAGATTACATAGATTTTAAAACACAAGATTACATAGTTCTAAAATCTAGTCAATCTATTCTAGGACCGATTAGGCTCCTTGATGACAATGTCTTTGCCAGACTGAATCCTTGCTTGTACATTAGCTTCATTATCTTCGGCTGGCTTCTTTTCTTTAAGATCCTTTTTCTTGAGTTCTTCAGCCTTAACCTTTTGCCTTTAAAAATAGTGATAAGACTTTGGAAAGTACTTGCTACGCTCCACAGAACTAGCAGGTATCTTCCCAGCATTGAGATCTCTTCTAAATTGATGTATGGCATCTTGTCGTTTCTGATACTTGCTCCATTCTTGTTCAGAGTAGCACTTGCCCCTATCATGCATGTTATCTTTAACAGCTTGCAAGTCAGTGAGAATAATGTTTTTGGAGGTGGGACTCCATCTTTCAAAATCAGGCTTTAATTCAGCCTGCTCTCTAAACCTTTTCTTAGAAAGTTGATCTTCTTGCTCTCTTTTCAAAGCGGCTTCAGACATTTCTACTTTTTCAATAATCACATTCTGAGCATCCTGTGTAGGACTGTACATTTGTTGTACTGTAGAGTGAATGCCCTCAAGATCAGCAGGTGGATAAATGATTTGAGCAACTTCCTGCTGGAACCCTTCGTTGGCAGCAGGTTGAATGCCTGACTCAGTAGTGTTATCATCATCACACAGGGGTGGATAACCAAGAGTGGCTCTGATAGCAGTAGTTATCCATTTAGCATGTTTAGAGCCTGCATTGACTAATACTCTCTCCCCCTTTATGACTTCTCATTCAACATGGTCTCTTAGATCATCCTTTTGAAACCTTATCTGATTAGCTAGATAATTTGTTCCTTCTTTGTAGAATGATCTAAAATTCAGCAGCTGATCAGCAATTACATTTTGGGAAGCTTGGATAGCAGTGCTAACATCAGTCAAATTTGCTTTGAGTTGTTTATCAAACTCAGTCTTTTCTTTAGCAATGTTTGCAGTGAAAGCAGTTGTTGTATTCTTAAGTTCTATTACAATAACATCGTGTGACTCTGTGAGATTATCATTCATTCTTATTTGGTTTTTCAGAACATAGCCTTGTTTCACTGCCATGTCATCTATTTGTGTTTTGGCTTCCACTTGTTGCTTGACTAAATAGACTACAACATTACCTCCCTTATGGAGGCAATCTGTCATTTCCATTTTATGCAAATTGACCTCAAATCTGATGGATTTGATATCTTGGGCCAACGTAGATTGCAGTTCTTTATGGCTCTCATCTACATATTTCTCAAGAGCTGCTCTTTGTTCATCCAACTTCACTTGCAGTTGCACTAGAAGTGAACAAAAACCTACTGCTAGAGCTGGAGTTGATGAGACAGTCTGTAAGGCTTTCTTATAGCCAGAGCTGCTCTTCCTTAGCTCCATAGCTTTCTCTTCTTTGCCCTAGAGGCTTCTTTATCTTCCGAGGACTCAGATGAGCTTGTTATGTCCACTGTATCTTTTGGACAAGATGTTATAATGAGCATCTCCTTCTCAGTCCTTGGCTGCTCCCCCTTAGTACTTGCATCTTGTATGTCAGGAAATAACTCTTCTAAAGTAACTTCTTGTTGCATTTGTACTAGAGGTATAACTATCTCTTTAGCAGATGGTTCTCCCTCAAATTCCAAAGTTTCTTCCCTAGTAATGACATCTCCAGGTATATTTTCTTGATTATTCTGTTCAATATCATTCATATGCACATTCAGTGTATCATTTCAGTATTTATAGCAGCTTGATTTATATCCAGTAGTACCTCAAGTATAGATTGTGTAGCTGCTTCACTATCTAATGTAGCTTTGTGGACAGGTGGCTGTTGCTCATGAGCTCCCCCTGAGGGTAATGATCCTTGTTGAGCAGAAATTGGAGAAAGCTCATTATCTCCCATTGATTAAGCTCTTCCTGGACTTGTGTCATTTGGATGTTGCTTGTAGGAGCCTGCTCCCCCGGCATTTATCCTTCAGTTATAGTCTCTAGAGCAGGTGACTTTCTAGTCCTTTCTGCTCCTCCTTCATATGAGCTGAATACAACCATTTCTTCTGAATCACTGGAAGATTCAGTGGTTTTAGAGGGTGTTTTCTTCTTTTTTGAATGTGCTTTGATTGTTTCTGAGGGGTAGAAACATCTTTGGTCAAAACTCTATCCCATCTTGATAGTATTCTCAAATCCATTCTTCTCATATGATTGATCTTAGATCCTGCAATCTGATTCATTACTTCAGGAATATTCTCAGCCAGATATAAACTCAGGATTCTACCCAGATTGGGTTTTACTGCCACCTATTTATAGACATGGTCTTAGCCTGCTACCCCTGCAATCTTTATAGTAGACAGGGTTTTACTTCCACCTATTTATATGTTTCTAATCAAAGAAGGTCAAAAGGAGGGTAGAAATACTCTTATTGTGTCGACACTATTGGGATTGTGTCGACACAGACTATTAAAGTCTTGACAGAGTTTGTAAGGGTATTATAATACTATGTGTCAACACCATCGGTGATGTGTCGACACAGACAACTTTAAGAGTCTACACTAATGACTGCGTGTCGACACAAACGACTATATGTGTCGACACCAATATCTAAGAGTAAGGAGAGATATGTGTTGACACCAAATTCTAAGTGTCGACATAATATTCTTGATGTGTCGACAGAATTTTCCTTATGTGTCGACACAAACTACTAAGTTTCGAGACAGATGTCTTTATGTGTCGACACAAATTTACTTAGTCAAATTTGTCATTCTTATTCTAAGTTCAGCATGACTAATTCAATTTTAAAATAATTGAATTTAGTTTCATCCAGTGGTTTGGTGAACATGTCAGCAATTTGAAAATTAGTATTGACAAAATCTAAACTTATATCTTCCTTTTCAACATGATCTCTAAGGAAATGAAATCTTATTTCTATGTGCTTAGTTCTGCTATGAGAAATAGGATTTCTAGCAATAGAAATGGCACTAGTAGAAAAACAAAATAATGGAGTTCTACTTACCTGGATGCCATAATCTTTAAGCTGATGTTGTATCCATAACAGCTGAGCACAATAACTGCCTGCAGCAACATATTCAGACTCAGCAGTGGAAATAGCCACACTTTTCTGCTTTTTGCTGCTCCATGACACCAATCTTCCACCTAAAAACTGACATGTGTCAGTTGTACTTTTCCTATTTTCTTTGCATCCTGCAAAGTCTGCATCTGAATACCAAGTTAGTAGAAAATCTCTATTCTTAGGGTACCAAAGGCCAAGATTTGGTGTTCCCTTAAGATATCCCAAAAATCTTTTGACAGCAGTATAATGAGATTCTTTAGGGCAGGCTTGATACATAGCACAGACACATGTAGCATACATGATGTCTGGTCTACTAGTAGTTAAGTATAAAAGAGAGCCAAATATCCCTCTATACAAAGACTCATCTATAGGTTTCCCTGCATCATCTTTGCCTATAGGCATACTTGACCCCATTGGATTTCTCATGGTGGAGGCTGACTCCATAGCATATTTCATAATCAACTCCTTGGTGAACTTAGACTGGGATGTGGACAATCCATCATCAGTCTGTCTAACTTGGAGTCCTAAGAAGAATTTCAGCTCACCCATACTGCTCATCTCAAACTTCCCTTGCATAAGTTTGGCAAACTTTCTACAAAGGTTGTTTTCTGTTGATTCAAAGATAATATATCAAAATATATCTGGACTACGATCATCTTGTCTTTTGATTCCCTAAGGAATAAAGTTGTCTATTTTCCCCCTTGAGAATTTGTTCTCAATGAGGAATGTAGACAATATTTCATACCAAGCCCTAGGGGCTTGTTTCAAACCACATAGTGCTTTCTTAAGCCTATACACATAATTAGGATAGAGAGGATCTACAAAACCTGAGGGTTTTTCAAAATAGACTTCCTCTTTTAAGTTACCATTCAGAAATGCTGACTTTACATCCATCTAAAAAAGTTTGAACCCTTGATAAGCTGCAAACGCAAGGAACAGTCTTATTGCTTCCAACATTGCCACTGGGGCAAATGTCTTATCAAAATCTATTCCTTCTTCCTGTCTGTATCCCTTTGCCACCAGTCTTGCTTTGTTCTTAACTGTAATGCCACTTTCATCAAGTTTGTTCCTGTAGATCCACTTAGTACCTATGAAATTATTATTCTTTGGTTTAGGAACCAACTTCCAGACTTTACATCTTTTGAATTGATTCAGCTCTTCCTGCATGCCATCAATCCAATTTCGGTCTTGTATAGCTTCTTCAAATTTCTTGGGTTCCATCTCGGACAGGAAACTTGAGCAAAGGACTGTGTTCATGTCCTTGCTCCTTGTCTGAACACCATGACTTGGATCACCAATAATTTGGTGTGCTGGATGATCCTTTAGATGTCTTTTTGTTTCCTTTAGTCTCCCCATCAAGTTGTACAACATTTTCTTCATCATCAGCTTATGGGTTTTGTACTCCCCCTGGACAACATCCATCATTTTCTTCATCCTGCCTTGCAGGTTGGTCTTCACTAATGGTTAGCTTATCCATCTTTTCCTTCAGACCTGTAGAGCTACAAGAAATACTAGACAGGTCACAGTTTATTAGTTTAGTTCCATCAAAAACTACATATACAGACTCTTGTACAACTTGAGTAGTCAAGTTGTAGACTCTATATGCCCTACTGCAGTTGATGTACCCAACAAATATCTCTTCTTGGGATTTGGTAGCAAACTTAGTTAAATAGTGCTTGCCATTATTAAGAACAAAACACTTGCTACCAAAGATCCTAAAATAGGATATTTTCTAGTTTTCTGCCTTTCATAATCTCATAGGGTGTCTTTTTGTGGCTTTTAGTGATGGATGCTCTATTGAGAACATGACACGCACTGTTTACTACATCAGCCCAGAAATATTCTGGGAGAGAACTGTCACTTTGTAGTGTTCTACCAGCCTCAACAAGAGCCATATTCTTTCTTTCAGCAATACCATTCTGCTGATGAGTTCTTGTTGAGGAGAACTCTTGATGAATCCCTAGTTCTTCACAAAATCTTGTCATGCATTCAGACTGAAATTCAGTCCTAAGGTCACTTCTGATTTTGACCACAGAACTGTTAAGTTCATTCTGAATTTGCCTAACAAAATTGTGGAAGACAGTAGGGGTTTCAGATTTCTTTCTCAGGAAGAAAACATATGTAAATCTAGAATAGCCATCCACAACCACAAATATGTAGACTTTCCTACCTAGACTATGAACTGGCATAGGAACAAATAGATCCATATGCAGGAGGTACAAACACCTCACTGAGTCTTTAGTAGCAAGACTATGGAAGGAGGTCTTACTCTGTTTGCCTTTTTGACAAGCTGAACATACACCCTCCTTGATGCACTTGACCTGAGGTCCATTTCTCACTAACTGTTTACTAAAGAGTTGACCTATAGTCTTATAGTTGAGGTGAGCTAGCCTCTTGTGCCATTTGACACAATGTGAAGCTTTCTCATCTGCAACAAGACAAACAGGAGAATTTATATTCTCACTCGCAAAACTTAGACAATTAACATTTCCTTTTCTATAACCTGACAAGATGACCTTTTGATCACTTGTCCTTCTAATTTGACACCCATTCTTAATAAAAGAAGTGTCATAACCAAGATCACTCAGTTGGCTTATGCTTATTAGGTTATGTTTCAGACCTTTCACATAAACCACTTGGCTGATAGTGATTGAGCTATTGGAAATGTTACTAAACCTCTTTTCACATCCACCAAAGATCACTTTGGGTCCATTCTCTATAGGAGTGTAATCCTTCAACATCCTTCTTGTTCAATCATGTGCCTGAAACATCCACTGTGCAAGTACCATATTGGGGTATGGCCATTTGGACTCACCTGCATCAAATAAAATTACTTAACCTTAGAACCCCAATAATTATTGGGTTCTAGGTTTAGGTTAGACTGAAACTTGTCATACTTTCCTGCAGCCTTTCTGACAGATAAGCTAGCATTCTTCCTGACAATAGTGTTGTGCCAACAATTTAGGGCATAATGTCCCACTTTGCCACAACACCAACACTTATATCTATTGTATCTTTTCTTAGATACAGGCTTAACAACATTGTTGTCAGCAGACCATAAAACTGTAGGTACAGTAGTCCTTTTGTTAAGTGCTGGGGCTAACGCATCAAACATTAATGATTCCTGATGATCATAATGTGTTTGTACATGGGTTGCCCTAATGGCAATTACACCTTTGTCATTTAGATTACCAAGCTTACAGTGACCATAAGTAATGTCAAGGTCATACCTGTTAGTAGGCTGCATCACTTTCCTGAAAGCTATATGGGGTTTGAAGGCTAGTGGCTAAACTGGGGCTTTGCCTTTTCTTTTGGAATTAGCTGCCCTAGTTCTTCCCTTGAAACCTAATCCTGTCTTACCCTTTTGGAGAATGAAGTCATCAATTAAGGGTAAGACTGACTTTGGCTTTGAGAACTTAGCCACAAGTTGCTTCTCTCTTTGAAGTCTGACTTCCAGACTCTTTATTTGATCATTTTTCAATGTAATAATACTCATCTGAATAAAAGTTATATTTTTCAGTTTTGCAACTTCATTCATCTTCAGATCCAGCATTTTTTTTGAATCTGATGCAGCCAGTTTAAGGTATGCAATTTCCTTAGCCTGGTTTTTGACAAGGTTTTGCTTCTCTTAAGTGCTTGCAACAGATCAGCATACTAATCAATAAGTTGATGAAAATCCCCTTCAGATTCTGAACCATCCACATCTCTTGATGCATATACTTCTAATTCTGATCCAGTATAATGATCTGAAACTGTAGATAGGTTGTTTACTTTGCTGGGACCAAGCTGATCCTGACATTGATCTTCCTCAGTCAAAGTCATCAGCCCTCTGTAGTGAAGATCTTCAGTCCCATTCATTGAGTACATCATTTACAAGATCTCAGATTCTACTGAATCCTCCTCAGTAGTAAATAATCCTATATAAGCTTCAACTTCTGTCTCTTCTCTTGAATCTGTTCCCTGCATATAGACAATCAAGGTGTCCCACATCTCCTTGGAGGTTTTGCAATGGACCAGATTCTGGAATGTATAGTCATCTATGGCACTCACAATTATATTTTATGCCCTCTTGTCTAAGGTTGCTAGAATGATCTCTTCCTTAGTCATTTCTGATAACTCTTTGGAGTCTTAAGGTTAGCATCAAGAACTGATATATTCATAGGAATAAATGGCCCTTCCAGCACTATGATATAAATTTTGGGATCAGATGCTTCCAGGAACAATCTGACCCTTTCTTTCCATATGTTAAAATTTTCTTTCCTACAGATAGGAAGATTCATAGATCCAAATTCCTTCTGATTCTCACTTGAACCCATTCTGTCTAACTTATAACTTTCTCACTTGAACCCATTTTGTCTAACTTATAACTGCCTTTTAGATCCACTCAGACTGCTAAGTATATTCTTGACGAACCTGGCTCTGATACCACTTGAAAGAATTGGTTTCAAGATACCTAAAACACCTAGAGGGGGGGGGTGAATAGGTACAATTTTTTACTTAGGCAGATAAAAATTATATCACTGTTAGATCACTTATGCAAAATTTATCACAGCACAGTTCACTGAATAGATTTAAACAAAACAGCAACACATAAGACACACAGTTTTATAGTGGTTCCCCAAGTGATGGGTACATCCACTTTCCCCCTTCGCCTATCTAGCAGTGTACTAGATTCAGCCTAACTCCCTTCTTTCTTCTCAGATCCTCAGATCTTACAACTTAAAACCTTGAAAGGTCCCTACAGCTTAGACTTCAGTAAGTCCTACAACTTAGATTCTTCCAAAGAACCATACCTTAGAGTGAGTCCACACTCCTACAACTCAGGCAATTAAGCCCTACCTCAGCCTTTTCTCAGGCCTACAACTCATATTCTTCCAGAGAACCCTACCTCAGAGTGAGTCCACACTCCTACAACTCAGGCAATTAAGCCCTACCTCAGCCTCTTCAACAAGCCTACAACTCAGAGAAATTAATCCCCTACCTCAGGCACTCAGCCCTACCTCAGCCTTTATAGATTTAAGCTTATAACTCAGAGAGATAACTCTCCTACACTCAGATCTATAAAAGATCTTATAGTGAAATTGATTGCAAAAACAAATAGAACCTTCACCCAGGTAGAGAGAGAAAAGGGTTGAAGGTTTCTTGGTCAGTTCTTGATAGATCTGACTGCTTTAGATCCAAACTATCTTAGCTTCTTCAAAGCTTCTTGAATTTGAACAAAGTATGGTTGATTTTCTTGGAGATGATCTTCAATCAGCTCCCTTCTTCTATTCAGATGTGGCTCTGAATTCTTCAGGCAGACTTGTTCAGGATCTGCCCTTAGAGACTTGTTGATTTCTGGATGAAGACTTCTCTTCTTCCTCTTAGTTGTTGGTTATCTCTTCTTGTTCTCTTCTTCATTTGTTGATAGAATGAGTCTTTATATAGACCCCATCAGAGGTTACCGACTGATCCGGTTGCTAACGGCCTTCTGACAGCTCTGATAGATGTAACTACTTTGTTGGTTATGTCAGCTGTCAAGTCTCCAGTCATGACATCTGATACTTCATTGAACTTTAACTCATCAGCAAAGTGTCGATACAATGCTTCAAATGTGTCGACACAAATAGATCATGTGTCGACACAATCCTTGGTGATGTCGACACAGCTCACATAATGTTGACACAGCTCTTCTTTTTCTTCTTGACACAGTTTTTGTGAAATGTGTCGACACAAGTCCTGTGTGTCGACACAACAACTTCTAGTCTCGACAAATTTGATGTCGACAGAATTCTGGAGTGTGTCGACACAAGTCCTGTGTGTCAACACAAGTATTGTCGAC
This sequence comes from Platanthera guangdongensis, assembly GCA_039583875.1. NCBI lineage: Eukaryota > Viridiplantae > Streptophyta > Magnoliopsida > Asparagales > Orchidaceae > Platanthera > Platanthera guangdongensis. The sequence continues at coordinate 36,457,505 of CM077165.1, read as the reverse complement.
AGAATTCTGGAATGTGTCGACACAAGTACTTCTTGTCGACACAGTTGTTGTCGACAGATTTTCTGTATGTCGACACAAGTCCTATGTGTCGGCACAATCTGGCTCCTGGTGTCGACACAGCCTTTCCCATGTGTCGACACAATTCTTCTCAAGTGTCGACACTTATACTTAGAAACTTTTTTTGCATTTCCTTAACCTACACATACAAACTAAACACAACATCAAATACACCTTGATGAATATCTTTGAGTTAGGTGAGGCTTCTTCAAATCTGTTACAGATTTTCCAATGTACCTAACATTATCATTACTTCTTGGCTCCCATAAGCCAAGAATTGGAGTACCTTTAAGGTATCTCAAAATCCGCTTTGCAGCAGCGTAGTGAGATTACTTAGAGTTCACCTGAAATCTAGCGATAAACATGTTGAAAACATTATGTCTGGTCTACTGGCAGTAAGGTAGAGCAAGGATCCAATTATGCTTCTGTACATGGTTTCATCAATAGGTTTCCCTTTCTTATCCTTGTTCAGAGACATAGCTGAACCTATTGGAGTCCTCATATAGGTTGCGTTCTCCATTCCGAATTTCTTAATTAGCACTTTGGTGAAATTGGTCTGCGAGATGAAAATTCCATCTTCAGATTGTTTTACCTGAAGCCTTAAGAAATACTTCAGCTCCCCCATACTGCTCATTTCGAACTTCGCTTGCATAAGTTTTGAAAACTTCTTGCAGAGGTTGTCGTCAGTAGAGCCAAAAATAATGTCGTCGACAAATATTTGCAGTAGCAAAATCTTGCCTTTTATTTCCCTAAGAAATAATGTCTTATCTATCTTTCCCCTTGTAAACTTGTTCTCAGGAAGAAAGCTAGACAGCGTCTCATACCAAGCTCGACGAGCTTGTTTCAGACCATATAAAGCTTTATGCAATAAGTACACATAATCAGGAAAGTTAGAATCAACGAAACCTGGAGGTTGTTCCACATATACCTCTTCCTTTATGTCACCATTAAGGAAAGCTGACTTCACATCCAGCTGGAAGATGGTGAAGCCTTTGAGTGCAGCATATACTCGGAATAACCTGATGGCCTCCATCCTTGCCACTGGAGCGTACGTCTGGTTGAAGTCGATTCCTTCTTCTTGACTATATCCTTTAGCGACAATTCTGGTCTTGTTCTTTACGATCGTTCCATCCTCGTCCATCTTGTTCTGGTAGACCCATTATGTCCCAATGACGTTCTTACCTTTGGGTCTTGGAACAAGTTTCCATACTTGGCAGCGTTTGAACTGATTTAGTTCTTCTTCCATCGCCATTATCCAAGATGTGTCTGAGTTCACTTCCTCAAACTTCTTTGGTTTAACTTGTGAGAGAAAACTTAAATGTAAATTCTCGTTAGTTGTACCTCTACGAGTTCTGACACCTTACAGGGGATCTCCTATGATCTGGTCCATGGGGTGATCCTCTAGATGTCTGAGCTGTAGGGTCCTTGCATCTGGATTCTATTCAATCACCGGAGTGACTTCATCAACTTGGACAACTTCTTCATCTTGATCATCATCCCTCCAATAGGGGTTGGAGTGGTGATCTTGATGAACTTTTCACCTGTATCTTCAAACGGTTCATCCAAGCTAATTTCTTTCAAATTGTACATGCATCATCAATGAGCACACTAGAAGAGTTGCCTTGCAGCAAGCTCATCTCGTCAAATACAACATGTATTGATTCTTCTACGACCAGAGTTTTTCTATTGAATATCCTTTATACCTTACTATAGCTACTATATCCTACAAAAATACCTTCAAAACTCTTTTCGTTATACTTGGTAGTATGATACTTGCCATTGTTAAGCACAAAACACTTACAACCAAAAATTGTAATATATGAGACAGTTGGTTTCCTGCCCTTTAGAAGTTCGTAAGATGTCTTATCGTGGTTTTTGTTGATGAGTGCTCGATTTTGCACGTTACATGCAGTGTTGATGGCTTCAGCCCAAAAGTATTCTGGAAGTGAGCATCACTCAACATGGTCCTGCAGGTCTCTAATTAGTCTACTTTATATACCTATTTTCGGACTCATCTGGGCTAGTTTTCACACGGTTGCACTTCACTTTTAGTTCTTTATTGTTCTTATTTCTTATAATCTTTATTTCCATAGGAAGTGCACATTTATGCCCGTGGTTGTGTTTTGTGTTAGTCTTTTTGTCTGTACTCCTTTTTGTTATTGTCTGGAATGTCTGCACAGATTAGTGATGGTTTTTCCTTTCGATACAGGGGTCGTGTGCGTGTTCCGGGATGGTTGTGAAACAGGAATACTGCGCACGATCATGGGATCTAATGCGCACGACCACTGGTCGTGCGCCCCCGATCGTGGGCACTACTCTACGTTTTCTATAGAATCAGCCTGGGGTAAGCGCACGACCACTGGACATAATGCGCACGACCACCGGTCGTGCGCCACTAATCGTGTGCATTGATTCCACTTTTCTGGAGTCCTGTCTAGGTAATCGCACGATCATTGGACTAGGTGCGCACGACCGCTGGTCGTGCGCCACTTCTCGTGCGCATTATCCCAGTTCTTCTTCCTGATATTCCATGCCAGTACGCACGAGCATAGGACATAGCGCGCACGACCACTGGTCGTGCGCCTGTGATCGTGCGCATTGTTCATTTCTGCTTTTGTATAAATAGTGCAGGTTCCGCCCTAATCGAGAGGATCCGGAGATCGCTCGCTTTCTCTGCCGTTTTCCGCCTTCTCCGCCGTTCCCCTTCGTCTTCCACCCTAGGGAGGTGCTCCGGGCAAGCTTTCACCGCCAAATCCAAGCAGGAGCTTCCTCTCGGCCTTCTCCTTCATCCATGAGCTTCAAGTAGGGTTTGACGCCATAGCCATCAAGCAAAGGAAAGCTAGAAAACTTCGTCTGCTATCGTGAGACGAAGAAGACGGGCCATTGGAAGGTGGTGAAAGCCCTTCTCTATCCCGGAAGCAGTTGAGGACCGAGCTTGGACGCGGAATGACAACCCGACGATTCCAACCGTGAATCCTCAGCAAGACTTCGGATTCGGTCGATCTCTTGACTTGTTCTTGCTTTCTTGTTGAATATTGGTGTTTAACTTTATTTATATTGATGAAGTATGCTTAGTTTGTAAACATTGTGTACAATTATGTCTATGTGATTGTATGTTTTCGTTATATTTACTTGAGTTGCGCCTTATATATATCCATCCACCACCATCCACCCTTACCGCACTAGCAATTGCTAGTGGCGTGCGTTGCGAAGAGGTGCTTACGACCCTCATTCCGCCGTTATAACCACCTCATCCGCTAGCCTTCTCGTCCATCCGCCTAGTGATTCGGTGCATAGTGGCCCGACTAGTCTTCCATCCCGCCTGGCGAAGCATCGCATAGCGGCGTTGCATAGGAGTAGTTGTTAACCTTTTATTTTTTGTTTCCGCAACCATCAAAACCCCCTTAGTTAGCTCCGACCTGAGGACTTCAATCTCAAGTCCTCCTCGAAATTAACTCCACCTTACGGTGTTCCTTGTGAGATCGATACTTGGGAAAACCCCCATTTTATATTACTTGTGCGACTGGTTCACTATCGTGATCTATAGCATCAAGTTTTTAGCGTCGTTGCCGGGGAACACAGTCGTGTGAGGTTTTGGAGAGGGAGATAATAGATTGAAGCCCTTTTTCATTTGTGCATATCATTTTTTTATTTGCTTTTGTTATTAGAAATTTTATTTTGCTTATTTCTTTGATTTATGATTTAGATAGCAGATCCGTGCTATTTTCATTTTAGCTGTTTAGCACTTTTTCAGCAATTATTTTTATTCGTGATGGATCCTGATGCTGAGTGCCGTATCCTTGACACTTTGCGCCAATCCATCGATGCCATTGCTGCTATGAATGCCGAGCATTGCATTCGGTGTTTTTTATGTCAAGGTGTGGGCCACATGTTGAAGGATTGCCCTCGTTTGTGCAAGCCTTCTCCCTCTGAGGGCGTGTTCCCAACAACCTCCCATTCGCGGAAGACTGTTGTGGACAGGCCTACCAGGTTGTTGTCTGGCCCATACACTGACATAACACACTTTGCTCATTCTTTACCCGTTGAGATTACTGAAGAATCTCTGGCCTCATACAGCTCTTTCATGGGTCCCTCGATCCCTTTTTACGAGCTTTCCTTGAGTGATGATGATCACTCTGGTGTTAGCCAACAAAAAGTGGAGCAGGAACTCATGGACGCTCCTGTATGGGACGATGAGATTGTTCCGGTCGTCGACGGGGTGGCGTCAACGAATGATTTTACGATGGGACCTGCTCATTTAGTGCTTGATTTTGAGAGCAGCCTTGCCCCTCCGCAATTTTTGCCGGATTGTGTTATTCCTCTTTCTTGTGAGTCGGTTGATGATGTTGTATTTGTTGATGATTCGGTGCCTGAGGTTGCGCCGAAGTGGGATGATGATTCCTCTATTTACGACGGAGACGGTGGATCTTCGGAACACTTTTACGCACCCCGGTGGGATGAGGAATACCCTATTTCTGATGTGGAGGTTTGCACCTCCTTATTGGATGAGGCCATTCTTCTTACCACCATGGACCTTGAGTTCTCGGATTCTCCTCGGTACGACTCGTATGATAGCGATGATGATCTCTGCTTGGATCCTGCTGAGAGTGATACCGGGATCACTCTCCCATTTTCTGATTCTTTTAGTTCTTCTTCTCTTTTATTCCTTGATCCCCCTTCCTTATCTGAGCCTGTGCAGGATGAGTCTCCACAGGTACGTTGGGATGACGATGAGCTTTGTGCTGATGTCGTTGCCATCGCCTCCTGCGGGCCTGTGATAGACGATACCTTGCTAGGCAAGGATTTGTTTTGTGGTGAGATGAGTGAGGACCAGGCCTCCTCCTCATCCTACTTCCTATTTCCTCTACCTGTGTTGGGCAGGTATTACTATTTAGGTAGAGGGGTAACTGCTCTATCACCGTATCGGTACCCGTTACCGAAACAGATATTGGAACAGTTACCTGTGCACTTTTTATTTCATAGGCCTATAAGCTAGAACTGTTTAGAATTTAATAAGTCGTGCTGGGATGACAATAACCCCAGTACTTATCTTTCATTTTCTGCATTTTATTTTTCTTGTCTATTTTTAGTTTTAGCATTTCCTTTTTGTATATTTTGTTTTGTTTTTGCGGAGCTCACCCCTGCAGGTATTCTTGGCAAATTGCATTGGCAGGGTTCTGATTCTTCGTATGGCGGACCTGCTTCAGGTTTCCACGCGTCTTCTGGTATGCTCACTAGCTGAGCATTGGGTAACCTCTTCCCTTAGCTTTTTATGATTTTAATTTCTCTATTATATGCTGTTTTGCTTAGTTTAAGTCTGGGGGAGAGATCTGTTACCTATTGCACGTACACATCTCATGTGCATACTAGAAGCCTTTATAGTTTTATTTTGATTAGTTCATTGCATCACACACCACTGCACCCACATGAGCGCGTGCTTAGCTTTTTGCATGCTGCGAGTTAAACTCATTTCTTCGTTAGATTTGGGAAAATTATGGTGCTGGCTTAGGATTGTGAGACAGAGTAAAATGTTGGCCTTGTTGTGTTTCTAGTCAACTGCTCTCGTCTCGTGTAGAAATTGGAGTAGATTTAATTTTTCTGTATGCTTTTAGTTTTATATTTTTCTAATTGTGTAAATACTTTTTATTCTACTCAAAAGTTGGTGAATCTGGTGTGAATCCGACGGTAGCTTAGGGATGTGTGTAGACGGTCGTTAGTTTTGTATTGCTCGAGTCGGGAGGATGGATAGTCTTTCTCGTTGGCTAAGAACTTGCCCCAAGCTATTCTTGAAGCATGGGTATAGGTCTGTCATGCATGAGTGTGATGTAGGCCATCATTTTGGCCCGGTTGAGCTTTGTACCGTTCCTAACGTCTTGTCCTCGCTAGCCCCGTTGCCTATGTAAGACCCCATTTTTTTTTTCTCGCCACCGGGGTCTTATGCCCAGAACCGCCGCTTTGCGGTGACCCTTCACGCCTTGAAGCGACATCACCACAAAACGCCGTTTCTGCCGGCCAATTCGATCGCAGCATAGTAACAAAATTAGAGTAACATCATGCGCAGCACAACTCTAAGTAAAAGTCCACAGAAATATCACATCAAGTAAAAATATCTCCACGATGGGAGAGTCCACAAAACCAAGCACTGTAAATAAGGGCTTATGCCCGATACATCAATTCCTCACTACAAGATCTCTCATGAGGAAATAAAGTAAAAACTACTAGAGTAAGGGCCTCACGGTCCCAGCTGTCTGAACTCCTGTGCTAGACTGCCCTATCTCCAAGCGTGTCAACCTCTGGGGCTGCTCCTCCAGTCTGGGCTCCGCGATCCCCTAAATGATGTGGTTCGAAAACCGTTAGTCTAAAAGACTAAGTCCTATCATCCCCCACCCCTTCCCCCGTGGCTCCTAGACACCGAGCGGAGAGGAAGAAAGGGAGGACTTGAAAGTGGAGAGTATATCAAATGCAGGTGACGGTGGACTTAAATCTAGCAATTTATATAGTAACTAATCATATATGTAAACAAGTAAAGTAAAGTGACCTTAACTTATATGGGTACATATAAGCAAGGGGTCTTTTGCAAGGCTCCCATCGTATAAAGAGTCCCATACCAATTTATACGTTGGGGTGTCGGTTATTAACAGCAATATATATATATGTAAAGAAAATTAACCTTAATTTATAAACTTGCCCACACAAGCTTATAGACCAAGGGGTCGTTTTGCAGGGCCTAATGTATAAGTATCCCATACCACTTATATTTTAGGTGTCGAAGGTTAAATGAATCGCTTATGCTATGACATGCAAGTGGGTATGATGGATCAAGCAAGTGCAACACACACACCCGACTCTGTGCACACAGACCTTTAGTTCCCCCTTTCTGGAGCCTCACCTCCCAGGATACCTCCGTAGTGGCAGACGGAAGCGGTGGGTTGGGCCTCGCCCACCTCTAAACCAGTATAGCACTACTGGTCAGACCTATCGTACGCCTCAACGCTGGTGCACAAGCGGACTCCTGCGTACTCTTGCCGGCTGGCGCACCGGACTTCTGTTGGCGAAGTGCTATCACAACACTTGCCGAGTCAACGGATTGGTGTCTGTGCTAAGATCCTCCAATACCGGAGACCCACCACCTTAATATCATTCCTTTTATGCACATGCAAGTTTAGCGTAATCAAAACCCGAGCCGAATCTCCCCGGACCAACACGTCCGTCGCAAACAATCGAGCCGAGGCTCCCCGGACCAACATCCCGTGCCATCAGTGTCTGTGAAATGTGCAACCCTAATTACTAAGTTACTCTTTTCAGCTTGTTAAACAATTTACGTTAACCCAGGACTGCCCCCGGTATTCCCTGTGAAGGGCTCTCAAGGGGCACTAGGAACTGTGTTGGGATTACGCCCAGCGTTCCCTTTCGCAAGGTACTTATTTTATTATTGGTTGATTCCCTTACCCATTATTTTCTCATGTTTCGATATGCTAATCCTAGGGTGATTTGACTCCAACTCTCCTTGGGTAGGACGATCTTTCGTCGGACCCGAACGCCTTTAAACCCTAGACAAAACCACTCCCTACTCACTCATCTTCCAAAGATGCAGCCCATTCCACTTGTTCTTGCAGCAAACCATCAAGACCCATCATACGTGCCCTAATCCACATCCAAATGAAATCCTGCAGTTTTGCTATATGCAGACCACTTAAGCTACATGATGTACTCAATAGGTGATACTCTAAATTCTCCTCCAATAACTCTACAAATTTTACCAGAGGTCTATTATGATAAATATAGTCTAAATTCAGAAAATTATATTTTTCCTAATTAATCTACTATTTATTGAATTTTCCTCAACAGCTAGGCCATAGTCAATTTGAACATGAACCATAAGATTTTCTCAGGTAATGGCCTCCTAAAATTTGTATTCACTAAATAACAGAGAAAAATCATTGGTTGCCAATTTTCATAATTTTCCAGATAATTCTTGACCTCTAAAGGATTTATTAAAATAATTCCTAAAATCAAATATAATGAAGGAAGTGCCACATTTATGTCTCCAATAATTATGTAAAAATTACTAGGGCTTCATAAGGAACTAAAAACATCATGATCAAGAAATTAGAATTTTTCAGACAATCTAAAAGTCATTATTAAATTTCCCAAGGTTCCATGGAATTAAATAATTAAAGAAGCAACTACTAAATATCATTCTTCAAAAATTTCATAAACATTTACAGAGATGGGTATCATGATTATAAGCCCCTTTGCTAAGTTTTATCAAGTTTAAACAAGTATAGTTCTCTGCAAAAATTCATAAGTGGAAATTATAAAATATAACTTTGTGAATAAAGTACCAAAAATATTCATCCAAAATTTATTATAAAATTTCCAGAGACATGTATGCCCTAAGCAACTACCTATTCAAAATCTCAGCCCTTTTCAGATAGTTTTGGTATTAGTTCTTATGGTTTCAAAGCTAGTGCCCTAAACTAGGGTTATGGATTTAAGGGGTCTTAAGTCTTCCAAATGCCCTAAAATTTTAACCACAGGACCATAGTAACCCTATGGACATCATTCCCAAGTTTCAAGTCCATCCAAGATCTTTTGACCCCAATTTCTTCAAACCCTAGAAATTTACCCTAAAGGGCCTACCCTAAAATTCTAGGGCTACCCTAGTCCAAACCACTCCAAACTTCATAAGTGAGTGTAACAAGTCAAAGTATATCAGTGGCCAAAATTTCAGCCTCTGATGAGGGAATTTGGCCACTCAACCATCAAATAGTGGTTTTTGACCAAAATACCCTTATAGGGTCATATATAGGGTGGGTAGATTACCTATCCTAAACATCTCCAAATGAGCTAGAGTTTTAACCCTATACCTATCATGACATCTAAGGCCACCCACCAAAATTTGGGGGAGTTTTAAATTAATTAGGTCACATAATTAAATTAATCATGATTTATTAAATTTCTCTAAAAACTATAGAAAAATTTTCTCCAAAAATTCTAAATTTTGGACAGGTTCTAGATATGCCTAAGACCTTCTCACTGCCAAAATTTCAACTTGTTTGGACAAGGAATGAAGTGTGGGCACCAAAATTAATTTCTGTTTAGGTCTAGGTATAGGTCCTACCAAAAAGGGTACCCTGGTCTAACCAGTGGCCAAAAAGGGTCCAAACAATTTTTGCTACAAACTAGACACCCTAAGCTACAATTTTCATGTTGGGCAGATTTCCATTCAGGGTCCCTAAGTATTTTTAAAAATTAAATACATTAAATACAATCAGTGTGACAGAAATGAAATGTTTCTTATTTAATTCCTATAGTATCTAATCTGATGCCGCACGAATCTTGGCGCAGATCGACGGCATCTGGTCATCGTCCCCGATGAGCCAACGGCCAGGATTGCTCCTTCCTGCGCCGACTTCAAACGTCTGCCGCCGGCCACCCAGTCCCTTCCCCGGCCGGCCACCGCCACCATCACCTCCGTTGAGGTGGTGGCTACCGCCAGACGGCGGCACAGCCGCCGGAGGGGCGGATTCCGGCGATCCAACCAAGAATTTTCTCGGCCGAAAGCCATGAATTTCCTGAATTGGATCGGGCTCAATTGAGCCCGAACCTCAGCCCTAATGGAACCTAAGATCTACCCATGAGAAAAGAGGAGGAGGAGGACCTTGTTGGCGGCCTGGAGACGAGCGGATCTGCGGGTTGACATGGTGGTGGCGCCGCCGATCGGATTTCTGCAACCTCCCAGTAAACTCGCCGGATTTCTTCAGTTAAGGATTGGGAAATCCTCCCCCAAGCTCACTGGTGGTGTTTAAATCATCAGAGGGGGAGAGGAATGGGAGAAAACTGCCATGGCCATCATGGCCATTAAAGGCTTGTCTCGGCCATGATGGTGGAGGCTGTAACTGCCCCTTGACAGCCAGGAAAACGGCTGGAAACTCCTCCCCTTCACTGGAGGAGATGAATGCTGCCATCAATGGGGACCATTGGCCTTTTCCTTGGCCAATCTCCTCCTTCAACTCTCTTCCCCCTTTTCTCTCTCCTCCATTAGTGTGGGATGAAGCTTTCTCTCTTTTTCCTAGTCACCAAAACTAACCATGCTGACTCCCCAGCCTATTGGCAGCCCTTTCCACCCATAATATTTCATTATGTTGTGGTTAACTCAAAAGGAAAAGGGGTTGAGCTTGGGTTGACTCATTTAGGCTAATTTGACCTAACTCTAGCATAGGGTTGACCTTGGTCAACATGACCATTTGAGTTGACCCCAATGGGTCCTTGGTGACCTATTGGACTCCCTTAAGGTCTAGGAAGGGTTATGTAGGGTTACCCTGCACTTTGGAGGTCACATACCCTTGGTAAGGGTACTTTGACCAGATTAGGAGTTTGAGTTGACTTGGGTCAACCTGGCCTCTAGGGCTGACCCCAATGTGTCCTTAGAGACCCATTGACCTCACTTTAGGGTTAGGAGGGCATAGGTGGGGTCCTCTAGGTTAGGAGTAGGTCAATTGGCCCTATGTAGGCTAGTTTGACCCATTCAGGGCTAGGGTTGACCTTGGTCAATTGAGCCTCTTTGTTTGACCCCAATGGGTCCTTATGGCTCTAATGGGCCTCCAGAGGCATTAGGGGTGTTGTGGTTGGGTTTTGGGGTCAAGGTGTAGCCCATGGTCATCCTACACCATGGTTCAGAGTTCCACTATTTGCAGACCATGGTGATCCCCCACCTTCCTGTCCCCTATCTCTTGACCCATTACTGGCTTCCTAGGGTTTGTCATGACCTAGTCATGGCCAAAACCATTCTTAGGGGTCTAGTTGGAAATGGTATGTTACAGCCTACCCCACCTTTTGATTCAGCTCCACCATGATTTCACCAAAGCCTCAGAGCCGATCCTAGTCGCACTCCCAAGTTGAGCTTTAGAGTTTTACATTTTCATTTTGGGATGTGATGTGGTGATTTTATTTATGAAAATGTGGAAGTGCTCCCAAGTATATTTGCTGAATTGTGAAAATAAAATGAAGAAAAAGAAAAAGAAAAATATTTGTAAAGAAAAAGAAAAAAGAAAAAAGTGAAAAAGTGAAAAGGAAAAGTAAAATTGAAAATCATTTTGGAAATGTGATTATATTTGGAGTAGGAGGTGCACACACCCATATTTTAAAAGTTTAGTTTGGGGGTGTGGGGTACCCGCATCTCTTTTGGTTAGCTAATGGATTCCCTTCATACTAGCTCCTTTGGGTTAGGTGCATAGCCTTCCTGTTTATCTTTGTTTACCTCACCGAAACCCAAGCCCCATCTCTTCACCTAAAGTCCTACTGATTCGTGTGTGAACCAAACCAGTGCCGTGGAGAGAATGCGAAAAGGCAAGCATATGGTCACCGACATTGGTGGAATCCTTTGGAGGTTATCCCGAGCCCTGATCTTTGGCAATGCTCGCCTAGCGATTAGTCTACTTTCTCCCTACGCGTGACCGAGTGATTCACCGTGATTCTATTTTTGAGTAATAATAAAATTTTGATATGCATTGTGAAAAGTATAAACTATTTTGTATACTCAGAAATTTCTTCTATTATATTTTTACGCGCGCGAGCATGCGACTTTGCATGGTACTCTGTATCGCAATTTGTTTGTTAACTAGTATTTTTCCCTATCTGCTTAGATTTTGTTTGCTCGGGACGCGCAAACAGTTAAGTCTGGGGGTGTGATGAGTCCACTTTATATACTTATTTTCGGACTCATCTGGGCTAGTTTTCACACGGTTGCACTTCACTTTTAGTTCTTTATTATTCTTATTTCTTCTAATCTTTATTTCCATAGGAAGTGCACATTTATGCCCGTGGTTGTGTTTTGTGTTAGTCTTTTTTTCTGTACTCCTTTTTGTTATTGGTTGGAATGTCTGCACAGATTAGTGATGGTTTTTCCTTTCGATACAGGGGTCGTGTGCTTGTTCCGGGATGGTTGTGAAACAGGAATACTGCGCACGATCATGGGATCTAATGCGCACGACCACTGGTCGTATGCCCCCGATCGTGGGCACTACTCTACGTTTTCTATAGAATCAGCCTGGGGTAAGCGCACGACCACTGGACATAATGCGCACGACCACCGGTCGTGCGCCACTAATCGTGTGCATTGATTCCACTTTTCTGGAGTCCTGTCTGGGTAATCGCACGATCATTGGACTAGGTGCGCACGACCGCTGGTCGTGCGCCACTTCTCGTGCGCATTATCCCAGTTCTTCTTCCTGATATTCCATGCCAGTATGCACGAGCATAGGACATAGCGCGCACGACCACTGGTCGTGCGCCTGTGATCGTGCGCATTGTTCATTTCTGCTTTTGTATAAATAGTGCAGGTTCCGCCCTAATCGAGAGGATCCGGAGATCGCCCGCCTTCTCTGCCGTTTTCCACCTTCTCCGCCGTTCCCCTTCATCTTCCACCCTAGGGAGGTGCTCCGGGCAAGCTTTCACCGCCAAATCCAAGCCGGAGCTTCCTCTCGGCCTTCTCCTTCATCCATGAGCTTCAAGTAGGGTTTGACGCCATAGCCATCAAGCAAAGGAAAGCTAGCAAACTTTGTCCGCTATCGTGAGACGAAGAAGACGGGCCATTGGAAGGTGGTGAAAGCCCTTCTCTATCCCGGAAGCAGTTGAGGACCGAGCTTGGACACGGAATGACAACCCGACGATTCCAACCGTGAATCCTCAGCAAGACTTCGGATTCGGTCGATCTCTTGACTTGTTCTTGCTTTCTTGTTGAATATTGGTGTTTAACTTTATTTATATTGATGAAGTATGCTTAGTTTGTAAACGTTGTGTACAATTATGTCTATGTGATTGTATGTTTTCGTTATATTTACTTGAGTTGCGCCTTATATATATCCATCCACCACCATCCACCCTTACCGCACTAGCAATTGCTAGTGGCGTGCGTTGCGAAGAGGTGCTTACGACCCTCATTCCGCCGTTCTAACCACCTCATCCGCTAGCCTTCTTGTCCATCCGCCTAGTGATTCGGTGCATAGCGGCCCGACTAGTCTTCCATCCCGCCTGGCGAAGCATCGTATAGCGGCGTTGCATAGGAGTAGTTGTTAACCTTTTATTTTCTGTTTCCGCAACCATCAAAACCCCCTTAGTTAGCTCCGACCTGAGGACTTCAATCTCAAGTCCTCCTCGAAATTAACTCCACCTTACGGTGTTCCTTGTGAGATCGATACTTGGGAAAACCCCCATTTTATATTACTTGTGCGACCGGTTCACTGCCGTGATCTATAGCATCAGTCTCTATGAGTGTTCTATTCCTTCTCTCAGCCACTCCGTTCTGTTGTGGAGGACGAGGAGAGGAAAACTCATGAAATATACCCAAGCTTTCACAGAATTCTGTCATGGCCCCAGACTTGAACTCTGTTACATTGTCACTTCTAATTTTGACTATGGAATAGTTGAATTCATTCTGGACTTGCCTGACAAAATTAATAAAGATGTCGAAGGTATCTGGCTTGTGTTTCATAAAGAACACTCAAGCAAAGCGCAAGTAATTATCAACAATTACTAATGTATAATCCTTACCTCAGAAGATCCTAACTTGCAGTGGACCAAACAAGTCCATATGGAGTAGGTGGAGACATCTAATAGAATCTTTGCCAATAATGTTTTTAAAGGTAGCTCATGTTTGCTTGCCTTTTACGCATGCATGACAAGATCTATCTTTGACGTACTTGACATTTAGGGCATCACGTACTAAATTCAGTGAAAATAATTTATTAATAGTTTTGGAATTAATATGTTCTAACCTCTTGTGCCATTGGTCAGCAAGAGACACACTATTTTTTGCTAAAAACTCACTAGTGTAGAAGAGTCTATACAAATGAAATTTAAACAAAATATATTTCTGCTTCGAGTGCCGGATAGAATCGTTTCCATATTGTCAACGGATTTTATCAAGCACTTATCAGCATGAAATTCAACTATGTATCCTTTATCGCAGAGTTGGCTTATGCTTATAAGATTGTGTTCTAATCCTTTAACATAAGCTACATCTGAGAAGGATACACTATCATTAGTGATCATACTATAGCCTTTAGTGATTCCTCGGTCTGAACCTCCAAATATGACTTTTGGCCCGTTCAAGACTGGAGAATAGTTCAAAAGTAGGCTTCTTGTCCCGGTTATGTGCCGAGAGCAACCACTGTCCAAGTACCAGATAGGCATTTTGGTGGCCTTTGGACAAACCTGCAATCATAGTCAGTTTGCCTTAGGAACCCAAACACGTTTGGGCCCTTGGTCTCGTGTTAGAAAAATCCCCCTATGAGTATTGGCATTATGAGTGGTCCTTCTCATATTGCCAACCTGAGGGGTTACAACATTTCTGGGATTAAACCAACAATCGATGGCAAAGTGACCAATTATGCCACACCACCAACAGTCAAACCTGTTGTATCTTTGCCTTATGTTTTCCTGCTTGACCTTTTGAAGTTGTGGTCTCGCATGACCAGTATTCTTGTAGGAAGAAGCTTCATGATGATGGAAATCAAATGATTTCTTCTCTTTCACTGGCTTTTCCACAACGGGCTTTACCTTTGGTGCTTTCTTGAAGTTATGACCATGATTGAAAGGGCTATAGATCTGAAGAATAACTTCTTCATAAGGTGCCTTAAGGACACTATCACCAAAGTTTTTTGGGCGAATCCAACCTTGGTTGCGAGACTTTGGCTCTACATAGGTAGGCCTGGTCAAGTGACCGTAGGATGAGTCAAGATCAAACTCATTAGTTGGAAATATGACTTTCTTGAACGAAGTATGATCTTGAGGGGCTTTCCCCTTATCTTTGGCCAAGGCCTTCTTGGCGGCCTTATTCTTTCTTTGGGCTTTATTTCTCCTAGAAGATTTACTAGGAGCTTCTTCATTGCCTAGTCCGGCACCCATGGCCTTAGCTGAGAATTCAGCAATGAATGGAAGAACTGTCTTAGGCTTCGAGAAACTTTCAACAAGTTTCTTTTCAGCAGCGAGTTGTTCTTCCAACTCTTTGATGATTTTCTCTTTTAAGTCAAGGTGCTTAAGAGCCTTGTTGTATTCTTCAATAGCAGTATTGAAGTTCTATTTGAGTGAGTCAGTCTTAGCGACTTCCTCTCTCAAGATGCTCTCTTCAGCTTTTAGAGACTTTATCTCTTTAGCCTGAGTTTTCACAACTCGACAATATTTATCGTAAGCCATGATCAACTCCTTGTACTGGGCCATGAGTTCAGACTCATCGTTAGAAGAGCTGTCCTCACGATCATGCTCAGAAGCTTCAGATTCTGGAAGAGGAGTGTGAGAGTTTACCTTCCCAGTGAAGTGGGGCTCTTGTTCGTCATCTGTCTGAGCTATAAGCCCGAAGTAGGCTTCTTCTTCTTCACTCAACTCAGATGAGTCTGAGTCACTAAGATTTTTGCTCTTCTTGGCTATCAGGCTCTTCTATGTCCTCCTCTTATTGTATGCGGACTTCTTTTCCTCTCATCTTCCACCCTCCTTCTTATGGGGGCAGTCAGCAATGACATGACCTAACTTATTACAACAGTAACAAACGATGTCTGTAGAAATGTGTTTGTTCTATTTAGAAGTACCTGTCGTGGCTGCTTGAGCCTTTTCTTTGACGATCACCATCATGTTGTTATCTTCTATAAGAGGCATCCCTGCCTTTCCACTACATCTTTTTGTTCAAGAATTTCTTGAACTGATGTGAGAGTAGTGAGAACTCTTCTTCAGATAGCTCAGAGCCTGACGTACTTGGCTCCGAAGTTTCTTCTTCACTCACTTCTTGTGCTGGGGCAGGAGAGGCAGCCTTTGACTTTTTTGAGGTGTCTACCTTTAAAGCAACAGACTTCTCTTGGGATGCAGACCTGCTCTTCTCCTCTTCAGCCTTTCCGGTGTTGAGTTGAAGCTCATATGACATAAGATTCCCGAAGAGATTCTGCGGGTCTGTCTGGGCTAGCTTTCCAAATTCCATGATGGCACAGACCTTGTTATCCCATTCCTTAGTTAGGGATCTCAAGAACTTATCATTTAATTCTCCGTTTGTGAAGATTCTACCATAGACCCTTAGGCCATTCACTATTTTGAAGAAATTCTAAAAGGTGTCAGCAATGGTGTCCTTGTTTCATTGTCGAAAGGCTTCATACTTTTGATTCAGAAGGGATCTTCTATCATCCCTGACTTCTTATGTACCTTCCATCAAAGTGATTAGAGACTGCCACATATATTTGGCAGACTGGCAATAGATCAAGTTTTGCAGCATGGAGTCTTCAACTACACTTGCTATTATGTTCTTGGCATTCTTGTCTAAAGACACAAATGCAATCTCATCTTTGTTTAGATCCATTACTTTCTTTGGAACTTTCTTAGTTGGATCTATTGTGGAGATGGTCATGGGAATGTAAGGACCATCTTCAACTATCATGAAGATCCTTGGATCCACAGTTTCCATAAAGAATTTGATTCTTTCTTTCTAGATGGGAAAGTTATTCTTGGTGCACAAAGGAAGCTTGGCAAAATCTTTAGCCTTTTCCATGTTTGGTAGATCTCTAAAGACAACTAATCAGATCTGATCAAGGGGTTAACCTTTTATTGATCAACCTGGCTCTGATACAAATTGAAAGTGTTCAGTTGTCTACCTAAATAACCTAGAGGGGGGTGAATAGGTGAGATGTATGACTTTTTGCGGAATAAAAATTTAATATCTATGCACATGATTATCTACTAATCAATAACATACTACAAAAGATTTATAGTGGTTCCCCAAACTTGGGTACATCCACTTTCCCTCACCGATCTAGCAATACACTAGACTCGGCTACTCCACTATCTCGGATTGGAAACCAATCCTACGCCTAGAAACAAAGTTCCTACAATCTTGATCCACAAAACGGATCTACACTCGAAAGATACAACTTCCTACAACTCGGAGACAAAGGCTGCTACACTCGGAGAGAATTCTCCTACAAGAATGAAATTGAAAGGATGTAGAAATACAAACAGTAAAACTTTATCAGATCTGCAAACTGTCGGCATGGATCTTCTTCGTTAATCTTTGCGGCTTTATCAGAGAGGTTGAAGAAAAATCTCGGCCAAGGCTAGATCTGAACTTTCTTGGCTTCATACGATCGGACAGATGACAGAGAACTGAGCGACGATCTCGATCTGTGAATCTTCTTGATCTGAATCCCCTGAAATCGAAAACCCTAGCCGGATGTGAGCGATTAAGCTCAGCGGTGGCAGCTTTCATTTTTAGAGAGAGAAAGAGATTCATAAAGACTTAGAATAGAATTGACAGCATAAACTTCTTAGGGTTTGTCGGTTTGACAAGACTTTATAGAGGATCTTCAATAACAGTCATAATTTTTTTAATGACGTACACATGGACCAATCACGTCAAAGTTATTTGAAAATTCTGTCAATTCTAGACTTAACGAATTTTCTGAAAGAGGAAACTGATATACTCGAGTGAAGATTGATCTACTCGAGTACTATATAAGACTACTCGAGTAAACAGAAGAGAACTACTCAAGTAAATTACTTAGAGAAAATCCAGAAATGAAGAGCAGCTACTCGAGTACAAAGAGACTTACTCGAGTGCTAAAACTGTTACTCGAGAGGTGGAGTTTGACTACTAGACTACAAGAAATACTACTCGAGAGAAAAGGAATTGACTACTCGAGAGGTAGAAAAACTACTCGAGTCAAGGACTTAGAATATTTTCTAGAAGAGGATTCTAGGTTACTCGAGTAGTGAAACTGAACTACTCGAGAGGATATAATCTACTCTAGTATATAGAAATAGCTACTCGAGTAATGGACTTAGAAAAATTCTGAGGGAATAAAATCTTGTTACTCTAGTAGTAGATGGACAACTCGAGTACATGAATTTGACTACTCGAGTGAGGAAGAATTACACAAAATCCAGTCTTCTGTAACTCGAGACAAAAGACTAAACTACTCGAGTACTTATATGACTACTCGAGTAATTTACTTAAACAATTTCCTGGAGAAGGAATTCTGTTAACTCGAGAATGATAAAGGATCTACTCGAGTAGTTGGCTTGGCTACTCGAGAGCTATGGTTTGGCTACTCGAGATATAATTCCTTTACTCGAGTACTTATAGTTTTACACGAGTATAGCCTAAGCATTTCACTCGAGTATGTAGGGATTTACTCGAGTAAAGTACTTAATAAAATTCTTTCAACAGAATTCTCTTCTTCTTTGGTGAGTTCAGCGACAAGCCTTTCTCCAATTAGTCCTAGTGCTTGACTATGAAGTGTATCCCAATAGAGAGGCTATACATGAGTCCACACCATGGATCACAAAATGAGGAATTACATTGTATGGTCCTCTGTTTGGTGACTCATTGTAGACTGACATTGGTCTACACTTTGCAATACAGTCCTACACACACAAAACTCAAACAAAGCATCAAATACAACTTAATTCATCTTAGTTCAAGGATGACTTCATCAAATCTAGGTTAATGTGGATGCAATACCCAATAGGTTCCCAAAAACCAAATAAACTTTTGAAGGGAGTTAATAAACCCTATATACAGGAGGGGGAGAGAGATTTGATGATGTCTTCTCTTTATCAAACAAATGAGAAGACTTAGTGGATTACTGTTGTCAAGTCTCCTTCAGAATCATTTGTTGCCTTGCACAGGGTGTAGGTCTTCAGCCTTGACTTGAAATGATCTAGGAACTTCTGACTGATTCAGAGATTGTTGTCCTTAAAAGCTCCTAGAGTTGAAGTTGAAGAAGACTCTTGATAGTGATTGTTGTTGTTCTTCTTCTTCAGTAAGATCAAGGAGAAAACAAAGTGTTTTTTTGCAAAGAGAATTTTTGGATGTTGTTTCTGTATTCTCTATTACTTCTGTGTCACTGAAAGGAGAAAAATCTCCTATATATTCTCTGTCGAAAATACTCCTTTGAATTTTGAATTCTCTGCATTGAATGCTGATTGCCTGGAGAATAAAATCGGCTGGAGAATAATATCTTTAATGAGTTTCTCCAACTGTCATATTTAATTAAACAAGTAATTAACCTGATGAAGAACATAATTAATTTCTGCCAATAAAGGCTATATTCTGAGAATATGTGCATTAATTACTTAGGAAATTATTGCTAAATAATATATGTAATATAGACAGAAAATGAAGAAAATTCTACGTCTGTAACTGCAACATGAATCGTCGACCATAGAACATATTTCATCGACCTGAGATACAAGTTAGTCAAGCTGAGTAATCTTGTTCATCGACCTGAGAAAACTTGTTCGTCGACCAGAGATCCACGTTCGTGGACCTGAGCATAGCGAACTGCATTCTGTGAATAACTTGCCAATTCTGTGGTCCAAGTTCGTCGATCACAGATTCTGTCTTCGTCGAGCTGAGTTCAGAGAAAATATTTTGGAAAGAATGTGTTGAAGTTGAACTCCAGACTTCATCGACCTGAGCTCGAATATCGTCGAGCTCAACTCAGAGAATTAACTCTGAGTTCGTTGATCAGCGATCGACGATCGTCGAGCTGAGTTCGAAGAACGTCGAACTCATATATTCTGAACTTTGAATTTCTTCTAAGTCTTGAGTCAATCTAAGGTGTTCTGCTCACTGGTCCATGTAAAATTGAACCTAATTACTTAGCCTAAACTCTAGGACTCAAAACACATGACCCTGGCTATACATTGTGGGTCAGACATCATAATTAGTGAACCTAGCCCAAATCCAATTAGGGATCCAACAATGACACTTGCTCTCTCTGTCTTTTCAGTTTCCTCTTCAACTATTAGCAGTGTGCTTAAACAGCATCATCAGTAGCAATCTAGGAATTGATCCGTCAAACAATATCGAAATAGTTGGGTACAGTCTCTCATACTACTGTAGAGTATAAGCAACCAGGGCGGAGCCCTCAAAGAAGAAACCCTTATAGGATCCCCAATTTTATCCCAGGGATTTGTCATGTCTCAGTGGTGAAATGATGGGAGAAATCTATGAGGGTTTCCCCATCATTTTGGAGGATTCCTGATAGGTGGGTGGGATCTTTGACATCCTTTGGCTAGAAATGAACTGATTTGTGAATTGTTCAGTCAGATCAGTGAAATTCTTGATTTCTCTCTCCTTTAGGGAAAGAAACCAAGTGTAAGATTGTCCTTGCAGAGTCACCTAGAATGCTTGGCACAGTAGTGGATTCGAGGTATTGTAGAGTTACATCATAATTGCAAAGTGCCTAGCGTGCTCCGATGGGTCACTCGTTCCATAGTATGTCTCAATCTTTGGGAACTTAAAACCAGGTCGTTTGGATGTGCTAGAACCTCAGGTGCAAATGGCAAGTGACGATGGAGAGGGAGGGGAGGTCAAAGAGATATGTTGTCTGGCTGTTGGGTACATTGGTTTAAATGTACCTGATTTGAAGAAGCCTCACCCCACTCAATGATATACATCAAAATGTATTTGATGTATTTTGAGTTGCCTTGTGCATGTTAAGTATTTGCAGGGAAAGCAGAAAGTTTTCTAAGTCCATGTATCGACACCCAGGAGCAAAGTGTCGACACTTAAGAAGACTTGTGTCAACACCCAGGCAAGCAGTGTCGACACTTGGAGTAATTGTGTCGACACCAGGGATGCAGAGTCGACACCAGACAGAAAGTGTCGACACATGAAGGCTGTGTCGACACTCAATGAAGAAATGTCCAGTGAAGAAGTGTCGACACTTAGAAGCAGTGTCGACACCCAGAGGAACTGTGTCTACATCAGAAAGTGTCGACACTTGGAGGCTGTGTCGACACTCAGCAAAAGTCAGCAGAGTCTAAGTATAAGTGTCGACATAATAAAGAATGTGTCGACACTCAGCAAAAGACTCAACATATGAAGAAAGTGTCGACACAATGAAGAATGTGTCGACACACAGCAGAAGACTCAATACATGAAGAAAGTGTCGACACTGGGAGGCTGTATCAACACTCAGCAAAGTTCAACAAAAATTCTAAGTACAAGTGTCGACACAAAGGATATGTGTCGACACTCAGCCAAAGTCTCAACAGAATAAGAATGTGTCGATATAAGGAGTAGTGTCGACACTCAGCAAGTATCAACATAGAAGGCATGTGTCGACACCAAGAAGATGTGTCGACACTGAACAAGTTCAACACATGAAGATGTGTCGACACAAAGGAGTTGTGTCGACACTTACAAGAATTCAACAAAGTACTGAAGAACAAGGAGTTGTGTCGACACTCAATATCAGTGTCGACACATATTGAAGAAGATGTGTCGAGAAGTGAATTGTACAACACAAGGAGTTGTGTCGACACCTTGAAGGCTAGTGTCGACACTTAGTTAACTTGTGTCGACACTTAGTATATAAGTGTCGACACTTAAAGACAGATTGTCTCGACACTTTCAGACAGTTACAAATATTTCAAGAAGTGACTGGATGACATGAAAGCTGCCATTCCAGCCGATCTACTGCAACTGTCAGAGATGTCAGAAAGCCGTTAGATACTAGGTCAGCCGATCACCATGAAGAAGGCATATTTAAAGGCTTATACTATCTACAGAAAGAGATGATTTTCAACACAGATTTTACACAAGATTAAGAGATTGAAAAAGAGAAGAAGATCTAGCTATTCATTGAAGAATCTAGTGAAGATCTAAGAAGTTGGAGAGAGAGCACCTTCCAAGAAGTCAGCCGTTGGAATCAGGCTGTGAAGAAGGGTTCAGACCTAGTTCTGAATCTTAAGTTACAGTGATTGAAGATCAGCTGCAGAGAATCAATCCTATTGTGTTCTACATTCAAGAAGCTTTGAAGAAAGCCAAGTGAGGTTGATCTCTGCAGAGTTCATTCAAGAACTCATCATGAACCTATCAACTCATCTCTCTTTTTCTGAGTTGTAGGTATACACTTTGTAATTCTAAATTTCTTGTAGGATCCTTAGGGATCTGAGTTGTAAGCCTGTTATTATAAAGGCTGAGTTGTAGGGCCTGTGTGCATGAGTGTAGGAGATCTATTTCTCTGAGTGTAGGCCTGTTGTGGCTGAGTGTAGGCCTTGTGGCTGAGTGTAAGCCTTGTGGCTGAGTGTAGGTCTTTGGAGAAGACTGAGTTGTAGGGCCTTGGGCCTGAGCTGTAGGAACCTGTTTGGGGTTTTGAGTGTAAGATCTGAGGATCTGAGATAGTGGAGGAGTTTGGCCGAATCTAGTACACTACTAGATAGGCGAAGGGGGAAAGTGGATGTACCCAAATCTTGGGGAACCACCATAAATCTGTGTGTTCACTGTGTGCATGTTTGATTCTGTGATTGCTGATTGAATTCTGTGAAGAAGTAGTTATAACTCTGTGATATAATCTGTAATCTGCCTAAAACGTCTAAAAAGATTTAGTCACCTATTCACCCCCCCGCCCCTCTAGGTGATTAGGTACAATTTCTTTCAAGTGGTATTAAAGCGAGGTTACTCAAAAAGGACTTAACTGTCTGAGTAGATCCTATTGGCAGATTCACGATAAGTAAAGTGCAGACTCAAGAAAATCAAGAAACATGGGTTCAACAGAGAATCATAAGGAACTTGGATCCATGAAGTTGCCCATTTGCAGAAAAGAGATTTTTGGCATCTGGAAAGAAATGGTGAGACTGTTTATGGAAGCTTCAGACCCTAGAATATATATCACAGTTAAAGAAGGGCCATATGTGCCTATGAAGGTTTCAGTCCTGGATGCAAATCAGAGAACACCTAAGGACTTCTCTGAAATGACAAAAGATGAGATAATTCTAGCCACAATGGACAAGAGGGCTCAGAATATCATTGTGAGTGCCATAGATGATGCTACCTTTCAGAACTTGATACACTGTAAGACATCTAAGGAGATGTGGGATACTCTTATAGTGTACATGGAGGGTTCAGAAGAAGTGAGACAGGACAGAAAGTCTTTGTTAAACCAAGAATATGAAAGTTTCAGGCAAGGTAGGTCTGATAGCATAACAGAATGCTATAAGAAGTTCTATAGTATTGTCAATGAGCTAATGTCCTATGGAAGAGAATTTAGTAATTATGATCTAAATGATAAGTTCTTGAGGTCCCTAACAAAGGATTGGGACACCAAGATCTGTGCCATTAGGGAAATGGCCAAGTTAGCAGATATCCCACCTCCAACTTTATTTGGAAAACTGCTATCCTATGAAATGCAGTTGATGGTAAGGAAAGAAGAGGAGAAGACTACCAGAATTGAGAATAAAGAAAGAACAGTGGCATTCAAGATAGAAGCCACCAGGAAATACAAAAGTAAGTCTCCATCTCCACCTCCAAAAGTGGCTGAGACTGAGTCAGATGAATCAGAAAGCAGAAAGTCTGAAAGCAGTGAAAGTGATGAGGACTTTGCAGCATTCACAAGACACTTTCAGAATTTTCTAAAGAAGAAACAGTGGAGGTCAAAGCCATCCACTTCACAGGGAAAAGATGACTATTATCAGAACAAGAAGTCATCAAAGAAAGACAAGAGAAAGACCAAGTCAAGCAAAGCAACTTTATCAAAAATTGTTTGCTATTGTTGTAACAGACAAGGGCATGTTATTGCTGACTGTCCTGAGAAAAGGAAAGAATCTAATGATAAGAAGAAGATTCAAGCCAAGGGCAAAAAGGAAAGGTCCTTTGTTGCCAAGAAGGACAAAAGACTGTCAGACATATCTTCTTCAGAAACTGAGTCAGAAGCTGAAGCATACGTAAGACTGTTTGCTGAAGAAGAGGAAGAAGAGTTCATCCAGATAATAAACTCTATATATGAGCAAGAGGACATCCAGTGCAAAGGACTGATGGCCTTAATAGAAGGTGATAAAATCCAGGATCAGCCTGGATCTAGTAAGGTACAAAATTATTCTTTAAGTTCAATTTCTAGTGCTAGTTCAGATTCAGTTACATCAGCATCAAATGATGCCAGTGGATCTAAATCTGAAGGGGATATTCATCAATTGATTGATGAATATAGAGTTCTGTTTCAAGCTTTTAAGAAGAGCAAGTCCTTAGCCAAAAGTCAGGCTAAGGAGATTGTTAATCTTAAAGTTGCTGCAATTGATTTTGATAAGCTAATTGATCAAAAACTGAATGAAATAGCCAGGCTGAAGAACATAACAGTTATTCAGATGGGAACTATAACATTCAAGAATGATCAAATCAGAAATCTGGAGATTAGTCTTCAGAAGGAGAGAGACATAGTTGCAAGGTTTTCTAAACCTAAGTCTGTTCTACCTTTGATTGATGAGTTTATACCTCACAAGGGTAAAACTAGATTGGGGTTTACTAACCCTGCTAGGACTGTAAAGTCCAAGTATAAGGGCAAAGCCCCAGCTCTCAACAAGCCAGCTGTAGATAAAACAGCTAGGAATGTACCTAAGCAAAGGTATAATAGGTTTGAGTGCTGGTGCTATGGCAAGGTAGGCCACTTTGCCATAGACTGTTGGCACAATTCTAGTGCCAAGTTGAGTAGCAAACTGCCTGTTGGAAGATCTACAGGTAGCTTTGTTAAGAGGCAAACTAACCAGCACCAAGGACCCAAGAATTCTTTGGATTCTAAGGTCAACTAATCTGTTTTGCTGGTGAGTCCAAGTGGCCATGCCCCAATATGGTACTTGGACAATGGATGTTCCAAGCACATGACTGGAACTAGGGGATTGCTAAAGGACTACATACCTATCAAGGATGGTCCAAAAGTCACCTTTGGTGGTTCTGAAAAAGGAATTATCAAGGGTTTTGGTAACATTTCTAGCACCCATATAACTATTACTCAAGTGGCTTATGTTAAAGGTTTGAAACATAACCTTATTAGTATAAGTCAACTGAGTGATTTAGGATATGACATCTCATTTGTCAAAGATGGTTGTCATATCAGGAGGTCAAATGATCAAGAGATCATTTTGACAGGTTATAGAAAGAGGAATGTCTATTGTCTAGACATTATGTGTGAGAACAATGGTTCTCCAGTGTGTCTTGTAGCTGATGAGAAAGTCTCTCATTGTGTCAAATGGCACAAGAGGCTAGCCCATCTCAACTACAAGACAATTGGCCAACTCTATAACAAAGAGTTAGTGAGGAATGATCGTCAAGTTAAGTGTATTAAAGATGGAATATGCTCAGCTTGTCAAAAGGGCAAGCAGACTAGATCCACCTTTAGTAGCATTGAAAACAAAGATGCTGTGAGGTGCTTATACCTCTTGCATATGGATCTCTTTGGTCCTATGCCAGTTCACAGCCTAGGTAGGAAGGTCTATACCTTTGTGGCTGTAGATGACTACTCAAGGTTTTCCTGGGTGTTCTTCCTTAGATAGAAATCTGAAACACCTAGTATCTTCTGTAGCTTTGTCAAACAAATTCAGAATGAGTTAGACAGTACAGTGGTCAAAATAAGAAGTGACCATGGTACTGAATTCCAGTTTGATAGTATGACAAAACTATGTGAAGAATTTGGGATATTTCAGGAATTTTCTTCACCAAGAACACCTCAGCAAAATGGCATTGCTGAGAGGAAAAATAGAACCTTGATTGAGGCTGGTAGAACCCTATTAAGCGACACATCTCTACCAGAATATTTCTGGGTTAAGGCAGTTAATACTGCATGCCATGTAATTAATAGGGCTACCATTACTAAGAGCCACAATAAGACCCCCTATGAGATTGTGAAAGGCAGAAAACCAAACTTATCCTATTTTAGGATCTTTGGTTGTAAATGCTTTATACTTAACAATGGTAAGTCTTACTTGACCAAGTTTGCTGCCAAGTCCTAAGAGGGAATTTTTGTTGGGTACAACAACAACAGTAAGGCTTATAGAGTCTACAACTTGTCTACTCAAGTTGTAGAAGAGTCAGTACATGTAGTATTTGATGAAGCTAGACTTATTAACCATGAGTTGTCTAGAAGTATTTGCAGCTCCACAGGTGTAACTAAGAAGATGGACAAGCTCACTATTAAAGAAGGATCTACTGCAAGTCAGCATGTAGATGATAGTAGCTGTTGTCCAGGGGGAGTACTACATGTACCTAATGCAGAAGAAGACCAAGGAGTTCAACAAGTTGAAGAAGCTGAAGGAGTTCAACCTGAAGTCAGGCTGCCTCCAGCTAATAGACATCTAAGAGATCATCCAGCAGATCAAATCACCGGTGATCTAAGACAAGGGTTACAAACAAGGAGCAGAAATCAGAGTGCAGTACTCTACTCCAGTTTTCTATCCCAAGTAGAGCCAAAGAAGTTTGAAGAAGCCATCCTAGACCCTCATTGGATTGTGGCAATGCAAGAGGAGCTAAATCAGTTCAAGAGGTGCAAAGTCTGGGAGCTTGTTCCTAAACCAAAAGACCATAACATAATTGAGACCAAGTGGATCTTTAGGAACAAAATGGATGAACATGGAGTGATTATCAAGAGCAAAGCAAGACTAGTTGCTAAGGGATATAGGCAGGAAGAAGGTATTGACTTTGATCAAACCTTTGCTCAAGTAGCCAGACTGGAAGCCATAAGAATGTTCCTGGCCTATGCAAACTATCAATGATTTAAAGTATACCAAATGGATGTTAAGTCAGCCTTTCTGAATGGTAATCTGAAAGAAGAGGTCTATGTGGAATAGCCATCAGGTTTTGTTGATTCAACTCAACCTAATTATGTCTATAGAGTTAGGAAGGCTTCGTATGGGTTAAAACAAGCCCCTAGGGTTTGGTATGAAACCTTGTCTAGTTTCCTCATTGAGAATAAATTCACAAGGGGGAAAATAGACAAGACTCTATTCCTTAGGGAATCCAGAGGCAAGATAATACTAGTCCAAATATATGTAAATGACATCATATTTGGGTTTACTGAAAGTAGTCTTTGCAAAAAGTTTGCAAAACTTATGCAAGG
The DNA here is from genome assembly GCA_039583875.1 of Platanthera guangdongensis. NCBI lineage: Eukaryota > Viridiplantae > Streptophyta > Magnoliopsida > Asparagales > Orchidaceae > Platanthera > Platanthera guangdongensis. Next base: position 36,430,578 of record CM077165.1, on the reverse strand, counting down.
ACAATTTGAGATGAGCAGTATGGGGGAACTTAAGTTCTTCTTGGGTCTCCAAGTTAGACAGACTGAGAATGGTTTATCCATATGCCAGTGTAAGTTCACCCTAGAACTGATATGGAAGTATGGTATGGAATCTTCCAGTACCATGAAGACTCCTATGGGGTAAAGTATGTCTCTTAGCAAAGATGATGCAGGGAAACCTGTAGATGAGACTTTGTAAAGAGGGATAGTTGGCTCCCTTCTATATTTGACTGCAAGTAGACCAGATATCATGTATGCTACATGTGTCTGTGCTAGGTACCAAACATGTCCTAAAGAGTCTCATTTGACAGCAGTCAAAAGAATACTGAGATATCTTAAGGGCACTCCTTATCTAGGCCTTTGGTACCATAGGAATGGAGACTTTGGACTGACAGGTTATTCAGATACAGATTTTGCAGGCTGCAAGGAAGATAGAAAAAGTACAACTGGAACCTGTCAATTCCTAGGTGGAAGACTGATCTCATGGAGTAGCAAGAAGCAAACAAGTGTGGCTATCTCCACAACAGAATCAGAATATGTGGCTGCAGGAAGTTGTTGTGCTCAACTTCTATGGATACAACATCAGCTTGGGGATTATGGTATTCAGGTAAGTAGAACACCACTATTTTGTGATTCTACAAGTGCTATATCTATTGCAAACAATCCTGTTTCCCATAGTAGAACTAAACACATTGAAATAAAATATCATTTTCTAAGGGAACATGTTGAAAAAGAAGATATTTCACTAGAGTATGATAAAACAGATAATCAACTAGCTGACTTGTATACTAAGACTTTAGAAGAAACCAAGTTCAATAGGTTTAAAATTGAATTAGGTATGATAAACTTAGAATAAGTTTACAGAAATGGCTAAGTAAAATAGTGTCGACACACAGAGTTGTCTGTGTCGAGACAGAGAATTGGTGTCGACACTTCAGAGAAAAGGTGTCGACACATCTAGGAAGTTGGTGTCGACACTTCAGAAAATTAGTGTCGACACATACAGGATAGGTGTCGACACATCCAAGGTGGTGTCGACACTTAGACTTTATGCAGAATTAGTGAAGTAAAGTCTCGACTAAGTGTCGAGCTAAGTAGTGTCGACACATAACCAAGTGTTGACACATATATTCTGTCGACTATACTTGTGTCGACACATAGGTGTCGAGACATTATAAGTCTGTGTCGACACTTATCAATAGTGTTGACACAATTTGAGTTTCTTGACGCGCCCTTTCATCTTCAATCCTAGAAAGGTATAAAGAGGATTTCGTCATTGTCTGTCGACACGCTCACTAAAGTTTCGAGACCAAACTTGTGTGTCGACACCTCTCTTCTCTCAATTCAAATTCTTCAAACCCTAATGGCGCCCAAGCTCGAGGAGAACGTGAACGAAGGCTATGAACTGGTGCGGCACGCGTTTGATGATGCAGAATCAGAGATCAAGGATGTGGTAACCCTAGTTGCAAACTCAGGGTTAGATTTTCTTGTTTCAGAGCCAACCAAAATATGGAAGAAATAAGTTCTATAATTCCTGAATGGAGCAACCCTAGACGAATTTGGACTCAAGATAAAGTCAAGGGTTCATGGAGAAAAGGTGAAGGTATCACCTAAGAGTTTGAGAAAGGTACTTCTGTTACCAAGGATTAAGGAAGAAGAGAATGTTTCTACATCTAAAACTAGGGAAGCATTAACTTGGTGTGGTTTGGATTCCAACATGAAAATTGGACCAGTGTTCAATAGAAAGGGAATGAACAGCCAAGGCAAATTTCTCTCAGAAATTGTTGGCAAGGTGATCTTGAGTAAGCCTGGAGGGCATGACAGAGTTTCAGCACATATGTTCAGTATCATGACAAGGATTATCTTCTCACTGCAAACTAATTGGTCTGTAGTAGTTTTTGAGAATATCAAGGAGAGCCTGAAGAAACCCAATTTGGGTAGGATACTAAGTTTATACCTTGCTGGTGGTATACCAGAAGTAATGAGTCAAGCTGCAGGATCAAAAATCAACCACATGAGGAAGATGGACATGAGGATCTTCTCAAGATGGGATATGGTCTTGACCAAGGAATTGCCATCACCTGAGAAGGTAACACCCCAAAAGAAGAAGAAGAAGATAGCCCCAGTGGCTCAAGAATCATCTAGTAGCTCTGAGGAGCATGTTGTCTTTACACCAGATGATGAACCAGAAACTGGAACTGTTGGAAAGTCTCCAGATAGACAAGTAGTTGCAGACAGACAGGGGGAGCTACCACATACTAACCCACTTCACCAGGATTCTATCCAGGGGGAGTCTCTACTGGTGGAAGAGCCAACTCCTCTAGAAAGTGAAAGAGCTACACAAACAATACTTGAGGTAATAACTGAAATAAACCAATTAGATTTCTCTATTGAGAATGCAGTTATAACTGACACATTATGTACTGCAAATCAGCAACCTCAGGTTCCTAGTCCACCCCAAGATGTTGTCATAGAGGACACATCTGTTGTAGATCAAGTAATGTTTGATCAAGTAGTTGATGAGATCAGTAATTATCCACCGCCTCTTCAACAAGAGTTTACTTTGGAAGAACTTTTCCCTGATCTTCTCCAAACAGACTTTGAGAAGGAAAGTGCTGCTGCTGAGGGGGAGAAGGCCCAAGTTGAGGGGGAGCAAGTGGAAGTTCTAGAAGAAACTACAAGCAAAGATACTGAAAAGACTAAGAATGCTGAGGAATTACCTAGGAAGGATTTGCATCCAAGACCTAAGGACATGATAGAAATAGCTAGTACATCTGCATCTGAAGATGAGGAGGCTGCCAGAGCTAAAAAGAGAAAGTTTCAAGTCTTCAAAAGGAGGAGCCAAGCTTATAAGAAAGCTCTGCAAACCATAGCACCACAGCCTACACTACAGCCAGCACCATCTGTAGATTACAGTTCTTTGATGGTTGCAATGCAGATAAAGCTTGATGAGCACAAAAAAGAAATAGAAACATATATGTATGAATGGCATAAGTCTCTACAGTTTGATCTGGCCCAGGACATTAAGTCTATTAGATTTGAGATGAATCTAAATAAAAAGGAGATGACTGACTGCTTCCACAAGGGAGGGAATGCAGTAGTCTATCTAGCAACTCATCAAGAAAAGATCAAAGTACAAGTGGATGAACTTGTAGTGAAGCAAGGATATGTTCTGGAGAACCAGCTCAGGATGAATGACAATTTGACTGCTTCTCACAATGCAACGGTCACAGAGATGAAGAATATAGCTGCTGGACAGACTACACCTAATGCTACTGCTAAGGCAGAGTTTGGTAAAGCTTTACAAGAGGGCATAACTGCTGTTACTTCTGCTATTGAAAACTCTCAGAAGTTGATCACTGAAAAACTCCAAAGGTTGAAACCTTTTTACAAAGATGGAGTCGATTACCTAAATACACAAATCAGATTTCAGAAAGATGATCTAAGAGATCACATAGAAAGAGAAGTCATAAAGGGGGAGAGGGTGTTAGTCAAAGCAGGCTCTGATCATGCAAAATGGATTTCAAATTCCATCAGAGCCACCCTTGGATATCCTCCATTGTGTGATGATGACAATGTGGCAGAGTCTGGGATTAATCCTGCTTATCTTGGAGGTGAGCAAGCTGAAGCAGCTCAGATGATCTATCCTCCACCAGACTTGGATATGGTACAAGCAGATATACAGTCCATGTATAGCCCACCTGAGGGAAAGCAAAATGTCATCATAGAAAAGGTGGTTCAGCCAGTATCTGAGGCTATACAAGAAGCTATACTGAAAGAACAAGAAGCCAGATTGTCTAAGAAGAGGTTCAGAGAGCAAGCTGAACAAAGACCTGATTTTGAACAGTGGAGCCCCACCTCCAGGAATATTATCTTAACTGCATGGAAGGCTGCCAAAGACAATATTCAAGATAGAAACAAGTGGTTTTCTGAACTGGAGTGGAGGAAGCATGAGACTAGGCAAGAAGCCATTGTGCAATACAGGAGAAAGGCTAAGATGGGAAAGCTACCTCCTACTGCCAAAGAGCCTAGCAAGTACTTTCCTAAGCCTTATCATTACTTTGAGAGGCAGAAGATTAAAGCTGAAGAGCAAAAGAAAAAGGATCTTAAAGGCAAGAAGCCTGCTGCTGCTGAAGATGCTGAAGCCCCTGTGCAAGCAAGGGCATAGTTATCAAGGAGGCTGAGCAGGAATAGAATAGAATTTATCTTTAGTTTATAGTTGTAATCTTTTGATATTAAACATTCTGTAAACTTTTGTATAATGAATTTGACAAAGTTGTTAGAACAATATGATGTGTGAAAAATCTATTACATATTTGTTCTGAGATATATGTGTGTACATGTTTTGTTTAATACATGTTTATGTACTTTCCCTGATTGCATAATCCTGTTTTACATCATTCTGTAATATTGTTATGTATGGTGTATATCATTGACTAAGGGTTATGACTTCTCCAAATAGGGGGAGATTGTTGGGTATATTGGTTTAAATGTACCTGATTTGAAGAAGCCTCACCCCACTCAATGATATACATCAAAATGTATTTGATGTATTTTGAGTTGCCTTGTGCAGGTTAAGTTTTTGCAGGGAAAGCTGAAAGTTTTCTAAGTCCATGTGTCGACACCCAGGAGCAAAGTGTCGACACTTAAGAAGACTTGTGTCGACACCCAGGCAAGCAGTGTCGACACTTGGAGTAATTGTGTCGACAATAGGGCTGCAGAGTCGACACCAGACAGAAAGTGTCGACACATGAAGGCTGTGTCGACACTCAATGAAGAAATGTCCAGTGAAGAAGTGTCGACACTTAGAAGCAGTGTCGACACCCAGAGGAACTGTGTCTACATCAGAAAGTGTCGACACTTGGAGGCTGTGTCGACACTCAACAAAAGTCAGCAGAGTCTAAGTATAAGCGTCGACATAATAAAGAATGTGTCGACACTCAGTAGAAGACTCAACACATGAAGAAAGTGTCGACACAATGAAGAATGTGTCGACACACAGCAGAAGACTCAACACATGAAGAAAGTGTCGACACTGGGAGGCTGTGTCGTGTCGACACTCAGCAATGTTCAACAAAAATTCTAAGTACCAGTGTCAACACAAAGGAGATGTGTCGACACTCAGCCAAAGTCTCAACAGAAGAAGAATATGTCGACACAAGGAGCAGTGTCGACACTCAGCAAGTATCAACACAGAAGGCATGTGTCGACACCAAGAAGATGTGTCGACACTGAACAAGTTCAACACATGAAGATGTGTCGACACAAAGGATTTGTGTCGACACTTACAAGAATTCAACAATGTACTGAAGAACAAGGAGTTGTGTCGACACTCAATATCAGTGTCGACACATATTGAAGAAGCTATGTCGAGAAGTGAATTCTACAACACAAGGAGTTGTGTCGACACCTTGAAGTATAGTGTCGACACTTAGTTAACTTGTGTCGACACTTAGTCTATAAGTGTCGACACTTAAAGACAGATTGTCTCGACACTTTCAGACAGTTACAAATATTTCAAGAAGTGACTGGATGACATGACAGCTGCCATTCCAGCCGGTCTACTGCAACTGTCAGAGATGTCAGAAAGCCGTTAGAAACCGGGTCAGCCGGTCACCATGAAGAAGGCCTATTTAAAGGCTTATACTGTCTACAAAAAGAGATGATTTTCAACACAGATTTTACACAAGATTAAGAGATTGAAAAAGAGAAGAAGATCTAGCAATTCATTGAAGAATCTAGTGAAGATCTAAGAAGTTGGAGAGAGAGCTCCTTCCAAGAAGACAGCCATTGGAACCAGGCTGTGAAGAAGGGTTTAGACCTAGTTCTGAATCTTAAGTTGCAGTGATTGAAGATCAGGTGCAGAGAATCAATCCTATTGTGTTCTACATTCAAGAAGCTTTGTAGAAGCCAAGTGAGGTTGATCTCAACAGAGTTCATTCAAGAACTCATCAAGAACCTATCAACTCATCTCTCTTTTTCTGAGTTGTAGGTATACACTTTGTAATTCTAAATTTCTTATAGGATCCTTAGGGATCTGAGTTATAAGCCTATTATTATAAAGGCTGAGTGGTAGGGCCTGTGTGCCTGAGTGTAGGAGATCTGTTTCTCTGAGTGTAGGCCTGTTGTGGCTGAGTGTAGGCCTTATGGCTGAGTGTAGGCCTTGTGGCTGAGTGTAGGTCTTTGGAGAAGACTGAGTTGTAGGGCCTTGGGCCTGAGCTGTAGGAACCTGTTTGGGGTTCTGAGTGTAAGATCTGAGGATCTGAGATAGTGGAGGAGTTTGGCCGAATCTAGTACACTACTAGATAGGCGAAGGGGGAAAGTGGATGTACCCAAATCTTGGGGAACCACTATAAATCTGTGTGTTCACTGTGTGCATGTTTGATTCTGTGATTGCTGATTGAATTCTGTGAAGAAGTAATTATAACTCTGTGATATAATCTGTAATCTGCCTAAAAATTCTAAAAAGATTTAGTCACCTATTCACCCCCCCCCCCTCTAGGTGATTAGGTATAATTCCTTTCACTGGCTCATGTGTGTTGCTCAAAAATTATGTCATGAATTGTTTCACGCATGAGTCTCCCATCTACAGGCTCAAGGCTTGATGCTTCAAGGTAGTTGTAGAGATACTGAGCTTTATGTCCTCCATCAGGATTGATTCAGCAGCCTTCGATATCCATACTAGGGAGCTCTAGTTCAGTCATGTTATCGAGCAAGGGAATAAGAAATAGATCAACGTGGTCCATAGGGACCATTCTTTCGATTATGCTTGCGGCTTTTTCTTTCTTGTTTTTTAGTCTCAAGTATCGCTATGATGAGGATACTATCTTCTAGGTCTTCTACGAATGGTGGGAACTATGTTGGCATGGATGGGGCCAAACTATTACGGATCACATAAGTGTTGAAGCCAAAAACTGGCCTCAACGAGAGTTCGGACCTCTGGGTCTGACCGACACCTACTTCTCCCAAACCTCGACCCAAGACTAGCAACAAAGAACAAAAAACTAACCCTAAGCCTCAGGTGGGAGGTCCCTCCACTAGCCTGGAAGTTCTCTGAGTGCTTTCCCTCGAAAGCCAATTGATGGGTTAGGAGTTCCTCAGAAAGCTCTAGAAGGCAAAATGAGAATATGAGAAAATCTTCCTTTTGAGGTATCCTATGGGTATATTTATAGATTTTCAATATCTGGTCTGCAGAAAACATACTTCTGCTACCCTAAAATTACAAAAATGCCCCTAGACTAGTCTGCCAATAGCCAAAATTCGTTGTTCTGAGGAGCTAAATGCAGAGTAGGGGTATTTAGGTAATTTTAGGTCTGGGTCTTGCCTGGAAGAAGCTCTTCCCATTGAGCTCTGCGGGAAGCCGACTTGCCCCAAGCACAAGCCTTCATGCCTACCCCGGGCGTGTACCAAAGGCTCACGGGGGCGTTGAGTGGAGAAGCATCACTCAATGCCGAAGACTGGCTGAAGCGTTGACTGGAGAAGCATCACTCAATGACAAAGGCTGGCTGGAGCGTTGAGTGGAGAAGCATCACTCAATGCCAAAGGCTAGCAGAAGCATTGAGTGGAGAAGCATCACTCAGTGCCAACGGCTAGTTGGAGCATTTAGTGGAGAAGCATCACTCAACGCCAAAGGCTGGCTGGAGTGTTGAGTGGAGAAGCATAACTCAACGCCAAAGGCTGGCTAGAGCGTTGAGTGGAGAAGCAACACTCAACACCAAAGGCTGCTGGAGCGTTGAGTGGAGAAGGCTCACTCAATGCCCAAGGCTGGCGGGAACGTTGAGTGGAGAAGCCTCACTCAACACCAAGGGCTGGTTGGAGCGTTGAGTGAAGAAGCATAACTCAACGCCAAGGGCCATTAGGCTTCCACCATCTTGAGGCGCGAGCCACAGCACCTGGCCGGGGCGGGAGCCTTCACGCCCGCCCTGATTCCGCTATGGCTTGAGCCTTAGATCTGCGTTTGACGATCGTAACCTTAAGTCGAAGGCCCAGTCCGACGAGTTGAGCTCGACGAACTGGCGTTCTACGAAATGGCAATACTAAACCCTTGGGTGAGAGACCTCCCGGTACATACGGAGAGAGGACTCCCGCACGCTTCTAACTTGATCAAATTATAAGTCCAAATCAAGCACAACCATGGTCCATGGAGGATCTTGGTCCTACTCAGCGAATATGGGGTTATACACAATCCCCGCTCTTCGCGAGATAGCCTTGTGCTCGGAAAGACACGTCCAACCCCAAATATTCGTTGAGTACAGGCTGACCTGGCAAGAAATCTTTCTACAGACCCCATATTCATCCTATAAATACACAGTTGAGTTTGTCCCTCAGGCCACCCCTGCCGTAATTACTCTTTTCTTGAGCCTCTGTCATGCCATGAAAATGAGTGGCAAAAACGTTGAGACGCCGCTCTAAAAAGAGCTCCAGGCCCTCCTCGCTACAGCCCACGTGCAGGCTTGCGCCAACTGCGCCAAGGTTGCCCCTTGGCTCATGGGCAAGAGGCTCGCCGATGAGAAGGTAGTGGCGGAGAAATCTGCTGGCGATAAGCCATCCGGCGAGAAGCAAGATGGCGAGAGCTCCCGCCCAAAGAAGAAAAATAAGAAGGCCAAGTCAGTCAGGCGAGACCTGTCGACGGAGAACAGAGCAACGCCTACCCCAACTCCTGACTGTGACGAGGTCCCTTCTTCTATGCCAGAGGTACCCTTCTCATCTTTTGCCCTTCCTGTTGGCACGAAATTTTGAAAAGCTTGAACGTGGTTACATATTGAAGTACCGATCTTCTCGCAGGAGACGGTACCAAGAGATGTCACCGACTCTCCATTGTCAGATATAGAGGCGACCCTCCTTCACAATGAGGGTCCACCGTCCGCTTCGGGGGCTTCACCGCTAGTCACGTGGGCTGCCATGCCCAATTCTTCGAACGATCGCATCGATCCGGCGCCCGATCTTGCCATCACTGTCAGAGGGGTTATCTCTGAACCATCTGCCCCCATGCCAGGATCACAGCTTCCGGCGAGAGAGGACGTCTCTGTTCCCTCCTAGGGTGAGTCCGAGACCACGGAGCGTAGAACATTTCGTCCGGGTCGAGGCAAGCCGCTCCATCTGCTTTTCGGAAAGAGCTCGGAGGGCAAGCCTGATCCCTCTCTCCAACCATCAGGGAGGGTATCCATCGCTGCCCAGGTACGCGAGAATCTCCCAGCTTTTCTTTCACTACTCTCCTATTCTGACCAAAATCTTTCCTCCAGAGCCGAAGGAGCAAGAAGCGGAAGGAGAAGGAGACGAAGATGAAGAAGTAGAAGAATAAAGTGAAGACTCGCCACTCCCCTCTGCCAGAGAGATGGAGGACTTTCTCGAGGCATCCGGAAGCGGCAAGGCGCGGAGGCAGAGGATTACGGGAGTCCTGTCGAAGCTCGCGCAGTAGTAACGGGATAACTCTGCAACAGTGAAGAGGATCCACGAGCTGATGTAGCGGTGACTGACGATCGTTGAACGGGACTGCGCCTACCTTCTTGGCGGTGCGGAATCCCAGGATACGCTTTCCACTGAAACCTCCCCAGGAAGACATGTCGCACGGATTCAAGAACAGCTCCGCCTGGCCAACCACGGGCGAGACCCTTCAAGGTCTAGCATGCGAGAATTAGGCCTTTGGCGGTGGGTGTCGTACTGAGCCCTTGGGGCCAACCTCTTCTTTTCTCCTCCTCCCAGCCTACCCTTCTCCTTTGTACCCCATGCGTCCATATTTGTTGACCCGTTGACCATTCTCCCGCTGTATTGTTTATTAAAAACTCATCATTACCCCATATTCTATAAATAGGTTGATCCACCCACCTCATTTACTCCCCAACATTTACTTCCTTCATGCCGAACCTTCGTCCCCCGGTCAACTACTTTCGCGGATCCCTGCGGCGCAAAGGCTCTCACCTCCCTGACTTTTTATCCTCTCTTTTTCTCTTCAAGATGCCAGGAGAGAGCGAAGGTCGATCAAATTGCGTGAAAACCTTCCTAGACCACGCCTTCCCCCCTACCGGCTCACGAAGGCGGAATTTCTCACGATCACCCAGAACTTCATTCTGCCGGTGTTCGTCACGCGGAAGCCTAGGATCGAGGAAAGGGTTAACCTTGTTCCAGAAGGGGAGCTCGCCATTCGCTTAGTGCACTTCGAGGTGGGCTTCCGCCTCCCCCTCTGGCCGGAGGTGCGCCAGGCACTGCATTATTACGGGGTAGTGCCATCCCAGCTCAACCCTAACTCCATCGCCCTCCGGGCGGCTTTCACCTACTACATGCGAGCGGAAAGGATTGAATTCTGCATGCATATCTTCCGGAAGCTATTTAACTTTCGGGTTAAGGGAGGATCAGTTTTATTTTCTGGACAGTCGGTGACGACGGCGGGTCTCATCAACAAGCATCATCACTTTGTAGAGAGTTTTGTCTTCGTCTTCAGGCCCTTCAGCGACATTCCTCATGCCCCAATTCAATACGACGATGCAACCTATAAGCCTCCCACTCTCGGGGAGCGAGACAACGCCCTCGTCGAGTTCTTTGGCTCGAAATACTTCGACGTCCCTTTCCTTCGGCGAGATCTGGATTACCTCCAACCGGTACCCCCCCTCCCCCCGGCGAAGGTAATTTTCTAGACTTAATCTTGTAACCTTCTGCTTCGAGAGGAAGAGTTAACTTACTATAGGACTCGCAGGTGAGCGAGATGTTCCCCTACATCAACCCTTCGATGAAACCAGGGCACTCGCTGACCCCTTAGGTCTCGCCAAGTCTGCTGCAGCCACATGCCGGGAGGTGGCGAGAACCTCTTCCACGCCAAGTGCCCCGAAGCGGAAACCAGGATCCCAATTTGCCCCTTCTCTCAAAAAACCAAAGCCGTCAGCCGCGAACAAGGGCAAGTCTGTCGCGCCAGTCGAAGAGACCCCCGCCAAGACCTCTTTAGCTGCAGGCGAGATGGGTGTTTCCCAGCCCGCCGCCGAGACCCTGCCCGAATCCTCTCGCATGCCGGTGCCGAGAGGGCACCGGAATTTCGGCTTCGGCGATAAGTACAAAGATACAGAGGGCCTTCCTTTGCTCCAGTGGGATCATACCACCAACTGCATCGCGGTTTCCACCCTTCTCCCTTCCTGGAGGGAGCGAGACTCAAGCACCGGCCACGCCTTCGCGCTAGGCTACGACCACTACAACCAAGAGGACGCAGACACGTTCGATCGGATGACATCCCGGGACCTCGTGTTTGATGCTGCCCAGGCCCAACTTTGCGTGGTCTAGCTCACGCACATGACTGGGCACCGCACCCTCACTATAGAGCGCAACCTCGTTGATATGCTCAGGGCGAGGGATGTCGCAGCGGCAGAAGCTACCACCCTGAAGGCCGACCTAGATGCTACTCAATAACTTCTCTCCACTAACCCGTCCGCCGAGGTAAGCGAGATCCTTCAATATTTCTCGTTATCCATTAATATTTTTTCATATATATATATATATATATATATATATATATATATATATATATATATATATATATATATATATATATATATATATATACGAGTCGCAGGCACGGGTCTCTGGCCCGATGACTATGTGCCACAGTACCTGGCCGCCGACGGCGGGGCTCCGACCCTCGTGCCCTGTGCGACAGTAAACAACCAGCAGCTGTGGGCTTCGCCCGCCCCTCACGGAGGGCTTCGCCCGCCACTCACCGCGGGCTTCGCCTGCCCCTCAAGACGGGATTCGCCCCCCGCCCCCCAGCGGATTAATAAGTTATTAGAAATTTGAAATTAACAATTTATATTTTAATTTTCAAATTATTAAAAATTAATAAGTTATTTAGTATATATAATTTTATTTTTAAAAATTAAAATATGAAGAAACTGCGTGGGGCACGGGCTCCGCCCGTGCCGCACGCGGTTTCTTCCTGTCGTCCGACGGCGGAGCCGCTGGCGGCCTGCGCGGCACCCACCGGCTGCCTTGCCGGCCTCCGGCGAGTACGCCGGTGGGTGCCGGACAGGCCGCCGGCAGCTCCGCTGCCGGCCGGGAGGAAGAAAATGGCTGCAGCGAAACTGCTGCCATTTCCTTCCTGTCAGCCAGCGGCGGCGCCGCCGGCCTGCCCGACACCCACCGGTGGCCTCACCGGCCTCCATCGAGTCCGCCTGTGGGTGCCGCGCAGGCCACCGGCGGCTCCGCCGCCGGCCGGGAGGAAGAAAATGGCTGCAGCGAAACTGCAGCCATTTTCTTCCTGTCGGCCGGCGACGGAAGATTTTGTGTGGCACAATTGTTTTTTGGGGAGGGGGAAGGGGGATCGGGTTTTAGGAGAGAGAAGATTGAGGTTTTTTTTTATATGCAAACCAAAGTGTATATTTACAGCCCAAGATCTAACGATTGAGGATTAAAGCAGTCAAATCCGACGGCCACCTATTTTCCCCCTATTTTCGAACTCACGCTATTGACAGACCACCATATATCTTTTTAAGATAGTATAAATATATATATATATATATATATATATATATATATATATATATATATATATATATATATATATATATATGTATATATATATGCATTTCGCTTAATCGGACCGTCACGCAGGATTCTAAGGAAGCCGAGCTTTCTCGCCCGAGACTGGCCAGCGTCGAGGGCGAGAACCATCTGCTGCAGGCCAAGGTAAAGCAGTTGGAGGAGGCCCTGGACCTGCCCTAGGCCCGGACATCGCAGGATGAGAGGGTCGAGCGCCGCCACTACTCCGCATACGAATTTGACATTATCGTTCAGGAGAACGCGCATGCCACCACCAAGATGGTCATCGAGGTGCTACGGGAGTTGGTGCTCTTGAACGAAGGAGGTGATACCCTCACAACACGAGGGATCCCGCCCTAGCTATTTGACCCCATACCCAAACCTCCAGGAGAGGATGACTCTCCGACCAACGATGTAGCGGAGCTTGTCCTGAATTTGGAAACCGGCGGAAGCTCACCCGCTGAATCCTCCAGCTACACCCCAAGCGGAAAACTCCAGCGGAACCTCCAGCAGGAGCTCCAGCGAAAGAGCTCAATAGCCTCCGTTGTAATCTTGCTTTGATTTTTGTACTTTCATTTTTGTGAACTTAACGATTGTAACATTTGTAAGTGTCTAGATTCCCCCACTAATACTTAACTCTTTTTATATTGTGTTGGAAAATTTGCTTTGTCGCTGGAATGCTTGTTGCCGTTGCGCCAACCCTAGGCTCTTAGGATCTTAGGTGATGACCGCCTTCTGTTTAAAGGGTTGGCAAAGTAAAACCTGCCAGATGGGGCCTGACAAGAGCCTTGCCAATAGGATCGTGTCGGGAACCCCGCTGAGAGGTGCTTGCTGGGAACCCCGGCGAGATGGCTGTGGCGAGAGCTCTACCTAGTGGGCTATGTCGAGAGCCCTGCCGAATGCCTGGCCCAGAGCCTCATCAGGAGAATTATGTCGAGAACCCTGTCAAGAGTCTGGCCGAGAGTCCTGCCAGGATGGTTATGCCGAGAGCCCTGCCGGGAGGGTTATGATGAGGGCCCTACCTGGAGGGTTATGATGAGGGCCCTACCAAGAGGGGTTTGAGCCATACCATCCCAGCTTAGGACTGAATTTAGTTGTTTGTAAACCTGGTAACAAGGGCTTCGTGACTACGTCAAGATTTCAACAGCCCTGTATGATTGATGTAAACCTATTTATCAGGTCCATCCGGTACCACTTAAATAAATAATCTCCCTTTTCCTTCTTCCCCCCGAGAGATTCCACAGTTCTGCCAGCTAGTGAGAGCCTGTCAGCGGGTCTACTCGGGGTCGTGTTCAGTTTCTCAATTCTTTCCTCGAACTCCTTTACTTTCCCCCCAGGTGTGCCTACAGCACTGCCCAGCTAATGAGAGCCTGGACAGCGAGTCTACCCGGGGCCGAGCGTGCATTCCAGCCTTGCCAGCTAAGAGAGTTTGTGCAGCGGAATCACCAATCGAGGTATTCCCTTACCCCCAGGTGAACCTACGGCTCTGCAACTAGTGAGTGCCTAGTAGTGGGTTTACCCGAGGCCGAGTGCGCCTTCCAGTCGTGTCAGCTAGTGGGAGCCTGGGAGCGGGATCCTCTCGGGGTCTTGCTTTGTTTCCCAACTCTTTCCTCGAACTCCTTTCCTTTCCCCCTAGTTGTGCCTATAGCCCTGCCCAGCTAATGAGAGCCAGGACAGCGAGTCTACCCAAGGATGAGCGTGAATTCCAGCCCTGCCAGCTAGGAGAGTATGCGTAGTAGAATCACCACTCGAGGTATTCCCCTACCCCCAGGAGAGCCTATGGCCCTGCCAGCTAGTGAGAGCCTGGTAGTGGGTGTACCCGACGCCGAGTGCGCCTTTTGGACCAGCCAGCTAGTGGGAGCCTGAGCAGTGGGATCCTCTCGGGGTCTTGCTTAGTTTCCCAACTCTTTCCTCAAACTCCTTTCCTTTCCCCCAGGTGTGCCTACAGCCCTACCTAGCTAATGAGAGCCTGGACAGCGAGTCTACCCGGGGCCGAGCGCGTATTCCAGCCCTTCCAGCTAGGAGAGTCTATGCAGCGAAATCACCACCTGAGGTATTCCCTTACCCCCCGGCGATCCTATGGCACTGCTAGCTAGTGAGAGCCTGACAGCGGGTCTTCCTGGGGCCGAGTGCGCATGCCAGACCTGCCAGCTAGTGGGAGCCTGAGTAGCGGGATCCTCTTGGGGTCTTGATCAGTTTTTAAACTCTTTCCTCGAACTCCTTTCCTTTTCCCCCAGGTGTGCCTACAGCCCTGCCCAACTAATGAGAGACTGGAAAACAGGTCTACCTGGGGCCAAGCGTGCCTTCCAGCCCTACCAGCTAGGAGAGATTGCGTAGTGGAATCACCACTTGATGTATTCCCTTACCCCCAAGACAAGCCTATGGCCGTGCCAATTAGTGAGAGCCTGACAGTAGGTCTACCCAAGGTCGAGTGTACCTTCCAGACCTGCAAGCTAGTGGGAGCCCGATCAGCGGGATCCTCTCGGGGTCTTGCTTAATTTCCCAACTCTTTCCCCAAACTCCTTTCCGTTCCCCCAGGTTTGCCTACAACCCTGACCATCTAATGAGAGCATGGACAGGGAGTTTACCCGAGGCCATGCATGCCTTCCCGCCCTGCCAGCTAGGAGAGTCTATGCAGCGGAATCACCACTCGAGGTATTCCCTTACCCCCAGGCAAGCCTCTGGCCTTGCCAGTTAGTGAGAGCTTGGCAGCGGGTCTACCTGGGACCAAGTGCGCCTTTCAGACCTGCCGCTAGTGGGAGCATGAGCAGCAGGATCCTCTCGGGGTCTTGCTTAGTTTCCCAATTCTTTCCTCTAACTCCTTTCCTTTCCCACCAGTTATGCCTACAGCCCTGCCCAGCTAATGAGTGCCTGGACAGCGAGTCTACTAGGGGCCGAGTGTGCATTCCAGCCCTGCCAGCTAGGAGAGTCTGCGCAGCGGAATCACCACTCGATGTATTCCCTTACCCACCAGGAGAGCCTACGGCCCTGCCAACTAGTGAGAGCCTGGCAATAGGTGTACCCGGGGCCGAGTGTGCCTTCCAGACCTATCAGCTAGTGGGAGCCTGAGTAGCGGGATCCTCTTGGGGTCTTGCTTAGTTTCGCAACTTTTTCCTTGAACTCCTTTCCTTTCCCACCCCCAGTTGTGCCTACAACCCTGCATAGCTAATGAGAGCCTGGACAGCGAGTCTACCCGGGGCCGAGCGTGCATTCCAGCCCTGCCAGCTAGGAGAGTCTACGCAGCAGAATCACCACTCGAGGTATTCCCTCACCCCCATGCAAGTGTACGACCATGCCAGCTAGTGAGAGCCTTGCAGCGGGTCTACCCGGGGCCGAGTGTGCCTTCCAGACCTGCCAGCTAGTGGGAGCCTGAGCAGCGGGATCCTCTCGGGGTCTTGTTTAGTTTCCCAACCCTTTCCTCGAACTCCTTTTGTTTCCCGCCAGATGTGCCTACAACCCTGACCAACTAATGAGATCCTGGATAGCGAGTCTACCCGGGGCCGAGCGTGTATTTCAGCCCTGCCAGCTAGGAGAGTCTGCGTAGCAGAATCAACACTTGTGGTATTCCCTTACGCCCCAGGCAAGCCTATGTCCCTGCCAGCTAGTGAGAGCCTGGCAGCGGGTTTACCTGGGGCCGATTGCACCTTCTAGACCTTCCAGCTACTGAGATCCTGAGCAGCGGGATCCTTTCGAGGTCTTGCTAACTACCAACCTCTTTTTCCAATGCTCAAAAGAGACCAATCATGAGAAAACTTGATGAATTTATTATTACAAAATAAAATTTACAATCTTGCCCCACTAACGGTAGAAGCACTTCAGGTCGTCGCCGCTCCAAGCATGACTGATGGATTCCCCTTCCATATTCTGGAGGTGGTATCCCCCTAACCTTAGGGCCCTTTCTACAATGTAGGGTCCTTCATAGTTGGGGTTGAGCTTACCAACGGTCGTCGACCTTCCCGCGGCGTTGACCTTCTTCAAGACCAAGTCCCCTTGCTTGAACTGCTTTATCCTGACATGCTTGTCGAATTACTTGGCCATCCTTCGTTCGATCTCCTCCTGCCTGACTGCTACCACATCGAGAAGTTCCTCCACCATGTCTAATGAGAGCCGTAGCTCTGCTTTATTCCCTTCCCTCCATACTTCGCCTCCTCTGCCTGTGGCCGTGACCTGTGGGTATTGAACTTCAAATTCCACAGCTAAGACCACCTCACAACCATACGAGATTTTGAAGGGGGTTACGCCAGTGGCTGTGTTTGGGATTGTTCACAGAGCCCACAAAACCAAGGGGAGTTGCTCCACCCAGTTCCCACTCAAGTTCTCCACCTTCTTCTTAAGCAGGTTCACTATAATTTTGTTTGCCTCCTCCACCTGGCCGTTGCTTCTGGGGTGGTGAACGGAGGCAAACCTGAGATCGACACCCTGCTGAGTGCAGAAGCTTATGAACTCCTCTCTTGCAAACTGTGGACCAATGTCCGTGACAATAGCCTGGGGAAACCCGTGCCTGTTGATGATCTCTCCCCAGACGAAGTTCCTGATGACTTGGGAGGTTACCTTGGCCAGCGCCTTGACCTCCAGCAATTTTGAAAAATAGTCGATCATGACCAAGAGGAACCTTCTCTGCCCACTCGTCAGAGGAAACGACCAAAATAGGTCCATCCCCCAAATGGCGAAGGGCCATGGCGCCGTGATGCTTCGAAGCCGTTGAGCGGGAAAGAGCTGTAGGGGGGCGTAGAGCTGGCACTTTTGGCACCTCCTCGCAAACTCTACCGCATCCTTCCTCAGGGTGGGCGAGAAGTATCCCTGTCTGATCACCCTTGCCACCAGCATTCTACCTCCTGAATTGCTTCCACACTCCCCGGAGTGCACCTCCTCCAAAATCCTTGGCATCTCTTCCTCCACCATACATCGCGCCAGAAGGCCCGATAGCATCTTTCGATGTAAGCTTCCTTCCTGCATAAGAAAGTGGGTTTCCTTATGATGAAACACTTTGCCTCCTTGACCACTTTGGGGAGGTTGCTCGTGGTGAAGGTCACGAAGGGATCCACCCATGAAGGTCGCCGATCCACTTACATCAGCTCCCACTCCTCAATTGTCTGATGAAATAACTCCGTCAACGTCCCCCCACCCTCGGGGTCCAAGCTTGGCCAATCGGTCCGCTGCTTCATTCTCTTCCCTTGGGACATGCTAAATTGAACAGGCTTGGAACCCACTAATGATCACCCTCGCCTTGGCCAAGTACCTCTGAAGGGTCGGCTCCCGAGCTTCATATTCCCCCCTGATCTGGGATGCCACCACCAGTGAATTTGTGAACGCTTCCACGTCATGAATACCGAGCTCCTTAGCCAACCACAACCCAGCTATGACGGCCTCATACTTCGCCTGGTTGTAGGTGATCTGGAAGTGCAGCGCCACTGCTTGCTCTATGGTGACCGCCTGGGGGCTCACCAATACTATCCCTCCACCAAGGGAATATTTTCTCGAAGCTCCGTCAACGTACATCCTCCATGCTTCTGTTAACAACGCTTCCTCCCCTTCCAGCTCTATGACATGTCGTCCAAGAAGTCTGCCAGCGCCTGTGCCTTGATGGGGAGCCTCAGCACGAAAGAGACGTCGAACTCGTAGAGCTCTATGGACTACTTGTCCAACCTCCCCGAGTGCTCTACCCCTTCAAAGATCTTGCGCAGTGGCTGGTCGGTCACCACCTTGATCGAGTGGGCCTGGAAGTATGGCCTGAGCTTCTTGGTCGAGATGATTAGAGAGAAAGATGACTTTTCCAGGATGGGGTATCGTATCTCAGACTTCTTCAAGATCATACTGACCTAATAGACTGGTAACTGCCTTTTCCCATCTTCTCTTACCAACATAGAGCTCACAGCCTCAGCCCCTACCCCAAGGTACAAGGCTAAGTCCTCTCCCTCCTTCGGGCTCTGCAGGAGCGGCTCTTGGGATAGCTGAGCCTTCAACGTCCGGAATGCCCCCTCACATTCCTCCGTCCACTCAAACTGTTTTTCCCCCGAAGCATTTTGAAGAAAGGCAAGCACTTCTCCCCGGCACGAGAGAGAAACCGACTCAACCCGACAAGCTTTACCGTCAAGCGTTGAACCTACTTTCATTGCGAGGTGATTCCAACTACATGATGTCCTTCACCTTATCCGGGTTAGGCTCGGTAGCCACCGGGGTTAGAAGGTGTCTGAGGAACTTGCCCATGCTTGCCCCGAAGACACACTTTTGGGGCTTTAGCCTCATCTTTAAATTCTACAAGATCACTAACGTCTCCTCCAAGTCAAGCAAGTGTGACTCCACATCCCTGCTCTTTATCATTAGGTCATCGACGTAGACCTCCAGGTTCCTTCCCCTTTGGTTTCCAAACACTTGATCCATCATTTGCTGGTACGTAGCCCCCGCATTCTTTATCCTGAAGGGCATCATTTTATATCAGAAGCATCACTACCTCGTGATGAAGGAGAGAACCTTGACGTCGGGGGGATGCATACGGATCTGGTGATAACTTAAAAAAGCATCCAAAAAACTCATAATAGAAAAACCGACGGTTGAATCAACCAGCGCGTCAATCCGAGGCAGGGGGTAGCAAACCTTAGGGCATGATTTATTCAATAAAGAAAAGTCTACACACATGCGCCACTTTCCATCACACTTCTTTACCATTACAACATTGGAGGCCTAGCCTGGGTACTGGATCTCCGAAATGAAACCTGCATTGAGAAGCCCCTTCACCTCCTCACGAATGCAATCCTCCAGCTTGGCGGCAATGGTCCTCATCTTCTGGTAAATGGGGCGCATCTTCGGGTCCTGGTTCAGGCGGTGGCAAGCCACATCAGCGTCAATTCCCGCCATGTCCGCCGTGCTCCAGGCTAAGATGTCAACATTCTTTTGGATGCACTCCTGCATCCTTGCCTGGTCTTCGTGATGCAAGCCCGAGCTGATCCTCGCCTTCTCTATCTTCCCGACATTACTAATGACCTCCATCTCCATGACTTACTCCGCCGGCTCTAGCCGAGACTACTCCCTGCCAGCCCTTTCCTCCTCTCCTCCCAGCTCCTCCTCACCTTCTACAATCTCAACCTCCATTAACTCCAACAGACCTCCTCTAGATAACTCCACTCCTTCTCCCCTCTGGGTCTCCCCCTCCCGTTTCTCCCTCTACCCTTTATTCCCCCGCTGCCTTCTCTATAGCCTCACTTATGCTCGCCCCTTCCTTCTCCATAACCTCTTCCCCAACCTCATCGCCAGCCTAATCCAGGTTCACTACTCCCATCCTCGCAGCTTCCTCTCCAATCTTCTCCCCGGCCTCACCTAGGCCCATCTCTCATTCCCCTGCAGCTTCTTCTTCCCGTAAGAGAATAATAGTTACAAACATACAGAAAATAAGGATCTTCTTTCTCGACAGCACACACAGAATATACAGACTACTGAGCTCACAGGGCATCAACACTGTCAAGAGACAAAAAGCGCTAGCCCTAGAGCAAAGAAAACAACAGCAAGCTGAAGAAGAAGAGGAACAACCATTCAAGATCAAGAGTCTTCTTCTGTCTTCATTCAGGATTCTTTAAAGGACAACAAACAATCTATCTGTCAAGAAGTTCCTGGAATTCATCTGGTCAAAGCAAAAGTTGAAGACCGATCACATTGCAGTAAAGCTCCATCTTTCCTGAACCATTCAATATCTTAGGGGGAGCTCTTTGCTAAAATCAATATCCACAAAAGTCTTCTCAGTTGTATTTGAGAAAGAGAAGACAAAATCATTCTCTCACCCCCACTGTATAATGGGTTCTTAACTCCCTTCAAAATTTATTCCTGGTTGCAAGTCACCTGAACAAAAGACTTGAGGTTTGGTTTTTGAGCACCTGATCAAAAGCTCATTGGTGGCAGTCACCTGAACAAAAATCTGAGTGGATTCCTACCATGGTGTTAGAAGAGTGGTGTACCCAGATTGGGGAACCACTATAAAATTCTTGTGTTGTCTGTGTTACCCTTTTCTTTTGTTCTTACTGTGACTGTGCTAATTAGGTTTGCTGTGTTTGTGATATTTTATATTTGCTTATCCTGTGATAGATCAGATTATTTTAGGACTAAGGTTTATTTACAGCAAAAGTTTTAAAAACCTCAAGATACTATATTCACCCCCCCCCCCCCCCCTCTAGAGTATACCAGATCTAACACCTAACTTTCATTAGTCAAAACCCTACAAACTAATGTAAATTGTACATAAGATAATAAAATAAGGAAAGAGCATGATAAGAAAAGAACATATAAAAATAAATAGAATTAAGAACAATTTCCATCAAAACCTTATATATATATATATATATATATATATATATATATATATATATATATATATATATATATATATATATATATATATATATATATATCTGTGTGTGTGTGTGTATGTCCTATTGTGGAAAAAAGTATTCACAATCATCAAATAAAAACATTAAGCATGTTTGCCTTGGTTCTTCTGAAACTATCTATCAAAGTAAGCCTTCGGCTTCAGGAAATACTTTGGCGGAGGAGTAGGTGCTGCCGGATCATCCCTTCTGAATTTTTTGAAATGGATCCTTTTTTTGACATTTGCAATCTCATGCTTTTGCCACTACTCCCTGCTATAGTGACTGTACCTGTCTTCATTTCCTACATCAACTAATGTGAAGGTGTCCAAGATAATACCTTTTGAGATTGGACTTCATACTTCACATAGTTCACTGCTAGGATCAGACCTGAAAGTAGAATGGCCTTCACCATATCTCCTTCTATTAGAATCTGGTTGAGAGACATCATCAACCACTTGAATCTATGGATCAGCAAAAGTAGCTGAGTAATCTAGATTTTCTGTCACGAACTGGTTGTAGTCCTAAGCAGGCTGAACATAGTCATGAAAAATATTAGGCATAACAGGTTCTTGCAGCGTTGCCTCAGTAGGACCTTGACCCCCAAATAGTTCTTTATGAAGCTAATAGAAGTTATCATAGCTATAGGTGTTTGCTACATTAAAATGTTTGTTCATTGAAGTTTCAAGTGCATTTACCTTAGTTTTCAATTTTGCCTCCTCCTTTTTCACTTCTTTAGGTACTTCTAATGCTATTGTATTGTTGTAATAGTGTAACACCCCAAAAATAGTTTAGGCTTTCAGGTTGGGTGACACGGCCTTGGACACGGGCGTGTCCCATGCCGTGTCGTGCTTGGATTGAGGAGTTGGGTACCTGGTCGACGATATTGGTTCGATGAGAGGAACACGCCATCTGACACGGGCGTGTCCATCGGCGTGTCCCCCTGATCGACGAACTACGCTCGACGATCGTCGAGCATGCGGTACACGGCCTGTGACACGGGCGTGTCACAGGGTGTGTCCCGCTTTGTCGAGCAGTCGACAATTTTCTCTTGTGTAGTTGAGTACGACAAATACTCGAGAAAGAGGGTACATGGCCTGTGACATGGGCATGTCACAAGGTGTGCCCCGCTCATACTCGAGTAGTTCTCGTTTAGGTCGAAATGTACTCGAGTAGGTGAAAAAGTACTCGAGTAAGAGGGGGTGACACGAGCGTGTCATCCCTGTGACACGGGCGTGGCTTATCTGGGTACTCGAGTAGTTGGTTTTCTATCGAATAGGTCCTCTCGAGTAGGTCTCGAGTGGGTTACACGCCCCGTGTCACGGGCGTGACTAGGCTGACACGGACGTGACATGGGCGTGTCACCTTATCGTGGATAAGTATGGATAAGGCGGTTCGAGCACCGCTTAGGGACACGGCCTATGACACGGGCGTGTCACAGGGCATGTCAGACCCGAGAGAACAGTTTTTAGAGATTTTGTGGCCATTCATTTCCTATCCTGAATCCAAGGGCTGGGCTCTGTCCAGGTGCTTATATGCCCGAGAAATAAGGCTTATCTCCTCATTTTCTTCTTCTTCTTCTCATTCCAAGAGAGAGAAAGGCAAGGGAAGGAAAGGAGGAAGGGGGAAATATGCTGCTGGAGGAGCTGCGGAGTGTAGATTGAAGATTCGAGTTCGGATTCGTGGAGGCAATGCTAAGACGGTGATTTTCATCCGGCGGATTCATGGCTCCGAAGCGATCTTCAAGGGTAACGATCTCCTTCTTGGACATCGAAGTCCTCTCTTTATGAATGTGCGTGGAATCCTCCACCAAGAGGTGGATGTCGGAAGTGATTCCTTGGTTGAGTCTGCATCTAGAGCCGGAAGTGTGGAGTACGGCATATGCATGCTGTGTGAAGCCTATCTGGACGGGTAGTCTGGATTGGTGATGATCATGGGTAAACCGGCGAAGACTCCGTGGATTTGATGCTATGAAAGGTTTATGCTTTAAGTGAATGGTTGTGTGGATGAATGAATGTTTGTTATGGATGGATGGATGCTTTGAATAAGCTCCTGGTTGTGGTGAGAGATCATTGGTAGCATGCTCGGGAAGCGAGCACCCGACCTGCTACACCACTAAGGTGGGTTGATCTAGATAGGGCTGGGATCGATGGGCGGCAGTGTACGGGAAGCGAGCACCCGACTTGCTGCACTACAAAGTGTGGGTCAATCTGGATTTGGTTGAGAGATCGATGGGTGGCAGTGTCCGGGGAGCGAGCACCCGGCCTGCTGCACCATAACGTATGGGTCGATCTATTTTGGTTGGTACTGTTTAAGTTTCCCTGAGTGCACGGAGTGTTGGGTGGATACCAACATTTGTTGATATGGTTGTGGTTGCTAGATTGATATGGTTGTGGTTGTTGATTTCTAAAGAGATGATGATATGACAATGCATACAGGGAAGGAACCACTACCCCGGGTAAGGGGTAGGGTCGTTATAAGTTGTTAGCTAATGCTGACCATTACTTTGTTTTGTGTTTGGATTGGATGGCTAACTGTAGGTGTTGCTGCTTGAACTACTTGAGCGGAATGGAAAGATTGCTGCTAACGACCCTTGAAGGCCGTGGGAATCGTAGTTGGATTTCATGCATGGCTGGCCTGCGTGCCGATGTACGAAAATTTATTTGTGGAAAGAGAAATCTGTAAGGCCTTAAGGCCAATGTGTGTGAGTTGTATACATTCCTGGTTTGGATATATAAATATGGAGTTTATATAGTAGTGGACATTCCAGATTCTCTGAGTTGAGTTCATGTTAACGTAAAATGCTGCGCTAGAATGGATTGAGTTAGGATGCGAGTAGATTTTGATTTGCACAAGTAATTTCACGGCTTGTCTGTGACATATGGCGTGGGGCCCCGGCCGGACCCACCGTTATATGCCATGTGACGAGTACATTCAAATTGCTCTTCAACCCTGCCATAACCAGATTTATTGCTTTTCCACCTTCCATATATCAGTTGTCCAAATGCAATTCCAGCTTAACAAAATGCACCTTGATCTCAACAAGGCCGTTGTTTATATCCTTTTAACTTTCTTTTACTTTCTTCAGAACATTTTGTAGACATGCGCCAAATTTTGCTTGTTGTCTGGCCAACATGGCTTCTATGTACTTCAGTAGAGAAAAGTCTGAACTTGTACTTGGAATAACTACAGCAGGAACACCTGGAGGAGATGCCCTGGCCTCATAGTCAATGGACTCTGCCACATGGGAAATATAAGCTGTAACTAAACTTACGGGATCCTGTCCCTCTAGGACAGGAGGATGCACCTCTACATTTCCTTCCTCATCAGAAATATAAACAAACTATACTTCCTCCACTGGTGGTCTACCTGGAATTTTTGCAATTCTATTTTGAAGATTTTGCACAAATCTGTCCAACTATGTTTTAATTGAAATTGAAGGATGAGTCTGCTCCCCCTCAATCCTTACTGGTATAATCTCTGGGAGACTTACGATCATATTTTCTATAGTTGCAAGCTTAGTAGAATCATATACATTATTAGTAGCTACAATGTGTTCTACAACATTTACATTATCAGTAGCCAATACATCGTCATCAACACAATCATCAACAGCTCTCTCATCAACAACCTCATCATATATAACCCCAACACTAGTAGCCCAACCAATATCAGCAATAACAGTATGTAGATCAATTATCTCTTCAACTAAACTAGGTGCCACTATTTCTGGAACATCTATCACTGTAGCAGAAGAAGGAACAACCAAGCGCACTTGTACCTCAGTGGCCATATGGGTCTCAGCAGACCCCCCACGGTTCCTACACACATGCTTTCCGGAATTGTATAAGGGGTAGGAGTAGGTATTCTTTCCTCAGGAACTTCCTACTCTACCTCAGGCAAGTCTTGGAGACCACCTTGCCTTGGGATTCTTCTTTCCCATCTAGAGAAGATATATGAATCAATTTTCTCATGTGGTGAATTGGTACTCCTTTGGTCATGTCAAATGTGTCTCTATCCAACTGATTCAAGTATATGCTGATTATCCTGCAAAAGTTCGGTGCTCACAGACTGTCCTTTATCCTTCAAAATAACACCGCACCTCAGTCAATTCTCTTCCTACATTTGATGGTGACCAGAATCTTGAACATGTCCGAGGATAGGAAATCATGGGATCTAGTCTTACACAACAGAAATTTTCCAATAATATCTCAAAGAATTTTTCCTTCGTCATTCATCCTTTTTTGCTTGACTGCTTTAGTTTCTCTTGGTAGACTGCAAAACAAAAGAGTTCTAGCAAAATCAACCTCTTCAAGCTGATCAGCATCTTCACATGCTCGAAGCCGTAGATACCATGAGAGTAGAGAAGCTTTCACTTTTACTCTGACTTGCCGAACTTTGCTCTTGATTACGTATCTTCACTACGGAGCTTGGCATTTTGAAAGAACTCCAGAACCCCCTTGTGCAACATTTTGGAAGGTTGTTCGAGGATGAAGGTGAGACCGGCTGTTGAAACCGAAAATCGGTCTACTGTGGAGTTCAACCCTTGGGGAAGGGGTGGTCGCGCGCCTACGTCACTCCTGCAAGCAAAACAATAGAGAAAACAATGAAAAATCGACCCAAGGGCTCGGCGGGGGAGGTCCCACCACACACCCGGAAGATCTCAAAGCGCTTCCCCTCCTTAGCCAGAAGCAGAGCTAAGGTACCCTCAGAAAGCACTTGGAAACTGGAGCAGGAAGGCACAGGAAGCATGCCTTCTGGGGTACCCCTTGGGTCCTATTTATAGTTTTTAGAATCTGAACTGCCAATAACAAAACAGAACTGACCTGAAGTTACCAAAACACCCCTGGTTGGGTCTGCCAACATCCAAACTCCGATGTTTTGAAGTGCTATAGGCAGACCAACGGGGGCAAAACAGTAAAAAGTACCTCATGCATCCAGGCGAGCTGGGGAACTTGGTCACCTTGGCGGGTCCTGCTCGCTTGCTGTTGCCAAGCTCCGTTACAAGGGCGCGAGCTGGGGCTAGCTCGGCGAAATGCCGAGCTCCGGTTCGGCGAATACTGATCTCCGGTCATCGAATGCCGATCTCTGGTCGACGATCGCCGATCTCTGGTAGACGGCCGCCGATCTCTGGTCGACGATCGCTGAGCTCGCCCCCCTGCCTTAAGCCCGATCTGTCTGGTTCCTGGCAGCCTTGCTTGCCGGACACGTGGTTGTACACAATCCTCGCTCTTTTTTATCTTGGCAAAGCTCGAAAAGAAACATCCAACCCCGAGTGTGCGGCGAGCGTGGGTTGGCGAGTTGGAGGAAATCTTTGGGTGGGGTCCACCTGCGGCTATATATATATATGCACCTGCTCACCTGCCTGACTCTTGCCATTCCCTTTGACCCTGCCAAGATGCCGCTCCCCAAGGACATTCAAGAGCGCTTGGACTGAGCTCACCAGGCTTCTGCAGCTCACGTAGCCGCTCTGACGGCGGTTCCTACCAAAGTTCCTCAAATTGGCTCCGCCGAGCCAAGCTCCAAGAAGTCCAAGTCATTCCCTCAGGCGGCCGAGCCCATTTACCACGACCTGAGGGCCACCCTGGAGCGCGAGACCGAGTCTTCCACTAGAACAATTCTTGAGAAGGACAGAGAGGTTGTCATGGTCGGCGACGACCCGGATGGTCAACCTGACGACATGGAGGGTGTCACGTCGCGAGAGCCCCTACCGCGAGGCGAGGCGACTCCCGCGGACTCGTGGTTCATGGCACCGGATAACCGTCCCCAAGACCCGCCTTTACTCTTTGCGATCTTGCCAGTGAGCTCGCAGAGGCCGAACTCGCCCGTGCGCGCTTCCCCTCCTCGGCAAGCTGACGTTGTCGCGGGGGCGGGCCTGGGAACCATCCCCACCCCGGGAGTCGAGCTCCTCTCATCGGGGGCTCACGGTCCAGATTGCGGGAAGGATCTGAGGTTCATCCCTCCCCGCATCTCCTTCGAGTTGCCGAGCTCTCTCAGGTCAGACTTGCTTGGATTCTTGCCCCATGAGTTTTTCCTGAATTCCTCTTCTTGCTGACGCTTGTCTCCACATCTCTCCCCAGCCAATCCGCGGCCGAGGAATCCTCGCGTGCAACCCACTACTCTCCCCTCCCTTTCCCAAGTTCGCTGGACTCTTACCTGGGTCCTGAGGTGGATCAAGGCGAGCTGATGAGGAGGGAGGTCAAGCTCCTCAAGAAGCTGGTGTGCGGGCTGCGCGAGATGCAGGGGGTCAACGAGGTGCTACAACGCGACTACGTGCGTCTCGCCAACGAGGTGCGAAGCGGCCGGGCTGGCGAGCTGATGTCCCCCTCCCAGCTCCTGGACGATATATATGATGGCCTCTCGGTGGCGCAAAGGAATTCGGGAAGGATCCGCGAGCTGATCCACGCGTGGCAGTCTGGGGAGCAGGGGTCGCGAGGCCAGGGTAGTTAAGTGAGCGGCTCCTTTGCCGAGCTGACCAGTACTCACATCCCGATGCTCTCCCTTCTCGCGTGCCCTGCTTTTTCATTCCTGAACTTTGTTTCTGTAATAAGTAGCTTTTAGAATATTCTTGAACATGTTATTCATAAAATATACTGCAATGTTTGACTTAGCCCTGGTTGGGACGCGCCGAAAGTCGGCGAGCTGGGTTGGCGAGTTGGGGTGGCGAGCTGGGGTGGCGAGCTGAGCCAATTAGACGGCCTGCCCAAGATTTCTTTTCCTATAAATAGCCCCCACCCATTCACCTACCCCGTGCTGTGCCTTTATTTCTTTCTTTCCCTCTCTTCGTGCACTGTTCCATTTCCTGCTCGGGTTCTGCCTCTTCCTCCGCGAACATGGGTAAGACCAATCCATATGCCGACGGCCGCTCCAAGTGCGCTCAACACTTCTCTGATTACTGCTTTTTTGAGGGGCACACCAGCGAAGATGAGCTCGCGGAGTTCAGGGCTGAGTACGTGCCGCCGGGCTTCGAGGTGCGCAGGCCGAGGCAGGGCGAGGCCATCAACACCTTTTATGGGGACGAGATCGCCTTCCCGATCTCGCATTTCGAGGTGGGGTTGCGCCTCCCCCTCTGGCCGGAGATCCGGCAAATCCTGAAGTACAATGGAGCCGTGCCCGCGCAGTTAAACTCCAACGCCATCGCGATGATGGTGGCGTTCGCGAGCTACCTCCGGCGGGAGAGGATTGAGTTTAACCTGACAGTGTTCAGGAAGCTCTTTTCCTACAAGGCGACGCGGGATGGGGTCGCCTACTTCGGGGGCTCACTGATCAAGGTTCGCGAGATCGCTAACAAGCACCACACCTGGATGACCAAGATCGCCTTCATCAAGGGCGTTCACGGCAACATCCCCTACTCGCCCCAGCAGAAGGTCGAGGAAGTCTATCGCCCCCCTGCCGTGTCCGGCAATGATGCCGAGCTCCACAAGTTCTTTCTCCACAAGGACTTCGAGGTCGTCTTCCTGCGAAGGGGCCTCGACGCGCTCCCTCCCGTTCTACCCGGCGAAGGTATTGTTCTCTCTTCATCTTCCCGAGCTCGCCCGATCGTAGAGCTCGCCACATTGCTGCAGAGTTTTTAACTTTTTTCCGAGTATTTCCTTGCGGGGAGCGAATAATTCCTGCGAACCCGCCGTTTGCGGATCCGGGATCGCACCCGGACCTTTACTCGCGAGAAGGCGGCAGCGGCGGCCTGCCGAGACGAGGCGGCCCTCTCCCAACCCTCTTCCAGCAAGAGGCGACCTGAGGATGCGGGGTCGAACCCGCCACACCGCTAGCGGCTGCCAAAGAAGATGCGGAGAGCCCTGTTGGCTCCGCGGGGGCAACATCAACAACATCAACGGCCCAGCCCCAAATACATCAGCTCGTCTGATACCAGCAAGGGCCGGAAAGGCGGCGAGGGCCCTTCTTCCGCGGTGGCGATCTCGCCACCTCTCTCGGCGAAGAGGGCGGCTCGTGACCACGGGGCGCCGAAGCAGCACCCCCTCTTCAACTTCAGCGGGCGGTGGAAGGACTCGGCGGGCGAGCCCATGCTGCAGTGGGATGAGCTGGCCCATCGAGTCTCCATCTCCACCCTGCACCCATCCTGGCATGACCGCGAGCCCGCCACCGGCCATGCCTACACCCTCGGATTTGGCCTCTATGTCCGCGAGGATGCCGAGGCCTACAAGAATATGACCCTCCGGCAACTCGGCCATGAGGGTCTGCAGGCCCACCTACGCACCATGGAGCTCCGCCATATGCTGGCTCGCCGCGGCATTGCCCTCGGCAATCAACTCCAGAAAGCTGAGCAGGCTCGCGACGTCGCCAAAGACAAAGTTGTTGATCAGGCGAGGCGGCTCGGCATCGCCGAGGGTCTTCTTGCCTAGGCCGCCGGCGGGTTGGTCAGCATCAAGCACCCCTCTTCCCTTTTACTTAGAACATTCTGCGCTGATACTAATCCGATTTTTCTTCTAGGACGCCAAGGCCGCAGGGGAGCTTCAGGCTCGCAATGCCGAGCAATTGGAGGAGATTAGCGGGCTGCGCGCCCACCTTGCCGAGCTGGAGTGGGCGAACACGAAGCTAAAGGAGGAGAATCAGCACCTCCTCCGCGAGGTCTGTCGCCAGGCGGAGATCTTCTTCCCGGCCCACGACATCGACCCTACCCTCCCCTACAAGAGCCCACGGATCTTTGGCGAGGCCGACCTCGCCAAGAGACTGCGGATCAACTCCATCCAAGCCGCCGAGTGCACCCTACAAATGATGAAGGACTCGGGGGTGCTGGTGGAGGGATGCGAGGGGATCTCGGCTCGGGACCTGATGTCGAGCCTGTTCCCGGTGACGCCGCCCAGCGAGAAGGAAGACACCTTGGATGTGATGTTCAGGAAGAGCTTCCCGCATCAGTCGGGTGAAGGGGACCAGTCCAGCGGGGGGGGGGGGGGGGAGGGGCGAGGATTGAACTTGTAAATCTTCTTCTTTTTTTGGTTTACTCGCCGAGGCGAGCCCTTGTAAACATTTATTTGATGAAAGAAAAGTTTTAATCATACCCGCGCCATGTCTTTTCTTCTCTTTCTTTTCTTTTGTCTCTTGCTCGTTGTGCCTTGTATGTCTGCGAGTACTTCCCTCGGCGACCCCGCGTAGGCAAATACTGTGAGTAGGACGGTCACGAGTACGCGCCCGCGGGTGGGCATGTCCTGAATGCTTGCCGAGCTCCAGGCGATTCGAGAGCGGGCTGCTCTCTGCCCTTGTCGCGTCACCTCAACTCACCCGCGAACCATCCAGGTTGAACTCAGAAAGAAGGAAAAAATCTTCTAAGTAAAACAGACAAAGGGGGGAAGCGCCTCTGCCTGACTTACCTCCCTTCAGCGAGGCCCGGGCTCGCCACCTCTTTTGTTGATGCCGAGCTGGGCTGGGCGAGTCCAAACTCGCTTGTGCAGAATCCCTTTGCCAATGCCGAGCTGGGTTGGGCGAGTCCAAGCTCGCCTATGCAGAACCTCTTTCCCCTTATTCCTTGGTATTCGAAACTCCTTGATCTTTACCTGGCAATTTCAAGGCAGATGCCATCGAGTGACTTCCAGCCCTGCCAGCTAGGTGAGAGCCTGACAATGGGATCTGCTTGAGGCCATGGATGACACCGAGTGACTTCCTGCCCTGCCAGCTAGGTGAGAGCCTAGCAGCGGGATTTGCTCGGGGTCCACTATCAATACCATCAAGTGACTTCCAGCCCTGCCAGCTAGGTGAGAGCCTGACAGCGGGATCTGCTCGAGGCCAAGGATGACACCGAGTGACTTCCTGCCCTGCCAGGTAGGTAAGAGCCTGGCAGCGGTATCTGCTCGGGGTCCACTATCAATACCATCGAGTGACTTCCAGCCCAGCCAGTTAGGTGAGAGCCTAACAGCGGGATCTGCTCGAGGCCAAGGATGACACCGAGTGACTTCCTGCCCTGCCAGCTAGGTGAGAGCCTGGCAGCGGGATCTTCTCGGGGTCCACTATCAATACCATCGAGTTACTTCCAGCCCTGCCAGCTAGGTGAGAGCCTGACAGCGGGATCTGCTCGAGGCCAAGGATGACACCGAGTGACTTCCAGCCCTGCCAGCTAGGTGAGAGCCTGGCAGCGGGATCTGCTCGGGTTCCACCATTAATACCATCGAGTGACTTCCAGCCCTACCAGCTAGGTGAGAGACTGACAGTGGGATCTGCTTGGGGTCCAAACACATTCCATTTCTCCATACAGGCTAGCTATGATAGTACTGAAGTGTTGAACAATATTATTACAGTCAAAGTATCGCTTACATGTTTCAGAGGAAAAAACGTTTTAAGTCGTCACCACTCCAGGTGAGTCTCAGGGTCTCGCCCTCTACATTTTGGAGTTGATACCCTCCCGATTTTAGAGCCTCCTTTATAATAAACGGTCCTTCCCAGCTGGGGTTGAGCTTCCCTATAGATGCCGACCTCCCTACTGCATCGACCTTTTTCAGCACCAAGTCCCCTTCCACGAACTGCTTGACCCTGACATGCTTGTCAAAGTACTTGACCATTCTCCTTTTTATCTCTTCTTGTCGAAGGGCGGAGAGGTCCCTTAGCTCTTCCACCATGTCGAGGGAGAGCCGCAACTATTCCTCGTTCTCGGCCTGCCATTCTTCCCTACCTTCCTTGGCCTCTACAACTCGAGGCGTTTGAACTTCAAACTCCACGGGGAGCACCACCTCGCACTCATGAGGGAGCTTGAAGGGAGTATCCCCAGTAGCCGTGTTGGGGGTGGTTCTTAGGGCCCAAAGAACCGCAGGAAGCTGCTCCACCCAGCTCCCCCTCAAATTCTCCACCTTCTTCTTGAGGAGGTTGATGATGATCTTATTTGCGGCCTCCACCTGCCCGTTACTCCTGGGGTGATGGACTGAGGAGAACCTGAGGTCTATTCCAAGCTGCTCACAGAAGCTAGTAAACTAGGCGCTGGCAAATTGGGGCCCGTTGTCCGTAACAATGGCTTGGGGCAACCCATGACGGCAGATGATCTCCCCCCAAACAAAGTTCCTGATTACCTGGGAGGTCACCTTGGCTAGTGCCTTCACTTCCAACCACTTGGAGAAGAAATCGATCATCACTAGGAGGAACCTCCTCTGCCCACTGGCGTGGGGGAACGGCCCAACCAAATCCATTCCCCTAATGGCGAAGGGCTAGTGGGCCATGATACTTTTGAGTCGCTGGGCCGGCTGTAGCTTAAGCGGGGCAAACATCTGGCACTTATGGCATCTTCTTGCAAATTCCATGGCGTCTTGGCCTAGGGTGGACAAGAAGTACCCCTGCCTGACAATTCTTCCTTCCAGGGTCCGACACCCGGAGTGGATCCCACACTCTCCGGAGTGGACTTCCTCCAAGATCCTATGTACCTCCTCCTCGTCCACGCAACGGGCCAACATCCCCGAGAGTGTCTTCCTGTACAGCTGCCCGTCCTGGAGGAGGTAGTATGCCGACTTATGCCTTAGCCTCTTCTTATCTGCCCCCTCCGGATATTCTCCCGTGGAAAGGAAAGCTACAACTGGGTCCATCCATGAAGCCTGTTGATCAATCTGCATGAGCTCCCCCTCTTCGATGGAGGGGCGGAATAGGTCGGTGATGGTACCCCCCACCTGGGGACCATGCTTTGCTAGTTGGTCGACCTGTTCATTTTCTTCCCAGGGCACGTGTCGGATGGAGAAGGTTTGGAAAGTGCCTATGACCCCCTTCACTTTGGCTAAGTACAATCGCAGGGTAGGCTCCCTCGCCTCAAACTCCCCGTTGATCTGGGAAGCTACCACCATGGAGTCGGTGAGCACCTCCACGTCCAACACCCCCAGCTCCCTAGCCAGGCGCAGCCCTGCTGTCACGGCTTCAGACTCGGCTTGATTGTTGGTGATGTGAAAGTGCACCACCACCGTTTGCTCAATTCTAGTCCCCTGGGGGCTTTTCAGGATCACACCCACTCCTAGGGAATGCCTCCCCGAGGTGCCGTCTACCTTCACCTTCCAAGGAGCCGGACGGGTGAGCTCTTCCTCTGCCACTTCAATCACATAATTAGCCAAGAAGTCGGCCATCGCCTGAGCTTTGATCGAGAGGCGCGGGACGAATGAAATGTCAAACTCACTCATCTCCACCGACCACTTGGCCAGCCTGCCTGAATGCTCCACCCCCTCAAAGATGTTGCAGAGAGGATGGTCAGTCACCACTCGGATCGAGTATGCCTGGAAGTAAGGCCACAGCCTCCGGGCTGAGATGATTAGGGCGAAAGCAAGCTTCTCCAAAATCGGGTATCAGAGCTCGACCTTCTTCAGGACTCGGATCACATAGTAATTGGGGAGCTGCTTCTTCCCCTTTTCGCGAACTAGGAAGGAGCTCAAGGCCTCCGCCCCGACCCCGAGATATAAAAACAGGTCCTCCCCCTCCTTCGGCCCTTGGAGCAGCGGGGCCTGAGTCAACTGTATCTTGAGGGCCTGGAATGCCTCCTCACACTCCTTGGTCCATTCGAACTTTTGACCACCCCTCAATATTTTGAAGAAGAGGGAGCACTTCTCCCCTGCTCGGGAGAGGAACCTACTCAACCATGCCAGCTTCCCTGTTAGTCATTGGACCTCCTTAGCATTTCGCGGCGACCCTAGCTCTAAGATAGCCTTGACCTTATCGGGATTCGGCTCGACCCCTGCGGGGGTGAGGAGGTGCCCCAAGAAATTTCCCATTTTAGCACCGAAGACACATTTTAAGGGATTCAACCGCATCTTGTACCTGCGTAGGGTGGCAAAGGTGTCCTCTAGGTCCTGGAGGTGGGAGTCCACATCCCGGCTTTTGATCATGAGGTCATCCACGTACACCTCCAAATTCCTCCCCTATTGTTCCTTGAATACCCTATCCATCATCTTCTAGTAGGTCGCCCCTGCATTCTTCAGCCCAAAGGGCATCATACTGTAACAGTAGCATCCATCCCCCGTGATGAACGAGACATCCTTAATGTCCGGGGGGTGCATCCTGATTTGATGATAACCTAAAAAAGCATCTAGAAAACTCATTACAGAAAAACCAACGGCTGAGTCAACCAGCGCGTCGATCCGAGGCAAAGGATAACAGTCCTTAGGACAAGCTTTATTAAGTAAAGAAAAATCGATACAAATCCTCCATCGGCCGTCTCCCTTTTTGACCATGAAGACATTGGAGACCCAGCCGGGGTATTGGATGTCGGACACGAAGCCGGCCTTCAGGAGCTTTGCCACCTCCTCTCTGATGGGATCTGCTAGCTTGTCTGCAGTGGACCTCTTCTTCTGTTGAACAGGGCGTGTTCCCGAGTCCAGGTTGAGGCGGTGGCAGGCCACATCCGCGTCAACCCCCAGTATCTCCGCGGAGTTCCAGGCGAAGATGTCTACGTTCTTCTGGATGCACTCCAGCATCCTTCCTAGGTCCTCCGGGGTCAGCCCTCCGCTGACGCAGATCCTCTCCACTCTGCCTCCACGGGTGCGGACCTCCAACTCCACCACCTCTTCCGCAGTCTCTAGCCTGGACTGCTCCCCCAATTCCTCAACATCTCTCCCCTCTAGGACGGGGAACTCCACTTCCATCTCCTCCTCCACGGCCATCACTTCGGCGAGCTCCTCCTGGTCTCCTACTGCCGCCTCCCCCTCTGCGCAGTTCTCCATCTCCAGCTCCTCCCTTCCTACTCCTTGCTCAGCCTCCTCCATTCTTCGCCCCATATCCTCGGCTCCCTCTTGCCAAGAGATGGTGTTCACCGCAGTGACATAGCACTCCCGCGCCACCTTTGGGTCCCCCCTGACCCAGACCTGGATCCCTTCAACGTTGAACTTCAAGCACTGATGGAACGATGAGGGGACACAGAGGAAGGCGCTGATAAGGGGCCTCCCAAAGATGGCGCTGTAGCTGCTGGGGGCATCCACGATGACAAACGTGTAGTTCTTGGACTGCCCCCCAGGGTAACATGGAGGCCGACTCCTCCCTCCACTTCCTTCCTGTCCCCTGAAAACCCGAACAAGGGTCCATCCAAGGCTAGCACCCTCTTTGCCTCCACTTTCATCATATCAAACGCCTTTTTAAAGACGGCGTTGAGGGAGCTTCCGTTGTCCACGAGGATCCGAGAGACGATAAAATTCTCGATGGCTGCCTTGATGAACAACACATCACAGAATGGGTCCTCGTGGTCTGGCATGTCTCTTCTGAAGAAGGTGATCCTCTCCTCTGGGGGTGAGGTTTGGGAAGTGGAGGCAACGCTCTGGCGGTACTTGGTGGGGAGACTTGCTTTTCGGGAAGCCTCGACCCCCACCCCCCATGGATCACTCTGATCCCTCCTCAGGTTCCAACATCCACCCGGTCTTGGCAACGATCCTCCTCCGCTCGAGGCAGGACCTCCTCAATCCGAACTTCTTGCCGCCCCTGCTGCTGCTGCTGCTCCCTATTCCCTCTCATCTCAAGGAATTCTTGGCACGTGGCTGTGGCATGCCCCTCCTCCTGATGGAAGTTTCAATAGGTCAACTCCACCCTAACTTCTCTCCTCCTCCTCCTTATTATCCTCCTTCTCTCCCCTACGGCTATGGCCATAGCCTCCTCTTGATCGGGGAGTCGGGGCCTCTGGGCCTGCCTCCAGCCTATGGGGGGAATTGATCTTGCCCCCCTTGATAGCAATCCCTTCCATGGTATCCCCTTCGTGGCCCCTGCCCTTGCCACTCAGGCCTCTAGGCCAGTCGACAGTCGGGCTCCTAACGCCCCCACCTCGGCTGCTGCTGCAACTGGAGCTGCCTCTGCTCCCTCTGTCAGGGTTCTCCTCTCCACTCCTCCTGTCCTCTTCCTCCTCTTGTCTCCTTCTCTTCTTCCGTGGCCCACCTGGCCAGCTTCCTTGCAAATTCCGGGTTTGATGCCTCCCCGTCAACTTCTCTCGCCGCCCTCTCCATCAGCTCCTCATAGGAGAGGGGGGAACTCTCTTTATCTCCATCTTGAAGAACCCCTGCTGCAGGCCTAGGGTGAAGGCCATCATCAAGCTATGGCCCAACATCTCCTGGACCTGAGTGACCTCCTCTTGGAACCGGTCCACGTAGGTCCCTAGGGTCTCATTCACCCCCTGCTTGATGTGGAACATGGATTCTGACTCCTTCTTCCTCTTCTTCGAGGTAGTGAACCTCAGCATGAACCCCCGGCGTAGGTCCTCAAAGCAGTAGATGGAGCTGGCCGGTAGCTGATGGAACCACTCCCTTGTCTTCTCCCTGAGGGTGATAGCGAAAAGCCGGTACTTGGACCCGTCCGACATCTGTCGGATGGAGACTACATCCTCGAACCATTGAACATGCTGGACCGGGTTTCCCTTCCCGGTGTAGTAGGACATCTCGGGTTCCCTGAACCCATCTGGAACTGGAGCTGAAGATACCAGCTTACTGAAAGGGCTTCCTCCCCCCACTGGGTGAGCTGGCGAGTCTCGCAAGCCCAGCTCGCCGAACCGGCCTCGGCCTGCCGAGCCAGGGAAGAGCTCGGGCTCGGGGAGCTCGCACACCCGACCTTCCGCGGCCACTTCATTCCCAGCTCGCCAGCCGGGGGCGTCTTCGCCCAGAGAGGGGGCGGCCGCGATCTGGACTGCTGGAGTCGAGCACTCGGCCCGCATGCCGAGTGCAAACTTGACGAGGGTCAACACCTCATTCCTGAAATCTTCAAACATCCCCACCGTGGCGAGAGACAGGGGGCGGCGAGTTCGGCCTGTCAGATCCCTGTCCTGTCATCGAGCTCGCTGAAGCTCTTCTGCACTGACCACGGTCCATGCTCAACGCACCAAAATGTTGAAACCGAAAATCGGTCTCCTGTGGAGTTCGACCCGTGGGGAAGGGGTGGTTGCGCGCCTACTTCACTCCTGCAAACAAAGCAACAGAGAAGACAAGGAGAAACCGACCCAAGGGCTCGGCGGGGGAGGTCCCACCACACACCCGGAAGATCTCAGAGCGCTTCCCCTCCTTAGACAGAAGCCGAGCTAAGGTACCCTCAGAAAGCACTTGGAAGCTGGAGCAGGAAGGCATAGGAAGCATGCCTTCTGGGGTACCCCTTGGGTCCTATTTATAGTTTTTAGAATCTGAACTGCCAATAACAAAACAAAACTGACCTGAAGTTACCAAAAAAATCCCTGCTTGGGTCTACCAACAGTAAAAAGTACCTCATGCATCCAGGCGAGCTGGGGAACTTGGTCACCTCGGCGGGTCCTGCTCGCTTGTGTTGCCGAGCTCCGTTATAAGGGCGCGAGCTGGGGCTAGCTTGGCGAAATTCTGAGCTCGGGGTCGGCGAATAATGATCTCCGGTCGTCGAATGCCAATCTCTGGTCGACGATCGCCGATCTCTGGTCGACGATCGCCAATCTCTGTTCTATGATCGCCGAGCTCGGGCTCGCCTTCTTTACTGCCAAGCTCGCCCCACTGCCTTTAGCCCGATCTGTCTGGTTCCTGGCGGCCTTGCTCGCCGGACACGGGGTTGTACACCGGCCAATTCCAACATTAGTATGATGTTTTGGAACTGATCTGTGGATGTAGCGAAACCTGTACGAACAAGTTCTCCCCATACAAGCATGCCACCAGTACCTTTGGGAATCATGAAGACAAACTAAAATCCGAAAGGTTGAAGTAGTCAGAGACGGTGATGCGCTGCTGTCGCGGTCAACGAAATAGCGGAAGGAAGAATCGACGGAAATCAGATTTCCCTTTTGATGATGTGAAGACGGTTTCCCATGAAAACCTTATATATATAGTTAAAGTCTCGATATATAAGAAATCAGCGCGTAACTTAAACATGCGACTCTTCAGATCTAATAAAAATTGTCTGAGTATGATTCGTCGAAATCCGACAGAAGCCGAGCAGAATTCATCGAATATTGCCGAGTTTCGTTGTGGACATTCGTATTGTTTTGACGAATCGAGTTCCCACGAGTACTTCTTGACGAATTTGCATTGTAAACTTTGATTACTTAGAGATGTACTTCAATGAGAGAATTTTTGCATCCATGGCCGTCTTCAAGAATCCATATTTATCATCCACAGTTTCATTTTGAAGATTAAGGACTTGGGCTCGTCTAGCGACTTCGTGAATATTTTTGTGACTTGCTTATACGTAGGGACATAGTTGAGAATGTAATGCCCCTGATTTTTCGGTATTTATTTTAATTCCCGTAGTGACGTATTTTTAACGTCAGGGCATTACGTTGATGCACAATTAACAGGTGTCGTTTGTTGTAGTACGGGTCTGTTCAGTGGGTTTTCTTGTTTTGTTGGTTTTTGGTTGGTTGCGCACTTTCCCTCACGAGCCGGGCCTGTTTTGGTGATTCGGTGGAGATTTTATAGGTTTGTGGTGGTGTTTTTGCCTTCGAGTGGTGTCCTTTCCGAGTTTGGGTTGTCGAATTTGGATTTCAACTTCGTCGTTATATTCGTAGCATCGGTATTTAGCAACAGTGTGATTTTCATAAAATTCCAAGTTGTTTTGGATTTCGGATCATTTTGGGATTAATTAATATTAAATGTAATGCAATATTATATTATTATAATTAATTATATATGTATATAAATAGCCGGAATTAGGTCGCGTCGAATAGTCCTGTTCATCGTCTTTGTAAACTAACGGTGGAAGCTGTTGGAACACCCTATTACTAATTTGGGTCATGATCACTATGTCTCTAGGAAACCTGTTTTTGATCTCCTGTATAGATCTAATGGTCAATTAGAATTGAGTCGAAGGGTTAGAAATCTAGGTTTGGAAGCTGCCCTCAAGTCCAAGGATTTTCAGTTTGAGACTAAGTCATATCGTCGAGCTCAGCATGACGATTCGTCGAACTCCAATCGATGATCGTCTAGCTCAACTTCGACAGATTGTCGAACTCCATTCGACGATTGCTGAGCTCAACTTCAACAAATCGTCGAACTCCATTCGACGATCTGCGAGCTCAGTTCGACGATCTTGACTCAGTATTGGATCTCTATCTCTGAGCTCAGTTCGATGATCTTTGAGCTCAGATCGACGATTTTTGTTGTTGTATAAGTCCAAATCGCTGAGCTCAGTTCGACGATAGCAGAGCTCAGTTCGACGATTTTCTGATGACTTCAAGGATCTTTCAAGATTCAAATTCAGAACAGTTAAGGAGTTATTCAGCAATTAATTTAGAAGATTTTCTAGCCGTTTTCATTAATTCTGGACCAAGTTTCAAGGGATTATCAAGGAATGTTTCTTTGGACTTTCCTCCAGAAGACATTTGCAATTAAGGATGCAATTAATGACAGGCCAACGACTATTCTTGACAGAGGATGATTTTCTATTCAGTACCAGAGAATAAAATACAAGAATTATTGAATCTCTCTATCACTCAGAACACAGACAAGAAGAACAAAAAAAAATATTCTCTGTCTCAAAGAATTCTCTCAAGAACACACATCCAAGGAGATCAAACCTTCTGAAATCCTCTGATCTCTTGTGATTCAAGTGTTCAAGGCCAACATCTTTCAAGACTCCAGACACCTAACATTTCAGCTGTTGCTGAAATCATCATTTGCTGGAGATCAACTTCTGAAGGCCTATCACCCTACAGCAAAGCTTCATTTCCTGAACATCTCAAGAACTCAGGGGGAGCTTTGACAACATCAAATCCACATAGTCTTCTAAGTTGCTCTGAGAAATAGAAGACTTCCATCACTTACTCATCCCCATCTCTGTAAAGGGTTTTTCAAACTCGCTCCAAAAGTTTGAGCTTGGTTTTTGAGCACCTTGTCAAAAGCTCATTGGTGGCAAGACACCTGATCAAAAAATCTAGTTTGGTTTTTGAGCACCTTATCAAAAGCTCATTGGTGCCCAGGACACCTGATCAACTCATCCTGTAGTGGATTACTACCTAGGGTGGTAGAAGAGTGGATGTACCCAAGTTTAGGGGAACCACTATAGCTCCTTGTGTCTTCTGGCTTGCTTGTCTTTATCTTTTGTTTCTGGCTGTGATTGTTTTGTGATTAGTTTAGATCTGTGATTAATTTCTATTGTAGGTTATTTTGTGATTAGAATTAATAGTTGCTTCCCTGTTCACTCAGATTACAACAATTGTTGTAAAAAATTTGCAAGCACCATATACTCTATTCACCCCCCTCTAGAGTATATCAGATCTAGCTGCACTTTCAATTGGTATCAGAGCGAGGTTGGTTAAAAATACCACATCTTCCAGGTTGGTTAAACATACCACACCTTGGTGGTTGCACATGCTAACACCTGAACCCAAAGATCCCTAGTTAGATCTGCTTGCTGTAGATTTTATTATTAGATTTTGTTTTCACAAATCATGGCCCAAAACAAAGATTATGCTAGCACCAGACCTC
This sequence comes from Platanthera guangdongensis, assembly GCA_039583875.1. Taxonomy (NCBI): domain Eukaryota; kingdom Viridiplantae; phylum Streptophyta; class Magnoliopsida; order Asparagales; family Orchidaceae; genus Platanthera; species Platanthera guangdongensis. The sequence goes on along the minus strand of CM077165.1, from coordinate 36,390,380 downwards.
CAGTGTGCAATCTATCCAAGTTTGCACTTTGGAAAGCAAGGATCAGATTATACATGAATTCTATTGACGAGGATATTTTTAATTCTATTTTGACAGTTTGTCCAAGAACTCCAGAGAACTCAAGTACAAATGCTGTTCCACCTCCATCAGGAACAGATGCTGATATCAAGAAATGGAAGGTAGCTGATGCCACGGCTATGAACATCTTAGCCCAGACCATGTTTGATGACATCTTTCAAAAGGTGGCTGAATGCAATTCAGGAAAGGAAATCTGGGATAAACTCTCTGAAATAGTCTCAGGCTCAGCTGATGAGAGAAAGGACAGGAGATCCCACCTCATATCTCAATATGAGAATTTCAAGAAGGGAGAAGCTGAATCAGTTGGAGATATGTACAATAGACTTGTCTGATAGTCAGTGAACTCAGGACTTTGGATAAGGAGATATCACTAACTGAACTTAATGACAAAATTCTAATGTGCTTCCCTAGCACTTGGGATTCAAGAATCTGGCCAATAAAGGATGCCAGAAGTTTGAATGAGATCACCACAGAAGCTCTATTGGGTAAGCTCAAATCTTATGAGCTACTCATCAAGAATAGAGAAGAAGAACAGAAGGCTGCCTCACCAGCCACAAGAAAAGAGAAGATAATAGCCTTCAAGGCAACTGAAGATCAGCCTGAAGACAAAGTCACAGGCAATGATGAACTGCTCAGTCTATTGGCCAAAAGATTCTACAAGATGGCCAGAAAGGACTTCAGAAAGAGATCATACAAGGAGCATGATAAGCCAAGGTATGATAAGTCTAACAATAAAGAAATTGTTTGCTTTGGTTGCAGGAAACCAGAGCACATTGTACCTGACTGTCCAGAGAACAAAAACAAGGACAGAAGGGACAAGAAAGAAAGAAGAAGAGAAAATGACTTCAAGAAAAGTAACAATGGCAAACCCTCCACAAGCAAGAATAAACACACAAGGAAGGGATTTGTTGCTGAATCCTGGCGTGAAACTGAAGAGAAATCAGAAGCCTCATCCAGCTCCAGTGATGATGAAGATGATACAGCAGAGAAAGAGTTCTGCATGATGGCAATCAATGCCTCACAAAATAATTCAGATGAAGAAGACTCAGAGTCAGATTCAGAGACTCAACTTGAAGAAGACCAGGTAATTAGTTCATTTGATTTCAATTCAGAGCACTTTAAATCTGAGTTTAAAGCTTTATGTTTCCACCTGCTAAAATCTGAGAAAGAAATTATCTCTCTCAGAAATCATTTATCTAAACATAATACCTTAAAGTCAGAAAACATCAAACTCTCTCAGGAGTTGGAGTGCTATAGGGAGCAGATAGCTTCACTGAAAGGTGAGCTATCTGAGGCCAAGAAGCTTGAAGAATCCCTTAATGGGAGAAGTATCAAGCCAACCCATAGTTCTAACAACTCCAATCAAGTTCATTTTTGACAAAAGAAAGGGAGTTGTAGGGGTAGCTAGGAAAAATTTTGATCTGCCCAAGAAAATTGAATTCCAACATAAATCGTCGAACGGAGCTCGACGATCACCGAACACAGATCGACGATCTCAGGCAAAATCGTCGAACTCAGGTCGACGATCTCAAGTTCCTGAACTCTGCCACAGTCGAACATCGAACGGAGCTCGACGATCTGACCCAATATCGTCGGACGCAGCTCCACGATCGTCGAATAGAGATCAGAGCTCTGGAAATCCCTTCAGGGCAAATCAAAATCCAATCATAGGGGTCCTTCATCCCAAATCTTTAACCCTTATACTGAATGGATTATACCTCCAAGGAGATATCATCCTGAAGGTTATAAGAGTCAACCTGGGATGTCTTTTATTTCTGAGTTTAAAGATTATCAACCTAGGCCCAAGGTTTTTTGGGTCAAAAACAAATGAATTATTTAATGTGCAGGTGAAGACCTATCCAACATCAAACCAGCAATGGTACTTGGATAGTGGGTGCTCTAAGCACATGACAGGAAACAAGGACAACCTCACATCCTTTAAAGCCATGCTTGGACCCAAAGTTATCTTTGGTGATTCAAACTTTGGACAAACTAAAAGATATGGTGCAGTCCAGATTGGATCAGTGACATTTAAGAAGGTAGCTTATGTGGAAGGACTGAAGCACAATTTGATAAGCATCAGTCAGCTATGTGATGAAGGCTACCAGGTGACCTTCAGCAAAGCATTATGCAAGATCAAGTCAGAGGACAACACAACTGTGTTGACAGGTAAAAGGAAAGGTAACATCTATCTAGTAGATTTTCTTTCAACAGATGTAGATATTTGCATGTTCAATTCTATCTGTAGACATAATATTTTATGGCATAAGAGACTAGGACACTTAAACCTTAGAACTATTGCTAGGCTATCCAAGGATAACCTTGTTAGAGGACTACCTTCTGGCCCCTACAAGAAGGAAGGACTCTGCAGGGCTTGTCAATTAGGCAAGCAAACTAAAAATAGTTTTAAGTCACTTAATAAGAGTGATTCACCTAGGATATTGTATCTGTTACACATGGATCTCTTCGGACCCATCATAGTACAAAGCCTAGGAGGGAAATCTTACACTTTAGTAGTTGTAGATGACTTCTCTAGATTCACTTGGGTGTTCTTTCTGAGAAAGAAGTCTGATAACTTTAAGTGTTTGACAGAGTTTCTCAAATGTATACAGATTGAGTTCAATACTCACATTGCCCTGATCAGAAGTGATCATGGGACACAGTTTGATTCTCTTCTTATGCAAGAGTTCTGTCAAAGTGAAGGGATCAGGCATACTTTCTCAGCTCCTAGAACTCCTCAACAAAATGGGGTAGCTGAAAGGAAAAATAGAACCCTGATTGAATCTGCCACTACATTGTTGTCAGATGCTCACCTTCCTCTATCCTTTTGGGCAGAGGCAGTGAACACCTCCAACTATGTGTTGAATAGAAGTTTGATACATAAACTAAAGGGAAAGACTCCCTATGAATTACTCAAAGGGAAGAAACCTAAAGTTGATTATTTTAGAGTTTTTGGTTGTATTTGCTATATACATAATAATGACAAGAAATATTTAGCAAAATTTCAAGCTAAAGCTGATGAAGGAGTGTTTCTGGGATACCCATGATCAGCAAGGCTTATAGGGTTTATAATAAATCATCTCTAAAAATTGAGGAATCTGTTCATATATCATTAGATGAATCTAACATGTCTTTCACGGAGAAGATCTCTTCTACCATAGAACCTTTGCAGCAACATTCTCTTGTTGAAGACTTGAACAAGTTACAGGTTACTCAAAAAGAGAAAAGCAGTGAAGATGAAGAAAGTATTCAACATATTGAAGAACAACTTGAAGAGCCAGTTGTTGTACCATAAGAGGAAACAACAACATAGGTTGGTGAACAATCAACACCCCCTGTTGATTTAGTAACATCAAGAGATCATCTAATTTCCCAAATAATTGGAGACATCTCAGCTGGTGTGCAAACCAGAAATCAAGTCAACCAAAACTTGTTGCACACCTGCTTCCTATCTCAAATTGAACCTCAGTCCATTCAAGATGCAGAGCAAGATCCACACTGGATCATTGCAATGCAAGAAGAGTTGCATCAATTTGAAAGGAACAAAGTGTGGGAACTAGTGTCAAAGCCTAAGGATCACTCCATTGTTGGAACAAAGTGGGTGTTCAGAAACAAACTGGATGATCAAGGAGTAATTGTAAGGAACAAGGCAAGGCTAGTTGCTCAAGGATATTCTCAAGAAAAAGGAATAGACTATGACCAGACCTTTGCACCAGTTGCAAGATTGGAAGCCATCAGAATATTCTTAGCTTATGCAGCACGTAAAGGATTCAAGGTATATCAGATGGATGTGAAAAGTGCATTTCTAAATGGAGACATCAAAGAAGAAGTATATGTTAGACAACCTCCAGGTTTTATCTCTCCAACTTATCCTGATTATGTTTTTAAGTTGAACAAAGCATTATATGGTCTCATGCAAGCTCCTAGAGCATGGTATGAGACCCTAGCATGCTTCCTTTTGGAAAATGGATTTATAAGGGGTAGAGTAGACCAAACTCTTTTCATTAGAACCCATAAGTCACATACCCTACTAGTACAGATTTATGTATACGATATTATTTTTGGTTCTACTGATTCAAAATTGTGCAGAATGTTTTCCAACCTAATGCATTCTAAATTTAAAATGAGTAGCATGGGTGAGATATCCTTCTTCCTAGGATTGCAAGTCAAACAACATGCTGAAGGCATCTTTATTTCTCAAACCAAGTATGCAAATGAATTGGTTAAGAAATTTGGCATGTCTGAAGCATCTTGTATGAAAACACCTATGCTTACTAATGCTGTATTGGATGCTGATGAACATGGGAAACCTGTTGATCAGACAACATATAGAGCAATGATTGGCTCTTTACTATACCTTACAGTCAGTAGACCAGATATAATGTTTGCTACATGTATATGTGCTAGGTTCCAAGTAAGCCCTAGAGAGTCAAACCTAACACTAGTAAAGAGGATTCTCAGGTATGTTAAAAGTTGTCCAAATCTAGGTCTCTGGTATCCAAAAGATTCAGCATTTGATTTAACTGGATTTTCTGATGCTGACTATGCTGGATGCAGAATTGATAGGAAAAGCACCAGTGGAACTTGTCAGTTCCTTGGTGACAGACTTGTCTCTTGGTTTTGTAAGAAACAAACTTCTATGTCAACTTCAACTGCTGAAGCTGAATATATGGCTGCAGGCAGTTGTTGTTCACAAATCTTGTGGATTCAAAACCAACTCCTAGACCATGGCTACAACTTAGAGAAGTCTAAAATCTTTTGTGTTAACACCAGTGCTATTTCTATAGCTCAAAATTCAGTCCTCCATAGTAGGACAAAACACATAGAAATTAGGCATCACTTCTTAAGGGATAATGTTGAGAAGAATAAAATTGAACTTCAATATATCCCAACTGATTTGCAAAGGGGAGATATTTTCACCAAGCCCTTGGATGAAAAGAAACACACCTTCTTCCTAAATCAGTTAGAAATGTTAGATGGAGGAAGTCTAAAATAATATCCAAGATTTTAAAAGTTTAAAAATTGACCAAGACTAGGCAAACATCTTGATTTTTCTTAGTGTCTAGAATGTATTTCTGGTCTCTGAACTGCTCTCGACGATTTTCCCCCAGATCGTCGAACGGAGATCGACGATTTCCGAAATCATCGACCTGAGTTCAGCGCTTCTCAGATAGTCTGAACTATCTCTTCCGATCAACGATCGTCGAACGGCGCTCGACGATTTGTTCTCTGAAATATCATCGAACAGAGCTCGATGCTCTCCAATATCGTCGAACGGAGATTGACGATATTGAAGACTCTTCTGATTCCTTTAGTAGCCCCGATCGTCGAACTGAGTTCAACGATCTTTCCTTTTCTGCGTCGAACACTTATATAAAATTCATTTTTCGTCGTCGTTCTCCTTTTATGCTTTCGATTTCTCTGCAAAAACTTTCTTTCCCTCCAAACATTTCTACACTTGGTCGTTTTGTTTGTTGATTCTTTGCAGGTAACCATGGCCGTTTCTGTTGCTGTTCTTGCTGCAATGAAATTCGATGCTGGCTTTGACATTGACATGGAGACCTTCAGCACAACAGATCAAGTTTTCCAGGACATTTTGGAGTTGTTCAAGGAGCAGAAACTTGCTACAATCATGACCACCAAGATTAAACTTGCTGCTGATGAGATTAAAGAGTGGGTTTACACTGCCCACAACCAGGATCAAAACACAATCGTTGGATCAATTTCTGGCACCTAGGTACCCTTGACCCCAGAAATTCTGACAGAAGTTTTTGAGTTAAGTTCTGGTGGAGATTCTGCTGATTTATCTGGAGAGGAATTTGCTGATTTGCTTGCAAGAATGGGTCATTATGAGGCTAACCCTAGCAAGCTGCTGAAGAAAAACCTGTCTGTGGAATATAGATTCTTGGCTGATGTAGTTGGGAAAGTTTTGTTGGCTAAGCACTCAGCACATGATACCATTTCTAGGTATCAGCTCTGCTTAATGGGAGCCATAGTGGACAAGAAGAATTTGGACTGGGGAGAGGTCTTCTTTGAACTAATTAAAAAGAAAATTAACAAAAAATTTGTGAATTTTGGGAGCATTTTAGGCCTCTTTCTGCAGAACAGATGCCCTACTCTGCTTGTATCATCAGGGATACACATTAATACATCTAAGAGATTGTCCTGTGCCCTATTTGGTAAACGGGACAGGCAGATCATCAAGCCCAGCAGGCGTTCTGCAAGCACACCTTCAGGCACTAGGACTGTCATAGTCACTTCCCCCCAAGTCTCCGCTCCTGTAGATGACTTGCCTGCTGCTGCCTCTCCTCCACCTCTAATTCCATCTTCTCCAGTTCCATCCACCATTCAAAATCCATCCACTATCATCATCTCCAGCCCATCTCCAACATCACTACCATCTCCAATTCCAACTGTCACAGAAGAACCATTCCATCCATTATATTCCTACCCTCAACCAGATATTGAAACATCCACCATTCCATACTTCAATCTTATTGATGAATCCTTCATGGATGACTCACCCTCCTCTCCTCCTGAGCTACCCTCCTCATCAACATCTTACCAGGAACTTCTACAAGAGATCATTGATCAACCCACCTTCACACCATCTATCTCAATCCCATTGTCTTCCATCACCACTTTACCCACACCTCAACCATCTCTTCCCCAACACACCAGCTCTCCACTACCATCACCAATAGCTCCACCTCCATCCTCTACCTCTGCTCCAGTCACTGCTGAGCAAGTAGATCTTCCAGCCCTAGCTGACAGGATATATGAATTGCTAGCCCCCAGGCTATCTCTTATATTGGAGACCTCCTTGGATCCATTACTCCAGTCAGTGGCAGCTCTTTCTGCCAGGCTCTCCTCCTTATGCCCTCAGGCAACCCCTTCATCAGTGTACCTTGATCCAGCCTTATCTGAATCTAGGCAGGGGGAGATGCCCTATGAAGTGAGCTTGTCTGCTGTTTCTTCAGTTAGTGCTGCTGCTGCTGCTGTTCTTCAAGCTCCAGTTCCACCTCCAGTTGTCTTCCCAGTGGACATCAGGTCCTTACTTTCAGCATTTGATTCAGCCTACTTCAGTTATCTTCCAGAGACAGTTGCTCTCCAGCCATCAGAGGATTTGTCCAAGGCCATTGTGCCCTTCTCTAGCTGTGACATCAGCATCATTCATTCATTCATAAATACAGTGTTCACTGCTGAGCTGTCTGTCTCCACTAATGTTGCTGCCCCTCCTGCTGAAGATATTGTTGATGTATCTGCTACTGCTGTCAATAATGATGCTACTGTTGTTCTAGTTTCTGATGATATCCTTATGACAGAGGCACATGATTTTGAGCCTTCTGTGTTTGCTGATGATATTCTTGATGTTGCTGATATTATTGTTTCTGAAAGTGAAACTGTTGCTGCCCCAACTGCTATTGTTATTACTGCTGCTACAACTTCTGTATCTGCTATTACTACTGCTTCTGCTTCAACTTCAATTGCTACAAGTGATGTATCTGCTGCTCCAACCTCTACTGCTACATCTGCTTCAACTCAACTACAGAAAGACTTGATGAAAAAGATTGATGCTCTATATGCTGAGCAAAGTTCTGAAAGTGATGAGTTCAAGACTGACTCTGATGACTCCTCTGCCACTATTGCCAGAAAAAGAAAGGCAAGGAGCAAAACCATGAAAAGAGTACCTCCAGCCAAAGTCAAGGACAACAATGACATTCCATACTATATTCTTCATGACTGCCCCATAACTGAGCACTGGATGCAGTATTCAAAGAATCAACTCAAAGACATGAAGAAAAAGAGGAAGTATGAAAAAGGATCTTCCCAGTTTCTCCATTCTCATCCTCCTCCACCACCTCCTCCTGATGCAGGTGCAGGTGGAAGCTCAGCTGCTCAACCTCATGCTAAAAGCCAAACCCCCTATCAGCCACATGCAAGATCTTATCATAGGGGAAGCCAGTCTAGAGGTTCTCAATCCAGAAGAGGAAACTATAGAGGAAATGAAAGAGAAGTCCAGGTTTATTCAAAAGGTTATTCAAGGCAACATCCTTACTCCAGGGAAGGACAAACCTCATCAGACACAACCTCAGGTCTTTTTCCCTATAAACTAAAGGAAGTAGTTTCATCCAGGCCTCCTCAAGATAATCCATCAAATAGATATGAACCACCCGTGCCATTTGAAGATCCTGAAAATAATCCAACTGCTTGTACTGCCAGGATGAAAGAGCTTGCTGCACTGGACCAGATTAAGAAAGCTAAAGAGCAAGGAAGAGACTCCTCCAACATCACTACTTTGTCTGAATAGAGAAAGAAGGAATTGATATGCTTCAAGCAAATTCTTTGATTCTGATAGATACATGGAGCTGCATCCTGAAGCTATAGTTCCAAGGCCCAAATAGCAAACCTCTTTAGGTGCAGCAGATGACATAAGATCCAAAAAGGAAGCCCTTAACCCCAATAGAGAAATCAAACTCATAAAGAGCAAGGAGAAGAAATAACTATGTAAGGTGACAATCATTTTGACTTCTGATTTCTGTCTGGGATGATATATATCTGTGGTTCTGCAATGTCCAGCTTATTGCTTTTCTGTATTATTGCTTTGTATGTTGTTATTTAAGCTTTCCAAATTCTGTAAATAGTAATCCTAACCCAAATAGGGGGAGATTGTTGGAACACCCTATTACTAATTTGGGTCAGGATCACTATGTCTCTAGGAAACCTGTTTTTGACCTCCTGTATAGATCTAAAGGTCAATTAGAATTGAGTCTAAGGGTTAGAAGTGTAGGTTTGGAAGCTGCCCTCAAGACCAAGGATTTTCAGTTTGAGATTAAGTCATATCGTCGAGCTCAGCACGACGATTAGTCGAACTCCAATCGACGATCGTCTAGCTCAACTTCGACAGATCGTCGAACTCCATTCAACGATCGCTGAGCTCAACTTCAACAAATCGTCGAACTCCATTCGACGATCTGCGAGCTCAGTTCGACGATCTTGACTCAGTATTGGATCTCTATCTCTGAGCTCAGTTCGACGATCTTTGAGCTCAGATCGACGATTTTTGTTGCTGTATAAGTCCAAATCGCTGAGCTCAGTTCTACGATAACAGAGCTCAGTTCGACGATTTTTTGATGACTTCAAGGATCTTTCAAGATTCAAATTCAGAACAGTTAAGGAGTTATTCAGCAATTAATTCAGAAGATTTTATAGCCGTTTTCATTTATTCTGGACCAAGTTTCAAGGGATTATCAAGGAATGTTTCTTTGGACTTTCCTCCAGAAAACATTTGCAATTAAGGATGCAATTAATGACAGGCCAACGGCTATTCTTGACAGAGGATGATTTTCTATTCAGTACTAAAGAATAAAATACAAGAATTTTTGAATCTCTCTATCACTCAGAACACAGACAAGAAGAACAAAAAAATATTCTCTGTCTCAAAGAATTCTCTCAAGAACACACATCCAAGGAGATCAAACCTTCTGAAATCCTCTGATCTCTTGTGATTCAAGTGTTCAACGCCAACATCTTTCAAGACTCCAGACACCTAACATTTCAGCTGTTGCTGAAATCATCATTTACTGGAGATCAACTTCTGAAGGCCTATCACCCTACAACAAAACTTCATTTCTTGAACATCTCAAGAACTCAGGGGGAGCTTTGACAACATCAAATCCACATAGTCTTCTCAGCTGCTCTTAGAAAGAGAAGACTTCCATCACTCTCTCATCCCCATCTCTGTAAAGGGTTTTTCAAACTCCCTTCAAAAGTTTGAGCTTGGTTTTTGAGCACCTTGTCAAAAGCTCATTGGTGGCAAGACACCTGATCAAAAAATCTAGTTTGGTTTTTGAGCACCTTATCAAAAGCTCATTGGTGCCCAGGACACCTGATCAACTCATCCTGCAGTGGATTCCTACCTAGGGTGGTAGAAGAGTGGATGTACCCAAGTTTAGGGGAACCACTATAGCTCCTTGTGTCTTCTGGCTTGCTTGTCTTTATCTTTTGTTTCTGGCTGTGATTGTTTTGTGATTAGTTTAGATCTGTGATTAATTTCTGTTGTAGGTTATTTTGTGATTAGAATAAATAGTATCTTCCCTGTTCACTCAGATTACAACAATTGTTGTAAAAAGTTTTCAAGCACCATATACTCTATTAACCCCCCTCTAGAGTATATCAGATCTAGCTGCACTTTCAGAAGCTTTCACGAAAACGGAAGGAGCGGCGGAGGGGCGTGCTTTCGGCCAGCGATTGAAGGAGCTCCGGTGGTCGGTTTTGTAAATTGAGTAGAGATTTGGAAAGCGCTCGGCGAGGGCTACGCGATCGTGGTAAGGTTTCCTCGTTTCTCCGATTTTTGAGAGTTAGGGTTTGAGGTTTTGACTCATTTTCCCCTCCAAAGGTTTCAGGAATCGTTGCTAGGGCATTTTCACAGCTGACCCTTGTCGCGGTGCGAGCGGGCTGCATTTCTTTGATGGTTTAAGGCAAGTGGATTTTCTCCCCTTGGTTGTTCAATTTCTAGCTTACCTTCTTCCATCCTTCGTCATCCTTTAGAGAGTAGGAGTAGTATAGGTAAAGCCAAAAAGAAACCCCCTAGGTTAGGACATGATTTTGTCCAAAACGGTGAAAGCTAGGTTTAACGGATAAAGGGATTTTTGGCGAGTATCACGACACAATTCGTCGAGTGTAGGGTAGTAACTCGTCGAATTTCCATTTAGATCATTTCAGTGTGTTTAGGTGAGTCGATTAGTCGGGTTTTCACTACAGGAAATTCAGCATATCTACTGTGTAGATTTCGTCTAGTATGAATTAGTGTAGGAATTTGTATATGGTATATTCGTCAGATATAAGGAAATAGACTTAGTAAAATTCGTCTAGTATGTGCTTCGTAGCTTAAGTCAGATTCGTCGAGTAAGTGAGAGTTCGCCGGGTCATTTTTGTCGAGTATATATGCTATTTCGTCGAGTAACGTCAGTGTCGTGTCGAGAGGAGCCCGATTCGTCTAGTATAGTCGACGAATCACCGAGTATAGTCTAGGCTTATTTGTGTCGAGCGGCCAGTGAATCTAAGGAAATTTCGACGAGTATCAGTGGAAATCGTCGAGTATCGCTAGTATTATTCACCGAGTATAGTAGAATTCGTCGAATATCATTTTACAATTCGTCGAGTATCATTGTAATTCGTCAGGTATACTCGCCGAATTTGGCAAGAACTTAGAATATTTTTCCATTTCATGTAGGATTCGTCGTGTATGGTCCTTAGATTGATTTTAGAGCTTGTTTAGGTTTTCCTTGGGGTTTTCTCCCTTCGTTGGATATTTTTAGTGGTTATGTTGTGGTTTTATGTGTACTAACGGTATGTTAGGTATGTCATGGTTGTCTGTGACCCTTTTTACCCGGGTGGGTTTGTGATTGTGGGTGTGCTGGCAGAGGGTTCTCCCCCCACATGTGTCGTTTTTCCCGGTTTTGTGGTACGCCAAGTATAAGGCCACCTTCCTTTTGACCCTTGTGGGTTTGTGACTATGGGTGTGCTGGCGGAAGGTTCTCTCCCCACAGGTGCCAGTTTTTCCACGGTGTTTATGCTCATTTTACAATTGGTCTGCTATAAATAATTATGTACTCACTTATGTACGTGACTTCAAATCTTAGATCTTTTACGCACCTGGTGTAAAGCTTGGGATGTCTAACCCTCATGAGCTCTTTCTCACTTTGATCTTATGATTTAATACTGATGATTTCCATGTAGTTTTTTTTCCCTGTTTGGGTGGTAACCTTTCTGCTCTTTTGTCTTTTAGTCTACTGATAGTTTTTTTGCCACTTGTATTTTCTTGCTGAGGTGTTCTTCTTTGAATACATCAGGTTCAGGGCTATATCTGGTGGTACAGCTGAGTTGGGTTGTAGTTTGTGGACTGCAGTGTTGTAGTGGTTTTTCCTCACCGCTATGAGGTAGTTTGTTGTTTCGGTTTTTATTTCAGACTTGCGTACTTTCTATATGTTTGTGTCAGGTTATTGATGCCCACTGATAGTTTCTTTTGTATTATTAAATACTCTGCTAGCTGCTAGTTTACCTCTTTGTGGTTGTTTTAACTTGCTCTCTGGCAAGGTTTTTTGCTATGTTGCATGTTAGATATTTTTAACTTATAAAAGTATCACCACTAGTAATTCATACATGCCATTTTTTTCTAAAACTAAGACACCATCTTCTAGTTAACATAAAAGATACTTTCTCCGTTATTATGAATCTAGAGTCTTGCACACCATGAGTTGTCCTCTGGGGATGTTTATACTCATGTAAGACATCTAACCTTGTAAATGAAGTATTTTTCGTAGCATATAAGTATCTTTTTCTTGTGTACTAGATGAACCACTGATCCGAGAGATACGGCAAACAACTTAACTTAAACCGGATTTTCTTTAATTAACTTATAAATCTTTTATAAAGGCATTTAGCTGGGGTATTGCCTGAGCGTCTGCAGCTATACCCTGCTGATGTGTCATCATGATGGGCTTTTTTCCTTACTCTAATATTTTGTAAAATGCGGAGAAAATGCGGGTTGTAACAATTGGTGTTACAAGAATAGGTTGTTTGACAATTGGTCAAACAATGATCTCAGGTTTGTGTTAGTCGTATAGTATCATTTCGTACACACACTGATGTGCATCAGTACGTCTTGGCTGATGCATGAACACTACACTTATAAGCATGATAAGAAGTATACCAAACATATTATGTGGTATGGGATGCACAATATGTGTTTGTATATCTATCCACAATAGGAGCCAACATGTGATGATTATGTAGTATGGGATGCATAACACCCATCACAAGGATGCCCATTATCACATTTTTCTCTTTCAATGCATGCGATGTTATATAGTATGGGATGCATAATATTTCATGTATACGCCACCCATAATATGCATTAAGACATTTTTAGATTGCATAGGACAACATGCATGACATAACAACACATCAACAAACGTGCCATGTAAAGATTTACATGATGACATATGTACACACATGGTTTTGAGTCAAAGAGAATGGGAAAATTCATGCATTCATGGTTTAGGCACATGAGTCAATAGGATGACGGTATATAATCCTAAGTTTAGACATGAAATCATAATTGATTATCCCAGAGCAAGTTGGCAGCATGAGCAAGTATGTTATTATGTGTTGTCTGAACTAAGTTGTTTGGTTCTAGCGATTAAGCCAGGTTTTGATTAGATATTCGTTGTTTGTTAAGAATGTCAAGACGTCCTGGGACGAGGTCGACTCCCTTGTCGGAGGGAGAATCATCTGGATCTTTGAGTGAGGCCGTAATAGAAGGATTTCAGCAGAGCAATGAGGCTCTATAGAGGCAGATGCTGAAGATGTAGTCACAGATCCAGGCATTGTTGTCGGTTGTTGCTAGTCAGCCGCCTAAAGTGTAGGACCCGGCTGTGGATCAGACTGTTCATATTCCCCCTGCTCCTTTGGTGCCCCTGGTATTGTTTCCACTAGAGATGACATTTATTTCGCATTTCAAGAGACTAGGACCCCTACCTATGATGGTAGAGAGGATTTTATGTCTTTTGATGATTGGATAATAGCCATTGAGGAGAAGTTTGCTTATTCGGGAGTTTCAGCGGACCAGAGATTAATGTTCCTTGCTTATCAATTCAAGGGACTTGCTAAGAGTTGGTGGATGAAAGAGAAGAAGAACCTTAAGGATGGGTATTCATAGGAATCCTTCAAGAAGTCACAGCTAAAGAAGTTTCTACCATCGGTCGAGAGAGACCATTTGATGAACGATTTTCTACATCTAATGCAAAGGCCGCTTAATGTTAGAGAGTATGAGGTGGAATTCAACAAACTGAGTTGTTTTGCCCCTGACATGGTGTCTTTAGAGTCCAATCAAGTTAAACGATTTCTGGGTGGTCTTTGGAATGACATCGAGCAGCTAACTAGTGCTTATGGATCTGAAAGCTTTGTTGGAGTTGGGGAGTTTGCTCTGAAGGTTGAGGCACTTGACAATGACAAAAATCGTAGTCAATAAATGAGAAAGGATAAGAGGAAGACTAGTGAGGTTAAGAGTTCCCAAGAATCTGGCATTGCATCGAGGAAAAGAAGTAATGAGATATGCAGTTTTTGTGGTCGGCCAGGCCATCCATTCGAGCAATGCTTCAAGAGAATAGGAGCTCAGAAGCAAGAGCGAGTTATGCGATCTAGAGTGCTCCAAAAGGAGAGTTAGTTTGTTCTGCATGTAAGTAGAGAGGGCACAATGCTGCCCATTATTGGGGAAAGGAGAGAGTCTATTTCCAGTGCGGACAGAAAGGACATTTCATGTTAAAGTTCTCGCAGGCTCAGCTCCCGTTGAAACCAGTTCCACTTCAGGCCATGCCGCCACAGCAGCCATTGGACAAGGGGAATGGAAAGCTAAATGTGGTATCTTTGAAAGAAGCTCAGACGTCTTATCAAGTAATTTCAGGTTAGATCCTAACCTAGTTCTAGCTTTTAATTTGTAGCTGTAGTTTCGACGTTCGTTCCCTTATTTACGTATACGATTTTATAGGAAAGTTTAAGGTCAAGAACCGCTGGGTGCGTGTACTTTTCGATTCTGGTGCTACCAACTCATTTGTGGCTAGAACCTTTGTAGAGCGTCATGGTTTGACCCTTGATCTTGTTGGCGACGTGTTTTTTGTCAAGTTTCCCTCTGACAATTCAGAGGTATCAGACCAAGGCCTTCAGAGGTGTCCGATTCTGTTAGGAGATTTTCTAACCGTTGCTGATATGAAGGTGATAGACTTGGAAGATTTTGATGTGATTTTAGCCTTGGATTGGTAGTCCAACTATGATGCAGTCACCCAATGTAAGGTTATGCGCTTGGACTTCAATATGGACAAAGCTCAACCTAGGAGTGTTTATGGTTTTTTGCGCCAAGTTTCACCGATTATTTCTGTTGTATGTTCTCAGAGGCTTGTGAATTACAGATGTTTTGCATGTTTGGTTCCGGTGTTGGCGACCAATAGTAGTTTGTCACGTGTTGAGGAGATTGATATTATGTGTGTGTTTCCTGATGTATTTCCAGATAATCATCCTGGACTTCCACCTGAGAGAGTCATGGAGTTCGTCATAAATTTGGAGCTGGGTACCCGTCCTATTGCTAAGGCGTCATATCGTATGGCCCCACGCGAGCTGGAGGAGCTGCGCACCGAATTAGACGAGTTGCTTCATGACGGATTTATTAGGCTGAGTTCTTCACTGTGGGGTGCTCCTGTGGTGTTTGTAAAGAAAAATGAAGGACCGATGAGGCTTTGCATCGATTATAGAGAGCTGAACATGGTGACCATCAAGAATAGGTATCCACTGCCGAGGATTAATGACTTATTTGATCAGTTTCGTGACAGCACTGTGTTTTCAAAGATTGATCTTCGTTCAGGCTACCATCAGTTGAGGATTCGTGAGACAGATATTCCACGAATAGATTTTGCACCCTCTGATTTCATGGACATGATGAACAGAGTGTTTAAGGACTTACTGGACCGTTTCATGGTTGTATTCATAAATAATGTTCTTGTATACTACCACAGTGCTGAAGAGAATGCCCAGCACTTGCATTTAGTTTTGTCTACTTTGAGGGAGCATAAGTTGTTTGCTAAGCTGAGCAAGTGTGAGTTTTAGTTACCTTAGGTTTCTTTATTGGGTCATGTGATAAATAAGGATGGAATTTCTATGCACCCTGAGAAGATAGATGTTGTTATGGATTGGAATAGACCTGCTACTCCCAAAGAGATAAGGAGCATCCTAGGGCTGGTTGGCTCTTTTAGAAGGTTTGTATATAATTTCTATACATTGTTTGCGCCTTTGACTAAACTGATGCTGAAGAACATAGCTTATGTTTTGAGTGATAAGGGCAAAGAGTCCTTTCAGGAATTGAAGATGAGATTATGCACTACTCCGATTTTGGCCTTGCCTTCTGAAGTGATAGAGTATGCTATGTTTGTCAACGCATCACAAGTTGGAATTGGTTGCATGTTGATGCAAGGAGGCAAAGTGATTGCGAATGGGTCATGACAATTAAAGACTCATGAAAGGAATTACCCTACACATGATCCAGAGTTCAAAACTATGATCTATGACTTCAAGTTATTGAGACATCTTTTATATGGCGATCTGTGCAAGAATTTTACTGATCATAAGAGTTTGAAGTACGTCTTCACTCAAAAGGAATTGAATTTGCCCCATCAGAGATGGTTAGAATATGTTGCAGATTATGATGTAGAGATTCAATACCATCAGGGCAAAGCTAATGTGGCAGTCGATGCCCCGAGTAGGAAGTCAGCGAAAATTTTCAACCTCTCTGTGTATTCACTGGTGGAAGAATTTCTTTTGATGTATATATCAGTGGGGAGGAGCAACTCGCCCAGTAGGTTAGAAGTATTAGATCCTTCATGGATTTCACTGACAACACTATATCAAAGGGATGACCCTGATTTGTTGCAATTTTATAATTGAACTGCGAAAGGGGAATTGTCGGATTTTTCAATTCATAATGTAGGTACCTTGATGTACCGTGATACAATTTGCATTCCCTAATTGAGGATATTCAAGTTAAGTTATGAGAGGAGTCTCATGGTTATAGTGTTGCATACCACCTCGGTTCTACTAAGATGTATCGAGATCTGAAGTAGATTGTCTGGTGGTATGGAATGAAGGGTGACATAGATAAATTTGTATCAGAATTTTTACTTACAAGTGAGTAAATGACAAACATGGAAGGCCTGGAGGCAAGTTGACGCCCTTAGAAATTCCGAGTTGGAAGTTGAGAGTATTTCGATGAATTTTATTACTGGATTGTCGAGATCTCCCCAAGGACACGGTTCCGTTTGGGTTATAGTGGATATATTGACAAAGTGTGCTAACTTCGTTCCATTCAAGATCGACTACTGCATGAAGAAAATAGCTGAATTATATTTGGATGAGGTCATCAGGTTACATGGAGTTCTTGTCAGTATTGTATCAAAGCGAGACTCCAAGTTTACGTCTAGCTTTTGGAAGAGTTTACATGAAGGGTTGGGTACCGATTTGAGGTATTCCACCGCCTATCATCCACAGACAAATGGCCAGATGGAGAGAATAAATCAGATCGTGGAATATATGATCAGATCTTATATTTTGGACCACGGAGGACCGTGAGATGAGCGTTCAAGATTGATGGAGTTTTCATACCATAATAGTTACCAAGAGAGAGTTCAGATGACAAAATTTGAGGCTTTGTATGGGAGACATTGCAGGACTCCCTTGTTTTGGGCCGAGGTTGGTGAGAGACTGTTATTGGGTCCGGAAGCATTAGAAGAGGTTGATATTTCTGTGTAGCATATTCGGGAGGAGTTTCGGATAGCATAAGAGCATTATGAAAAGAACGCCAATCGACATAGGACTGATTTGGAGTTTGCTGTTGGGGATATGATATTTCTTAAAGTTTCCTCGATGTCAGGCGTGAAGAGGTTTGGTAAGAACCATAAGTTGGACCCTAAGTATGTGTGACCTTTCAAGGTTGTTGAGCGGATTGGTGTATCAGCTTATAGCCTTGATTTGCTAACAAATTTTATAGGCGTGCATAATGTTTTCCATGGGAGTCAATTGCGGAAGTGTGTGTTGAGCGACAAGCAGATTCTTGATGTTGTGGCCCAGTTGGAGCCTAATCTTTCATATGTGGAAGTGCCTATTCGAGTGTTGGATACTCAGGATCGGGTATTGGAAAGGAAGACAGAACCTATTGTAAAGGTTTCGTGGAAGAACCAAGACGTGGAGAGCATGACTTGGGAGTTGGAGTCAGGTTTGAGAGAGGCTCATCCTCATCTGTTCTCCTGATATTTTTGGTGTGTGTTTCCCTAGTTAGCCAATGATTGCTTTTATTCTGTTATGGATTTGATCCTATTTATGTTAATTTTCGGGACGAAACTTCTTTTTAGGCGGGGTGGCTGTAACGCCCATGATTTTTCGGTATTTATTTTAATTCCCGTAGTAACTTATTTTTGCCATTCGTGCATTAAGTTAACGCGCAGTTAATGGGTGACGTTTGTTGTAGCACATGTTTGCCTAGTGGGTTTTCTTGTATAGTTGGTTTTTGGTTTGGTTGAGCACCTTCCCTCGCGAGTCGGGTATGTTTTGGTGACTCAGTGGAGTTTTTATAGGGATGTGGTGGCATTTTTGCCTTCGAGTGGTGTTTTTCCCAAGTTTGGGTTGTCGGATTTGGATTTCGACTTCCCTGTTAGATTCGTAGCATCAGTATTTAGCAACGGTGCGATTTTCATAAGATTCCGAGTTGTTTTGGATTTCGGATCATTTTGCGATTAATTAATATAAACTGTAATTTAATATTATATTATTATAATTAATTATATATGTATATAAATAGCCGGAATTAGGTCGCGTCTAATAGTCCTATTCATCGTCTTCCAAAACTGACGGCGGAAGCTTTCACAAAAACGGATGTAGTGGCGGACGGGCGTGCTTTCAGCCGATGGTTGAAGGAGCTCTGTTGGTTGGTTTCGCTAATAGAGTAGAGAATTGGAAAGCTCTCGGCAAGGGCTACGCGATCATGGTATGTTTTCCGCATTTCTCCAATTTTTGTGACTTAGGGTTTGAGGTTTTGACTCCTTTTCCCCTCCAAAGGCTTCAGTAATCGTTGCTAGGGTCTTTTCACGTCCGACCCTTGTCGTGGTGCAAGCAGGCAGATTTTCTTCGAAGGTTTAACGAAAGTGGATTTTCTCCCCAAGCTTGTTCATTTTCTAGCTTACCTTCTTCCTTTCTTCCTCCTCATTTAGGGAGTAGGAGTAGTATAGGTAAAGCCAAATAGAACCCCCCTAGGTTAAGACATGATTTCGGCCAAAACGATGAAAGCTAGGTTTGGCGGATTAAGGGATTTTCAGCGAGTATCACAGCACAGTTCATAGAGTGTAGGGTAGTAACTCGTCGAATATTCGTTTGGATCCTTTCTTCGAGTTTAGGTGAGTCGATTCGTCGGGTTTTCACTAAGTGAAATTCGGCATATATACTGTGTAGAATTTATTGAGTATGAATTAGTGTAGGAATTTGTTTAAGGCAGTTTCGTCGAGTATAAGGAAATAGACTTAGTGAAATTTGTCGTGTATGGGTTTAGTAGCTTAAGTCAGATTCATCGAGTAGGTGAGAGTTCGCCGAGTCAATTTCTTCGAGTATATAGGCTATTTCATTGAGTAACGATAGTGTGGTGTCGAGAGGAGCCTGATTCGTCAAGTATAGCCAAAGAATCGTCGAGTATATTGTATGTTTATTTGTGTCGAGTGGACAGTGAAGCTAAGGAAATTTCAGCATGTATCAGTGTAAATCGTCGAGTATCGCTAGTATTATTCGCCGAGTATAGTAGAATTCGTCGAATATCGTTATACGATTCGTCGAGTATCATTATAATTCAACGAGTATACTCGTCGAATTTGGTAAGGACATATTTTATTTTGCCATTTCGTGTAGGATTCATCGTGTATGGTCGTTAGATTGATTTTAGAGCATGTTTAGGTTTTTCTTTGTGGTTTTCTCCCTTCGTTGGAGATGTCTTGTGGTTTGGTTGTGGTTTTATGCGTATTGACGGTATGTTGGTGAGGTCGTGTGTAACACCCCAAAATCCAGAAATTGGAAAAAATTGGGTGACACGGCCTGAGACATGGGCGTGTCCCAGGGCATGTCCTTCCTAGGTGAACAGTCGACGAGTGGTCAACAAAATTTGGTCGACGATCATCGAGTGCTTAGGACACGGCCTGTGATACGGGCGTGTCACAGGGCGTGTCAGCGTGGTCGATGAACGCAACTTGAGCTGGGGCATGTCTGGTGTCGTGTATGGGCACACGGCCTAAGACACGGGCATGTCACAGGCCGTGTGAGTCTCGTGTTGATTTCAATTTTCTGTAGCCTGATGTACACGGCCACAGACATGGGCATGTCTCAAGGCGTGTCGGGTGACACGGCCTGTGACACAGGTATGTCACATGGGCGTGTACTGGACTAGATAAGTTGGTTGAGCACCGCTCTGGGAACACGGCCCGTCCGTGTCAGAGGTTGTGTCAGGCAAAAATTATGCTTTTGTTGCAAAATTGTGGCCGTCCGTTCCTTTAGCTGGGATCCAAGGGCTGAGCTGCCTCCCTGCTTCCTTAAGGTCGTGGATTGAGATGAAAGAACTCATTTCATACTTGGCTTTCATCTTTCTAAATCCTAGAGAGAGAAAGGGAGAGGAAGAAGGAGGAGGAGGAAAGGGGCTGGTCACTGGTGGTACTGCGATTTTCCGCCGAGAGATCCGAGGCCGGCGTTGCGGAGGAAAAGTTGTTAGGAGCTCATGACACCGAAGCGATCTTTGAGGGTAACGACCTTTCTTCCTATCTATGTGAAGGCTTCCTTTTGGCATATGCATATGATTCCCCGACCAGAGTGTGGTTTGTTGTGGGAGTCTTTGGGTTGATTCATGGAATCCCCAATTCGTTGGCATATAGATCCGGAATTGGAGAACGAAATATGCATGCAGTGTGAAGCCCATCTGGATAGTTTGGTCAGGATTGGTGATGTTGCATACAAACCAGAGAAGACTCCGCGATAAACGCGTAGTTTATGAGTCGATGGGTTGGACCTATGAAGGGAAGTAGCAGGAAGTACTGGAGTGGTGTCCAGAAAAATACCCGTAGAATGCTTGTGCTTTTGTGTTATACCTGTGAAGGGGAGTAACAGGATGTAATAGATTGGAAGTCCAGGAATTACCCTTTTGATGCTTGATGTTCTTGGGTGGTACCTGTGAAGAGAGTAACATGAAGTACTGGCGTGGTGAGCCAGGAAAGACCCTTGACATTGCGGAGTCATACCTGTGAAAGGGAGTAGCAGGAATTACTGGTGCGCCCAGGAAAGATCGGCAAATGTTGTGATATGAAATGGGTGTCAGAGACATAACCAGGCTTGAATGCCAGAACAGGATCGATGAGACCGACTCGCACCTTTTTATATCCGCGAGTACACCGTACTCCATGATGGCAAGGTGATTTGACCAACGGGGGTTGGAAAATCCTACATGCACTATGTCCGTCAGACGTGAGACTTGAAAGTGCGGTCTATTGGAGCGCATAGCAAAAGTCGTAGGCCTGCGTTCCATGACACAATGAGGGGCTACGGGCCAATCCCAGTGTGTTACGACTAGAACTCCGGCTGCACGCCATGGAGTGAAATGCTCAATATTTTACCGTTCGGTTGCGACCCTGATACAGTGATGGGCAACTGCTTCGCCGTTACACCTAGAATGTGCCTTGAGTGCACGAATCGTCGGGCCGGGCGGCTGACGGTTGTGATGGAATGTGTGCGTAAAAGCACATTTGTGATATATATATATATGCTTGTGAAATGCTATGCCTGCATGGAAGATTACCACTGCCCCGGGAAATGGGTATGTGTTGAAGTATTAGACCGGGCGGCCTTGCGGTCTTGTATGGCGGTTTGTTGACCGAGCGGTCTGGCGGTCTCACTCAGGAGCTTGGAGACCGGGCGGTCTGTCGGTCTCCCATCACGGCTTGTTCCTATCCTGTTGGAGTTGCCGAGCGGTTAACCCATCTGTCTAAACGCGCGGCCTGTACGGTCTCCGTTATTTCTAGCCGCTCAGCCCTGTACATGTTTAGTCCCACATTGTTTGTTTATACTCTCTCATATCTCCTCCATTCTATAAAAGGGAGGCCATACCTTTGTAAATGATATCTTTTTTGGATAATAAAATTTCAATTATTCAAAACTCTATCCGTTTGTTGTTGCATGTTCTCTACTTTTAACATGGTATCAGAGGACACGGTCTTTTCCTCCTGACTGTGTGCGCTCTCTGATTCTCTCGGCTTGTTTCTGCTTCACGCGACCTGTCTTCGCGGCTTGCCTTCTCTTCTGCCTGCTGCACTGTTCGCGCGGCTTGTTGCTTCTCTTCTCTAGCTGCTCTTCGTCGCCGCGACCTGTTTAGTTGTCACAGCGACCTGTTTCCTTCTAGCCGCCTGTTCTCCCCTAGCTGTGCGGCCTAATTCTATTCGCCCGGCTTGAGACTTCTTGTTTTCGCCGCTGCTTATTGCTTCCACTTCTCTTCTGTTCGCTCGGACTTTTTAGTACGCGCGACCTCTTCCCCTCTGTGCCTTGGTCTGCTTCCTGGTCGTTAGTGTTCGCGCGACTTCATCCCTCTAAACCGCTGCAGTTTCGCGCGGGTTGCTCTTCTTTTTCCTCTCCCTATGGCTTCTCTTCTTCTCGCACAGTTTCCTATGAATACTTCCGGTCTCACCACCCCCATTATCTCCACCACTCCCGCAGCTCCTCCTCCACCTACTCCTTCGGGCAACCTTGGCACGCTTTCTAAGCTTGTTGGCTCCAACTATCCCGATTGGAGCGTTTCTTCAACCTTTCTTCTTCGCTCTCAGCGCAAGCGTCACCACCTCACCGATGACCCACCTCCTCGTACATCGCCTGAATTTGATGACTGGGATGCGAGTGATGCCCTTGTCTGCACTTGGCTCGCCAACAGCCTCTCTGATGAGTGCCTTCCCGTCATTCGCCATGATGAGACGGTCAAGGCCGCCTGGCTTCACCTTGCTGCTCTCTATTCGAAGGGGGGCCAGACGTCCCACATTTATACTCTGTATGCGGACATCTTTGCCCGCCCCTCCATGTCTCCTGCTGCGGCTTACCAGCAAGTTCAGGATCTTGGCGCCGAGATCCTCCAGAATCGTCCCTTCTCCGCGGACTTGGCTGACCAGCACAAACACTTCCAGGAACTCCTGGTTGTTTGTTATCTTCTCCGTCTTCCCGATTCCTATGATATGATCCGCCAGCAGATCTTGGGTGAGGCGGAATCTCCTACTTTGGATGCCACTGCGGCTCGCATTGCCGCTGTTACTTCGCTGCTCCAACGTCCTCTGTTGGCCTCCCCCCTTCCCAGGACTCCTATGCTCACCAGGCTCAGCGGGGGGGGGGGGGGGGGGGGTGCGGGCTCCTAGTAGCCGCAGCCACTCCGGCGGGTGTGGTTCGTCCAAGTTCCTCTGCTCTTACTATGGTCGTACCGGCCACTCTGTTGACCGCTGCTGGCAGAAACATCCTCGTCTTCGCCCTTCTGGTGATGCTCCTTCCTCGACCTCTGCCTCCTCTCGGCCGCCTGCCTCTGTGGCCACGACTTCAGGTAGTGCCCACGTTGTTACCCAAGGTAAATGGCTGATTGACTCGGGTGCTACAAAACAAATGACTGGCAACCCTCATTGTTTCTCTCTCCTTGAAACGCATGACCTCCTACCCCTGGTTCGTGTGGCGGATGGTTCACCGTCCCCGGCGCTCGAGACGGGCATGGTTCAAGTCACCCCGTCACTTTGCTTGGAGGACACTCTCTATGTCCCGAAGTTCCCGTGAAATTTATTATCTGTTACCACTTTATGCCGACAACTACAGTACTCTGTCTTATTCACTCCCCATTCTTGTTCTTTTCAGGACCCGAGGACCCAGTGGACGATTGCTACTGGGACTGAGAGCATCGGCCTCTATTTCCTTAACGACGTTTCTGCTCTGTCCGACTAATCCTCCTCTACAGATCTGCTTCAATGGCATCTTTGCCTTGGACATCCTCCTCCTTGGATTCTTCGACAGCTTCTACCCCACTTACCTCTGACCAGTCCTCCGCTCAACTGTGATGTGTGTCAGCTTGGCAAACATCATCGCTCCTCCTTCCCACCGAAGCAAGGTCGTGGCTCCTCTCACCCGTTTAATCTCATTCATTCTGATGTCTGGGGTCCTGCTCCTACCCTCACTGCTAGTCGGGGTAGTTCCTATTTTGTCACTTTTATAGATGATTTTTCACGATGTACTTGGGTGTATCTCTTAAAAGATCGCTCTGAACTCTTTTCTGTTTGGCAATCATTTTATTTTATGATTAAGAATCAGTTTGGCATCTCTATTAAAGTTTTACGCTCTGATAATGCTAAGGAATATCTTAATCATGAGTTCTCCTCCTTCTTTCAACAACATGGTCTTCTTCATCAAACCACGTGTGTTTACACCTCCCAGCAGAATGGGGTGGCGGAGCGTAAAAACCGTCACCTCCTTGATGTTGCTCGCACTCTCATGACGCAGATGCAAGTACCTCGCTCCTACTGGGACTACGCTGTGATCCTCGCATGCTATCTCATCAATCGTCTTCCCTCCACGGTTCTCCACGGTCAGACCCCCTTCTCCATTCTCTACCCCTGCAAGGAACCTTTTCCTCTCCCTCTCCGTGTCTTTGGTTGTACGGCTTTCATTTACGCTCCCTCCGCTACCCGCGACAAGCTTTCCCCCCGTTCCACCCAGTGTGTCTTTTTGGGGTACTCTACCACTCAAAAAGGCTATTGCTGTTTTGACCCCCTTCTCCGCAAGCAATTTGTCTCCGCGGATGTGACATTTTTCGAGAATGCTTCCTACTTCTCTCCTACCTCCTCTCTTCCTCCAGATGTCTCTACTTCTCCACCGCCTCTCTCCGTTCCCTCCACGCCTCTCGACATCTCCCCCCTTCCGTCCTCTCCTCCACCGTCTCCTTCCATGTCCGTGTAACAACCCCATCCGTTCATATGGTATATTCTAGAAGGTCCGGCCGGCGCCCCACAGTATATATCACAAAACAGGCGGTGAAGGTACAGGATGATACCAGAGTAGCGCATCGCACCTATCACAAATCATTCTAGCGGAAGCCTAGACTACAACTTGAACTCCTCATGAATGTCCAAATATAAAACTCCACATTTTATACAATATAGGAATGTCTTACAAGAAGTACAAAGTGTTGGCCTTATGGCCTTTACAGGGCTTTCACACAGTGGCCTAAAACAATTGGCGCGCAGACCGGCCACTCGAAAAGAAAACACACAACAACATCGAGCCTTCGAGGGCTCGCAATAGTAGCAGCAACAGCAGCAGGAACATCAACCTCTATGCGTCCCGCTCGGCTCTCCAGCACCTGTACAGGGACAATCCACCCAACGGTGGCAAACAAAAGCAACGGTCAGTGTTCAGCTGACCAAATTATAACGACCCTACCCCTTCTCTCGGGGCAGCGGTACTTCCCTGCAAGCATAGCAAATCACAAGGATGGCAATATATAGATATCATCAAAATGTGCTTTCACGCACACAAGCCATCACAACCATTCGCCACCCGGCCCAACGGTCCGTGCACTCAGGGCACATTCTTGGTGTTCTGGCAAAGCTCTTGCCCACCACCGTATTCGGGTCACAACCCAACGGTAAATCTCTTGAGCATTCACTCCATGGCGTGCAGTCGGAGTTAGTCTTCCTACACCGGGATGGCCCGTAGCCCCCCATTGTGTCATGGCGCGCAGGCCGAAGACTCTTGCTATGCGCTCCAACAGACCGCACCTTTTGGTCTCACGTCGGACGGACATAGCGCAGGTCGGATCCTCCACCCCCCGTTGCTCAAATCGCCTTGCCTTCTCCAAGTACAGCGTACAGTGGGTCCTTAGTGGCCCTATGGACAACCCCAGGAGTTAGGGATGTTGTGGTAGGGTCATGGGATCAAGGTGTAGCCCTAAAGTCAGACCTTAGATCTAATTGTTGAGTATGAGTTACATGCAGACCAAGGTGATTTTCACCTTGGCCTTGTTCACTTGGTCCTTTGAGCTTCTGATGGTTTTTTCATGACCTAGTCTTGACAAAAGAAAATCCTAGGGGTCTAGTTGTTTAAGGGATGTTACAAATCCCAATATATAAAAAATAAAATTTCGTCCCCGAAATTAAGGTTAAGCCTATGGGGGTTTCTACTGAAATAAATAAAACTTGTAACATCCCTAAGATTTAAGGTATACCTGATTCGAAGAGCTCCGGGTTCTTTTGTTGCATCTATTCCTGTGGCTCCCATGTATGCTCCTCCTACCCATTGTTTCTCCACAAAACCTTAACTAGCGGGACCCTCTTGCGTCGCAAGACCTGCACTGCCGTGTCGTCGATCCTGATCAACTCCAAGCTAATGGATCGGTCTGAGGCCACCGGACCGTCGGCTATGGAAATCAGCTGCTCAGGGCATAGTAGAGCCCTCCGTAGTGAGGAGACATGGATGACGTCATGCAATCCCGCTAATTCTGGCAGCAGCTCTAGTCTATAAGCCAAGGAGCCAACCCGCTCCAGGATCCTATAGGGCCCCATATATCTCAGACTGAGCCTATTCCGCCCGCAAACCCGCGAGACCCCATGCATCGGCAGTATCTTCAAGAAGACCCGGTCTCCCACTTGGAACTCCACCTGACGATGCCTCTCATCGTAATATTTGGCCTGCCTGCTCTGGGCTTCCAGCATCCTATCCCGGATCAACCTAACCTGAGCATCAGTATCCTCCACAAACTCCGAGCCGAGTGCTTTTGGATCCTCATCCTAGATGCATGACAGTGGAATCTTGCACCTCCGTACGAGGGTGGAGAGCTGTGTTGAATGTCGACCGAGAGCCCAAATAAGCCCGGACTGATCTTCTCTCCTTAGACGTATACTATCCATCCTGATTCGACACGACCATCTTGAGCACATCATGATAACGAACCACTACTACCAAATCTCATGAAACACCAACATGTGCTTTCTTCTGGATTGGGGTGACCCCAGCTACCTCTGTCAATCTATCCTCGATGTTGCAATTAAAATTGTGCCCGGAGTGGGGATGTGGTAACCTGTATGTGAAATTCATAATTATACCCTCGAACTTCTGCTCTAACTCGGGCAGTGACTGTAGTAGTTCACAAAAACCTTTGCACTTGTCCTTCACCAGCGGACAAATTCACTATACATCACAAAATCCATGACGTCTTTCTTTATTCCAGGGAAATACACGTTCTGTTGAACACAATTCTCTTCCGGTACTTTGAGTTCTTGTAACCGTGACTATAATGTCATCAAACGTATATATTCTGGTCCTTGATGATATCTGAGTCAAGCTTGCAGAGTCGTACCTAAGATATACGTCTTCGATATATTGTTTGCTAATTTGTTTCAAATTTCCTAGTGTTAACACACTTCTAATGTTACAACACAGCAATTCAGTCATAAATTTCCAAATATCCTGAACCTTACTACCCGTCATCAAATTCACATGGAATCTTATAATGGTTAAGTCTCGTAATTACTCTTCTTTATTACCATGGCGTTGTCCAAGTATCATCGGTTTACTTCAATTTCACTATATCCCGACGCAATGTTTTCTAGAAGAGGTCTAAGGGAAACCCAAATCTGAAACCACTTTGCCCAATAAACAAAATACAAGTCCCCAATAAACAAAAGATAAGCCCCTACCTACCTTGGGCTAAGTATCTTTGATATTACATATTATATCTGTCCTGAAACTTGTCGATATACCCCATACTTTAAACCCTCTAAGTCATATTTATGACAACCTTATCAGGGCCAAAATGTTCCTAATCCCAACTGGATCACTTCTGAACTTGAATTCCTATCCAACCCTTGGTTTTTGTCTTGGTGGTTGTCTCCAGGTAATCTGGTTAATGGTACGAGGGTTGAGACAAGGTGTCTTCTGCCATTCTGCTAATAGATTATTGGCCTCAATTCTCCTTAAGCCCGTCCTACCAGTTTGAGTAATCCTTGATATGGACCGTAGGGCCACCTGAGTTTATGGCTTAGGTAGCCATTCTCGTGTAATACTCCTTCTTTATTCTCTTTGGGTATCTCCTTACCTTAACCAAGTTCATACCCAAGGTCTATTTCAGACTAGGGCATACTAAAATTTGTTGTGGTTAGTCATGTCTCCTAGTGGATTGAGTCTAACTCATTGACTAGAGGATTATAAGATGAGATATTCGCAGTCGGAGGTGCTCCCTGCTGGGGGCAGGGTTTGTTGCAGGCTATAAAGAAGAATTCCAATTGTTAGCTAGCGTACAAATGGAATAAGAGAAGGAGAAAAATGGACTTCTACATGTGATTTCCCTTTTGGGCACACCACTGCTTCCGCTGCTAGTTTGTCCGCAAACTAAGCTCGCGTGGGGGTGGCCTAAGGTTTTTGTGGACTACTTC
Source organism: Platanthera guangdongensis (assembly GCA_039583875.1). NCBI lineage: Eukaryota > Viridiplantae > Streptophyta > Magnoliopsida > Asparagales > Orchidaceae > Platanthera > Platanthera guangdongensis. Next base: position 36,362,238 of record CM077165.1, on the reverse strand, counting down.
TCTTTCGATCGAGGTTTGCTCTGATACCACTTGTAAGACCCCATTTTTTTCTTTTGAAAACCCCGGGGTCGTATGCCCAGGACCGCCGTTTTGCGGTGGCCCCGACACTCGGGAAAGCTGCCACTACAAAACATCGATTCTGCCGGCCTTTTCGATCACCAAAGAGAAAGAAACATAACATAGTTTTGATAAAACTAAGTCCACCATCACATGTAACATATGTAAATGAAATCACATCGAGCCCATATATAATAGAGAGTACTGAAAAGTAACAAAACTGGAAATATAAACGGGCTTAAGCCCGGTACATCAGATCCTCATTACAATCACTCGCAGAAGCTATAATAAATACTAATCACTCATGGAGCTGGTCACTGGTGCTCCGGTACTACACTGGCCCACCTCCATGTGCACCATACTCCACTGGTGCTGGTCCTTGAGCTGCTGGTCCCTGTCTCCCATCCGGAGCCCCTGTAATATTGTGGTCCGAAAATGATTAGTCATAAATACTAAGCCCTATCATCCCCTACCCCTCCCCCCATGGCTCCTAGGCATCGAGCGGGGAGGAGGAAAGGGAAGCTACAAAGGTGGAGAGTACAAAGTGGCAGGTGACAGCGGAACTAGTCTAGCAGTTATTTATATTGTATAAACGGCTAAGTATGAAAGGTACAAGCTAGCGGTTCTATAATAGTATGCAGTAAGGTAAACAAGTGGAGTAAGCAGCATTAGAAGATAAAATAAGAAATAAGTAAGCTTAACTTATATGAATTCCCATACAAACATATAAGTTAAGGGGTCTTTTGCAAGGCTCTCATCGTATAAAAAGTCTCAGACCAATTTATACGTTGGGGTGTCGGTTGTATGCAAGTATGCAATGTCATGATTCATGCAAGTGAAACTCACGCACGTGACTCTATGCGCACAGACCTATAGTTCCCCCTATTTGGGTAGCTCGCTTCACTCCTAGGAACCTCCGTAGTGGAAAACGGAGACAGTGGGTCGGGCCCCCCACTCCTAGGCGGGTACTCACACTACCAGGCCTAGCACTCTCGTACGCCTCTAGAAGAACAGAACCTAGAGTATCCACATACTAATGCTAGCCATAACAACCCGACTTTCATTGGCTAAGTGTCCCACACCGCCGAGTCAACGTATCGATGTCGGTGTGAATGACCATCCGATACTGAAGACCCACCACCTTATTTTGTATCCAAAACCTTTTGAGCCACTAGCTCCCCGGAATATTTGTCTGTGCATCTACCTTCTGAACGAACCGTCCGGATGGGAATCAAAACAACCTAATAAACCTCCTGAGCTACCGGGGTGTGTGAATGAGTAATGTTGATGCACGAAAACGGACAGGGAGTCGGGCACCACCAGCTAACGGTTCGAACACCGGGGAATAGGGAAGGAAAGGAGGAGACTGTCGACCAATCGGTTACTAGCGGTCGCAGCTAAAGGACCGGAAAAGGGGGCCGCTGGCAGCGGCAACAGCAGAGTTCACCCGCCGCGGCTTAAATGCCACTCTTGCGGCGGGCTTTCCTTTACTTAAAATGAGAAATAGTTACACGAAAGGGAAAAAAGGAAGCCGGCCTGACTACAAGCCGCAAAACACTAGACTTGAGACCGCAGCTCTTAACAGACGAGCTCCTGGATCCCAGTCAGCGTGTCTTGGGGAGTGCACCCTCCCCCTATTTATAGGCTCGGGGGCCTGCCCAAGCGGTCAGGGCTAAAGTTACCGGCTGCCCGGGGTACAGGAGAACCGGGCAGAGGTGAGGGGAAGCAAAAGAGAAAGAAAAAAGAAAGGAGGGAAGCCGCGCGGCCTGTCGGATTCCTCCTGGCGAGCTGACGGCTGGGTCCTGGAGCCTTGTCGCTGAGCAGGGGCGGCGTTCGCAGCGGCCTGACATGGAGCCCGCCCGGCTTGGGAGGCTTGGCGGCTTGAATAAGCAGGCCGCCCGGTCTGGAAAGCTGCGCGGGCAGGTCGCGGATTCCGAGCTTATCATAATCCCCGCACATTTTTAAGTTTCCAAAAAACTTCGAAAATGTAGAACTAAGCCGGAGACCACGACTACCTCATCGTCATCTATAAAATCCCCTGGTCCTTGTCATTCTTCAAGATTCCTGCCGAGCCACGGGTCGCTACTCGCCACTCGCGGTCAGCATTTTGCAAGCCGACGTGTTCGGTTCCCTGAAACGGCAGAAGGAAAGGCGGGAAACCCTTGAAGAAAGGATGAAGAGGAAGATGAGGAAGTTGCACGCCAGAAATCGGAATATTTCCGAAAAGACCGGCGCGGACAGTCTTCAACACAGGCCGCACGAGAAGGAGGTACCCGAGAACTCGCCTACACCGGATTACAAGCCAAGCGAACTAGAGAATACGCCTGCGGTTAGCGACTCGCTCAGCGAGCTCCTGAAGGGCATGGAGACCCTCCAGCGGCAAGAGGCGCTATTGTCGACTCCAGCGGCCTCTGAGGAGGTTGACCGCCCTGATATCCAGGTTATTGGGGAGAAGCCTGGCGAACCGGCTTCCGCGGCTTCAGAAGGAGCCGAGAAACTGAAGCTTCGCGAGAAGATGGAGGAGATGAAGAAACTGATCGCCGAGAAGCCGGTGGCGACCACACTTCCATTGCTGCAAGGTAAACACCGAGGCGTTAGATGAATTATTAAATTCTACAAGTCGCGGTCAAGGAAGAAGGGGGCGAATATAATATTGAATCTGCAGGCCAGCTTTTTCCTGACCACGGCTCAACTGAAAAGCCGAGCTAAGGAAGCCGAGCGGCTATGGAAAGAAAAGCTAAAGAGGATAGATCCTGAACGGCTCCGGCGGCCAGTGATTAAAATCCAAACCACGGCCTCTGGAGGAGATAAACATCAAACCGGCGGTCTTATCCAACCGATTTCCTTGCTAGAACCTCGCAACAATCCGGCTGAACCTGACTGCGGTTTCTCTTCTGCAGGTGTACCGGAAACCGCGATGAAACCGGGCGACTTGACGTCGTTTTTGTCTATATTGCCACCGCCTCCGCCTCCAAGTGTCTGCGAGAAGTAGATGGCCGACTTCCAGAAGGACGTCGGCACGCTGCAGGCGGCTTTGGACGCGGCTACCGAAACCCTTCGGATTAAAGATGAACAGCAGCGGGTTGCCCAGGAGGCCTCGGAAAAAAGGATCCAAGAGTTGCAAACCATCCTGGAGCAAGAGACCACAAGGTTGCAGACTGCGCTTGAGCAGGAGACCATGAGGCTGAAGTCAGCGATGGAGCAAGAGACTGCTAGGCTCCAGACCACGAGGGAAGAAGATACCGCCAGGCTCCAGATCGCGATGGAAAACGCGGAGGCGAAGATTGCTGAGATGCAGGTCGCCTTGGAGCAGGAAAGGATGGAGAAGTACTTGCTGATGGCCGCGCGGCTGGAATGAGACAGAGAAGAGATCCCACACGCTGAAGGCGGCGAGAACCAAGACTTGCCAGCGGAGACCGGCGGAGAACAGCGGCCTGCTCTACCAACTTCTGGAGAGTTGCCGGGTACTGGCCGCCCGGCCTCTGGCGAGACTTCAAATCCACCGGAGGCCGCGGCGCCTAGACAGGTCGCAGTTCCAAGCGGGCTCGGGGGTCAGGGGATCCCAATGATCCCATTTGCGAGAGTGGAACGCGACACTGCGCGGGTTCATCGGTCTCTACATGCGCTTCATAATCTGGTTAGCCAGGTGTACGTTGCGATTGTGCAGACCGGTGAACAGGTCGCGCACATAGGACGAGATAGGCCGGAGGACGACAAGAGATCGTGAGCGACTTGAGAGAACTAAGCCGCGCGGACAATTGAATATTATGTTGTAATATATATTTTTTTCTCTGGATGTTTAATTATTTGATTGTTGTAGACTGCGGTATTTCATTATGCTGCGAACTGAATGCGGCTTATGCGGTTTGTATTTATAATCCACATGCCTGCTGCTTTGTTCGGAAAAACTTAAGTATAGGATAGTAGCCGAGCGGTCTCACGAACAGAGCGCCGGCTTGAATATTTGATGACCACATGATTCGCCATAGAATTATTCTAAGTGCAGGTATATAGCCGTGCGGACTGACGGACTACACTGCGGCTTGGCCATTAAGCTGATCTGTACTTCCAGCGGGCTTAGGCCGCGCGGCGTGACGATTAGCCGCGATTTGACGTTGGGCACTGTAGCTTCACAGATTTTCTATAAATAGCGCTGACCACGGAGATTTCATCACAAATCAAAAAGGATGCGGGCTAAGTCCAAGTCGTCGCGGTCTGACAAGGCCACTGCGGTTAGGACAGACGCGGCCTCCGCTTTCCACTCTGCTGATCACAAAGAATGCCGGCTTACAAAAGCCGAGCTGGAGGATTTCGTGGAGAAGCACATGCGGCTTCCCCAACAGGACGAGCGGATTAACTCCTCGCACACAAATCAGATAGCGGTCCCGATCGACCACTTTGACTGCGGCTTCAGCTTCCCGGTCATGCTGGAGGCCGTAGCGGTCTTCGACCACTACGGAGTTGTGCCCGGACAACTACCTCCAAACTCGATAGCCGCCATATAGAGCTTTATTTCCTACCTGAGGTCGGAAAGAGTCTGCTTCTCTATGAGGCTCTTCCGTGAATGCTTTTCAGTGCGGTGCATCCCGGACTCCGGGACAAAGATCTTTCGGGGGCACCTCTACTTTGGCTGCAGGGGGCTGAAGATAGTAAACTTGGCGAACAAAATCGCGAACTGGTCCGAGCGGTTTCTCATCTTCGAGGGAAACCTGGGGTTGCTGCCAGTCGACCCCCAGATCCGCGAAGAGGCCGCCTTTGGCAGCAGCGGCTTGGACGGCGTCGAGAAGGAGATTTACAACTTCTTCAAAGGCGAGCGGCTTGATGTAAACCACTACATCCTGCTGTTGCCGTCGCTAGTGGGAATCGAAGCGGAAGACAGTTGTTGAAGTATTAGACCGGGCGGCTTAGCGGTCTGATCCAGCGGTTTGTTAACCGAGCGGTCTGGCGGTCTATCTGGTGCCTGGAGACCGGGCGGTCTATCGGTCTACCTCTGCGGCCTGTTCTATCCTGCTGGAGTTGCCGAGCGGTTAGCCCATCTGTCTAACCGCGCGGCCTATGCGGTCTCCATTATTCTAGCCGCCCAGTACTGTAAATGTTTAGTCCCACATTGTTTGTATACTCTCTTTCTTATCTCCTCCATTCTATATAAGGGAGGCCATACCTTTGTAAATGATATCTTTTTTGGATAATAAAATTTCAATTATTCAAAAGTTTATTCGCTTGTCTTCTACTTTTCGCTTCTTTTCTCTACTTTCTAACATGGTATCAGAGCACACGGTCATTTCCCTCTGATTCTGTGCGCTCTCTGTTGTTCGCGGCTTGTTTTCCGCATTCTGTGACTTGCTTCGCGACTTGGCTTCTCTCTGTCCGCACGGCTTGTTTCTATCCGCGCGGCTTGTTTCTGTCCGCTGCCCTGTTCGCGCGGCTTGCTTCTTCTTCTCTTCTCCTACTGCTCTTTGTCGCAGCGACCTATTTCCTTGTCGCCGCGCTCCTTGTTCTTTCCTCCCGCTCCGACTTCCTAGTCGTTGCGGTCTGTGCCTATCCGCGTGTGTTGTCTCTCTACTCGCGGCTTGCTGCTGTGATCTGCCTGACCGTGCGGGTTGTTCCTTTCTCACCCGCATCTTGGTCGCGGTCATCAGCTCTTCTCCTCTCTTCTGTTCGCTCGGCCTTTTTAGTCCGCGCGACCTCTTCCCCGCTGTGACTTTGACCGCCTTCTCGCCGCTGCTGTGATCTGCCTGACCGTGCGGGTTATTACTTTCTTACCCGCATCTTGGTCGCGGTCACCTGCTCTTCTCCTCTCTGCTGTTCGCTCGGCCTTTTCAGTCCGCGCGACCTCTTCCCCCTGTGCCTTTGCCTGTTTCAAGCCGCTACTGTTCGCGCGGCTTCGTCTGCTTTCTAACCGCTTCAGTTCGCGCGGCTTCTTCTGCTTGCCTGGTTCTATGACTACCTCTGGTCTCACCACTACTCCTACAGCTCCTTCTCCTCCTCCTCCTTCGGGCAACCTTGGCACTCTGTCCAAGCTTGTTGGCTCCAACTATCCCGATTGGAGTGTTTCTTTCACCTTTCTCCTTCGTTCTCAACGCAAGCGTCATCACCTCACCGATGACCCTCCTCCTCGCACCTCTCCTGAGTTTGATGACTGGGATGCGAGTGATGCTCTTGTTCGCACCTGGCTGGCCAACAGCCTTTCTGATGAGTGTCTTCCCGTCATTCGCCATGATGAGACGGTCAAGGCCGCATGGCTTCACCTCGCTGCTCTCTATTCTAAGGGGGGCCATACGTCCCGCATTTATACTCTCTATGCGGACCTCTTCGCCCGCCCTTCCATGTCCCCAGCTGCGGCTTATCAGCAGGTTCAGGCTCTTGGGGCTGAAATCCTCCAGAATCGCCCCTTCTCCGCGGACTTGGCCGACCAGCACAAACACTGCCAGGAACTCCTGGTTGTTTGTTATCTTCTTCGTCTTCCCGACTCTTATGATATGATCCGCCAGCAGATCTTGGGTGAGGCGGAATCTCCTACTTTGGATGCCACTGCGGCTCGCATTGCCGCCGTTACTTCGCTCCTCCAGCGGCCTCTGTTGGCCTCCCCCCTTCCCAGGACTCCTTTGCTCACCAAGCTCAGCGGGGGGGCCCTAGTGGCCGTGGCTCCTCTGGCGGACGGGGTTCCTCCCGGTTCTTCTGCTCTCACTGTGGTCGTACTGGCCATACTGTTGACCGCTGCTGGCAGAAACATCCTCATCTTCACCCTTCCGGTGATGCTCCTTCTTCGGCCTCCGCCTCTTCTAGGCCGTCTGCCTCTGTGGCCACGACGTCAGGTAGTGCCCACGTCGTTACCCAAGGTAAATGGCTGATTGACTCCGGTGCCACCAATCATATGACGGGCAACCCTCATTGCTTCTCCCGTCTTGAGACCCATGACCGCTTACCCCCAGTTCGTGTGGCGGATGGTTCCCCGTCTCCGGTTCATGGGACGGGCATGGTTCAACTCACTCCTTCGCTTTGCTTGGAGGATACCCTCTATGTCCCGAAGTTCCCGTGCAATTTGTTATCAGTTACTACTTTATGCCGGCAACTTCAGTGCTCCGTTTTATTCACTCCCACTACTTGTTCTTTTCAGGACCCGAGGACCCAGCGGACGATTGCTACTGGGACTGAGAGCGGCGGCCTCTACTTCCTCGACGATGTTTCAGCTCTTTCTGCCTACTCCTCCTCCACCGATCTCCTTCAGTGGCATCTTCGTCTTGGACATCCTCCTCCTCGGCTCATTCGTCAGCTTCTGCCCCACTTACCTCCCACCAGTTCTCCGCTCAACTGTGATGCGTGTCAGCTTGGCAAACATCATCGCTCCTCCTTCCCACCGAAGCAAGGTCGTGGCTCCTCTCGCATTTTTGATCTTATTCATTCTGATGTATGGGGTCCTGCTCCTACCCTCACAGTTGGTAGGGGCAGTTCCTATTTTGTCACTTTTATCGATGATTTTACTCGATGTACCTGGGTGTATCTATTAAAGGATCGCTCTGAGCTATTTTCTGTTTGGCAATCTTTTTACTTTATGATTAAGACTCAATTTTCTATTTCTATTAAGGTCTTACGTTCTGATAATGCCAAGGAATATCTGTCTCATGAGTTCTCCGCGTTCTTTCACCAACACGGCCTCATTCATCAAACGACTTGTGTTTACACCTCCCAACAGAATGGGGTGGCGGAGCGTAAAAACTGTCACCTGCTTGATGTTGCGCGTACTCTCATGACGCAGATGCACGTCCCTCGCTCCTACTGGGGCTACGCTGTGCTTCTCGCTTGCTATCTCATCAATCACATTCCCTCCACGGTCCTCCACGGCCGGACTCCCTTCTCCCTTCTCTACCCCCACCAGGAACCTTTTCCTCTTCCTCTCCGTGTCTTTGGCTGTACGGCCTTTGTTCACGCTCCCTCCGCTACCCGCGACAAGCTTTCCCCCCGTTCCACCAAGTGTGTCTTTTTGGGGTACTCTACCACTCAAAAAGGCTATTGCTGCTTTGACCCCCTTCTCCGCAAGCAGTTTGTCTCCGCAGATGTGACTTTTTTCGAAAATGCTTCCTATTTCTCTCCTTCCTCTTCTCTTCCTTCTCTTCCTTCTGATATCTTCGTTTCTTCCACACCTCTTCACGTTTTCCCACCTTCGTCTCCTGCTCCACCCACTCCTTCCCAGTCCGTCTCCCCACCCACCCCTCCACCCTCCTCTCCGCTGCCGTCTCTCTCTAGTCCCGGGCCAGCCTTCTCCGCCACGGACGCTCCGGTCGCTGACGCTCCTGTCGCCGACGCTCCCGATGATCTGGATGTTCCCATTGCCCTTCGCAAAGGGGTGCGGGCGTGTACTCAACACCCGCTCACGGCTGTTGTTTCTTATGATCAGCTTTCTCCTTCTCGCTGGTCGTTTGCCTTGGCTATCTCTGCTACTTCTACTCCCCGTACCTACCAGGAGGCTCTCGCTCTCCCTCATTGGAAGTCTGCCATGGATGAGGAGATGGCTACTCTTACTGAACGGGGTACCTGGACTCTGGTTCCTCCTCCCGTGGGCACTGATGTGGTTGGCTGTCGCTGGGTCTTTGTTGTGAAGTTTCGCCCCGATGGCACTGTGGATCGCTACAAAGCCCGGCTGGTGGCCAAGGGCTTTACTCAGACTTATGGCGTTGATTACTTTGATACCTTCTCTCCGGTTGCTCGCCTCAGCACAATCCGGGTTCTCTTTTCTGTGGCCGTTAACCGGGCTTGGGCTATTTCCCAGCTTGATGTGAAGAATGCCTTTCTCTATGGCGATCTTCAGGAGGACGTCTATATGGAGCAACCTCCTGGGTATGTTGCTCAGGGGGAGACACGTGTCTGTCATTTGAAGAAGGCCATTTATGGCCTAAAGCAGAGCCCTCGGGCATGGTTCGAAAAATTCAGTGGTATTGTGGCAACCATCGGCTTTCAAAGGAGTTCGGCCGATCACTCCTTGTTCATTCGCAAAACGGCCTCGGGACTGGTGGTTTTAGCCGTATATGTGGATGATATTCTCCTTACTGGTGATGACCAAGATGGGGTGGACTTGACGAAGAAGCACCTCCGTCAGCACTTGGTCACGAAGGATATGGGCTCTCCAAAATACTTTTTGGGGATAGAAATCTCTCGGAAGCCTGACTCCTTGGTTCTCTCTCAACGGAAGTATGCCCTTGATCTTCTTCAAGAAGCAGGCTTGACAGGTGCCAAACCAGCTCATCTTCCCATGGCTGTTGGAGAGGACAAAACGTGGACGGATGAATCGCCTCCTCTATCTGATGTCACACGGTACAGACGTTTGGTAGGCAAACTCATCTATCTCACGGTGACTAGACCCGACATCGCCTACACTGTAGGAAAGGTCAGTCAGTTTATGCAAGCTCCCAGGGAGTGTCATCTTCAGTCCGCCCTGAAGATTTTAGAGTATATCAAAGCAGCACCGGGCAGAGGGTTACTCTTCCAGAAGAATGGCCATCTGAGGGTTGAGGCCTACTCAGATTCCAGTTACGCAGATGACAAAGGCGATCGTAAATCCACGTCAGGTTTTTGTACCTTTGTTGGAGGTAATCTCGTAAGTTGGAAGAGCAAGAAACAGTCTGTTGTTTCCAGATCCAGTGCCGAAGCAGAATACCGGAGTATGGCGTCAACTACGTGTGAGTTAAAGTGGTTGCGGGCTCTCATGCTTGACCTGGGCGAGGTATATGATTGTCCTCTCCCTATGTTCTATGACAACAAGGCCGCTATACACATATCCAGGAATCCGGTCTTTCATGAGAGAACGAAGCATATAGAGGTTGACTGTCACTTCATTCGGGAGGAGATTTTGAAGAAACAGATTTGTACTCCTTTTGTCACCTCTGATAAGGAGTTGGCAGATATCTTCACCAAGCCGGTTTCTACTTCCTTCTTCCGCATTTGTGACAAGCTGGGCATGATTGATATCTATGCTCCAGCTTGAGGGGGAGTGTTGAAGTATTAGACCGGGCGGCTTAGCGGTCTGATCCAGCGGTTTGTTAACCGAGCGGTCTGGCGGTCTATCTGGTGCCTGGAGACCGGGCGGTCTATCGGTCTACCTCTGCGGCCTGTTCTATCCTGCTGGAGTTGCCGAGCGGTTAGCCCATCTGTCTAACCGCGCGGCCTATGCGGTCTCCATTATTCTAGCCGCCCAGTACTGTAAATGTTTAGTCCCACATTGTTTGTATACTCACTTTCTTATCTCCTCCATTCTATATAAGGGAGGCCATACCTTTGTAAATGATATCTTTTTTGGATAATAAAATTTCAATTATTCAAAAGTTTATTCGCTTGTCTTCTACTTTTCGCTTCTTTTCTCTACTTTCTAACAACAGTAAGCTCCAAGCCGGCCTACCTGATTTCTTAGCCGCGCGGCCTGAAATGTAACTTTGTCTTTATCTTTGCAGCTGCTGTGGCGGTCCCGCTGAACAAGCCGCAAACTCCTGGCGGCCTGACTCTCACTCAAAGAGAGAAGAGTGCGAGGCGTGCCAAGCCGGCGCGGGTTGTGGAGGAGGAGGAGTCGGCCTCCTCTGGAGAGTTTATGCTGCAAGGAACTGGCAGCAGCCTGAAGGACCTTCACGGCGATCCGGCCTTGCAGTGGAGTCCGGACGGCAAATCAGTGACGATCTCCACCACCCTCCCCTACTGGGGGGAAGAAGAAGTAAGCCGCCACGCAAGCGTGGTTGGCGGCGCGTTGTATGGCAAGCACAACTTGAAGGCCATGCGGCGAGTTCCACCAGACGACCTGCCCCGGCTAGCCGCGCAGGTCGGGGCGAGGAGCTTCGTGGCAAGTCACTTCATGGGCCTTGCCTACAAGCAACTGATGAAGGAGAACAGCGGCCTGAAGAGGTAGTTAGTGGAACAACAGGAAGAGAACAAGCGACTAAAGGAAAAGAAGGCAGTAAGCTGTTACCGTTATTCGTGCGGTTAGCTTTATGTAACCGCGCGACCTTACCTTTATCTTTTGTTTGCAGGAAATGTACAACCCGGCCAACCCCATCTTCCCAGACCAAGCCTTCTCGCAACTCGTCCAGGGAATCGATGGAGCGCTTAACCGCCTCCGGGACCTTGGCGGCTTTGCGACCGGCTTCACCGATTTTACTTGCGCCGATATCTACCCCACCCTGAAAGAGCAGGTGGCCGACGTCTACAGGGCGATCAAGGGCAAGAGCAAGGTCGGGGAAGAAGTCGGCGAGGTGGAGGAAGATGTCGAGGAAGAGGGCGGCCAGGGAAGCCCAAGTGCGCGCACATCGTCTAAGTCCGACGGTCAAGAATCTGAGACCGCGCGGCCAGACTCGACAACTTCTGGCGATTCAGGGAGCTCAGCGACCAGCAGCGGATACACCGAATCCCCCGTCGATATCGGCGATGGCGGTGATTTGGATTCTCCTGCGACTAAGAAGCTTAAACCGGGCGATTAGAAAATCATTATCTTGTTTTTTTGTATTTTGAACTTTTTTGGAAATCGGCGGTATTATTTTTTGTAACCGCGCGATTAATACTATGTAATACTTAATTAAATAGAAATGAAGGCAACTTTACCTTTCTCTTTACTACATCTCATTTTCTTACTCGTTTAAGTCCGCACGGTCTCAGCATAACTTCCGATTTAATAAAATGCAAGCACAAAAACCGGTCTGAGTTCACACTGCGACTTCAACGAAGTTACCCGCAAGAGACATGTATTTCCCTGCGGTTTATTCCGGAATGCATGTCGACAATAAGCCGAGCGGCTAACCAATTAAACCGCAGTTTGCCTTAATGAATTACTCAATGTTATCTGCTTGAAGAGCTGATTGACCGCGGCTTGCTTATACATAAACCGTGACCGCTAAGCCGCGCGGCTACCTGTCGCAGTCGCCAAACATCCATAACATTGAGGTATAATATTGCGGCTAGGGCGAACTCTGAGATGAATTGCCCAATTGATACCAGGAACAAGAATAGAGAAACAATCTTCGGCTTCCGATAATACAGGTCGATATAGGCATATGGAAGCCGAGAATTTTTGTGACGACAGTTCGCTGATTAGATAATATAATCAATACCATAGAAGTCGGCAGATCAAAGCCAGGAATTAAGTGCCAGATGCAGGTCGGCCGACTTCCTGTTCATATGAATAATAAACCGGCAATTGATATATGAAAGCCAAATAAGATACTGAATAGCGGGTAGGCGGACGTAAGTCGGTCGAGTTCCCAAATATATTAATAACAATCCGGCAGGAAGTCAAATAACTTAAGCCGGAATATGTAACCGGGCGGCCTGTGTAATTAATTATATAACCAGCTCAGGCCGCTGAGTAAAACCGCGAGGTAGCGGATAGGCTTGTGTTGTCCTGCAAAAATAGATGAAGACATGCACTTATGTGTCAATGTGGGCAGGTGCGTGTGGCAGTGCTTTCCACACAAAGAACACATAAGCGGGATTGAAATTCTTAATATCCACGACCGATGTCAAGCGGGACAAGTACGCAATGTCTGCGACTGAAGTCAAGCGGAACAAGTACGCAATGTCTGCGACGAAGGTCAAGCGGGACAAGTACGTAATGTCCGTCTGTGACTGAAGTCATGCGTGACGGGTACGCAATGTCTGCGACTGAAGGCCAAGCGGAATTTCCACTACACATCTGCGACTGAAGTCAAGCGGGATGTGGAGGGCTTAAGAATTCAAAAGGGGGCTCTTGCCCCTACATGCATGCATATTGGCATAAAAAGTAAAGCTAAAAAATAAGCTTCAAATGAAAATAACGTTTGCATGATGTTAAGGATGTGGAAGAGGATATATGTCTGCAGTTTTAGCATGCCCCATTAATACCAATTGTGAAGGGGACGTTATATACTATTCTGAATATAAGTATTTCTCATCATATAAAGAAAGAGAAATCCCTGCTTGAACCATTGAGTAAGAAATGGAAGATTGCCTTAGAGAATTACTGAATGACATATTCTTGCAACTTTCCAGCTCTTGCAAGTTGATTAGCCAATTCCCTGAGAGCTATGCAATCTTCTGCTACATGACCAATATCTTTATGATAGTTGCAAAAAAGCTCCTCGTGTCGATACTTGATTTTAGATTTCATACGCCGAGGCTTCTTGAACTCAGGCATTCCTTGAATGATTATCAAAAGATCTTCCATAGAAATTTTGAACTTAACATACTTACCTGAACCTTTTTCACACTTTGGAGTTTTACCCTGGAGAAGAGGAGGAGACTTGTAATATTCAACTTGCGAAACATATTGGGAGGAAATAGATTGTTGTTGACCAGAAGTCCCTTGAGATTGTTTAGCCATTTGATTCAGAAACGAAACATAACCTTTATTTACCTCTTCGCCTATTATGAATGTATTAACTATATCGATAAGATCGCCGTAGCTTTTGGGATACTTTGTGGTGAGCTTGAATTTCAATGGGCCTTCTTGAAGTGCATTTATGAAAGCATGCAAGTAAGAGTCTTGATGGATGCTACAAACATCCAGAACCTCCTTTTGAAACCGATCAACAAAATCTGGATTAGACTCGTCAATTCCTTGCTTGATTCGGAAGAGAGCTCCAACGTCCCTTTTCCGCTTTCTGTAAATAGTGAATCTAGAAATAAATTGACTTCGAAGATCCTTAAAGCTGGTTATTGATCGAGGTGGGAGGCTATAAAACCATTCTCTTGCAACATTGCCAAAAGACATAACAAAGAGTTTGCATTTTACTCCATTTGACATGTTTCTCAGTGAAACAGCTGATTCAAAAGCTTGCAAATGAGAAAACGGATCATCACATCCAGAATACTCCGGGAGACGCGGTACTCTAAAGTTATCGGAGACAGTATCCCACCGAATATGATTAATGAATGGAGAAGGGGCCACTTCTGCTTCCTCATAAAGAGGTTCATTTGCAACAGATTCTAGTCCACGCTCAACACTGTTTGCAAAAATTTCTCTATGAGGGTCAACAACCTCACTATTAAAATACGAGCAATCCTGCACTTCTGAAAGGTCTGTAGTAACTGAGATGTTGCTGGATTTATTCTGACCCTTAGCAGGATCCATCTTTAAAAGAGGGAAATAGTCAAACTTTCTCAAGAGACAGCAGAATAGCGGCGGCTTGACGTGCGGCTAGACGGTGCAACAAGCTGATAAGAATACCGGGAAGAAAACCGAGCGGGTGGAACGCCAGGTTCTACAGCGCTGGAGGCGGGCTGAAAACCTTAGCCGTCGAAGTCGCGGCTTGCTCGACAGGCTGCCGAACTCTGGAGGATAGAGCGGTCTAATTAGCTAGACCGCTGATTTCATCGGTTAGTCGAGATCTGAAGGTCGCGTGTTAACTGTTGATGCATGAAAACGGACAGGGAGTCGGGCACCACCAGCTAACGGTTCGAACACCGGGGAATAGGGAAGGAAAGGAGGAGACTTTCGACCAATCGGTTACTAGCGGTCGCGGCTAAAGGACCAGAAAAGGGGGCCGCTGGCAGCGGCAACAGCAGAGTTCGCCCGCCGCGGCTTAAATGCCACTCTTGCGGCGGGCTTTCCTTTACTTAAAATGAGAAATAGTTACACGAAAGGGAAAAAAGGAAGCCGGCCTGACTACAAGCCGCAAAACACTAGACTTGAGACCGCAGCTCTTAATAGGCGAGCTCCTGGATCCCAGTCAGCGTGTCTTGGGGAGTGCACCCTCCCCCTATTTATAGGCTCGGGGGCCTGCCCAAGCGGGCAGGGCTAAAGTTACAGGCTGCCCGGGGTACAGGAGAACCGGGCAGAGGTGAGGGGAAGTAAAAGAGAAAGAAAAAAGAAAGGAGGGAAGCCGCGCGGCCTGGCGGATTCCTCCTGGTGAGCTGACGGCTGGGTCCTGGAGCCTTGTCACTGAGCAGGGGCGGCGTTGGCAGCGGCCAGACATGGAGCCCGCCCGGCTTGGGAGGCTTGGCGGCTTGAATAAGCAGGCCGCCCAGTCTGGAAAGCTGCGCGGGCAGGTCGTGGATTCCGGGCTTATCAAGTAACCCTAGTTATACTAGTTGCTCTTGTAATATATTATTCCTACTGTTTAGGTTAGCCCATGACTGCCCAAGATATTCCCCGTGTACGGTTCTCGAGGGAACTCGGAACTATGATGGGATGAATCCCAAAGCTCCCTTTCGTAATGCATTTACTATTGTTGGTTGCTATCAAATTTCTCAAACCATTACTTGTTGTACTGGATCTAACCATAGAGTATTTGACACTTTATCTCCTACAGAGAAGACGATGTTTCGTTGACCCCGAGCACCTCTTAACCCGAGCCAAACTCCCCACTCATCATCACGAACTCCGTTGATAGTCTCATTTCCCTTATCATACTAAAATCTCAACTCCCTAAGTTCATCTGGCACCATACCTCGACCTCTACAATTCTTACTAATCGCAGACCATCCTAAGCAATATGATGTGTACAATGGGGGTACTCAAAATAATCATCCAATAAACCTATAATAATTATTGGGGGTCTATCATGACATGTTTGGCCTAAATCCAGAAATTCATAATTTTCCTAATTTATCTGATAATTTAATTAATTTCTCTAGTAATCCAAAAAATCAAGTTTGAACATGAAGTGTCAATTTCAGACATGCAAATGCTCCTTAAAATTTATGATAATTACAAGATGACTATTCAACCTAGAATACAAGGTCTTCCTTTTTTATTTGTAAAGTGTAGACCTCCAACGCTAAT
Source organism: Platanthera guangdongensis (assembly GCA_039583875.1). Taxonomy (NCBI): domain Eukaryota; kingdom Viridiplantae; phylum Streptophyta; class Magnoliopsida; order Asparagales; family Orchidaceae; genus Platanthera; species Platanthera guangdongensis. Next base: position 36,346,448 of record CM077165.1, on the reverse strand, counting down.
TTTAAATATAACCTACAATAAATTATTTTGAGAGACAAGTACAGTAAAAATACTTCCAAAAATTCTTTTAAAATTCAAAGATGATTGTAAGGACATATAAATACTCCAGGACAAGTTTCATAATTTATAAATTAATAATGAGTTCCAAAACTTATTTTGATCAAATGTTCATATTGGCAATTTTATGCACTAAGTACAGAAATTATTCATGTAAAAATTGTAACAAAAATCTCCACCAGAGCATATTGACCTAGAATTATTACTGACAAAGTTTCACAATTTCACAACAAATGATGAGCTCTGAATAAAATATTTAACAAGTTTCCAAATTAAAGAACTTGTGAAGTAGGTACTGTAAATATGTATTCAAAACTTCTAATAAAATTCATACATGAGCATATTGTTCTTAAAGTTCTTCTACCTAATTTTTATGACTATCCAATGGACAGTGAGTTCACAATACCCAAATGATTAATTAGGGCTATCTTATGCATTACAAATGAAGTACCAAGATTGTTGATCCAAAATTTCCAATTAAATTTCCAGAGCTTCATACTAACCCTAGGACTACACTACTCAACTTTCATCACTATTCAATGAGTTTTAGTAACCTATTCTAGTAATACAAATTTTGTGTCATAAACTAGGGTTAGGGTTTTGTGGGGCCTACCCATTTCCAAATCCCCTATGATTGTTTCCAGAGGGCCTTATCTACCCTGTTACCGTTCCCACAAAATTTAAAGTCCGCACAAGGTATTTTTACCCCATGCCCTTCACAAGACACAAAAGCGCATCCTTAGGGTTTGGTCTTAGGTCCTATGGAAAATCTCTTCCAATCCACCCCATCTTCCATGGGTGGGTGTTAAAAGTCATGCCATGTCAGTGGCCCTAATTTCAACCTCTGTTGAGGTGATTTGGCAACTCAAAACTCAAAGTGCACTTTTGACTTAAATACCCCTCATTAGGGATAGACTAGGGTTTGTTCATTTCCTAACCAAATCAACTCCAACTGAGATGAAAATTTATACATAGCCCCATGAAGACCTCAAGGACCACTCACCAAGATTTGGGAGGGTTTAGAGGTCATTAGGGTACCTAATTAATTTACCCTAAGATTATTAAATTTTTCACAAAACTATAGAAAATTATTGTCCATAAATTATGATATTTAAATAGTATTAGGGAAAGGTTATGAAAAGCATATTATGTAAATTTCATGGCATTTGGGTGAGTGGTTAAGGGTGGGGATTAATTTTCGTGCCTGGCCACCCCTATGTATAGGTTACACCATTTTTGGTGCTGTGGTCAAACCACTTAACCAAATTTGGTGAAGATAATTTTCAATTATAGATAACCCCTAGGGCTAAAACTTTCCTGTTGGACATTTTATCATACAGAGCCTCTAGGTATTTTTAATGTTTATTTCAAGGTACTGCATTTGGTGTGACAGAAATACACTAAATAACTTATTTATATTAATATAGATGATGATTAGCACGGATCTTGACGCACGATCCAACGGCGCAGGAGTCTTCCTCTTCATTGAGCCGACGGCCCCGATTTCTCCTTCCTGGAGCAACTTCCATACGCTGTTGCCGGCCATCTGACCACCTCCCTGGCCGGCCACCGCCACCACCACCTCCGTTGAGGTGGTGGCTATCGCTAGGCGGCGTCACAGCCGCCGAAGAGGCCTATTCCGGCGATCCCGATGGGTCCATTTATGAGGAAAAACCAGGAAAAATCCCTTCCCGATCAGGATCAATTGAGCCTGATTCTTAATCCTAATGACTGCTACGATCTACCCATAGAGAGAGGAGGAGGGGAGGACCTTGCTTGCGGTCTGTAGACGCGTCGATCATAGGGGAGCCTTTGGTGGAGGAGGTGTCACCGGTGCTTTGCAACAGCACAATGAAGTTGATTGTCTCCTTCGTGCAAGATGTGGAACCGAAAGCCTGGAGCCTCAGGAAGCTTTTAAGACAATAAGAAGAGGGAGGGGAGGGGTCTAGCTGGTGGTGGCCATTAATGGCCTCTTAAGGTGGCTCTCGGCCATGGTGTGTGTGTGTGTGTGGGGGGGGTGAACTTGGCTTAATCCAGCCGGGAAACGGCTGGAAATTCCTCCTCTTCCCGAGAGGAGTTGAACCCAGCCATTTAGAGGTGGAGGGAAGGGCCAATGCTTCAATTGCCATTAATGGCCATTGAAGACATATTTCGTCCATGGTGTGGTGGCACTGTTCTGGCCATGAACAACCTCCAAAATGGCCCCCTGGTCTTCCTGAAGTGAGTGGGGAGTTGGATCAGCCAATGAGGAATGGCCCTTGGCATCCTTGGCCATGAATGACACCCTTTCACCCTTTTCTCTCTCCTCCATTAAAGTGAGGTTGCATTTTCTTTCTCTTAGTCATCTAGGTTGACCATGCTAACCTCTCCAGCCTATTGGCAGCCCACAAACTCATAATTTTCATGGAAGCAAGGTTAGCCCAAGTGGAAAGAGGGCTCGAGCTTAGGTTAGCCCATTTAAGCTAGGTTTGACCTAACCTTGACTAGGGTTGACCTAGGTCAAATTGACCTTTTGTGTTACCATCATTGGGACCTTGGTGACCTATTGGGATCCCTTAGGGTATAGGTAGGGATGGGTAGGGTTAACTTGCCACTTTGGAGGTCACCTGCCCTTAGGAGAGGTACTTTGACCAAATTAAGGCTAGGTTTGACTTTGGTCAACTTAAACTCTTCGGTTCACCCCAATGGGTCCTTGGTGGCCCATTGACCTCACATTAGGGTTAGGAGGGCATGGGTGGGGTCCACTTGGCTAGGGAGAAGGTCAACTGACCCTAAGTAGGCTAGTTTAAGCCATTTAGGGTTAGGGTTGACTTAGGTCAACTTAACCACTTGACTGCCCACAGTGGGTCCTTAGTGGCCCTATGGACTACCCCAGGTGTTAGGGGTGTTGTGGTAGGGTCATGGGATCATAGTGTAGCCCTAAAGTCAGAACTTAGATCTAAATGTTGAGGATGAGCTATAGGCAAAGCAAGGTGATTTTCACCTTGGCCTTGTTCACTTGGTCCTTTGAGCTTCTAATGGTTTTGTCATGACCTAGTCATGACAAGAAAAAATCCTAGGGGTCTAGTTGTTTAAGGGATGTTACATTTTGTTTTTTTTGTATCCGATGTTTTATTCTGAGTTTTGAGTTGGGTAGACTTATATCATCTTTTAATGCTTAGGCAGTGGCGTCTGTATGTTGTGGGGCCCCTGCCGGACATATATTATACGGTCATTACAAGGGAGGTGTTACAATTTGGGGTCAGAGCCAGGTTAGTGTCCAAGGTAAAGATTCGTGGTTGAATGTTGTAATCGGATCGCGTAATGAAGTTATCCACATAGGAGTATTGCAGGACTATGAGTGTCCTTGTGTCTAATTGTACGACTAGAAGCTGATTCTTGTTCTACTTCGATTTTGTGAAGGGTACAAGCGACGAGGCGGGGACGTCGAGGCCATGAGAAGAGCCTTCGGCGAGTAGTGCCACATCTCAGGGTCCTTTGTGCATGGGGGTAACTATAACAACCCAATTTTATCTGCAGGCAAACTTTTTGGGTGATACGGCCTGGGACACGGGAGTGTCCCAGGGCGTGTCCTGCTCGGGTGCGGAGTCGTACCGAGATCGACGAAAGTCATTCGATGGAAAGTGTTTTGGGTGGTCACGCCCTGGATCACGGGCATGACAGAGGGCGTGGCCCGCTCGAGTTCGTCATCAGGTCGACGAAAATCTGGGTTCAATGATTTGAGCTCGACGATTTAACCAAGGCTTTGTAGGCTGGCAGAATCGTCGAACGGAGATCGTCGAGCACTGGAAAATCGTCGAGTGCTGGCCAACGCGACGAACGCGGGAAATCGTCGAACGCAGGATCATCGAACGCAGAATCGTCGAACGGAAATCGTCGAATGCGCTGTTGCCGATCGCTGGCGAGCTCGAAGATCGCTGCTTAATTATCGAACAAAAAATATCAAACGTGGGTTTGATGACCGAGTCATGGGCTCGACAATCGGGATGTGGGCTCGACGATTCGGGTTGTGGGCTCGACGATTTGGGCCGTGGGTTCGACTATTTGGCCCGAGTCTGGGTTCGACGATCTGGAAGAGTTAAGGCGGGTTGAGCACCGCTTTGAGGACACGGCCTGTGACACGGGCGTGTCACAGGGCGTGTCGGACGCGAAAATCAACTTTTCCGATTTTTCGTAGCCGTCCATTTGTCCTTCAGCTAGGATCCAAGGGCTAAATTTCTTTCCTGCTTCCTTAAGGCCGAAAACAGAGAACGGATTCTTATTCTATTCTTGCCTTTATCTTTCTACGGGTTTAGAGAGAGAAAGGGAGAGGAAGTCGGAGAAGAAGAAGAAGGGTTGTTCATTGCTGGAGCTTGTGATTGTCAAGCAGTGATCTGAGGCCATCTTTGTGGAGGAAACGCTGTTGCGAGTCTTTCAAGTTACCTTAGCGCTTATGGCACCGAAGCGATCTACAAGGGTAACGACTTTTCTTCCTAGCCATGTGAAGGCTTCCTTTTTGACATATGTTTGTGGTTCCCCCATGAAGAGGTGGCTGATTTTGGGAATCTTTGGGTGATTCATGAAATCCCCTTTTGTTGGCATATATATCCGGAATTGGAGTACGGAATAGGCATGATGTGTGAAGCCCATCTGGACAGGTTGGTCAGGATTGGTGATGTTGCATACGAATCGGAGAAGTCTCTATGATAAACGTGTAGTTTAAGGAGTCAACGGGTTAGGCCTGTGAAGGGTAGTAGCAAGAAGTACTAGAGTGGTAGTCCAGGAAACTATCCATGTCTGCTTGTGCTATTGGGTCATACCTGTGAATGAGTAACAGGAAGTACTGGTGTGACCAGAAAAGGCACTTTGTGATGCTTGATGTCGTAGTTGGTACCTGTGAAGAGAGTAACAGGAAGTACTGGTGTGACCAGGAAAGACCCCTGACATTTGTGATATTGCGGTGTCGTACCTGTGAACGAATAACAGGAAGTACTGGTGTGCCCAGGAAAAACCCGCTGATATTGTTAGATAAATGGGTGTATAGAAATACCCGGGCTGAATGCCATGAACAGGATCGGTGAGACCGACCCGTGCCTTTGATTAAGCCGCGAGCACACCGTATTCGGTGAAGGCGAGGAGATTTGAGCAATGGGGGGTGAAGGATCCGACCTGCGTTATGTCCGTCCAACGTGGACCAGAAGGTGCGGTCTGTTGGAGCGCATAGCGAGAGTCTTATGCCTGAGTGCCATGAAACAATGGGGGGCTACTTGCCATCCCGGTGTTGTAAGACTAGAACTCCGGCTGCACGCCATGGAGGAAATGCGCAAGAGAGTTACCGTTGGTTTGTGGCCCTGATACGGTGGTGGGCAAGTGATTTGCCAGAACACCAAGAATGTGCCCTGATGGCATGAACCGTTGTGATGGTATGTGTGCGTGAAAGCACATTATATACATGCTTGTGATATGATATGCCTGCAGGGAAGATTACCGCTGCCCCGAGAAAAGGTGTAGGGTCGTTATAATTTGGTCAGCTGAACGATGACCGTTGATTCTGTTTGCTACCGTTGGGTGGATTGTCCCTGTACAGGTGCTGGAGAGACAAGAGGGACGCATAAAGGTTGATGTCCCTGCTGTTGTTGTTGTTGTTGCTACTGCTAGCCCTCGAAGGCTATTTGGTTGAATGTTATGTTTTCTTTTTATGTGGCCGGCCTGCGCGCCAATGTTTAGGCCACTGTTTGAAAGGCATGTAAGTTCATAAGGCCAACTTTTGTACTGTTGTAAGACATTCCTATTATTTATATATATATACAAGGTGCAGTTGTTTTATATGTTGGACATTCACGTGTCGAGTTCAAGGATTAGTATAGGCTTCCGCTAGAATGCAATGTGTTAAGGTGCATTGCGCGACTCTGGTATCACCTCGTACGTTCACCGCCTGTTTTGTGATATATGTTGTGGGGCCCTGGCCGGACCTTCTAGTATATACCATATGAACGGGTGGGGTTGTTACATTTTTGGTATCAGCTCTCTCGGTCTTTTACTCTCGAAGTCGTGGTCGACTTCTTTTGTGGGGTGGCGAGCACGTATCTGTGGAAACCAAGTTATACGATTGAACTCCTGAATGTCTATGATAGGAATGCAAATTGATGTGTTTGGGGAACCTGCGTGTTCCTATTTTGTGTTGTTTGCCTGTGTAATGCCGCTAATGTGTGTGTCTTGTCCACCTTTAGGTGACACGGAGTGGAGCTGGGTAGTCAGAGACCCAGCATTCTGATGAAAGTACGGCACCAACCGCGTTGCCTACACCTCCACCGTCTGCGGAACATGCGTGTTTAGTTGCTGAGGCTTTATTTTCCATGATCCAAGGCCGGCCACTTGGGCAGGAACAACCAGCTGTGAGGCCAGAACAGGTGGCAGCAAGGCCTGAACCTGTAGTGGATGTGTCTCCTCGAGCGGCTGAGAAGCAGTTGACGCGGTTTATGAGTTTCCATCCGCCTACGTTTTCGGGAGAGGGAACTGCTACGAAGGCTGAGGATTGGTTATCGAGCATCAAGCGAATCATGACGGCGATTGGATCGGAGGAGCATCAGAAAGTCACCTTAGCTACCTTCTTACTTGAAGGAGAAGCTAGATTGTGGTGGGATGAGATGGAGTTGCATCACTTAGAGGGACGTCCCTTAACACAAGTATCGATGGAAGAATTCTCCCTACTCTTACTAGCGAAGCACCTTCTTGCGGCGCAACGGATTGCCATGGAGAATGAATTCCAAAGGCTGGCGCAAGGTGATGGTAGTGTTGACGCGTACCTGCATGAGTTTACTCGCTTAGGGCGGTATGCGGGTTCTATTTTTGCTGATGAGCAGAGGAAGACGAATCGGTTCTATGAAGAACTGAGGGACGAGTTGAGGTTCCTGGTTTCTAGTTCTGTGAACCAAGGCTTCCGGGCATTGGTCGACACTGCGAGCGCGCTGGAAAAAGATATGAAGAGGGTGCAGGGGAAGAGAGCTTTGGCTGTGACGCAACCGGAGTGGAAGGTGCCCCGATATGGGAAACCATTTTAGAAGAAGAAATGGGGCAAGAAGTCCAAGACAAGTGGACAAGCTCCTTCATCAATTGCATCGGGAGCAATGTCGGCGGCTACCTCAAGGCCGGATACTCGGACATGCTTCTATTGTGGCCGGGTGGGGCATATAGCTCGAGATTGTCGGGTGCCGCCAAAGAGTGAAAAGAAGGCGGGAGTGTCATATGAGGAGAAGGGTAAGGCAGTAGTGGACTCCTCTGCCTCGTAGGCGCAGCCCCGGGTCTACAATCTTGGTCTGCAGGAGGCCATCAAGCAGAGTGACGTTGTCATAGGTATGAGTTTAGTTTTGCATATGCTGTTGCTTGTATGCTTTGCTTAGTGCTTATGTGTTTGCGGTTTGTGTGTGTGACATGATTGTCACAGGCTTTGTGATGATTCGGGACACACTGGCGTGAGCACTGTTTTATACGGGTGCGTCGCATTCTTTTCTGTCTAGCGAGTTTATAGCGTGGCTTGGGATACCTAGTCGTGCAAAGACAGATAGCGCCAGAGTGGTGTTTCCAAATGGCTGTTGGATGCTTGCGGATCAAGCTTGCGATGTGGCGGTCCAAATAGGAAGTCGGGATTGCAGTTTGACTGCTTCTGTATAGCCGATATCGGAATTCGACGTGATTTTTGGTATGGATTAGCTTGCGGAGCAGCATGCCATGATTGACTGCCAGTCCAAAGAGATCACGTTGGGCCAGAATACCGAACAAGAGACAAAGTTCGCGGGTATGCGAGGAGTGGGCGGGACGTTGTTGTCTGCACTCCAAGTAGTCAAGGCTGTTCGGAAGGGTGCAGAGTGTTACTTCGCACTGATTCAGGCTGTTGAGCCTAAGGCCAGTGTGTGCGAGGTTCCGATTGTGGCGGAATTTACAGATGTGTTTCCCACGTCTCTCCCTGGACTACCACCCCAGCGGGAGATTGACTTCACGATCGAGTTGGTGCCAGGTGCGAAACCTGTGGCCCGCTAGCCATATCACGTCGTGCCGAAGGAGATGGCTCAGTAGAAGGTCCAACTACAAGAATTCTTGGAGCAAGGTTATATACGCCCAAGTATGTCACCTTGGAGCGCGCTTGTGCTTTTTGTAAAGAAGAAAGACGGTGGGTTACGATTATGTATTGACTACCGTGAACTGAATAAGCTGACCGAGAAGAATAAATATCTGATACCCCAGATTGATGAGTTATTTGATCAGCAGGTGGGCTCGACCGTCTATTCGAAGTTGGACTTGAAGTCTGGTTATTACCAGTTGAGAATTCAGGAAGGTGACATTCCCAAAACCGCATTTGGAACGTGTTACAGGCACTATGAGTTCACAGTCATGCCATTTGGACTGTGCAATGCGCCTTCGGTATTTATGGATTTGATGTACAGCACATTCCGAGAGTACCTGGATCTGTTTGTGATCGTGTTTATTGATGACATCCTGGTGTACTCGAAGTCAGAAGCTGAGCATGAGACTCACTTGCGGTTGGTGTTGAATACATTGAGGCAAAATCAGCTCTATGCCAAGTTCTCGAAGTGCGAGTTTTGGCTATCGTCAGTGGCTTTTCTGGGCCATGTGGTGAGTGGAGCGGCCATTGCGGTGGATCCAGCGAAGATAAGGGCCATATAAGAGTGGCCAATGTTGTATTCCGTGGCCGAGGTCAGGAGTTTCCTTGGACTTGCGGGCTACTATCGATGATTTGTTGAAAACTTCTCGCGGATTGCTTTGCTGCTAACCACATTGACGCGAAAAGATCAGAAGTTCGTTTGGACGCCAGAGTGCGCACGAGCTTTTGAAGAGCTGAAGGTTTGGTTGACCACGGCGCCTGTGTTGTCTTCGCCAAGTGGGACCGATGGATTTGTTATTTATAGTGATGCCTCAGGGAGCGGCTTAGGCTACATTCTTCTGCAAAATGGAAAGGTAATTGCTTATGGCTCACGCCAGCTGAATGTGCACAAGCGAAATTATCCCGTCCATGACTTGGAATTAGAGGCGGTGATTTTTGTAGTAAAGTTGTGGCGACACTATCTTTATGGAGTGAAGGTGGAGATCTATACAGATCACAAGAGCCTTAAATACCTGTTGGAGCAGAAGGACTTGAATATACGACAACAAAGGTGGTTGGAGTTCCTTGGGGACTACACTTTCGAGATCCACTATACTCCCGGGAAGGGGAATGTTGTCGCGGTTGCCTTGAGTCGGAGTGCTCTGGCTAGAGCGAGTTGGTTACAAAAGCATGATGAACGTCTTATCCAGGAGCTGGAAGCATTAGAGATGTATTGTGTGGACAAAAATGCCACTGCCAATGCATGTTTGAACTGGACGGAGGTGCAATGTGACCTTGAGGACCAAGTTCGACGGTAAACGGAGTTGGATGAAGATCTCTTACGCTATGTTAACGAGGGGGCAGAGGGAAAATTCTCCTGCAATGACGGTCTTTTGCGAAAAGAGGGTCGTTTGTGCGTCCCGAATGTGGGTACATTGAGGGAAGAACTGATGTATGAAGCGCATTATACAAAGTATTCCATTCACCCCGAGGGCACAAAGATGTTCAATGATATGAAAAAGCTATTCTGGTGGCCAGGGCTAAAAAGAGATGTTGCCCTCTATGTGGCCAAATGCCAAACATGTGCGATGGTGAAGGCGGAATGCCAAAATTCGGGTGGTTATTTGAAGTCGATGTCGTTCCCAGAGTGGAAATTTGATGATATTTCCATGGATTTTGTGCACGGGTTGCCGAGATCTCGGCGAGGAAATGATTCCATTTGGGTGATTGTTGACCGGCTAACTAAAGTGGCACATTTTCTCCCGAACAGGCGGGAAGATTCGGTCGAAAGTTTGGCAAAATTATATGTTGACCAGATTGTACGGCTTCACGGTGTTCCTCGGAGCATCGTCAGTGATCGAGACGGGCGATTCACGTCAAATGAGTGGAGGCTACTTCACCGACTATTGGGCACAAAGTTGACTTTTAGTACGGCCTTTCATCCCCAAATGGATGGCCAAACTGAACGTACAACCAGAATGATGGAGGACATGCTCCGGATGTGCGCCCTCGACTTCGGAAAGAGATGGGAAGATCATCTCTATATGGTGGAGCTCTATATGGAAGGAAGTGTCGTACTCCCTTGGCTTGGGTAGAAGCGGGTGAAGCTCGAGTGTATAAACCAAATGAGGTCGAGGAATTAAATTCAACCATACGGACTATTCGAGAGAGGGTACTCATAGCCCAAGATCGTCAAGCAAAGTACTACAACGCCAAGCACCGGAACGTGGAATTTGCGGTTGGCGATTGGGTCTACTTGAAGATCAAGCCCTTCAAAGGTGTCTCCAGGATTCGACATTTGAAAAACTTGAGTCCAAGATATTTGGGTCCCTTTGAAGTGGTTGAGCGCGTCGGAGAAGCGGCATATCGGCTAGCTCTGTCGGCATACTTGGGTGGATTACATGATGTGTTTCACATCTCGGTGCTTCGGAAGGCCGTTAAAGATCCATCTCAAGTGATCGCGGATGATCGTGTGTCAGTGGAGTATGGGTTAACAACGAGAGTTAGACCCATTCAGATCGAGGATCGAGCCGAGAAACAGTTGCGGAACAAGACGGTCAGAATGGTTAAAGTCCGGTGGGACAACTGCGGCCGTGAGGAACTTACATGGGAGCAAGAGCAAACCATGCGAGAGGAGTTTCCCAAGTTGTTTCTGTAATAAGTGGAGAGTATTTGGTTGTAACATGAGAATTTTAATGCTATAACTATTTGGTTGCTGGTTGCTGGTTGCCTTCCTGTGTACTAATTTCGAGGATGAAATTTCTTATAGGAGGGGAGGGTTATAACAGCCAAATTTTATCAGCAGGCAAACTTTTTGGGTGATACGGCCTAGGACACGGGCGTGTACCAGGGCGTGTCCTGCTCGGGTGCGGAGTCGTGCCGAGATCGATGAAAGTCGTTCGACGGAAAGTGTTTTGGGTGGTCATGCCCGGGATCACGGGCGTGACAGAGGGCGTGGCCCGCTCGAGTTCGGCATCAGGTCGACGAAAATCTGGGTTCAACGATTTGAGCTCGACGATTTAACCAAGGCTTCGTGGGCTGGCGGAATCGTTGAACGGAGATCATCGAGCGCTGGAAAATCGTCGAGCGCTGGCCAACTCAACGAACACGGGAAATTGTAGAACGCAGGATCGTCGAACGCGGGATCGTCGAACGGAAATCGTCGAACGCGCTGTTGCAGATCGCTGGCGAGCTCGACGATCGCTGGCGAGCTCGACAATCGCTGCTTAATCGTCGAACGAAAATCGTCGAACGTGGGTTTGACGACCGGGTCATGGGCTCGACGATCGGGCCGTGGGCTCGACGATTCAGGTCATGGGCTCGACGATTCGGGCCGTGGGTTCGACGATTTGGCCCGAGTCTGGGTTCGATGATCTGGAAGAGTTAAGGCGGGTTGAGCACCGCTTTGAGGACACGGCCTATGACACGGGCGTGTCACAGGCGTGTCGGACGCGAAAATCAACTTTTCTGATTTTTTGTAGCCTTCCATTTGTCCTTCAGCTGGGATCCAAGGGCTGAATTTCTTTCCTGCTTCCTTAAGGCCGAAAACAGAGAACAGATTCTCATTCTGTTCTTGCCTTTATATGTCTACGGGTTTAGAGAGAGAAATGGAGAGGAAGTCAGAGAAGAAGAAGAAGAAGGGTTGTTTGGTGCTGGGGCTTGTGAGTGTCAAGCAGTGATCCGAGGCCATCTTTGCGGAGGAAACGCTGTTGCGAGTCTTTCAAGTTACCTTGGCGCTTATGGCACTGAAGCGATCTGCAAGGGTAATGACTTTTCTTCCTAGCCATGTGAAGACTTCCTTTTTGTCATATGTTTGTGGTTCCCTGTAACGCCCCCGGTTTTTCTGTGTTTTGTTTGATTGTGGATTGGCGTTACGATGACGTTTTCCGGCCCTTCGCCGTTGTAGAGCGCGGTCCTAGCTCTGTAGGTTCCTTGTGTGGCCTGGTTGTAGCCAGTTGGCAAGTTTCCCCAGCTAGCCGGAGTCTGTTTTGGTAACTCGGTTGGGCCTCTTAGGGAAATGCTTGCGTTTTGGCTTCGGGAGGTGTTGGCCCGAGCGTTCGATCGTCGGATGTTATTTTCGACCTCGCCGTTGTTTTCGTGGCTTGATTGTTTAGCTACGGTGCGAGTTTTGGTCGAAATCCGAGATCGTTTGCCTTCGCGTCGTTTCGGCGTTGTTTTGTTAGCTGCATGTTTGTTATGCTTGCTGTGCTGTGCGTGGCCTGTTGTGGCTGAGCTTGTAGGCTGGTGCCCTGTATCTTGTTTGCGAGGTGTTAGCAGGTTTCTTTTCTGTGTAAGTTTGGGTGACACGGCCTGGGTCACGCCCGTGACCCAGGGCGTGTCGTGCTCGGGTAGAGCTCCCGTTTCTCCAGTCGACGAATTTTTGGTCGACAGGGTTTTTTTGTAGGAACACGGCCGTGACACGTGCGTGTCACAGGCGTGTCCCCCTTCGATTCGTCGAGCTGCGCTCGATGGTCGGCAGGCGGTGTTTAGTGAGAACATGGCCCTGTCACGGGCGTGTCGTGTCGAACACGGGCGTGACCTTGGGGCGTGTCTCTCTATTCGACGATCGGCGCTCCACGATCGTCGGGCGGTTTTCGAGTTGGTACACGGCCTGTGACACGGGCGTGTCACAGGGCGTGTCCCGTGCTTCGTCGAGCGGAGATCGACTTTCGTCGAGTGGGTAGGTGCGTGAGTACATGCCCCGTGACACGGGCGTGTCGGGCCGTGTCACGGGGGTCTGGGGGGGCGTGTCCCGTGTTTTCGTCGAGTAGAGATCGACGTTCGTCGAGTGTGTGAGTACACGCCCCGTGACACGGGCGTGTCGGGCCGTGTCACGGGCGTGTCTTGGGCGTGTTCCGTACTTTTTTCCTGAAATCTTCTTTTGTTGCCGTGAACTGTTTTTCCTCCTCATTTTTCATCGTTCCCGAGTCTGGAGAGCTTCCAGCGGAAGGGTTTTGAGAGGAGGCGGTGGTTGTTTTGGCCGGCGATTTCGGGAAGGTTAGAGCGCGTTTTTCTCGTGTGTTAGCGGATTCGGCTTGCTCTCGGCTAGATCTTCCCTTCCATGTAAGTTTTTCTTGATTTAGGGTTCGATTCCAGGAATTTCTAATTAACTGATTTCTTTCTTCCCTCAAGTTTCAGCTTTGGTCTTCTAGGTGGCCGATCTTGCCGTCGGAGCCAAGCCATGGTGCGGCTGTTGTTTGTTTTTCCGGAGAGGTAGAGGCAAGTGGCCCCTTGCCCTTGCCAAATTTATTTCTAACCCTTGATCTTTTTATTCCTTCTGTAAAGCTCTGTTCTCTTTTTCTTTCTTTTTTTCTCCTCCCTAGGGCAGCAGGTTGAATTGTTTCTTCAAGCTTCTAATCAAGTGCTGATCCTTTATTTTCTTTTCTGGAATTTTAATCATGTTCTCTTTTGTCGGTGGTTTGGTGTTCTGTGGGTAGCTACAGTTAGGGTGAGGCTGCGGTAGAGGTGGTTCAGGTTCGGTTGCGATAGTCCCGAGTAGTTAGGACGGAACGGAGGGTTGGGATTAAATTTCCAACTCTCTGCTTGCTCGCAATGAGAGAGCTTAGGCTGCGATTTTTTTAACGAGACTTACGTTTACCCTAAGTGGAAAGCGCTGACAGCGTCGAGTGAGCCGAGCTCACTCAACGCCGTCACCTAGCTTAGGACTTGCGGCTAAGTATTTTTAGGCGTCAGGTGAGTGGAGTTTACGCTGCGTCGAGTGGGCTCGACATTTCTGTCTTGAGTTCTTGTGTACCTTAGGATTGTTAGTGTGACTTTACCCTTCCTTTAGGGGGTGGTATTGGGTGTTCGGCAAATTTTTTGCTTGCCGACTCTTGGGTTGTGGCAGGTGGTGCAATGTTTAGTGGCCTCTAAGAGGGGCGGCTGTTGATGTGGAGAGCTGTGGCCACGACCTGTTTGCCCTGGTATGGGTTGGTGTGGGACCCTAAAGCTGCCATTGGCGACCCCTTAGCCCTTTTTGGATCTGATTCTGGTCATGAATTCAGATTCATGTTTTTTTTTGACCACTGCCACTTACCCACGTATTAGGAATGTTAGACTCTTTCGTTGAGCATGTTGCTTTTATTGCTCGCACCTGGTGTGCTTTGCTGTGCTTTAGACAGTGCTCTTTTCTTACTGTCATGCTCTTTCTTTTGCTTATAGCAGCTTGTTGTCGGGTTGGTAAACCCTCCTTTTTGCTCTTAACTCTAATGCTTTATTTGCACTTTTGATTATTTCCTTGCTGAGGTGTTCTTTTATTGAATGCCTCAGGTCTAGGTTGTAGCCGGTTCAGCGTCTAGTTCTTTTGGAGGGGCTGGTTTGTGGCCTCTTGGGTAGCTGAGACAGCTGATCTCGATTTTGTGAGGTAGTTCTTTACTTTTCTGTATAGACATACATACTCACCAGTGGGTTCGTGTCAGGTTGTTGGCGCCCACTGGTGGCTCCTTGTGATGCTGGGTATGAACTTAAACTGCTGTTTTTGCCTTTTAGGGGTTGTTTACTTGCTTCTGGGATGGATTTTTGCTAGGTTGCATGATAGATATTTTAAACCCTAAAAGCATTATTATATGTATATCATGCATAGCATAATTATAAAACAAAGTCACTATATTTCCTTAGCGTAAAAAGATTACCTTTTTATATCTATTATATTCACATTAGAGTTGTGCATACTATGAGTTGTCCCTCGAGGACACTTATGCTCACTAGGGTGTCAACTTAATTGAACCAAACTATTTTCTGCTGCGTATACTTATACTTTTAATTGTGGACTAGCTGATCCACCATGCCGAGGGATACGGCCAATCAACATAACTGCTTTCCTTTCATAATTAATCAACGATTTTTCCTTAAAATTTAAGGTGTGGAGTTTTGCCTGAGCGTGTGCAGTTATCCCCTGCACGACGTGGCATCACGGCGCGCGTTTTCTCTAGCTCTGATACGATTTTATCGTTGAGAAAATGCGGGTTGTGACAGTCGGTATCAGAGGGAGGTTGCTTGACAAATGGTCGGTCAACCTTTCCCCTTGTTTGCATTAGTGGTTAGCGTCATATCATACACACACCGATATGTCATCAGCACGTCTTGGCTAAAGCACGAACACTACACTCATGAGCATAAAGAAGTATACGGGGCATATTATGTAGTATGGGATGCATAATATGTGTTTGTATATGGATCCACCATAGGAGGCAACATGTGAGGGTTATGTAGTATGGGATGCATAACCTCACCACATGAATGCGGCTAGCACGTTTTCTTTTTTCGTTGCATGGGAATGTTATGTAGTATGGGATGCATAACATTTTCATGTGTACGCCGCCCATGGCATGCATTAAGGCCTTTTTTTAGAATGCATAGCACATCATGCATAGCATAACATTTCATACGCACAACGTGTTAAGCTAAAGATTTGCAAGATGACATATGTACACGCATGGTTTTGAGTCAAAAAGAATACAAATACATGCATTCATGGTTTAGGCACCTGAGTTAGTGTGATGGTGGTGAACCATCTTAGGTTAAGCATAACATCATCATGATAAAACAACTCCCAGAGCAAGTTTTGCAGTTGAAGTTCATATTTAAGTGTGTTTGTCTGTACCGGGTAGTTTTGTTCTAGCTGTTGGGCTAAGTTTCGTCTAAAGCTTGTGCGATTATAGGATGGCGAGACGTCCCGCAACGAGGTCGACGCCCCAATCCGAGGGTGAGACGTCAGGAGCGCAGAGCGAGGCGTTGGTAGAAAACCTGCGGCAGAGTAATGAGACCCTATCGAGGCAGGTGGTGGCTATGCAGGCTCAGATTCAGTCCCTAGTAGCAGTGGTGGCGGGACAGGCCCCGAGAGTTCCGGACCCCGCTGAGGGGGTAGCTGTTCCTGCCCCTCCTGCTCCTCCCGTTTCTTTGGTTGTGGTGCCCCCGGAGATGGCGTTTATATCCCAGTTTCAGCGACTGAGACCCCCTACTTATGATGGGCAAGCAGATTTCATGATTTTGGATGACTGGCTGATTACTATTGAGGAGATGTTCTCTTATTCGGGGATTTCGGATGATCAGAGAGTGATGCTCGCTGCCTACCAGCTCAAGGGCTTAGCAAAGAATTGGTGGTTGAGGGAGAAAGAGAGCTTGGTGGCAGGATGCTCTTGGGAGTCATTTAAAGGGATGATGTTGAGTAAGTTTTTGCCTTCAGTCGAAAGGGACCGGCTGATGAATGACTTTCTCCATTTGAAGCAGAGGAGACTCACGGTCAGTGAGTATGAGATTGAGTTTAGTAAGTTGAGCCGGTTTGCTCCTGGTCTGGTGAGCGTTGAAGCAGACCGAGTTAAGCGATTTCTGGGTGGACTAAGAAGCGACATTCAGCAGTTAGCAAATGCCTACGGTGCAGTCAGTTATGCCAGCATGGTCGAAGCTGCCTTGAGGGTTGAGGCCATTGAGAATGCCAAGAATAGAGGTCAGCAGTTGTGGAAGGATAAGCGAAAGTTCGGTGGAGGGAAGAGCCCTCAGGAACCCGATGCGGTCTCGAGAAAGAAGAGCAAGGAGGTTTGTAGTTTCTGTGGCCGACCAGGCCACCCCTTGGAGAAGTGTTTCAAAAGGTTTAGAGCGCAGAAGAAGGAACAGGTGCACGCAAGTCAGGGTGCTCCCAGAGGAGACTTGGTGTGTGCCTTGTGTGGAAGGAAGGGGCATGAGGCTGCCCGTTGCTGGTCGAGAGATAAAGTCTGTTTTCAATGTGGGCAGAAGGGTCATCTCAAGACAAAGTGCCCACAGTCTCAGCCTATTCTGCAGCCAGTACCCCTCCAGGCTTTGCCACCGCCTCAGCAATTGGATAGAGGAAAGGGGAAGCTGAATGTGCTTTCGGCAGACAAAGCGCAGACTTCGACCCAGGTTATCTCAGGTTTGACTTCTCCTCAGTCGTTTCGCTATAATCCCTTTATGGTTGTAGTTTTCGTTTTAGCGTTTGTTTCCTTAGATGCGTGCGCTATTTGTAGGACGATTTAAGGTAAAGAACCGCTGGGCGCGCGTTCTCTTCGATTCAGGCGCTACCCACTCGTTTGTGGCTAGAGCCTTTGTGGAGCGGTTCAGTTTGGGCCTAGATCATGTTGGTGGTGCCTTTTGCGTTAAGTTCCCCTCCGGTGACTCTGTGGTTACGGACCTGGGTGTCCTTGATTGTCCGATTTTGTTGGGGGATTTTCTAGCCAAGGCAGATCTGAAGGTGATTGACCTGGAGGACTTCGATGTTATCTTGGGCATGGACTGGTTGTCAAGGTACGATGCTGTGATCCAGTGCAAGGGTAAGCGCTTGGACTTCGTCAAGGACAACGGTCAGCCAGGGAGCGTTTATGGGTATTCTCTCCAGGAGTCTCCAGTCATTTCTGCGGTGCGTGCTCGGAAGTTGCTTGATTCTGGTTGTTCTGCCTGTGTGGTCTCTCTGGTAGGGGCTGTTGTTAGAGTGTCGTGTTTGCAAGAGATCCCTGTGGTGTGTGACTTCTCCGATGTGTTTCGTGATGATCTTCCCGGTCTTCCACCCGATCGAGATGTCGAGTTTGCTATAGATTTGGAGCCAGGCACGCGTCCTATTGCCAAGGCGCCGTACCGGATGGCCCCGCGAGAGCTGGAAGAGTTGCGAATTCAGCTGGATGAGATGTTGGCAAAAGGGTTCATTAGGCCGAGTTCTTCACCATGGGGTGCACCAGTGCTGTTCGTTAAAAAGAAGGATGGGTCGATGAGGCAATGCATCGACTATAGAGAACTGAACAAGGTTACTATTAAGAACAGGTACCCTTTGCCTCGGATTGACGATCTGTTTGACCAACTACGTGGTAGTGCCGTGTTTTCCAAGATAGATCTTCGTTCGGGCTATCACCAGTTGAGGATTCGGGAGTCAGATGTTCCGCGGACGGCGTTCCGCTCTCGTCATGGGCATTTTGAGTTTTTAGTTATGTCATTTGGTTTGACTAATGCGCCCTCAGCTTTTATGGATCTGATGAATAGAGTTTTCAAGGATTTTCTGGATAAGTTTGTGATTGTCTTTATAGATGACGTTTTGGTATACTCTAAGAATGCGGAGGAGCATGATCGGCATTTGCGTCTGGTCTTGGCGACTCTGAGAGACCATAAGCTATACGCCAAGCTGAACAAGTGCGAATTTTGGTTGCCTCAAGTTTCTTTTCTCGGCCACGTGGTGAATAAGGAGGGAATATCAGTGGACCCAGAAAAGATCGCTGCTGTTATGGAATGGGCGAGGCCCGTTACTCCCAAAGAGATCAGAAGTTTCTTGGGCTTGGCTGGATATTATAGGAGATTCGTAGAGGGATTCTCTACTTTGTCTGCGCCGTTGACCAGGTTGACGCAGAAGAATGCAGCCTTCATATGGGATGGCAAGTGTGAGGAGGCTTTTGAGGAATTAAAAAGAAGGTTATGTTCAGCTCCAGTTTTGTCTTTGCCTACTGAAGATAGTGAGTATGATATATATGTGGACGCGTCGCACGTCGGATTGGGCTGCGTTTTGATGCAGGGCGGGAAGGTGATTGCGTACGGGTCGAGGCAGCTAAAGACTCATGAGAGGAATTACCCTACGCATGACCTGGAGTTTGCAGCTGTGATCTATGCGTTGAAATTGTGGAGGCATTTGCTGTATGGCGCACAGTGCAAGATTTTCACGGATCATAAGAGCTTGAAGTATGTCTTCACTCAGAAAGAGTTGAATCTGCGCCAGCGGCGGTGGTTGGAGTACGTGGCCGACTATGATGTTGAAATCCAGTATCATCCGGGTAAGGCGAATGTGGTGGCCGATGCCCTAAGTCGGAAGTCAGGAAAGATTTTCAATCTCTCCGCCGAGCGTCTTGTGGAAGAGTTTCTTTTGATGGACATTTCTGTGGGAAGCTGCGATTCGCAGAGTAGCTTGGCAGTGGCAGAGCCTTCGTGGATTGCGCTTACGCGACTGCATCAGAAAGATGATCCCGATCTTTTGCATTTGTACCTTCGAGCTGAAAAAGGTGAATTACCAGATTTCTCTATAGATGATGCGGGTACCTTGAAGTTTCGTGGCAGGTTTTGCATTCCCGCGGTTGGGGATATCCGGGATATGGTGTGCAGGGAAGCCCACGGATCTAGTGTTGCCTACCATCCAGGGTCTACCAAAATGTACCATGATTTAAAGCAGATTGCCTGGTGGTATGGGATGAAGAAGGATATAGCCAGATTTGTTTCTGAGTGCTTCACTTGCAGGCGTGTGAAGGCCGACCATGGAAGGCCTGGTGGCAAGCTAACTCCCTTAGAGATTCCGATGTGGAAGTGGGAGAGTATCTCGATGGATTTCATCACAGGCTTACTGAGATCTCCTAAAGGGCATGATTCAGTTTGGCTGATCGTAGACAGATTGACGAAGAGTGCTCACTTCGTACCATTTAAGATCGATTATCCGATGAGGAAGATAGCCGAGCTGTATTTGGATGAGGTTATTAGATTGCATGGTGTACCCGTGAGTATCATATCAGATCGAGACTTCAGGTTTACGTCTCGTTTTTGGAAGAGCCTTCAAGAAGGGTTGGGTACAGATTTGAGATATTCCACAGCTTATCATCCCCAGACCAATGGTCAGACGGAGCGAGTAAATCAGATTGTGGAAGATATGATCCGATGCTATATTCTGGAACACGGAGGAGCGTGGGATGAGCGCTTGCGGCTTATGGAATTTGCGTATAATAACAGTTATCAAGAAAGCTTGCAAATGGCTCCTTTTGAAGCTTTGTATGGGAGGCGCTGCAGGACTCCCTTGTTTTGGGCTGAGGTTGGCGAGAGACCTTTGTTGGGTCCAGAAGCTCTCGAGGAGATGGAAACTGCTGTGAAGATTATTCGGGAAAAGCTTCGGATAGCCCAAGAGAGATATGAGAAAAATGCCAATCGGCGTAGATCGGATTTGGAATTTTTGGTGGGGGACTCAGTGTTCTTAAAGGTCTCCCCGTTGATCGGAGTCAAGCGTTTTGGCAAGAACAGGAAGTTGGACCCGAGGTTCGTGGGGCCGTTTCCGATTGTTGAGCGGATTGGGATATCAGCTTATAGGCTGGCGTTGCCCGCAAATTTCCCTGCCGTGCATAATGTCTTCCACGTCAGTCAGCTGCGGAAATGTGTATCGAATGGCAGGCAGGTTTTGGATTCTGTGCCTCAGTTGGAGCCGAATCTTTCTTATGTGGAGGTGCCTGTCCGCATTCTGGATTCTCAGGTTCGTGCGCTGCGGAAGAAGTCTATTCCGATGGTTAAAGTGTTATGGAGGAATCAGGATGTAGAAAGCGCGACTTGGGAGTTGGAGTCGGCTATGAGGGAGGCTCACCCTCATCTGTTTCCCTGAGCTTGTGCCTGGTATGTTTTGTTTTATTTATGATTATATAGTTCTTTCCTGGCTCTTTCTCTCTCCTTCGTCATAGGAGTGTTGTGAGTAAAGTTTCGAGGCGAAACTTTCTTTTAGGGGGAGTGGCTGTAACGCCCCCGGTTTTTCTGTGTTTTGTTTGATTGTGGATTGGCGTTACGATGACGTTTTCCGGCCCTTCGCCGTTGTAGAGCGCGGTCCTAGCTCTGTAGGTTCCTTGTGTGGCCTGGTTGTAGCCAGTTGGCAAGTTTCCCCAGCTAGCCGGAGTCTGTTTTGGTGACTCGGTTGGGCCTCTTAGGGAAATGCTTGCGTTTTGGCTTCGGGAGGTGTTGGCCCGAGCGTTCGATCGTCGGATGTTGTTTTCGACCTCGCCGTTGTTTTCGTGGCTTGATTGTTTAGCTACGGTGCGAGTTTTGGTCGAAATCCGAGATCGTTTGCCTTCGCGTCGTTTCGGCGTTGTTTTGTTAGCTGCATGTTTGTTATGCTTGCTGTGATGTGCGTGGCCTGTTGTGGCTGAGCTTGTAGGCTGGTGCCCTGTATCTTGTTTGCGAGGTGTTAGCAGGTTTCTTTTCTGTGTAAGTTTGGGTGACACGGCCTGGGTCACGCCCGTGACCCAGGGCGTGTCGTGCTCAGGTAGAGCTCCCATTTCTCCAGTCGACGAATTTTTGGTCGACAGGGTTTTTTTGTAGGAACACGGCCGTGACACGTGCGTGTCACGGGCGTGTCCCCCTTCGATTCGTCGAGCTGCGCTCGATGGTCGGCAGGCGGTGTTTAGTGAGAACACGGCCCTGTCACGGGCGTGTCGTGTCGAACACGGGCGTGACCTTGGGGCGTGTCTCTCTGTTCGACGATCGGCGCTCCACGATCGTCGGGCGGTTTTCGAGTTGGTACACAGCCTGTGACACGGGCGTGTCACAGGGCGTGTCCCGTGCTTCGTCGAGCGGAGATCGACTTTCGTCGAGTGGGTAGGTGCGTGAGTACATGCCCCGTGACACGGGCGTGTCGGGCCGTGTCACGGGGGTCTGGGGGGGGCGTGTCCCGTGTTTTCGTCGAGTAGAGATCGACGTTCGTCGAGTGTGTGAGTACACGCCCCGTGACACGGGCGTGTCGGGCCGTGTCACGGGCGTGTCTTGGGCGTGTTCCGTACTTTTTTCCTGAAATCTTCTTTTGTTGCCGTGAACTGTTTTTCCTCCTCATTTTTCATCGTTCCCGAGTCTGGAGAGCTTCCAGCGGAAGGGTTTTGAGAGGAGGCGGTGGTTGTTTTGGCCGGCGATTTCGGGAAGGTTAGAGCCCGTTTTTCTCGTGTGTTAGCGGATTCGGCTTGCTCTCGGCTAGATCTTCCCTTCCATGTAAGTTTTTCTTGATTTAGGGTTCGATTCCAGGAATTTCTAATTAACTGATTTCTTTCTTCCCTCAAGTTTCAGCTTTGGTCTTCTAGGTGGCCGATCTTGCCGCCGGAGCCAAGCCGTGGTGCGGCTGTTGTTTGTTTTTCCGAAGAGGTAGAGGCAAGTGGCCCCTTGCCCTTGCCAAATTTATTTCTAACCCTTGATCTTTTTATTCCTTCTGTAAAGCTCTGTTCTCTTTTTCTTTCTTTTTTCTCCTCCCTAGGGCAGCAGGTTGAATTGTTTCTTCAAGCTTCTAATCAAGTGCTGATCCTTTATTTTCTTTTCTGGAATTTTAATAATGTTCTCTTTTGTCGGTGGTTTGGTGTTCTGTGGGTAGCTAGAGTTAGGGTGAGGCTGTGGTAGAGGTGGTTCAGGTTCGGTTGCGATAGTCCCGAGTAGTTAGGACGGAACGGAGGGTTGGGATTAAATTTCAAACTCTCTGCTTGCTCGCAATGAGAGAGCTTAGGCTGCGATTTTTTTAACGAGACTTACGTTTACCCTAAGTGGAAAGCGCTGACAGCGTCGAGTGAGCCGAGCTCACTCAACGCCGTCACCTAGCTTAGGACTTGCGGCTAAGTATTTTTAGGCGTCAGGTGAGTGGAGTTTACGCTGCGTCGAGTGGGCTCGACATTTCTGTCTTGAGTTCTTGTGTACCTTAGGATTGTTAGTGTGACTTTACCCTTCCTTTAGGGGGTGGTATTGGGTGTTCGGCAAATTTTTTGCTTGCCGACTCTTGGGTTGTGGCAGGTGGTGCAATGTTTAGTGGCCTCTAAGAGGGGCGGCTGTTGATGTGGAGAGCTGTGGCCACGACCTGTTTGCCCTGGTATGGGTTGGTGTGGGACCCTAAAGCTGCCATTGGCGACCCCTTAGCCCTTTTTGGATCTGATTCTGGTCATGAATTCATATTCATGTTTTTTTTTTGACCACTGCCACTTACCCACGTATTAGGAATGTTAGACTCTTTCGTTGAGCATGTGGCTTTTATTGCTCGCACCTGGTGTGCTTTGCTGTGCTTTAGACAGTGCTCTTTTCTTACTGTCATGCTCTTTCTTTTGCTTATAACAGCTTGTTGTCGGGTTGGTAAACCCTCCTTTTTGCTCTTAACTCTAATGCTTTATTTGCACTTTTGATTATTTCCTTGCTGAGGTGTTCTTTTCTTGAATGCCTCAGGTCCAGGTTGTAGCCGGTTCAGCGGCTAGTTCTTTTGGAGGGGCTGGTTTGTGGCCTCTTGGGTAGCTGAGACAGCTGATCTCGATTTTGTGAGGTAGTTCTTTACTTTTCTATATAGACATACATACTCACCAGTGGGTTCGTGTCAGGTTGTTGGCGCCCACTGGTGGCTCCTTGTGATGCTGGGTATGAACTTAAACTGCTGTTTTTGCCTTTTAGGGGTTGTTTACTTGCTTCTGGGATGGATTTTTGCTAGGTTGCATGATAGATATTTTAAACCCTAAAAGCATTATTATATGTATATCATGCATAGAATAATTATAAAACAAAGTCACTATATTTCCTTAGCGTAAAAAGATTACCTTTTTATATCTATTATATTCACATTAGAGTTGTGCATACCATGAGTTGTCCCTCGGGGACACTTATGCTCACTAGGGTGTCAACTTAATTGAACCAAACTATTTTCTGCTGCGTATACTTATACTTTTAATTGTGGACTAGCTGATCCACCATGCCGAGGGATACGGCCAATCAACATAACTGCTTTCCTTTCATAATTAATCAACGATTTTTCCTTAAAATTTAAGGTGTGGAGTTTTGCCTGAGCGTGTGCAGTTATCCCCTGCACGACGTGGCATCACGGCGCGCGTTTTCTCTAGCTCTGATACGATTTTATCGTTGAGAAAATGCGGGTTGTGACATTCCCCCACCAAGAGGTGGCTGATTTTGGGAATCTTTGGGTGATTCATGAAATCCCCTTTTGTTGGCATATAGATCCGGAATTGGACTACGGAATAGACATGCTGTGTGAAGCCCATCTGGACAGGTTGGTCTGGATTGGTGATGTTGCATATGAATCGGAGAAGACGCCGTGATAAACGTGTAGTTTAAGGAGTCAACGGGTTATGCCTATGAAGGGTAGTAGCAGGAAGTACTAGTGTGGTAGTCCAGGAAACTATCTATGTATGCTTGTGCTATTGCGTCGTACCTGTGAATGAGTAACAGGAAGTACTGGTGTGACTAGGAAAGGCCCTTTGTGATGCTTGATATCGTAGGTGGTACCTATGAAGAGAGTAACAGGAAGTACTGGTGTGCCTAGGAAAGACCCCTGACATTTGTGATATTGCGGTGTCGTACCTGTGAACGAGTAACAGGAAGTACTGGTGTGCCCAGGAAAGACCTGTTGATGTTGTGAGATGAATGGGTGTATAGAAATACCCGGGCTGAATGTCAAGAACATGATTGGTGAGACCGACCCGTGCCTTTGATTAAGCCGCGAGTACACCGTATTCGGTGAAGGCAAGGCAATTTGAGCAACGGGGGGTGGAGGATCCGACCTGCGTTATGTCCGTCCAACGTGGACCAGAAGGTGTGGTCTGTTGGAGCGCATAGCGAGAGTCTTAGGCATGAGTGCCATGGCACAATGGGGGGCTACGGGCCATCCCGGTGTTGTAAGACTAGAACTCCGGCTATACATCATGGAGGAAATGCTCAAGAGAGTTACCATTGGGTTGTGGCCCTGATACGGTGGTGGGCAAGTGATTTGCTAGAACACCAAGAATGTGCCCTGAGTGCACGAACCGTTGGGCCAGGTGGCGAACGGTTCTTATGGCATGTGTGCGTGAAAGCACATTATATACATGATTGTGATATGATATGCCTACAGGGAAGATTACCGCTGCCCCGAGAAAAGGGGTAGGGTCGTTATAATTTGGTCAACTGAACGCTGACTGTTGCTTCTGTTTGCCACCGTTGGGTGGATTGTCCCTGTACAGGTGCTGGAGAGCCAAACGGGACGCATAAAGGTTTATGTCCCTGCTGTTGCTGTTGCTGTTGCTGCTGCTAGCCCTCGAAGGCTATTTGGTTGAATGTTATGTTTTCTTTTTATGTGGCCGGCCTACGCGCCAATGTTTAGGTCACTGTTTGAAAGCCATGTGAGGCCATAAGGCCAACTTTTGTACTGTTGTAAGACATTCCTATTATTTATATATATACAATGTGGGGTTGTTTTATATGTTGGACATTCATGTGTGGAGTTCAAGGATTAGTATAGGCTTCCGCTAGAATGCAATGTGTTAAGGTGCGTTGCATGACTCTGGTATCACCCCGTACCTTCACCGCCTGTTTTGTAATATATGTTGTGGGGCCCCGGCCGGACCTTCTAGTATATACCATATGAACAGATGGGGTTGTTACAGTAACCCCGGACTACTTTTGTCGCATGCTCGCAGAAGCAATTGTGGCAGCCCAATCTGCCGCAGCAACGCAAGATGTGACCCATATTGTGTAGGTAGCAACTCCTGCTACCCCCGATGCGGCAACAGTCATGCTAGGCAGTGGAGCCAGGCAAGCAGAGTCGTTGATGCGCTTACGGCATGTGTACAGCTCACGTAAATAATATAAATTGGGGAGGTTTTCCCAAGTAACGAATCTCAAGGAACACAGCAAGGTGGAGTTGTCATTCAAGGAGGACTTGATATTAAAGTCCTTAGATCTAGGCTACTAAGGGGTTTGATTTTAGAAGTAAGAAATTAAAAGCTAATTAAATCTACTCCTATGCAGGCCGCTATGCGCTGCTTTGCTCGGCGGAATGGATGAAAATACAGGCATAGGAAGTGAATAGAATAGTGGATTGAGGGTCGCAAACACCTTGTCGCAACGCGTGCCTCTAGCAATTGCTAGAGCGGGAGAACCAACTATAGCGTAGGCGGAAATATAGTCACTGCACAAGCAACTAAAGCAGTAAAATGATAAAGATTCACATAGACATGAAACTAATAACGCTTACAACTAAAGTGTCACATCAATTACATATAAGGATTTATCCATGCATATACATCATTAAAGCAAGAACAAGGCAAGAAATCGACCGAATCTGAAGGCTCGTCGAGGAGTCGCGGAAGGAATCGCCGGGTTGTCAATCCGCGCCCAAGCTCGGTCCTCAACTAAATCTGGGGTAGAGAAGGCTGTCACTACCCTCCAATGGACCCATCTTCTTCATGTTATGATCCTGAATAAGGTTGCAAGCTTACCTTTGCTTGATAGATATGGCGTCAAAACTTGTAAAAGAGCTAGGAAGTGAAGGAGCAGGCCGAAGGCAAGCACCGGTGAGAGGTAAGCTTCGCGAGCATGGCCGGTGCTTCTCTCCTTAGTGGAAGATGAAGGGGGGAGGAGAAAGGGCGGATTTTTGCCCTAAAATAGCTGCAGGGATGGCAGAAAAGCGGAACCTCATATTTGGAAGAAAACTTGTGCTTAAATAGAAGCAGATCAGAAAAATGGTCACGCACAGTTTGGCGCATGACCGTGCGTTAACCGTGGATATTAAATTCCAGAACAAGCTTGCGGAAGAAGAAGCGTTGACCCATGCTTTTCCTAGCGCACGGACACTTCTGCCCATGCGTGAAGGAAAACGCACTGGTAACAACCGAAAGCAGAAATTTCAGGCAAGCAGGTGGAACCGTGCATTTTACTCGCGCACGAGCACTTCTACCCGTACGTGAGCAAATTGCACGATTAACCAAAGAGCACAATAAATCAAGGAAGCAATAGGAAAATCGTGTGTTACCTTCGCGCACGGTTCCGAAGAGACCGTGTGTTAACCGTGCGTGAAGATCGTCGAGCTCAGCTCGACGAAATTCGTCGAGCTCCTGTCGACGCTTCTCCTGCTCAACAAAACGCGCGATCGGGAAAAAAGCATGCGCTAAGGAAACGCACGATCGTGCATTTTCCACGTATCAGAATTCCTACCCCGGGGAAACGCACTACCTGCATAGCAAAAACCAAAATTGTAGCACAAGCTCCCAGCACCAATATACAACAAAAAATAGCCAGAAAGAGCCATGGGGAGCACCATGTGCTTACCCCCGACAACAGAATGCGCAATTACACACCCTCAGGCCAAAGTGGGGCATAGTGTGGTCATTGACCGATCGAACCAAATATAACCAATTAACGGTTGAAATGCAGTGCACGAGGGAGAAAACAGGCCCAGATGAGTCCAAAAACCCCTATAAATCGGACTCATCACACCACCAGACTTAAACATTTGCTCGTCACGAGCAAATCATCACTCCGTGGACTAGAAAACAGTTAGCTGACTTAGTAGTTTCAAAATAAAGTATTACGAGAAATTAAATACATAATGGGCATAGAAAATATAATAGAAAGACTTTTTAATTATACTACTGAGTTTATACTATTCGACGGGTGTAAATAAATATTATAACTACTCAAAATTAGAATTCTGGAGAATCGTTTGGTCATCCATAGGAGGAAAGTAGGCAGGCCACTCAAATGAGCATTGCCAAAGACCGAGGCTCGTGATCACCTCCAAAAAATCCATCAATGTCGGGGACCATACGCTTGCTCGCTCACACTCTCTCCACAGTGCTAGCATGACTCAAGCGTGAATCTGTAGTACTTTAGGATAATATTGGGGCTTGGGTGTATATGTAGGTAAGGATGCACAAGGGTAAAAATGACGGCTACACACAACCCCAAATGAGCTCCTACAAACGATTATCCTCATACCAACAAAAATTGCAGGTGCACCACACCGCCGGACTTAAACTTGACAACAAGGGTTTGTGCACCGCCTACCGCCACAGAAATAAAATCACAAATGGAATTTTCTATTACCATTCTTATTTTACAACAAACAACATCTCTCTTATTCTTACACTCTTTTCTTTTCTCTTTTTTTTAAAAAAAACCACATTCAGCACATATTAACATGAAAACTCCATCTCACAACGACATAATAGCAACACAGCAACATCCCAAACATAAGAAGTAACATACTAATAGCTCGAGATGGGGGCGTACTACTGGGATAGGCTTTTAGGCTTTGGTGATCGCAGAGTAGCACTAAATCAAAAGGAGGGATAGGCACAACCAGGCTAACAAGGATTACATTAGGACAAGGTACAAGGCTCAATCGGTCCAAAATGATGGCCTACATCACGCTCACACTTGACAAATCATGCACCAATGCTTCAAGAGTAGCTTGGGGTAAGTTCTTAGCCATCGAGAAAGATGATCCTTTCTCCCGACTCGAGCAAAACGAGTCTAGTGACGACTACACACATCCCTACAGTACCGTTCGATAACACCAGATTCAACATTTTTGAGTAGTACATACAATATTTACATCTGCAGAGAAAGTATAAATCTATGAGCATAAAGAAAAATTAAATGTATACTATTTTTACACAGACCATGAGTACTCGATTAGGAGCATTGCACGAGTTTCGCATTACTCTATCCGAAAATCCTAAGCCAGCGCCGCTATTTTAAAGTTTACACAAAAGAAATACATTTGACTCGAGCAGCGCGCATGGTTAAGATCGCGCTCATGTGGGTGTAGGTGCACAATGCGGACGTGATTACATGAAAACAAAAAATAAAAATATGTTTTTGGTATGAAAGTGATACAGGTAACTCGCATAACTCTCTCCCACGACACTTAATCTAAACTACCTTGCACAAGATTTGCAATAAAATTAATGAAAGAAAAGTTGGGGAAGATGTTACCCCATGCTCGGCAAATGAGCATACCAGAAGACGCGAGAGAGAATGAAGCTAAACCTGCAAAAAATTTTAGAAATCCTCCACGCAAGTGAAGTGCTAACCTGCAAATGAGCTCCAGCAAAAAAATGTATATACTATGCTAATATCAAATTTAATCTAGTATATGCAATACATAAAACAATTTTTAAAACAGTAAAAATAACTAACTATATCTATTCCTAGATAAGTACTGGGGTTATAGTCCACCCAACACGACTTATTCGGCTAACGAAAAGTTCTAGCTAATGGGCTTATGAAACAAAAAATGCATAGGTAACTGGCTGAATATTCGTTGTGGTAGCAAGTACCGATATGAAGAAAATGCAGTTACCCCTCTACCTACAAAATAATACCTGATTAACTCAGGTAGTGGAAATTAGAAACAAGAAGACGAGGAGCACTAGTCCTCGCTAAACACATCACCAAAGAAATCCTTGCCTAGCAAGGCGCTTTCCACCGCAGGTCCGCTGGAGGTGATGGCGATGACAGGGGCTTCCACTGCGAAGGAGGTAAGAACCTTCTCACACAAGCAGATGCACTCATCGTCGGCATGAGCACTAGGCTCATCGTCACCCCAATGTACCCGTGGATACTCAACCCGCACAGTCTCAGATAAAGCAAGGGGGTCAAGTAATAAATGAGAGGAAAAACTAAAATGTACAGCATATGGGAGAGTAATCCCGGTATCACCCATAGCAGGATCCGAGCACAGATCATTGTCGGTGTCATATGAGTCGTATCAGGGGGATGCGAGAACTCGAGGTCCGCAGTGGTAAGAGGGACTGCCTCATCCAATAAGGAGGTACAATCCTCTGTATCAGAAAGGGGATACTCCTCATCCCACCGGGGTGCATCATAGTGTTCCGAAGATACACATTCTTCGTCAGAGATAATAAAATCCTCATCCCACTTCGGCACAACCTCAGGCACTGAATAACCAACAAATACGGCATCTTCAGCCGACTCACACAAAAAAGGAGTAGACGATCAAGCAAAAATTGCGGAGGGTCAAAACTGCTCTCGAAACATGGCACTGAATGAGCAGGCCCCATCGCAAAATCATTCGTTGACACCTCCCCGTCGACGGGAATAATCTCTACGTCCCATACAGGAGCGCCCATGTGTTCCTGATCCTCTTTTTGCTGGCTAACAATAGAGTGATCGTCATCACTCAAGGGAAGCTCGTAAAAAGGGAGCGAGGGACCCATGCAAGATATATATGCGGCGAGAGATTCTTTGGTAATCTCAACGAGAAAAGAATGAGCAATATGTGCGATGTCAGTGTATGGGCCCGACAATACCCTGGTAGGCGTTTCCACAGTAGTCCTCCAAAAATGACGGGGGTGTTGTACACACGCCCTCAGAGGGAGAAGGCTTGCACAGACGAGGTAAATCCTTCAACATGTGGAGTATACCTTGACATAGCAAACACCTAATACAATGCTTGGCAATTAAAACATCGAAGGCGTCAATGTATCGGCGCAAATTGTCATATAAACGACACTCAGCAATAGAGTACATCGCAAATAAAAATATTTGTCGAATGGGTGCTACATAACTTAGAATAAAAAATAACACGAACCCGCTTTCTAAATCAAAAAACAGAAAAGAGACAAAAAGAAATAAACAAAAGAAACAATATGCAACTAAAATAAAAATAAAAACAACAATCACAAGTCTTCCTATCAGAAAACTCACAAGACGGTGTTCCCCGGCAATGACGCCAAAAACTTGATGTGCTTACGATAAGTATACCACTCGCATAAGTAATATAAATTGGGGAGGCTTTCCCAAGTGTTGGGTCCGACGTTCCTTCACTTGACCCATGGCGCTCTTCTACTTATTTAAGAAATTAAGTAGCACCCATTCCAACCTGTTGAAATAAATAGAATCAATGAACCTGAGGAGGAAGGAGAGAGGAGAACCTCGCTTTGATACCAATTGAAAGTGCAAGTTAGATCTGATATACTCTAGAGGGGGTTGAATAGAGTATGGTGCTTGCTAAAAACGTTTTACAACAGTTGTTGTATTCCTAAGTGAACAGGGAAGAAAATAATTTAAAGTAAATCTAAACACAGAATAATCACAGATCAATCACAATCCACAGCCAGAAACAAAAGAAAGATAAGCAACCAGATGACACAAGGAGCTATAGTGGTTCCCCAATCAATCTGGGTACATCCACTCTTCTACCACCCTAGGTAGGAATCCACTGCAGGATGAGTTGATCAGGTGTCCTGGGCACTAATGAGCTTTTGATAAGGTGCTCAAAAACCAAACCAGATTTTTTGATCAGGTGTCTTGCCACCAATGAGTTTTGATAAGGTCTCAGAAACCAATCACAAACTTTTGAAGGGAGTTTGAAAAACCCTTTACAGCAGAGAGAGAGAGAGAGAGAGATGATCTTCTCTGTCAACAGTCAGAGAGAAGATAGTGGATGTTGTCAAAGCTCCCCCTGAGATCTGTAGTTGATCAGGAAGTGAAGCTTTGCAGTAGGCAGATAGGCCTTCAAATTATTTGATCTCCAGCAAAAGATGATTTCAGCAACAGCTGAAATGTGAGGTGTTTGGAGTCTTGAATGATGATGGCCTTTGAACACTTGAATAAAGAGAGATCTGAAAATTTCAGTTAGTTGATCCCCTTTTGGTGATGTGTTCTTGTATGAATTCTTGAGACTGAGAATGTTTGCAACTCTCTTTCTTTCTCTTGTGTAATTGTTGTAGAGAATTGTTATTGCAGAATATGTGTCTTTTTGTCTGACCCTGAGAAAAATGAAAAACTGATCTTTTATTCTCTTAGTTTGAATAGAAATGATCCACTATCCAAGATAGCAGTTAGCCTGTCATTAAATGACTTCCTTAATTGTATTTGTCTTCTGGAGGAAAATCCAATAAAACATTCCTTGAAAATTCCTTGAAACTTGCTCCAGAATAAATGAAAACGGCTAAAAAATCTCTGAATTAAATGCTGACAATAATTCTACAGCTGTCTGAATTTGAATCTTGAAAATCATTGAACACTTCACAGAAACGTCGAACTGAGCTCCACTATCGTTGAACTTAGCTCAGAGACTTGGACTTAGACAGAAACAGAGATCGTCGATCTGAGCTCAACTATCGTCGAACTGAACTCAGAGATTGAAACAAACTGGAGTTAAGAATCTGAGCTCGAAGATCGTTGAATGGAGTTCGACGACTTGTTGAAGTTGAGCTCAGAGATCATCGAATGGAGTTCGACGATCCGTCGAAGTGAGCTCAACGATCGTCGAATGGAGTTCGACGATTCGTCGTACTGAGCTCGACGAAATGACTTAGTCTCCAAAACTGAAATCTCTGGTCTTGAGGGCAGCTTCCAAACCTAACTACTAACCCTTAGACTCAATTCTAATTGACCTTTAGATCTATACAATGAGGTCAAAATAGGATTCCTAAGAGACATAGTTATCCTTTCCCAAATCAGTAATAGGGTGTTCCAACAATCTCCCCATATTTGGGTTAGGATTACTATTTACAGATATTGGAAATTAAAAACATACACAGCAACAATATAACATACAAGACATTGCAGAATCACAGATATTATCTCAGATAGCTTAAAAATCAAAATAACTGTCACCTTACATAATTACTCTTTTTCCTTGCTCTTTATAAGTACTATTTCCCTATTTGGATTGAGAGCTTCCTTTTTAGATCTTCTATCATCAGCTGCACCTAAAGAGGTTTGTTGCTTAGGCCTGGGCACTACAGCTTCAGGGTGCAGCTTCATGTAGCTTTCAGAATCAAAGAACTTACTGGATGAGTATCTTTCAAGTTCCTTCTTTCTTTGATCTGATAAGGTAGTGATACTGGAAGTGTCTTTGCCTTACTCTCTAGCTTTCTTGATCTGATCTAGGGTAGCCAATTCTTTCATCCTAGCTGTCCATGAAGTAGGATTGTTTTCTGGATCCTCAAAAGGAACTGGAGGCTCATATCTATTTGAGGGATTGTCTGCAGGAGTTCTGGAGGAGACTAACTCTTTCAGCTTGTAAGGAAAGGGACCTGAAGTAGTATCAGTGGAAGCTTGTCGTTCCCTTGAATATGGATGTTGCCTGGAATGGCCTTTGAAATAAACTTGAAATTCTCTTTGGTTTCCTCTATAATTTCCTCTCCTTGATTGATAGCATCTAGATTGACTTCCTCTGTATTGGGATCTACCTTGAGGTTGATAAGAGGATTTCCTTCTGGCAGAAGGTTGAACAGCTGAACTACCACCTGCACCTACATCAGGTGAGGGAGGAGGAGGAGGATGATTGAACTGTGATGATCCTTTCTCATACTTTCTCTTTTTCTTCATAGCCTTCAGTTGATTTTTGGAGTATTGCATCCAGTGTTCTGTGATAGGATAGTTATGCAGTATGTAATAAGGAATGTCATTGGTATCTTTGACTTTTGCTGGAGGAACTCACTTCATTGATTTGCTTCTGGCCTTTCTTTTCCTTGCAATAGTAGCTGAGGAATCATCTGAGTCAGTCCTATACTGATCACTTTCTGAGCTTTGATCATCATATAATGCATCAATCCTTTTGAGGTATTCTTTTTGTTGTTGAGATTGAACATCAGAAATAGCAACAGTAGTAGCAGCAACTGCAGGAAGAGGTGTAGAAGTATCACTGGCAGAAGAAGTTGTGACAACAGCAGATTCAGATACAACACTTTCAGATACAAAAACAACAGCAGCAGTAGTATCAGTTGAAACTGGAAAATCATCATCAGAAGGAGTAATAGCAGTAATAGCAGGCTCAAAATCAAATTCCTCTGTCATATGTATATCCTTAATAACATCAGCATCAGAATTAACAGAAACATCAATAACAGCAGTAGGAGCAACAACAGTACTTTCAACAGAAACAGAAGGCTCAGCAGTATAGAGGGAATTTACAAAAGAATTTATTATACTGGTGTCACAGCTGGGAATGGGCAAAATGGCCTTAGACAGATCTTCAGATGGTTGGACTAGCAGACAGTTGAAAAAAACAGAATCAAAAATTGATAACAGTGACCTGAGGTCCACTTTGATAACAGCAACTGGAGCTGTTGAGGCTTGGACTGAAGATACAGCAGCAGCAGCAGGCAATCTTTCCACTTCATGAGGCATCTACCCCTACCTAGATTCAGTCAGGACTGGATCAAGGCACCAAGATGAAGGGATTGCCTGAGGAGGAAGGAGAGAGGAGAGCCTGACAGACAATTCTTGGACTGTTTTTTCCCTTCTACCTGTGTGGGTCCGGCGGGTCAGGCAACCGTGGACATGTGGTAGCCCTACCTCTGAGCCGTGCAACCGTGGACATGTGGTAACCCCACCTCTGAGCCCTGTGGGCCATGTGGTAACCCTACCTCTGAGCCATGTGGGCCATGTTGTAACTCCACCTCTGAGCCGACAGGTTGTGCTGGACGCCGGGGGGGGGGGATTGTTGGGTCCGGCGTTCCTTCACTTGACCCGTGGTGCTCTTCTACTTATTTAAGAAATTAAGTAGCACCCTTTCCAACAGTCCGGGCATTTGGAACAGTTGGTTATGCGCTTGATCCTTCACCAAGTATCGAATATCTCAAGGAACACCGCAAGGTGGTGTTGTCATTCATGGAGGACATGAGATTGAAGTCCTTAGATCGAGGTTACTAAGGGGTTTGGTTTTAGATGCAATAAAATAAAATCTAACTAAATCTACTCCTATGCAGGCCGCTATGCGCTGCTTCGCTCGGCGGAATGGAGGAAAGTACAGGCATAGGAAGTGAATAGAACGACGGACTGAGGGTCGCAAACACCTCATCGCAACGCGCGCCTCTAGCAATTGCTAGAGCGGTAGAACCAACTGTGGCGGCGGGCGAAAATATAGGCATTGCACAAGCAACTAAAGCAGTAAAACGATAAAGACTCACATAGAAATGAAACTAATAACGCTTTCAACTAAAGTATCACATCAACTGCATTTAAAGATTTTTCCATACATATACATCAATAAAGCAAGAATAAGGCAAGAAATCGACCAAATCCGAAGACTCGTCGAGGAGTCGCGGAAGGAATCGTCGGGTTTTCAATCCGCGTCCAAGCTCGGTCCTCAACTACGTCCTTGGTAGATAAGGTTGTCACTACCCTCCGATGGACCTGTCTTCTTCATGTCACGATCTAAAAGAAGGTTGCAAGCTTCCCTTTTCTTGATGGATATGGTGTCAAAACTTGTAATATAGCTCGGAAGTGATGGAGCGGGCCGAAAGCAAGCACCGGTGAGAGGTAAGCTTCGCGAGCATAGCCGGAGCTTCTCTCTTTAGTTGAAGATGAAGGGCGGAGGACAAAGGGCTGACTTTTGCCCTAAAATGGAGGTAGGAATGGCAGAAAAGCAGAATCTCCTGTTTGGAAGAAAACCTGTGCCTAAAAAGAAGCGGTTCAGAAAAACTGGTCACGCACGGTTTGGCGCACGACCATGCGTTAACCGTGCGATATTAAATTCCAGAATAAGCTTGCGGAAGAAGAAGCGTTGGCCCGTGCGTTTCCTCGTGCACGGACACTTCCGCTCGTGTGTGAAGGAAAATGCATGGGTAACATGAAAAATGTTTAAGTTATCTACCTAAATCACCTAAAGGGGGTGAATAGGTGAGTTCTGCGTCCTTTTGCGGAATAAAAATAGAACGAGCGATGAACCAAAAAATAAGCAAGCATACACAGACAACACCAAGAATTATAGTGGTTCCCCAACCTTGGGTACATCCACTTTCGACCTCACCGATCTAGCAACGTACTAGACTTAGCTATTCCACTATTCTCGGATTGAAAACAATCCTACCACTCAGAACAAAGTTCCTACAACATGATCCTTAAAACAGGATCTACACTCTGAAGAGAAACTTCCTACAAAATCTCGGAGAGTAAAGCTCGTACAACTCGGAGAAGAATCTCCTACAAAAATGATTTACAGAGAAAAATATACAAACAGTATAATTCTAGATCTGAATCTTCAGCCCTTCTTCCTCCTCAAAACTTTGATGCTCTGTCAGAAAAAGATTGAAGAAGATATGGCTAAATCTCTGGATCTGAAAGCTTTGGATTCAGCATGATCAAGAAAAGAATCTGTCGATGTAGAAGATCTTGATCTGTTGAATCTCTGCTTCTGAATCTCTGGATCGAAAGCAGATCGACGATGAACGCGATGAACAGCGGCGGCTTCCGAATTTGGAAAGAGTATTTCTAATTCAGAATACTTATGTTTTTCTTCTTAGTGTTGGTCGATTATGTTAAGAACTTTTATAGGACTTACCTAACGGTCATAATCATATTAAATGCTTGACACGTGGACCAATCCCGTGCTAATCACATTTGAAAATACGTTTGTCAAAACTAAGAAAAATTTCAAAAAATAGTTCAGCATTTCTCGAGAGAAAGAGTTGTACTCGAGAAGAAGTTTTCTGATTCTCGAGAAGAATGATGAGGATCTCGAGAAAAACACTTGGGAAAAAATGTGGTGGTGGAATTCAACAATCTCGAGAATGAAAGAAAGTACTCGAGAAGAATATATTTTTGTTCTCTAGAAGAAGTACTCTGCTGCTCAAGAACAAAGAAGTATCTCGAGAAAAGATGTCTGACTCTCGAGAAAACTATTCTAGGTCTCGAGAAAAATTTTCTGTTTCTCGAGAACTAAACATAGCCTTCTCGAGAAAAATATTTTGCTTCTCGAGAAAAAGACTTGGTAAAAATATAAAGGTGGAGTTTAGGCATTTCGAGAAATAAAAGAAGTACTTGAGTAAAATGAACTTCTGTTCTCGAGAAAATTATTCTGTTACTCAAGAAGAGAATCTGTTACTCGAGAAATGACTTCTGATTCTCGAGAAGTAATACTGACCTTCTCGAGAAATGACATGTGGCTTCTCGAAAAAAAGACTTAGAAAAATATTTTGACTGGAAATGAGGTAACTCGAGAAGGAAAGTTATGGGGTACTCGAGAACACATGGCTTTCTCGAGAACAACACTAAGCTTTCTCGAGAACTGCTTCTACAACTCGAATACATGACAAATCTTACTCGAGTAAAAAACTAAAGTTCTTCTCGAGTACAAAAGTTCCTACTTGAGAAAAAGACTTAGAAAATTTTCTGCAAAACTGTAAACTTATTTTCTTCAAGAATTACAGCAACCATCGTTTCTCCCATGGCTTTGGTGCTTGAAAAAGAAGTGTGTCCCAATAGAGAGGCTACACATGAGTCAACACCATGGATTATACAATGAGAGATTACATTATATGGCCATGTGTTTGGTGACTCATTTTAGACTGACATTGGTCTACACTTGGCAATTTTGTCCTGCAAACACTTAACTAGAAAGGACATCAAAGACAAACTTAATTCATCTTAGTTCAAGGGTGACTTCAGACAAATCTAGGTTATTGTGGATGCAATACCCAACAATCTCCCCTATTTGTAGAATTCAGAACCCTCTACACTAAGGTGAATTACATCAAGATCAACAAATAAAGAAACTAATAACCATAATTGTTGGGTACATTGCCCACAATGTTCCCTAGATTGGATTTTAAGAGGCATCACTATCAAGACTAAGAGCATAGTAATATTTGATGTTGTTTAAGCTCATCATGTACAGGATGTTCCATGGAACAAGTCTAGATAGGTTGTTTAAGTAATGTTATAGGCGGTCACAAAGTGAAGATGCTGGAAAGGCATGAAGCTGCGTAAGTGGCCAAGTCAGGTAAACTCTTACCTATGATGTGGGCTGACAGAAATCTATCTAAATCCACAGGAATTGAGTGATGAAGATACACTCAACGCCATACAGCAAAAGGCTTTGAGTAGAAATCAGTTCAGAAATTCTTCGAACTAAGTTCAGAGTTCGTCGACCTGAACTCACCATTCATTGAGCTATGTTCAGGGCTTGAGACTCTGAGTTCGTCAAGCTCAATTCAGAAAATTCGTCGAACTGAGTTCAGAGTTCGTTGAGCTCACTTCGCTATTCGCCGAACTCAGTTAAGTTGTCTAACTAAATAGCAGATAAGAAGTAAGCGCTGAATCTAAGGATTGTCTCAGTTGGTAATGAAAAACTGCTAAGACCGCTGAGACAAAACCGCTGAGACAGTAATGTCCAAAAACCGCTGAGATAGCTGAGACAGCTAAGAAGTATGTTTCAGCATAACCACAGAGACAAAATAACTGGAATTTCTCTAAATTCAGAAGCGTTGAGTGAAGCAGGTTCACTAAACGCTTCTATTGAAGAAGGTAGCGCTGCAAAGATTATAGTTCATCGAGCTCTGCCCACAGATCAACAAACATAGCTAAAGATGAAAAATCTATCTAATACAAAAGCATTAAGACCATTGAGAAGAAGAAATTGAGTCCACTGAGACAGTCTCAACTGAGAAGAAGAAAGCGTTGAGATAGCTGAGAAGAAACCGCTGAGACAGGAGTTGGTCTCAGCACAACCGCTGAGACAAGAGTTTGTCTCAACTGAGTACAAGAAAGCGATGAGACAGTTAAGCAGAAAAATGGTTAAGGCAAAATGCATTGAGTGAAGGTTTCTCACTCAACGCTGCCAATGCCTAGTGGAGACAGAAAATTTGTCTAAGTGTTTTGGCGTTGAGTGTTACTCACATACTCAACGCCAAGTAGCAGATAGCTGATAAAGAAAGATTGGCATCGAGTGAAGTTGATTCACTCAATGCCTAGAAACAGTTTTATACTCTAAGTAGTTTGGCGTTGAGTGAAGGTTACTCACTCAATGCCATGAGACAGTAAATATGTCTATGTTTTGGCATTGAGTGATGCTTACTCACTCAATGCATATGCTAATGTTGTTTGATTTTTGGCTATGTCCACAGGTGATGTCATCAACAAGTCAAAAAGTCAACATATTTCAAATTAGTGGCGGGATGGCTATAGTACGCGACAAGTGGTGTCGCAGACCTACTGTACGATAGTTGGCGTTAAAGTAAACTTACTGTTGGACATTAATTATGTGGGTCCCACTGCTCAAGATCCATTGGGTCAACAATCAATAAAAGAAAAGAGGCGGATAGAGAAAAAAACTTCAAGGAAAAAAGAAAATAACTTAGTTCTTATTCTCCGCCATTGTTGTGGAGCTAAAGAACAGGATCCTTTATTCTATAGATAGAGAGCAAGTTAGCTGTTGGATCAAGACCTTCAACAACAAGTTTGCTAGTGCCATTCTCACCTGCACCAGCAAGCTAGTTCAGAGTACTTTCTATGAGGGAAAGGTTAGTAGCCAAGGGCTGACCCTTGCTGCAGGTTCTTCACAGTTCCAGCAACACAAGTACCTGAAGATCTTTATCTGGAAGCTGTGAAGAGAAGAAAGCTTGAAGAACCTGAAGGAAGACTCAGGGGACCTTTCCTCATGAATCAAAGTTAGGGCTGAATCACCTCAGCCCAGGAATGGAGCAAGAGGCAGAACTATTCCAATCTGTAAAGTTTGAGCTATTATTTTCTCAGCTCAGGTTGCAGCAGTTAGCTGTTGTAACTTCACTGATCAGAAGGAAAATTCATGGTGCTGTGAAGAAGTCGTTAGGGCAGAACTTTAGTCTCAGTTAAGGAAGTGGCAGGATATAGCTCTACAAGTAACATCTATCACAAGTAATTACTTGTTGTTGTGGAAGTAGTTAGGACTAAGTATATCTTGGTTCAGTGAAGGTAGACTCAGGAAATAAATTACTGTAGTCACTGTTGGGCTAAGTCTATCTCAGTCAAGAAGCTTGACACAGAGAAATAGCTCTTGTGTCAAGAATATCCATCAACCCACATTCATCTTGTAGGATTCAGTTTACCTGAATCTGAGTTGTAGGTGACTTTTTGGTCATTGAGCTGTAGGTGCCCTGCTGGGGTACTGAGGTAGCGTCCAAGTATTGATCTGAGTTGTAGGGATTAATTACCTGAGGTAGGAGAGTGCTTCTCTCTGAGTGTTTGCCTTTGTGCCTGAGATAGGTGACAAGTTTATCACTGATCTATAGTTACCTGGTGGGATACTGAGTTGTAGGAGTGCTGCAGTACTCTGAGAGTAGGGCCTTATGACTAAAGTTGCAGGGCTGAAAAGCCTAAAGTGTGGGCCTTAGTGACAAGGCAGAGGTAGGTAGATTGCCGGTCACTGAGTGCAGGAGCACTGCAGAGCTCTGAGGTA
The DNA here is from genome assembly GCA_039583875.1 of Platanthera guangdongensis. NCBI lineage: Eukaryota > Viridiplantae > Streptophyta > Magnoliopsida > Asparagales > Orchidaceae > Platanthera > Platanthera guangdongensis. The sequence continues at coordinate 36,306,669 of CM077165.1, read as the reverse complement.
GGATCCTTTAGGATCTGAGGTAGGGATATCCTCCCAGCCTGAGTGTAGGGCTTAATAGCCTGAGGTAGGTGGTCTGCTAATCACTGAGTGTAGGACTTTATGGCTAAGAAGTGAGTCTTGGAGGAGACTTGAAGATCCTACGGGATCTAAGGCGTAAGCTCTTAGGAGTAGTTTGGAGGAGGTTGTGCCTAGTCCAACAAGTTAGTTGGATAGGTGGGAGGGAAAGTGGTTGTACCCAATTGGGGAACCACTATAAATCTCTGTGTGCTTTTCTGTGGTTGTTTTCCTTTTCTTTTTTATAGTTGTTAAGGACAAGCTCTAAATCACCATATACTGAAGGATAAAACGAAACAACGAGATATTATATAGAAAGCAAAAGATAGTCTCAAAGAGACAAATAACCTATTCACCCCCCCCCCCCCTCTAGGTGATTTAGCTGTCCTTGAAACATAGACTTTCAAGTGGTATCAGAGGGAGGTTACTCAAAAAGAATTTAATAATCTGAGTTAACCTCCAAGGATAGCTAAAAGGGTTACACTTGTGGGTTTAAAAGAGAACCACAAGGAATGGAGCTTCAAGTCTGCAACAAGGAGAAATTTAAGTCTTGGAAAGAAAGGATCAGGCAAATTATGGATGCCAGTGATCCTAGAGTCTCGGCTTCTGTTCAAGAATGACCCTTCATTCCATTGGGGTTCTCTACATCAGATGCAAGCATCAAGACCGCAAAGAGTTATGAAGAGATGTTTGAAGATGAAATCAACTTGGCATATATGGATAAGAGGTCACAACACATCATGGTGAGTGCCATGGATGACTCAACCTTCATGAGAGTGTTCCACTGCAAGTCAGCCAAAGAGATGTGGGATTCTCTCACTGGCTATATGGAAGGGACAGTGGAAGTCAGTCTTTCTAACAGTGGTTCAGAATCTGAAGAATAAAAAGAAGCCTTCATTGGGCCAGTGGCTACTGCTGCTAAAGATGAAGTTGTTGCAGTAGGAGAACTCAATCCTTCAGATGCTAGAATGGAGATCAGGGCCCCTCTATCACAATCAGAAAGTGATTCAAAGTGGATGATGAAGAAGAAGATGACTCCAGTTGTTATAGACTAATTGCCATGATAGGAGAAGAAGAATACTGCCAGGATCAGCCGGGTCCAGATCAGGTACAATCCTTGTCTGGTTCCTCTAATTGTTCAGTTCATGAGTCTTGCTCAGAATCTAATGCTTCCTCATCAAGTGATGATGAGGGTCATTTGACAAATAATGATATAAATCAATTGATTGACAATCATTTTGTTCTTCTGAAAGCTTTCAAGGAAAGCAGGCTGCTTGTTAAGAAACAAGCAGAGGAAATTGCATCCCTCCAGCTAGCTGCTTCCCAGCAAGATGAGATTTCATCCTTGCCATCTCAGAAAGAGAGGGAAGTTGCTTATCTAAAGATCATGGTAGATATCCTTGTTGAGTCTATCAAATATAAGGACTCTATGATCAAGGTTCTTGAAGAGAAACTTGAAAGGGAAAAGTGGTTAGTGGCCAATTTCTCTAAGATAGATGCTATCAAGATAAAATCTGAATTTGAGTGGATTACAAAAGTTATCCAATCTCAGAGGAGAGGCCAAGCTCCTGTTGTGCCACAGTCAACCTTTCATAAGGTAATCCTCCCTTCTCATAGGAATGAACAGGACTGCATGTATGGTCACTATAAGAATGGGAATTCTTCTTGTAGGAATAGAAGAGTACCTTCCAATGGAAGAAGAAAGGGTAGGGGAATGAGTGTCTTTAAGGCTCCCCATGAAAATGTACAAATGGCCCATGCTGTACCATTTATATTTGGCGCCTCAGCCCCAACTCACAAGGGAAAGGCAGTGGCTTTCACTCAAGGCCATCCAGCAAGAACTCAGACCAAGGGTCAGTCTACCAATAAGACTAACTTGGCTTATTTTGATAGTATAAACAACTTGTCTTCTGCAAAGAAGACAACTGTAAATACCATTCAAGGCAATCAAAGAAAGCCTGTTGGAAGATTGACCTTCAGTCAGATCCTTACTGAAAGGAACTTGAAGAAAGTTATTGCTGGTCCTCCTTCTATTCAGTCAATAGTTAACCACACTACAAGACCTGCTCAGAAAATAAGATATAATATCCATGAGTGTTGGTGTTGTGGCAAGGTGGGGCATTTTGCCCTAGATTGCTGGCACAATCCTTCTATGTCTAGAGCAAGAGTTAGCCTACCTGTCAGAAATTCTGCAGGTAGGCAAGTCAAATTTCAGGCTAACAGGAACCTAGGACCCAATACCTATTGGGGTCCTAAGGTAAGGTAATTCTGTTTTGCAGGTTAGTCTAAGTGCCCATCCCCTATGTGGCACTTGGACAGAATATGTTCTAGAACTTGGACTAGAACAAGAAAGTCTTTTATGGTTCATACCCCAGTGAGGGAAGGACCTAAGATCAACAGTTGGTGATGGATTTTGACCATCTAGGTTATTCCTCTTTTTGCTCAAGAGGAAGAGAATGTTAAGTGAAATCCTGAAGAAGGATAAGTGCACAGTCATTATTAAAGGCTAGATGGATCCAGCCAGTAGGAAAGTCTGATTAGACAAAGTCTTGCTGCCACACCAGCAAATCTGAGAAGGAGCACATAATGCTCAGATGAAAAGACTTTCAAGGCTCAAGTGGTCTTAAAGTCCAGCAGCTGCAGGAGAAAATTCAGCCTCAAGATAATAGAAAGCTAGCAGCTGCACCAATGGTATCATCTGCAATCAGCAAGGGGGAGAAGTGAATCACAGCAGACCATCTCTCCCCTGTCTATTCAGAAACCAAGAAGGGATTGATCAAGTGGTGATCAAGAGTGGAGATCAATGTAATTATCAAGATAGTTCTGAGTGGGTTGAACACTCTTGTACTGCTAATCAGAAAGCTAAAGCCAAAGGCATGCCAGATGCTAAATAAGGAGAGAAGATCTGGCTCAACAAAAAGAAACAGTACAAGGTAGATATGTCCTTGATGTGACATCAAGACTATAAAGACCATTGTGTGTATTCAAGACTTAGATGGACTCAAGTGTCCAGCAGTGGGAATAACATGGATGCTCTTGTTGAGGGGGAGCATGTCCAGTACTTGCTGGAACAAGATCAACCTCCTGTTGAGAAGAAGTAAGCAGCTACTGCAGTAAATCAGCTGTCACAATAGCTGATCAGTTTGTCTTAAGGACAATACACAGACCAAGGGGTAGAATATGAGAAGAGGGACAGCTAGCAGCCAGCTCAAGTGGATCCTTAGTTCACTCAAGTTGAACTATGTTAACAGTTAGTTCAAATGATGCAGTGTTGTGTTGTATTATTGTATCAACACTGAAGGTATGACTCCTAAACTAGCTGACTGATCACTAGGATGATTTCCTTAACAGTACTAACTTAAGACTTTGTATAGGATCATGATATAATCTCTCCCATGATATTTTCTACTTAATCAATAGATATACCTATTGAAGAAGACAGAAAGGGGGAGATATGTGTGGCAATACATAAGGGGCAATGCTTCTAGTCGTGCTCCACTTAAGTAGTAAGTGGTATAAAAGGAGAGTTCATATTACTTGACCAATTGCTAAAGTAGTATGCAGGTACATTGACTTAACCTTTCTAGTCAATATAATTAATTTTGAGCACACTATATTAATATAGAATAAACTTGCAGTTGTAGCAGATTATAGACTACAGTTGCATGAATTTAGAAGCATATTATGTTACTGACTCTTAGTGCTTGTTGGGTGTTCTGCCTTCTTCAAATAGGGGGAGATTGTTGGGTCCATTGCCCAAAATTTTCCCTAGATTGGATTTGAAGAGGCATTACCATCAAGACTAAGAGCATTGTTGTATTTGATATTGTTTAAGATCATCATGTGCAGGATGTTCCATGGAACAAGTCTAGACAGGTTGTCTAAGTGATGTGATAGGCAGTCACAAAGTGAAGATGCTGGAAAGGCAGGAAGTAGCCTAAGCGGCCAAGTCAGGTAACCTCTAACCTATCCTGTGGGCTGACAGAAATCTATCTAAGTCTATAGGTGTTGAGTGATAAAGACACACTCAACACCATACAGCAAAAGGCTGTCAGTAGAACTCAGTTTAGAAATTCGTCGAACTGATTTCAGAGTTTGTCGAGCTGAGCTCACCATTCATCGAGCTAAGTTCAGATCTTGAGACTCTAAGTTCGTCGAGGTCAGTTCAGAAAATTTGTCGAACTGAGTTCAGAGTTTGTCGAGCTAAGTTCATCATTCGTCGAACTCAGTTCAGTTGTCAAACTAAATAACAGATAAAAAGTAAGTGCTGAATCAAAGGCTTGTCTCAGCTGATAATGAAAAACCGTTGAGACCATTGAGACAAAACCGCTGAGACTGTAAAGTGCAACAACTGCTGAGACTGTTGAGAAGTATGTTTCAACAAAATACCTGAGACAAAACTGCTAGAATTTCTATAAGTCTAGAAGCGTTGAGTGAAGCAGGTTCACTCAATGCTTCTATTGAAGAAGGTAGCGCTAAGAAGAATAAAGTTCGTCGAGCTCTACCCACAGGTCGACCAACGTAACTAAAGCCAGAAAATCTGTCTAAGGAAAAAAGTGCTGAGACTGCTGAGAAGAAGACGTTGAGTCTGCTAAGACAGTCTCAGCTGAGAAGAATAAAGCATTGAGACCGCTGAGAAGAAACCGCTGAGACAGGAGTTGGCCTCAGCACAACCGCTGAGACAAGTTTTTGTCTCAACTGAGTACAAGAAAGTGTTGAGACAGTTAAGTAGAAAAATGGTTAAGGAAAAATGCGTTGAGTGAAGGTTACTCACTCAACGTTGTCAACATCTAGTGGAGACAGAAAATCTATCTAAGTGTTTTGGCATTGAGTGATGCTCACACACTCAACGCCAAGCAAAAGATAACTAATAAATCAAGATTGGCATTGAGTGAAGCTGATTCACTCAAAGCCTAGAAACAGTTATATACTCTAAGTAGTTTGGCGTTGAGTGAAGGTTACTCACTCAACGTCATGAGATAGTAAATCTGCCTAAGTGTTTTGGCGTTGAGTGATGCTTACTCACTCAATGCTTATGCTAATATTATTTGATTTTTGGCCAAGTCCACAGCTGATGACATCAGCAAGTCAACAAGCCAACATATTTCAAATTAGTGGCAGGATGGATACAGTACGCGATAAATGGTGTTGCATACCTACTGTATGATAGTTGGGGTTAAAGTATAGTTGTTGCTTGACATAAATTATGTGGGGCCCACTGCTCAAGAGTAATTGGGTCAACAATCAATAAAAGAAAAGAGGCTTACAAAGAAAAAACTTCAAGGAAAAATAAATTATGTTAGTTCTTCTTCTCTGTCATTGTTGTGGAGCTGAAGAAGAGGAAGCTCTAGTCTACAGACAGAGAGCAAGTTAGCTGTTGGATCAAGACCTTCAACAGAAGTTTGTTGGTGCCATTCTCACCTGCACCAGAAAGCTAGTTCAGAGTATTTTCTCTAAGGTAAAAGTTAGCAGCCAAGGGCCGACACTTGTTGCAGGTTCTTTATAGTTCCAGCAACACAAGCACCTGAAGATCTTTATCTGGAAGCTATGAAGAGAAGAAAGCTTGAAGAACCTGAAGGAAGACTCAAGGGACATTTCCTCAGGAATCAAAGTTAGGGTTGAATCACCTCAACCTAGGAAAGGAGCAAGAGGTAGAACTATTCCAGTCTGCAAAGTTTGAGCTGTTATTTTCTCAGCTCAGATTGCAGCAGTTAACTACAGTAACTTCACTAACCAGAAGGAAAATTCCTGGTGCTATGAAGAAGTAGTTAGGGCTGAGCTTCAGTCTCAGTTAAGGAAGTGGCAGAACATAGCTCTGCAAGTAACTTCTAGCACAAGTAATTACTTGTTTTGTGGAAGTAATTAGGACTAAGTATATCTTCGTTTAGTGAATGTAGACTCAGGAAATAAATTACTATAATCATCGTTGGGCTGAGTCTATCTCACTCAAGAAGCTTGACACAGAGAAATATCTCTTATGTCAAGAATATCCATCAACCCACCTTCATCCTATAGGATTCAGTTTACCTGAATCTAAGTTGTAGGTGACCTTTTTGGTCACTAAGCTGTAGGTGCCCTACTGGGGTACTGAGCTGGATCCAAGTGTGGATCGGAGCTATAGGGCTTAATTGCCTGAGGTAGGAGAGTGCTACTTTCTGAGAGTAGGGCCTTTGTGCCTGAGGTAGGTGAAAAATTTGTCACTGAGCTGTAGGTACCTAGAGGGGTACTGAGTTGTAGGAGTGGTGTAGCACTCTGAGAGTAGGGCCTTGTGCCTGAAGTTATAGGGCTAAAAAGACTGAGCTGTAGTCCTTAGTGATAAAGCCTGAGGTAGGTGGCTTGTGTGTCACTGAGTGTAGGAGCACTATAGAGCTCTGAGGTAGGATCCTTTGGGATCTGAGGTAGGGTTGTCCACCCGACCTGAGTATACGGCTTAACATCCTGAGGCAGGTGGTCTACTAATCACTGAGTGTAGGCCTTTATGGCTGAGAAGTGAGTTTTGGAGGAGACTTGAAGATCCTGCGAGATCTGAGGTGTATGCTCTTAGGAGCGGTTTGGAGGAGGTTGTGCCAAGTCCAACAAGTTAGTTAGATAGGTGGGAGGGAAAGTGGATGTACCCAATTGAGGAACCACTATAAATCTCTGCGTGCTTTTCTATGGTTATTTTTCTTTTCATATTAACATGTGTTAAGGACAAGCTCTAGGTCACCCTAAGCTGAAGGATAAAACAAAACAACAAGATACTATACAGAAAGCAAAAGATAGTCTCAAAGAGACAAATAACCTATTCACCCCTCCCCCCTCTAGGTGATTTACCTATCCTTGAAACATAAACTTTCAATAATAACTGGAAGAAATGATGTAATATAGAAAAATCAGATTATCAAAACTTAAAGGTTTATATTAATAGAGATTATCCAAGAGAAATTCAATTCCACAAGATTTCAAAAATGAATTTTTCTGAACATCTGCAATATCTACTGGTTCTGATGTTGTTTTTGTCTATCTTGTTTCTCTTGTTGCCTTTTATGATAAATGTAATGTTTTGGAAAATATTTTGGAGGTCTGGGTGGAGCCTTGGGATTATTCCTTCCAAAATTCCTGTCATACAACCTCCTTTTGGTAAGAGCTTTTCATATAAATCCCATTCATAGGAGTTGTAATGAATATTCCTGTCTTCATTAAAATCAACCACAAGTTTCAGAGTGTCAAGAATCAGAGCTTTGGAGGTTGGACTCCATACTTCAGAGAATTCTTGAGGTCTTCTCCTTTCAGCTTCAGGATGAGGAGTTGATCTATTGGCTGATGCACCAACACCATATTTTCTTCTCTTAGCTTTCTGAATCTCTAGAGGTGCTTAAGGAGGAACATTTTCTTGATCAGATTCCCAAACTTCCTTATAGATTTCAGGAGGTGGTCATTCAAAATATTCAGGAGGTGGTCCTTCAAAATATTCAGGAGGTGGAGACAATGTTGGACTATTCACATCCAGGTGTGCGGGAGGGGATGCAGAAGTATCCACAGAAAAGTCAGGGAAAAGTTGATTATGCATCCAAATAGTAGTATCATAAGTGTACAACTTTGTAATTTTGACTTCTTTCAGCACTGATGTATGGATATCTTTCAACTGGTCATCCCACTGATTTTTCATTTTTTGAACTTGTTTTTCTAGCTGTTCTTTGACTTTATCCTCCCCCTTTATAACTTCTAGAGATAGGATGCTAATTACTTCTTCTTTGAACAGCCCAACTTCTTCACACGTCTTGAAGTTGCGTTCTTGTGCTTTCTTTTCAAGTTGAATCTGATTGTTTGCAAGAGTAACTGATTGTTCCATTACCTCACCAATGCTGGTAATGGTATGATCTATTGCTTTTCCTCCAATTTGTAATAGCCTTCTAAATTCATCATTGTTATTCTGGATTTCAGCAAATTCACGACTCATTTCTTTTTCCAAGGCAGTGACTTTATCAGTTACAATTTTAAGAGAAGAATCAAAATAATCTCTTTGTGCAGCTATTATAGCTTCAATCTTACTTAAGATAGTACCTTCAGGAAATGCTTCAGTATGAAGTGGTGCAGAAGGTAGAATTGGAACTGTCTAAGGAGCAATTTCTTCAATGATGATGGTGGAGGTAGAGGTTTGTTTCCTTCTGATTGTACTTTCTTCATCATCAGCATCTATGGGTAGTATGGAGGGAATATTAAAATTGAGACTGGGAAGAGGTGGTTCAGCATCTTCAACATGTGTTTCATCTTTTGAGTAATGAATAGAAATAACCTCTTCATCACGTATATCTTCAGATGGAGATTGTGTTGGTTCTGGTATAGGAAACTTTTCAGGTTCTGGGGATTGTTCTTGTTGATGTTTTGGTGACTTGGCTGGAGAAGGAGGATTTACTTCAGGAACTGTGAAAAGAGGCTCTTTAGAGGAGAGTTCCTCTATTATCCTGTTGATGTCATCATCAGTAGACAAAATCTGTTCTTGAACCAGGGCATCTGTTAGGATTTTTGTATCTGGTAGATCTTCAGCAGCAAAATATGAATTGTCTGTATCAAGCAAAGTGGCTATGGCAGCATTAGATGGAGTGGAATTATCATCTAAAATAGTATTGGCAGCAGCAGGAGAAGAGGTATCAGCTTCTTAAACTACATGAATGGTAGCAGGTAGTGTGACTTGGGCTGGAATTGTTGTAGCAGCAGGAGCAGGAGCTAGAGTATACTGAAGTTGAATAGATGGGGCAGGCTGCCCCTCAATAACTGGATCAGTTATTTGATGAGAAGGAGGAGATGGAGTCCTGTCCACATCTTCATTTTTTTATCAGATTTATGAAGCTTAACTTCCAATCTCTGGATAGAGGTGATGGAGACTTTCTTCATATGGTGTAGGGCCAAGCCCTTTTTCATGGAAAATACTTATGGATCCATCTGGTTCAGGTATAAAGATAAGATCCTGCTATAACTTGGACTCTTGATGCTTGCCTTAATTTTATCAAAGATCATCATACCCCACTGATATTTCTTTCTACAAATAATAGCAGTCATCATGTCAAAGAAATCTGGTGTGATGTAGCTTATGGAGCTTGTCCTGCAGAGAAGTACTTTTCCAAGTATATCCGCCAGCAACTTACTTTCTGCATTCATGAACTGTCTGCGAACAGTGTGGGTTGATTGGGGAAACAAAAACTGTAGGCCCTTTCATAATAATCCTCTACTAGGTATTCTTCTTCATCGATCACTAGTAGATGTAGAAATTTTGAAATAGAGTTGAAATTCATCTTTACCTTGATATCTCAAACCCTTGATTTCAGTACTTTGCCATGGCGCTTGACTTTGGCATGTTGGAAAAATTCTTCGACATCAGAGGTGAGTACCTTGCAGGGATGTTCAAGAATAAACGATAATCCGACAGTGTCGAGCAAAATGAAAACATTTCTAAAATCATCTAAAATTTTGCCAATCCCTGTTGAAACCAGTTCGCTTCCGATTCCGAGCTTGGAAGATGATTCCATTTATGTGGAGAAAGTGATGTTGGCTGGCCGGCAAATGGATAAGAGGGCTTGATTACGGTAGTCGATGGAGACGGGGAAGGTGAGGAGTCTTTTCTCGAGAGTGAGGGATTTGAAATCGGGAATAGAAATTCTTGAACCTAGGTATATTTATATTTTCCTTTAATTTTGATCATAAATGATATAAATAACATTAAAAATACCTGAAATATGGTGGTGAAGTGCTCGGGTGCTAGTATGAAAAATTGAAAAATTGAAAAATTTCCAATCTTATTTCTCGAGATGGATCGTTGTTCTCGAGAAGAAGATAGTCAGCACTCAAGTAGAATTCTTCTTGTTCTCGAGTTGAAATTTCCAAGTTCTCGAGTAGAAATTTCTAAGTTCTCGAGTAGAGCAATCCTTGTTCTTGAGTAGAGCTTTTGTTCTCGAGAACTAATTTCGATGTTCTCGAGTACAAGTGATGTCCTCGAGAAATGAAGTGCATACTTTGAAATTTTCTTCATTTTGAAGTATGACGAGATCTTGAACTTTCTTGAGACCTCTTTCTTCATTCTTATTCTTCCTTGTTGAGATGCCAAGTTCTATTTTGAAGAACGAGAAATTGGCCTCGTCCAGCGGCTTTGTAAATATATCTACAATCTGCCTGTCAGTTGGGATATATTGGAGATTGATGTCTCCATGCTCCCGGATGAAGTGGTACCGCAGCTCTATGTGCTTTGTCTGGCTGTAAGAGACTGGATTGTTGGCTATTGCAATCGCACTGGAGGAGTCACAAAACAAAGGAATGTCCTTGACCTTCAAGTTGTAATCTTCAAGTTGGTTCTTTATCCATAGAAATTGTGCACAACAACTACCAGCAGAAACGTATTCAGGCTCGGCCGTTGAGATTGCGACAAAATTTTGCTTTTTACTGCTCCATGAAATGAGCCTCCTTAGAAAGAAATTGGCAAGTCCCGGAAGTGTTCTTTCTATCATCTTTGCTTCCTGTAAAATCTGTGTCTGAAAAACCAATTAGTTTGCTATCATTACTTCTTGGGTACCATATGCCAAGATTTGGTGTACCTTTAAGGTATCTCAAAATCCTCTTTGCAGCCGCGTAGTGAGATTCCGTAGAGTTCACTTGAAATCTAGCACACACGCATGTTGAAAATATTATGTCTGGTCTACTAGCAGTAAGATTGAGCAAGGATCTAATTATGCTTCTATACTTTGTTTCATCAAAAGGTTTACCTTTCTCATCCTTGTTCGGAGACATAGTTGAACCCATTAGAGTCCTCATAGAGGTTGTGTTCTCCATTCTGAATTTCTTAATTAACTCCTTGGTGAATTTCGTTTGAGAGATGAAAATTCCATCTTCATATTATTTCACCTGAAGTCCTAAGAAATACTTCAGCTCTCCCACACTGCTCATTTCAAACTTCCCTTGCATAAGTTTGGAAAAAAATTTCCAGAGATTGTCATTAGTAGAGCCAAATATGATGTCATCGATATAGATTTGCACTAGCAAAATCTTGTCTTTTATTTCCCTAAGAAATAATGTCTTATTTATCTTTCCTCGTGTGAATTTGTTCTCAAGAAGAAAGTTAGACAGCGTCTCGTACCAAGCTTGAAGAGCTTGTTTCAAACCATATAAAGCTTTAAATAAAAGATAAACATGCTCGGGAAAGTTAGAATCAACAAAACCTGGATGTTATTCCACATACACCTCTTCCTTTATGTCACCATTAAGGAACATCAACTTCACGTCCATCTGATAGATAATGAAGCCCTTAAGTGCTATATATGCTAGGAACAACCTGATAGCCTCCAGCCTTGCGCTGGTGCAAATGACTGATCGAAGTCGATTCCTTCTTCTTGTCTGTATCCCTTGGCGAAAAGTCTGGTCTTGTTCTTTATAATTATCTCATCCTTGTCCATCTTGTTCTTGTAGACTCACTTTATTCTGATAACTTTTTTACCTTTGGGTCTTGGAACAAGCTTCCAGATTTAGCAAAGCTTGAATTGATTCAATTATTCTTCCATTGCCATTATCCAAGATGCGTCTGAGTTTGCTTCCTCAAACTTCTTTGGTTCAACCTATTAGAGAGAACTCAAATATAAATTTTCATTAGTTGTACCTCTACGAGTCCTACACCATCCCCAGGATCTCCTATGATTTGATCCATTGGGTGACCTCCAAGTGTCTGAGCTCTAGAGTCCTTGTATCTGGAGCTTCTTCAACCACAGGAGTGACTTCATCAACTTGAATGATGTCTTCATCATGGTCATGAACCTCTCCAATTGGGATTGGAGTGGTGATCTTGATGAAATTTTGATCTTTTTCTTCAATCGGCTCATCCAAGTTTAATTCTTTTATACTTGAACCTGCATCTTCAATAAACACACTAGAAGAGCTGCCTTGCAGCAGCCTCGTCTCATCAAATACATCATGAATAGATTCTTCTACAACTAGGGTTTTCTTATAAAAAATCTCATATGCCTTACTATCGCTACTATAACCTACGAAAATACCTTCAAAGCTTTTTTCACTAATTTTAGTGGTGTGATACTTACCATTATTAAGGACGAAGCATTTACAACCAAAGATTCTAAAATATGAAATAGTTGGTTTCTTGTCCTTTAGTAGTTTGTAAGGTGTCTTATTATGTTTCTTGTTTATGAGTGCATGATTTTGCACGTGGCATGCAGTGTTGATGGCTTTAGCCCAGAAATATTTTGGTAGTGAGGCATCACTCAACATGGTCCTGCAGCCCTATATGAGTGTTCTATTCCTTCTCTCAGCTACTTCGTTCTGTTGATGAGTACGAGGAGAGTAAAACTCGTGAAAGATACCTAGGCTTTCACAGAATTCTATCATGGGCCCAAACTTGAACTCTCTTACATTGTCACTTCTAATTTTAACTACAGAACAGTTGTATTCATTTTGGATCTACCTGACAAAATTAGTAAAGATATCAGAAGTATCTGACTTCTATTTTAGAAAGAACACTCATGCAAAGCGAGAGTAACCATCAATAATAATCAATGTATGATCCTTACCTCCCAAAATTCTAACTTGCATCGGACCGAACAGGTCCACATGAAGTAGGTGTAGACACCTATTAGAGTCTTTGCCAATAATGTTTTTAAAGGTAGCCCTTGTTTGTTTGCCTTTTACACATACGTGACAAGGTCTATCTTTAGCGCACTTGACATTTGGGACATCACGTACTAAATTAAGAGAAAATAATTTATTAATATTTTTGAAATTAATATGTGATAATCTCTTGTGCTATTGGTCACCAAGAGACGCACTATCTTTAGCCAAAAAGCACACTGACGTAGAAGAGTTTATACAAATAAAATTTAAACAAAATATATTTCTACTACGAGTGTCTGATAGAATCGTTTCCAAATTATCTACCAATTTTATTAAGCACTAATCTGCATGAAATTCTACTATGTATCCTTTATCACAGAGCTAGCTTATGCTTATAAGATTGTGTTCCAATCCTTCAACATAAGCCACATATGAGAAGGGTACACTACAATTAGTAATCATATCGTATAATTTAGTAATCCTCTGTTAGAACCTCCAAAGATTACCTTTGGCCCATTCATGACTGGAGAATATTTCTACAGTAGGCTTCTAGTCCTGGTCATATCCCGAGAGCATCCACTGTCCAAATACAAGATAGGATTTTTGGTGGACGTTGGACATACCTGCATATACAAATCAGTTTGCCTTAGGAACCCAAACTCGTTTGGGTCATTTGTCTCTAGTTAGCATACTCCCCCTACGTATGTTAACATTGTGAGTGGTCTTTCTCACATTGTTAACTTGAGGAGTTACATTAGTTCTGGAGTTAAACCAGCAATTTATAGTAAAGTGACCAACTTTACGGTAGCACCAACAGTCAAACCTTTTCTATCATTGCCTAAATTTCTCCTCCTTGACCTTCTGAGAATGTGGTCTAGCAGGGGCAGCAAACTTGGAGGTAGAAACTTCATGGTGATGGCACTCACATGACTTCTTCTCCTTTAGAGGCTTTTCCACAACAGGTTTTACTTTTGGTGCTTTCTTGATGTTGTGACCATGACTATAAGGGCCATAACTCTAAAGAGTGATCTCCTCATATGATGCCTTGAATACACTTTCGCCAAAATTCCAAGGACAGGTCCATCCTTGGTATCGAGACTTGGGCTCTACATAAGTAGGCCTAGCAAAGTGACCGTGGGAGGAATCAAGATCAAACTCGTTAGTTGGAAAGATAACATTTTTGAATGAAGTCTGATCTTGAGTATCTTTCCCCTTCTCCTTGGCCAAAGCTTTCTTGTCAGCCTTATTCTTCCATTGAGTCTTATTTCTCCAAGAAGATTTAATCTCCTTGGCCTGAGTTTTCACAACTTTTTGACATTTGTCATAAGCCTTGATTAACTCTTTATATTGAACCATGAGTTTAGACTTATCGTTATAACAGCAGTCCTCATGATCATGGTCAGAAGCATCTGATTCACAGAAAGGAGTATAAGAGTTTAGCTTCCCAGTATACTGGGGTTCTTCTTCCTCATCTATTTGTCTCATTAGCCCAAAGTTGGCTTCCTCTTCCTCAATTGACTCAGATGAGTCAGAGTTACTGAGAGTCTTGCCCTTCTTGGCTACTAGGCTTCTTTCAGTTCTCTTCTTGTTGTAAGAAGATTTCTTCTCCTCTCTTTTTCCACACTCCTTCTTCTTGTGAGGGCAATCAGCAATGACATGTCCTGGCTTATTGCAATAATAACAAACAATGTTAGAAGAAATATATTTGTTCTGTTTAGAATGATACCTGTCTTGGCTACTTGAGCCTTTCTTGTGATGATCACCATCATGACATGATCTTCTAGATGAGGCATCTTTGCCTCTCCACTGTTTCTTCTTGTTCAAGAACTTCTTGAACTGCCTTGAAAGAAGAGAACTCTTCTTCTGATAGCTCTGAGCCTGAGGTACTTGGCTCTGAAGTTTCTTCTTCACTCTCTTCCTGTGCAGGAGCAGGCGATGCAGCTTTGACTTTCCTTGAGCTGTCTGCCTTCAGTACGACAGACTTCTCCTTGGATGAAGACCGGCTCTTCTCTTCTTCAGCTTTTCTTGAATTGATTTGCATCTCATATGACATAAGCTTTTCGAAGATATTTTGAGGGTCAGTCTCTGCCATCTTGCCAAAGTCCCGAATTGCACAGACTTTGTTATCCCATTCCTTAGTTAGGGACCTCAGAAATTTATCATTCAATTCTCCATTAGTGAAGACCCGGTCATATACTCTTAGGTCGTTAACAATCTTGATGAAGATTTCGAAAGTATCTGCAATTGAATACTTGGTACCTTGTCTGAATGCTTCATATTTTTGACTCAGGAGGGATCTTCTATCATTCCTAACCTCTTCAGTACCTTCCATCAAGATGATGAGTTACTGCCAAATTTCCTTGGCGGATTGGCAGTGAATCAGGTTCTGCAGCATAGAATCGTCGACTGCACTTGCGATGATATTTTTTGTTTTCTTGTCTAATGAGACAAGTGCAATCTAATCCTTATCAATATCCATCAGTTTCTTTGGAAATTTCTTGGTGGGATCAATAGTGGAGACCTTCATAGGAATATAAAGTCCTTCTTCCACAATCATGAAGATTCTTGGGTCCACACCATCCATGAAAAATTTAATTCTTTCTTTCCACATGTGAAAGTTTTTCTTTGTGCATAAAGGAAACCTTGCAAAATCATTTGCTCTGTCCATGCTTGAATCACTCAAAACACAACTTGGAGCAGATCTGTTCAAGGTGTTAGCCTTTTGATGAACAGCATGCCTCTGATACAAATTGAAAAACGTTTACGTTGTCTACCTAAATCACCTAGAGGGGGTGAATTGGTGAGTTCTGCATCTTTTTGCGGAATAAAAATTTAACGAGCGATGCACTGAAAAATAATCAAGCATATACAAACAGCACCAAGAATTATAGTGGTTCCCCAACCTTGGGTATATTAACTTTCCACCTAACCGATCTAGCAATGCACTAGTCTCGGCTACTCAACTATTCTCGGATTGAAAACAATCCTACCACTTGATACAAAGTTCCTACAACTCGATCCCTAAAACAGGATCTAAACTCGGAAGAGAAACTTCCTACAAAATCTCGAAGAACAAAGCTCCTACAACTCGGAGAAGAATCTCCTCCAAAAATGACTTACAGAGAAAAATATACAAACAGTATAATTCCATATCTGAATCTTCAGCCCTTCTTCTTCCTTAAAACTTTGATATTCTGTCAGAAAAAAGATTGAAGAAGACACGGCTAAATCTCTGGATCTAAAAGCTTTGCACTCATGAAGATCATGAAAAGAATCTGTCGATATAGAAGATCTTAATCTATTTAATCTCTTCTTCTGAATCTCTAGATCGAAAGCAGATCGGAGATGAAGGCAATGAGCAGCTGCGGCTTTCGATTTTGGAAAGAGAATTTCTGATTCAGAATACTTAGGTTTTTCTTCTTAGGGTTGGTCGATTATGATAAGACCTTTTATAGTACTTACCTAATGGTCATAATCATATTAATGCATGACACGTGGACCAATCACGTGCTAATCACATTTGAAAATACATCTGTCAGAACTTAGAAAAATTTCAGAAAATAGTTTAGCATTTCTCGAGAGAAAGAGTTGTACTCGAGAAGAAGTTTTCTAATTATTGAGAAGAATGATGCAGATCTCAAGAAAAACACATGGGAAAAAATGTGGAGGTGGAATTCAGCAATCTTGAGAATAAAAGAAAGTACTAGAGAAAAATATATTTTTGTTCTCGAGAAGAAGTACTCTGGAACTCGAGAACAAAGAAGTATCTCGAGAAAAGATGTCTGTCTCTCGAGAAAAATATTCTAGGTCTCGAGAAAAATTTTATGTTTCTCGAGAACTAAACTTAGCCTTCTCGAGAAAATATCCTCCTTCTCGAGAAAAAGACTTGGTAAAAATATAAAGGTGGAGTTTAGGCTTCTCAAGAAAGAAAAGAAGTACTCGAGTAAAATGAACTTCTGTTCTCGAGAAAATTATTTTGTTACTCGAGAAGAGAATTTGTTACTCGAGAAATGACTTTTGTTTCTCGAGAAGTAATACTGACCTTCTCGAGAAGTAACATGTGGTTTATCGAGAAAAAGACTTAGAAAAATATTTTGACTGGAAATGAGGTAACTCAAGACGGAAAGTCATGGAGTACTCAAGAGCGCATGGCTTTCTCGAGAACAGCACTAAGCTTTCTCGAGAACTGCTTCTGCAACTCGAACACATGCCAGATCTTACTCGAGTAAAAACTAAAGTTCTTCTCGAGTACAAAAGTTCCAACTCGAGAAAAAGACTTAGAAATTTTTTTGTAAAACTGTACTTATTTTCTTCAAGAATTACAGCAACCATCCTTTCTCCCATGGCTTTAGTGCTTGACAAAGAAGTGTGTCCCAATAGAGAGGCTACACACGAGTCAACACCATGGATCACACAATGACGATTACAATGTATGGTCCTATATTTGGTGACTCATTGTAGTCTGATATTGATCTACACTTGGCAATTTTGTCCTGCAAACACTAAACTAGAAAGGACATCAAATACAAACTTAATTCATCTTAGTTCAAGGGTGAATTCATAAAAATCTAGGTTATTGTGGATGCAATACCCAACATAACAACAGAAACCAGAAAATTTCGGCAAGCACGTGGAATCGTGCATTTTACTCGTACACAGGCACTTCTGCCCGTCTGCGAGCAAATCGCACGATTAACCACAGAGCATAATAAATCAAGGCAGCTACAAGAAAACCGTGTGTTACCTTCACGCACGGTTTCGAAGAAACGGTGCGTTAACTGTGCGTGAAGATCGTCGATCTCATCTCGACGAAATTCATTGAGCTCCACTCGACGCTTCTCCTGCTCAACATAACGCACGATTGGGCAAAAAGTATGCTTTAAGTAAATGCACGACCGTGTGTTTTCCAAAAATCATAATTCCTGCCCTGGGGAAAATGCACTACCTGCACAGCAAAAATCAAAACTGAGCACAAGCTCCCAGCACCAATACACAATAAAAAACAACTGGAAAGAGACATGGATAGCACCATGTGCTTACCCCCGACAACAGAATGCGCAATTGCATACCCTCGGGCCAAAGCAGTGGACAGTGCGGTCATTGACCGATCGATGCAAATATATCCTATTAACGGTTGAAATGCATTGCACGAATAAGAAAACAGGCCCAGATGAGTCCAAAAATCCCTATATAAATCGGACTCATCAGCCGTTAGTAGAAAGAGTGGTTGTCGGACATGGAGATTGGCAAATGAAATATTTTCTAAGCTTCCATCCTCCAACGTTCGAGGGTGTCGGCACATCGAACGATGCGGAGGATTGGTGTTCAAGGATTCAAGAACTGCTAAGGTCGGCCGAGACGCCGGTAGAGAAGCATGCTGAGTTTGCAAGTTTCATGTTGGAAGGTGATGCTAAGTTGTGGTGGGTGAGCCATAGCGGTCGCCAGTTTCCTGGACGCACCCCATCCATAGAGGAGTTCAGGAATGCATTCTTGAAAAAGTACATTCCTGTATCGATAAGGTTAGCCCTTCAAAGGCAATTTCTGCACTTGGTGCAGCGGGACAAGACGGTGGATGATTATGTTCAGGAGTTTACTCGGTTGGGTCGTTATGCTGGAATGACCATGGCTGATGATGTGGAGAGTGACAACCTCTTCTACCACAGGCTGAGGGAGAATCTGAGACAAACCCTCATATCTATGAAGAATGCTGCTTTCAGTGAGCTGGTTAAGGCTCCTAGAACATTGGAGAGCGATTTGGAGCAAACCTAACGTCGAAAGGGTTTTGCGGTCAAGTAGGGAGAAGGAAAGCCTTCTCAATCTCAAGGAAGGACTGACAGGAGTAAGTGGAAGAAGAAGTCCCATCCATACAGGAATTGGTAGAATGAAAGTAAGACGTCGGGGGGCTCTCGCTTCAAGGGACCACGACCATACTATAAGTGTGGCAAACCGGGCCACATAGCTCGCTTTTCTACTAGGGTGGCGCTGAGCAGGAGCCGAGGCAAGAGCAGTCGGTGCACTCCAGGCCTAGCGCAGTGGAGAAAGGAAAGATGGCAAAGTCTAGTGCTTCTCGTTTCCAATACGTGCATCCAAGGGAATATAACCTTGAGCTGCAGGAAGCGATCTGCGAACCCGATGTGGTGACAGGTATGAATGTTTGAGTTAATCTTTTACTTTTGACTTTCAAGATCGTTTATGTATGTTGCCTATGTTTTAGGCTTTGTGTTAGTTTTTGGGTACCCCGCTAGGGTATTGTTTGATATGGGAGTGTCGCACTCCTTCCTTGCGTAAAGCTTTATCCGAATAATTGGAGTTGAGTCATTTTCGGCGGACGTAGAGCTGAAAGTGCGCATGCCTAATGGGTCTTCCATGACTACCGAGGCGAAGGTGCGTATTTGTTGGAGTCTAGGTGTTGTTGACTTCATGTTGGTAGCAGCGGTTCTACCGCTAGTTGAGATTGATGTGACCTTGGGTTTGGACTGGCTGGTAGAGCAGTATGCCAGTATTGACTGCCTATCTAAGGTAGTGACCCTGAGAATCAAAGGGCAGGCAGAAGTTACGTTAGTGGGCCTTAGTGGCGTGGCATGTTCCCTGATTTTGGCCATGCAGTTGGTGCGGGTAGTTAAACAGGGAGGAGTAGCTCTTATATCATTGTTGGAGGTTCGTTTTTCCAGGCTATCCCTTGGAGATGTGTCGGTAGTGGCAGAGTTCAAGGATGTGTTTCCCGAGGAGCTTTTTGGAGCACCTCCATGATGGGAGATTGATTTCTCGATTGAGTTAGTTCCAGATGCTAGGCCGGTGTCACGTCCTCCTTTTAGGATGGCACCAAAAGAGTTGGCCGAACTCAAAGTACAGTTGCTGGAACTGTTGGGCAGCGGTATATTAAACCTATTTCTTCACCATGGAGCATGGCAGTGTTGTTTTTGAAGAAGAAAGTTGGAAGAATGCGGGTGTGCATAGACTACCGAGAGTTGAATAAACTGACTGTCAAGAATAAGTATCTGATTCCTCAGATAGATGACCTGTTCGACCAGTTGGTGGGGTCAGTGGTGTATTCTAAGTTGGACTTGAAGTCAGGATACTATCAGTTGCGATTTTGGGATGAGAACATACACAAGATAGCTTTTGGAACGAGGTATGGCCACTTCGAATTCTCGATGATGTCGTTCGGACTAACGAACGCGTCGTCCATATTCATCGATTTGATGAATCGAGTATTTCGTGAATACTTGGACACTTTTGTTATCATCTTTATCAACGATATTTTGGTATACTCCAAATCAGAGGCGGAGCATGAGAATCATTTGAGAATAGTGTTACAAGTGTTGAGAAAGAACCAGCTTTATGCAAAGTTCTCAAAGTGCAATTTCTGGTGAGAGAAGATGGCGTTTTTGGGAGATGTGATTAGTGATGATGGGGTGGCGGTGGATCCTGCAAAAGTTGAGCCATCAGAGATTGTCCAGTTTTGAGCACCGTGGCGAAAGTCAGGAGTTTTATTGGACTAGCCGGGTATTACAGAAGATTTGTGGAAATATTTTTGCAGATAGCTTTACCCCTCATTTCGTTGACTCGTAAGGACCAAAAATTTTTGCGGACTCAGGAGTGCGGTCAAGCATTTGACACCCTAAAGGAAAGGCTGATGATAGCTCCAATCCTAAGTCTACCTAAAGGGACTAAAGAATTTCAAATTTTCAGTGACGCATCAGGATGTGGGTTGGGTTGCGTGTTGGTGCAATATGGAAGTGTTATAGCCTTTGGGTCTAGACAGTTGAAACCTCACAAGAGGAATTACCTCGTCCATAACTTGGAATTGGCGGCGGGAATTTTTGCGTTAAAGTTGTGGCGGCACTATGTATATGGTGCGAAGGTGTAGATCTTCACGGACCACAAAAGCCTGAAGTATCTTCTACACCAAAAGGACTTGAATATACGGCAGCGCAAATGGGTTGAGTTACTTGGAGACTATGAAGTAACAATTCAGTATATGTCTGGCAAACCCAACGTGGTGGCGGATGCCTTGAGTAAGAAATACTCTGGTCAAGGGAGTTGGATCGAAGCTCATGATGAGTGGTTGATGCGGGACTATGTGTCCCTTGGCATTGAATGCATAGCAAGAGTCGAGTCAAGCATGGCTCGATTGAACTGGATCGAGTTGCAAAATGACTTATCCAATCGTATTCGGGAAGCGACTAGTTTGGATGTAGAGTTTCGGCCGCTAGTGGGGGAAGCTCAAAAGGGCGAAGGTAGCGCCTGGATGATGACTGATTGGGTCTTAAGGCAGGACGGAAGGATATGTATACCACAGTTCGACAAACTCTGTTAGGAGTTGATGTTTGACACTCATTTTACGAAATACTCCATTCACCCAGGGAGTACAAAGATATACTTGGATATGAAGAAATCCTTTTGGTGGCATGTTTTAAAGCATGATATAGCTTTGTACGTGAGTCGGTGCCAAACTTGTGTCTTAGTGATGGCCGAGTGTCGGAAGCCGGGCTGATTCCGGAAGCCTCTTCTGATCCCCGAATGGAAATTTGAAGACATCTCCATGGATTTTGTGCGTGGCTTACCTCGATCGCAGTAGGGTAACGATTCGATTTGGGTGATCGTGGATCGCTTGACCAAAGTGGCTCATTTCATCCCAAGCCGGAAAGAGGACAGTGTGGAGAAGATGATAGAGTTGTATGTTCGCAACATTGTGCAACTACACTGGATTACTAAGTGTATAGTAAGTGATCACGATGTACGTTTCACATCCAAAGACTGGAGGCTGGTTTAGAAAAGTTTGGGCACGAAGCTTAAGTTCAGTTTGCCATTCTGTCCTCAAACTGATGGGCAAATAGAAAGAACGAACCGTACAATGGAGGATACGTTGAGAATGTGTACTCTTGACTTTGGGAAGAAGTGGGAAATCACCTCTCCATGATAGAGTTCGCCTATAACAACAGTTACCAAGAAATTATAAAGATGGCGCCATACGAAGCTTTATATGGAAGGCGGTATCGAATGCCAATGTCTTGGATAGAGGCGGGAGACAACAAACAATTGGGAAAAGAAGTGGTGGCTGATGCATACGAGTTGGTGCGAACCATTCAGGAGCGCATGAAGGTTGCACAGGAATGGCAAGCAAAGTATTTTAATGCTCACCATAGGAATATGTGTTGGGTACATTGGAATAAATGTACATGATTTGAAGAAGCCTCACCTTACTCAATGATATACATCAAAATGTATTTGATGTATTTTGAGTTATCTTGTGCAGGTTAAGTAATTGCAGGGAAAGCTGAAAAGTTTCTAAGTCCATGTGTCGACACCTAGAAGAAAAGTGTCGACACTTAAGAAGGCTTGTGTCGACACCCAGAGAAGTAGTGTAGACACTTGGAGTAATTGTGTCGACACCAGGGATGCAGAGTCGACACCAGAAGGACAGTGTCGACACATACAGGCTGTGTCGACACACAATGAAGAAATGTCCAGAGAAGCTGTATCGACACTTAGAAGCAGTGTCGACACCCAGAGGAACTTTGTCGACATCAGAAAGTGTCGCCACTAGGAGGCTGTGTCGACACTCAGAAAACTTCAACAAAGTTTAAGTACAAGTGTCTACATAATGAAGAATGTGTCGACACACAGCAAAAGTCTCAACACATGAAGAAAGTATCGACACTAGGAGGCTGTGTCGACACTCAGCAAATTTCTATGAAGTCTAAGTACAAGTGTCGACACAAAGAAGATGTGTCGACACTCAGCAAGAGAATCAACACAGAAGGCATGTGTCGACACCAAGAAGATGTGTCGACACTTAGCAAGTATCAACACAAGAAGATGTGTCGACACAAAGGAGTTGTGTCGACACTTACAAGAAATCAGCTAAGTATCAAAGAAGAAGGACTTGTGTTGACATGCAGGATCAGTGTCGACACATATTGAAGAAGCAGTGTCGAGAAGCAGATTTTACAACACAAGGAGTTGTGTCAACACCATGAAGGCTAGTGTCGACACTTAGTCTACTTGTGTCGACACTTAGTCTATCAGTGTCGACACTTAAATACTGACTATCTCGACACTTTCAGACAGTTACAGAAAATTCAAGAAGTGACTGGATGACTTGACAGCTGCCATTCCAGCCAGCCTACTACAACTATCAGAGCTGTCAGAAAGCTGTTAGAAACCGGATCAGCCAGTCATCATGAAGAAAGCCTATATAAAGGCTTATTCTATCAACAGAAGAAGATGATTAACAACAATCAACTGAAGTGATCAGAAGATCTAAGAAGTTGGAGAGAGAGAGCTCCTTCTAAGAAGATAGATGTTGAACCAGGCTGTGAAGAAAGTTTCAGATTGAGATCTGAATCTTAAGTTGCAGTGATTGAAGATCAGCTGCATAGAGAATCAACCCTACAGTGTTCTAAATTCAAGAAGCTTTGAAGGAAGCCAAGGGAGGTTGATCTCAGCAAAGTTCTTCCAAGAACTCATCAAGAAACCTGTCAACTCTTCTCTCTTATTCTGAGTTGTGGGTATATACATTGTAATTTTAATTTCTTGTAGGATCCTTAGGGATCTGAGTTGTAAGCCTAAAATTATAAAGGCTGAGTGGTAGGGCCTGTGTGCCTGAGTGTAGGAGATCCATTTCTCTGAGTGTAGGCCTTGTTGAGGGCTGAGTGTAGGCCTTGTTGAAGGCTGAGTGTAGGTCTTTGTGAATATTGAGTGGTAGGGCTTTGAGCCTGAGTTGTAGGAACCTGTTTGGGGTTCTGAGTGTAAGATCTGAGGATCTGAGGAATAGTGGAAGAGTTTGGCCGAATCTAGTACACTACTAGATAGGCGAAGGGAGAAAGTGGATGTACCAGACCTTGGGGAACCACTAAAAAATTGTGTGTACTCTGTATGTGAATGATTCTGTGGTTGCTGTTTTATGTTCTGTGAAATCTGTGATATAATCTGCCTAAAAGTTAAAAAAGATTAAGGTCACCTATTCACCCCCCCCCCCCCCTTCTAGGTGATTAGGTACAATTTCTTTCAAGTGGTATCAGAGGGAGGTTACTCAAAAAGTACATAACTGTCTGAGTAAAAGATCCTGTTGGCAGAGTCAGTATAATCAAGGGCAAACTCAGCATAATCAAGAAAATCAAGAAAATGGGTTCAACAGAGAATCACAAAGAACTTGGATCCATGAAGTTGCCAATCTGTAGAAAGGAGATTTTTGGCATCTGGAAAGAAATGGTTAGACTATTTATGGAAGCCTCTGACCCCAGAATCTATATTACTATTAAAGAAGGGTCATATGTGCCAATGAAAGTATCTGTATTGGATGCAAACCAGAGAACTCCTAAGGACTTTTCAGAGATGACTAAAGATGAGATTATTCTGGCCACTATGGACAAGAGGGCCCAGAATATTATAGTAAGTGCAATAGATGATGCCACATTCCAGAATTTTATTCACTGTAAAACATCAAAGGAAATGTGGGACACACTGATAGTGTACATGGAGGGCTCTGAAGAAGTTAGAAAGGACAGAAAGTCTTTATTAAATCAAGAGTATGAAAGTTTCAGACAAGGCAGGTCTGATAGTATAACTTAGTACTACAAGAAATTCTATAGGATAGTTAATGAGTTAATGTCCTATGGAAGAGAATTCAGCAATTATGAGCTGAATGATAAGTTCTTGAGATCCCTAACTAAAGACTGGGATACTAAGATTTGTGCCATAAGGGAAATGGCCAAATTAGCAGACATTCCTCCTCCAACATTATTTAGAAAATTGTTATCATATGAGATGCAGTTAATGGTAAGGAAGAAGGAGAAGAAGACTACCAGAGTTGAGCATAAAGAAAGAGCTGTGGCATTCAAGACAGAAGCCACTAGGAAATATAAAACTAAGACTCCATCTCCACCTCCAAAAGTTGCTGAGACTGAGACAGATGAGTCAGAAAGCAAGAATTCTGAAAGCAGTGAGAGTGATGAAGATTTTGCAGCTTTCACTAGACATTTTCAGAAGTTTCTTAAGAAGAAACAGTGGACATCTAAGCCATCCACTTCACAGAAGTCATCAAAGAATGACAGGAGAAAGCCCAAGTCAAGTAAACCAACATCTTCAAAGATAGTTTGTTATTGTTGTAACAGACAAGGACATGTTGTTGCTGACTGTCCAGAGAAAAGGAAAGATTCAACTGATAAGAAGAAGACTCAAATCAAGGGCAAAAAGGAAAGGTCCTTTGTTGCTAAGGACAAAAGTCTGTCAGATATGTCTTCTTCAGAAACTGATTCAGAAGCTGAAGCTTACATTGGACTGTTTGCTGAAGAAGAGGAAGAGGACTTCATCCAGTTAATGAACTCTATATATGAGCATGAGGACAATTAGTGCCAGGGACTGATGGCCTTATCAGAAGGAGACAAAATCCAGGATCAGCCTGCACCAAGTCAGGTACAAAATTGTTCTGTTAGTTCAATTTCTAGTACTGGATCATAATCAGATTCATCAGGATCAAGTGATGAGAGTGGATCTGAATCTGAAGGAGATATTCATCAATTGATTGATGAATATAGAGTAGTGTTGCAAGCTTTAAAGAAAAGCAAATCCTTGGCCAAGAGTCAGGCTAAGGAGATTGTCAGTCTTAAAGTTGCTGCAACAGATTTTGATAAGTTGATTGATCAGAAATTAAATGAAATAGCCAAGCTGAAGCACAAAACTGTTATTCAGATGGGGACTATTACATTCAAGAATGATCAAATCAGAAATCTGGAGATTAGTCTTCAGAAGGAGAGAGATATAGTAGCAAGGTTTTCTAAACCAAAGTCTGTTCTACCTTTGATAGATGAGTTCATTTCTCAGAAAGGTAAAACTGGATTGGGGTTTACTAAAGCTTCCAGGACTGTTCAGTCAAAGTCTAAGGGCAAAGCCCCAGTACTCAATAAGCCTGCTGTAGATAAAACAGCTAGGGTTGTACCGAAGCAAAGGTACAAAAGATTTGAGTGCTAGTGTTGTGGCAAGGTAGGCCACTTTTCCATAGACTGTTGGCACAATTCAAGTGCCAAGGTGAGTAGCAATCTGCCTGCTAAAAAAGCTACAGGTAGTTTTGTTAAGAGGCAAACTAACCAGCATCAAGGACCCAAGAATTCTTTGGGTTCTAAGGTTAACTAATCTGTTTTGCAGGTGAGTCCAAGCCACCATGCCCCAATATGGTACTTGGACAGTGGATGTTCCAGGCACATGACTGGAACTAGGGGATTGCTAAAGGACTATACACCAATCAAGGATGGTCCTAAAGTCACCTTTGGTGGTTCTGAAAAAGGAATCATCAAAGGCTTTGGTAACATTTCTAGCAACCTTATTACTATTACTCTAGTGGCTTATGTTAAATGTTTGAAACACAACCTTATTAGTATATGTCAGCTGAGTGATCTAGGATATGACATCTCATTTGTCAAAGATGGTTGTCATATCAGGAGGTCAAATGATCAAAAGATCATTCTGACAGGTTATAGGAAGAGAAATGTCTATTGTCTAGACATTATTTGTGAGAACAATGTTTCTCCTGTGTGTCTTATAGCTGATGAGAAAGTCTCTCATTGTGTCAAATGGCACAAGAGACTAGCCCATCTTAACTACAAGACAATTGGCCAACTCTATAGCAAAGAGTTAGTGAGGAATGGTCCTCAGGTTAAGTGTATTAAAGATGGGATATGCTCAGCTTGTCAAAAGGGCAAGCAGACTAGATCCACCTTTAATAGCATTGAAAACAAAGATGCTGTGAGGTGCTTATACCTCTTGCATATGGATCTTTTTGGTCCTATGCCAGTTCACAGCCTAGGTAGGAAGGTCTACACATTTGTAGTTGTAGATGACTACTCAAGGTTTTCCTGGGTGTTCTTCCTTAGACAGAAATCTGAAACTCCTAGTATCTTTTATAGTTTTGTCAAACAAATTCAGAATGAGTTAGACAGTACAGTGGTCAAAATAAGAAGTGACCATGGTACTGAATTCCAGTCTGACAGTATGACAAGCTATGTGAAGAATTTGGTATATTTCAGGAATTTTCTTCACCAAGAACACCTCAGCAAAATGGCATTGCTGAAAGGAAAAATAGAACCTTGATAGAGGCTGGTAGAACCCTATTAAGTTACACATCTCTCCCAGAATATTTCTAGGCCGAGGCAGTAAACACTGCATGCCATGTAATTAATAGGTCTACTATCACCAAAAGTCACAATAAGACCCCCTATGAGATTATGAAAGGCAGAAAAACAAATCTATCCTATTTCAGGATCTTTGGTTGTAAATGCTATATACTTAATAATGGTAAGTCTTATTTAACCAAGTTTGCTGCCAAATCCCAAGAGGGGATCTTTGTTTGGTACAGCAACAACAGTAAGGCTTATAGGGTCTACAACTTGACTACTCTAGTTGTAGAAGAGTCAGTACATGTAGTGTTTGATGAAGCTAGACTCATTAACAATAAATTGTCTAGAAGTATTTTCAGCTCTACAGGTGTGACTGAGAAGATGGACAAGCTCACTATTGAAGAAGGTTCTACTGCAAGTCAGCATGTGGATGATAGTGCCTGTTGTCCAGGGGGAGTACTAGATGCACCTGATGCAGAAGAAGACCAAGGGGTGCAGCAAGTTGAAGAAGCTGAAGGAGTACAACCTGAAAACAGGCTACCTCCAGCAAATAGACATCTAAAAGATCATCTAGCCAATCAAATTATTGGTGATCTCAGACAAGGGGTACAAACAAGGAGCAGAAATCTAAGTTCAGTACTCTACTCCAGTTTTCTATCTCAAGTAGAGCCAAAGAAATTTGAAGAAGCCATCCTAGACCCTCATTGGATTGAGGCAATGCAAGAGGAGCTGAACCAGTTCAAAAGATGCAATGTCTGGGAGCTTGTACCTAAACCAAAAGACCACAACATAATTGGAACTAAGTGGATCTTCAGGAACAAGATGGATGAACATGGAGTGATTATAAAGAACAAAGCTAGACTGGTTGCTAAGGGATATAAGCATGAAGAAGGTATTGACTTTGATAAAACCTTTGCTCCATTAGCCAGACTGGAGGCAAAAAGGATGTTCTTGGCCTATGCAACCTATCAAGGGTTTAAAGTATACCAAATGGATGTTAAGTCAGCCTTTCTGAATGGAAATCTGAAGGAAGAAGTCTATGTGGAACAACCATCGGATTTGTTGATTCAACTAAACCTAATTATGTTTATAGACTTAGGAAGGCTTTGTATGGGTTAAAATAAGCCCCTAGGGCTTGGTATGAAACCCTGTCTAGTTTCCTCATTGAGAATAAATTCACAAGGGGGAAAATAGACAAGACTCTATTCCTTAGGGAATCCAGAGGCAAGATCATTCTAGTCCAAATATATGTAGATGACATCATATTTGGGTCTACTGAAAGTAGTCTTTGCAAAACGTTTACAAAACTAATGCAAGGACAATTTGAAATGAGCAGTATGGGGGAACTTAAGTTCTTCTTGGGTCTCCAAGTTAGACAGACTGAGGATGGTTTATCCATATGCCAGTCTAAGTTCACCCTAGAATTAATAAGGAAGTATGGTATGGAATCATCCAGTACCATGAAAACTCCTATGGGGTCAAGTATGTCTCTAAGCAAAGATGATGCAGGGAAACCTGTAGATGAGACTTTGTATAGAGGGATAGTTGGCTCCCTACTATATTTGACTGCAAGTAGACCAGATATCATGTATGCTATATGTGTCTGTGCTAGGTACCAAGCTTGCCCTAAAGAATCTCATTTTACAGCAGTCAAGAGAATTCTGAGATATCTCAAGGGCACACCTTATCTAGGCCTTTGGTACCCTAGGAATAGAGACTTTGAACTGACAAGTTATTCAGATGCAGATTTTGCAGGCTGCAAGGAAGATAGGAAAATTACAACAGGTACCTGTCAATTCCTAGGTGGAAGACTGATTTCATGGAGTAGCAAGAAACAGACAAGTGTGGCTATCTCCACAGCAGAATCTGAGTATGTGGCTGCAGGAAGTTGCTGTGCTCAACTTCTATGGATTCAACATCAGTAGAAGACTATGGTATACAAGTAAGTAGAACACCTCTATTTTGTGATTCTACTAGTGTTATTTCTATTGCAAACAATCCTATCTCCCATAGTAGGACTAAGCACATAAAAATAAAATACCACTTTCTAAGAGAACATGTGGAAGAAGGAGATATTTCCCTAGACTATATTAATACTGATAATCAACTAGCTGACATGTATACTAAGCCCTTAGATGAAATCAAATTCAATAGATTCAAAATTTAATTAGGGATGATAAACTTAGTATAGTTTATAAAAATTGGCTAAGTAAAATGGTGTCGACACACAGAGTTGTCTGTGTCGACACATAGAAGTGGTGTCAACATTTCAGAGAAATGTTGTCGACACATCTAGGAAGTCTGTGTCGACACTTCAGAGAATTAGTGTCGACACATACATGGTAGGTGTCGACACATCCAAGGTGATGTCGACACTTAAGATTTATACAGAATTAATCGGGTAAAGTCTCGACTAAGTGTCGAGCTAAGTGGTGTCGACACATAAACAAGTGTCGACACATATATTCTGTCGACTATGTTGGGTTTCTCTATGAGGATGGCACAACGCTTGTGCATGCAGCGGAAGAATAAAACATCAAGAAAACCCAAAAGAGATGGGATCGGGCCATGGTAGTTGAATCAAGAAGTTAACGTACAACTAGGCAAAAATTGCCTCGGTGGCGTTGAGTCACAATTCAACGGAGATGCTCCAAGCTTCGTATTCCTGCTGGTGGTGAGTTCTACGTGGAATGATGACCACGTCTCTGTAGAAATCCACACGAGCGGGAGAACACCGATCTTTCTGTCGCACGAAAATCGGGAAGGAGAAATACCGCACCTTGCTTTCCCACGGACTGCTAGGTCCGCGCCAGGGATAGCAACACCAGCGACGATCTCCGGAGAGGAGGAAGTCGACGGAGCGAGCACGGCGGCAGCGGAACACTTCCGTCGGTGGCAGGATTCGGGATCGGCAGAACGAGCAAACAGCGGAACACTGTTGGAACACCCTATTACTAATTTGGGTCAGGATCACTATGTCTCTAGGAATCTGTGTTTGACCTTCTGTATAGCTTAATAGGTCAATTAGAATTGAGTCTAAGGGTTAGAAGTCTAGGTTTGGAAGCTGCCATGTAGACCAAGTTTTTCTGGAGACTAAGTCCAATCGTCGAGCTCAGCACGACGTTTCGTCGAACTCCGGTCGATGATTGTCTAGCTCAACTTCGACAGATCGTCGAGCTCCATTCGACAATCGCTGAGCTCAAACCTCATAATATCGTCGAGCTCCACTCGACGATCGCTGAGCTCAACTTCTCAATATCGTCGAACTCCATTCGACGATCGCTGAGCTCAGGTCGACGATTTTGACTCTGCACTGGATCCTTATCTCTGAGCTCAGTTCGACGATCTTTGAGCTCAGATCGACGATTTCTTTGTTGCTTGCACTTTCCAGTTCGCTGCGCTCAGCTCGACGATAGCAGAGCTCAGTTCGACGATTTCAGTTATCTTTCAGAATTCAAATTCAAATCTATCAGAAGTTATTCTGCATTTAATTCAGAAGATCTGCCAGCCGTTTTCATTTACTTCTGGAGCAAGTTTCAAGGGATTTTTCAAGGAACAATTCAGTGGACTTTCCTTCAGAACAAATTATGCAATTAAGGCTGTAATCAATGTAGACTAACGGCTATCTTTGACAGAGTGATATCCTATTCAGACACAGAGAATAAAAGACAGAATGCTTTTGAATCAAGATAGAGAATAGACAAGAACAAAAAGGAAGATTGACAAGAATAGGACACAACTCAGTATACAGAGACTCTTTGAAAATATTCTGTCAACAAGAATTCTGAAGAACACTCATCAGAGAGATCAAGCTTTCAAAAATCTTCAGATCTCTTCAGCTCAAAAGTGTTCAAGGCCAACATCATTTCAAGACTCCAGACACTCAACATTTCAGCTTGCTGAAATCATCTTTTGCTGGAGATCTATCTTTGAAGGCCTATCACCCTCAGCAAAGCTCATCTTCCTGAAGATCAAGGACTCAGGGGGAGCTTTGAAATCAATCCACTTAGTCTTCTCAGTTGATTGAGAAAGAGAAGACTGTCATAACTCTCTCAACCCCCACTCTGTAAAGGGTTTTTCAAACTCCCTTCAAAAGTTTGAATCTGGTTTTTGAGCACCTTGCCAAAAGCTCATTGGTGGCAAGACACCTGATCAAAAAATCTGTTTTGGTTTTTGAGCACCTTATCAAAAGCTCATTGGTGCCCAGGACACCTGATCAACTCATCCTGCAGTGGATTCCTACCTAGGGTGGTAGAAGAGTGGATGTACCCAAGTTTGGGGAACCACTATAATTCCTTGTGTCATCTGGTTCTGCTTGTTTTCTTTTTGTTTCTGGCCTAGATTTTCTTGTGCTTAGTTTCTGCATAGCTTAGTTTTGTGATTAGTTTTATTTCTGCTTCCCTGCTTACACTCATTACAACAATTGTTGTAAAGCTTTGCAAAAGTTTTTTCTTTGTGTTTTAAGAAGCACCATATACTCTATTCACCCCCCCCCCCCTCTAGAGTATATCAGATCTAGTTTCCCCTTTCAATTGGTATCAGAGGGAGGTTGGTTAAACATACCATATCTGCTTGGTTGTACAGGCTAACACCTGAACCCCAAGATCCCAATCTAGATCCTTCTTTTATATTTCATTATTAGATTTAGCTTGCACAAATCATGGCCCAAAACAAAGATTATGCTAGCACCAGACCTCCAGTGTGCAATCTGTCAAAGTTTGCACTTTGGAAAGCAAGGATTAGACTCTACATGAATTCTATTGACGAAGATATTTTTAATTCTATTTTGACAGTGTGTCCAAGACCTCCAGAGGGCACAAGCACAAATGCTGTTCCACCTCCATCAGGAACAGATGCTGACATCAAGAAGTGGAAAGTAGCTGATGCCAAGGCAATGAACATTCTAGCTCAGACAATGTCAGATGACATTTTTCAAAAGGTAGCTGAATGTAATTCAGCCAAGGAGATCTGGGACAAGCTCTCAGAAATAGTTTCAGGATCAGCTGATGAGAGAAAGGACAAAAGATCCCATCTCATCTCCCAATATGAGAACTTCAAGAAGGGAGAAACTGAGTTAGTGGGAGACATGTACAACAGACTGAGTCTAATTGTCAGTGAACTGAGGACATTAGACAAAGAGATCTCACTGACAGAACTTAATGACAAGATCCTAATGTGCTTCCCCAGCACTTGGGATTCAAGAATCTGGCCAATTAAAGATGCCAGAAGTCTGAATGAGATCACCACTGAAGCCCTGTTGGGTAAGCTCAAATCTTATGAGCTACTCATCAAGAACAGAGAAGAAGAACAGAAGGCTGCTTCACCAGCCACAAGAAAGGAGAAGACTATAGCATTCAAGGCAACTGAGGATCTGCCTGAAGAAAAAGGAACAGCCAATGATGAACTTCTCAGCTTGTTGGCCAAAAGATTCTATAAGATGGCCAGAAAGGACTTCAGAAGAAGATCATACAAGGAGCAGGACAAGCCAAGGTATGACAAGTCCATTGGCAATAACAAAGACATTATTTGCTTTGGTTGCAGGAAACCAGGGCACATAGTTCCTGACTGTCCAGAGAACAAGAACCAAGGACAGAAGGGACAGAAGAGAAAGAAGAAAGGAGAAAGACTCCAAAAGGAATGGAAATAGCAAACCTTCCTCCAGCAAAATAAGCACACAAGGAAAGGATTTGTTGCTGAATCCTGGAGTGAGACTGAAGAGGAGTCAGAAGCCTCTTCCAGCTCCAGTGATGATGAGGATGATGCAGAGGAAAAGGAGTTCTGCATGATGGCAATCAATGCCTCACAACACAACTCAGAGGAAGAGGAGTCAGAGTCAGACTCAGAGACTCAACCTGAAGAAGATCAGGTAATCAGGTCTTTTGATTTTACTTCAGAAGATTTTAAATTTGAATTTAAAGCACTATGTTTAGACCTGCTAAAGTCTGAGAAAGAGATCATCTCTCTCAGAAATCAATTATCTGAACAAAATGTTTTAAAATCAGAAAACCTCAAACTTCTCAGGAAGTTGGAGAACTATAGGGAACAGATAGCTTCACTGAAGAGTGAGCTCTCTGAGGCCAAGAAGCTTGAAGAATATCTCAATGGGAGAAGCATCAAGCTGATGGACATCACAAGCACAGTGAACTCAAGATTCAACAGTACACTGGGCTTGGGTGCCTCATCCAGCCAACCTATTGTTCTAACAACCCCTATCAAGTTCATTTCTGACAAGGGAAAGGGAGTTGTAGAGGTTGCCAGGAAAAATTCTGATCTGCCTCAGAAAACTAAAGTCCAGCACAAATCGTCGAACGGAGATCGACGATCGCCGAATGAAGATCGACGATCGCCGAACGCAGCTCGACGATCTCAGGAAAATCGTCGAACGCTGATCGACGATCTCAGCCAACGATCGTCGAACGCAGGTCGACGATCCCAGATACCTGACCTCAGCCATATTCGACCGTCGAACGGAGCTCGACGATCTGACCCACGATCGTCGAACGCAGCTCCAAGATCGTCGAACAGAGGTCAGAGCTCTAGAAATTCTTTCAAAGGCAAGTCAAAATTAAATCCTAAGGGTTTTTCATCCCAAACCTTCAACCCTTATACCGAATGGATTATACCTCCAAGGAGATATCATCCTGAAGGATATAAGAGTCAGCCAGGGATATCTTTCATTTCTGAATTTAAAGGTTATCAACCTAGGCCCAAGGTAAACTGGGTCAAAAACAAGTGAATTGTTTTATGTGCAGGTGAAGACCTATCCAACATCTAACCAGCAATGGTATTTGGATAGTGGGTGCTCTAAGCACATGACAGGGAACAAGGACAACCTCAATTCCTTTAGAGCCAAGCTTGGACCCAAGGTTATCTTTGGTGACTCCAACTTTGGACAAACTAAAGGTTATGGAGCAGTCCAGATTGGTTCTGTAACCTTCAAGAAAGTAGCATATGTGGAAGGACTGAAGCACAACCTAATCAGCATCAGTCAGCTATGTGATGAAGGCTACCAGGTGACCTTAAGCAAAACCTTATGCAAAATCAAGTCAGAGGACAACACAATTGTGTTGACAGGTAAAAGGAAAGGTAACATCTACCTAGTAGATTTTCTTTCAACTACTATAGATATCTGTTTATTCAATTCAGTTGTAGACCAAATGTTTTATGGCATAAGAGATTAGGACACCTAAACCTTAGAACTATTGCTAGGTTATCCAAGGATAACCTTGTTAGAGGACTACCTTCTGGCCCCTACAAGAAGGAAGGACTCTGCAAGGCTTGTCAATTAGGCAAGCAAACTAAAAACAGTTTCAAGTCACTTAATAAGAGTGATTCACCTAGGATATTGTATCTGTTACACATGGATCTATTTGGACCCATCACAGTACAAAGCCTAGGAGGGAAATCCTACACTTTAGTGATTGTAGATGACTTCTCTAGATTCACTTGGGTGTTCTTTCTAAGGAAGAAGTCTGATAACTTTAAGTGTCTGACAGAGTTTCTCAAATGTATAAAGATTGAGTTCAATACTCACATTGCCCTGATCAGAAGTGATCATGGGACAGAGTTTGATTCTCTTCTTATGCAAGAGTTCTGTCAGAGTGAAGGGATCAGGCATACTTTCTCAGCTCCTAGAACTCCTCAACAAAATGGGGTAGCTGAAAGGAAAAATAGAACCCTTATTGAATCTGCCACTACATTGTTGTCAGATGCTCATCTACCTCTATCCTTTTGGGCAGAGGCAGTGAACACCTCCAACTATATGCTGAACAGAAGTCTGATACATAAACTGAAGGGAAAGACTCCCTATAAATTACTCAAAGGGAAGAAACCTAAAGTTGACTATTTCAGAATTTTTGGTTGCATTTGCTACATTCACAATAATGATAAGAAATATTTAGCAAAATTTCAAGTCAAAGCTGATGAAGGAGTGTTTCTGGGATACTCCATGATCAGCAAGGCCTATAGGGTCTATAATAAATCATCATTGAAAATTGAGGAATCTGTTCATGTTTCTTTTGATGAAACTAACATGTCCTTCAAGGAGAAGATTTCTTCTACCATAGAACCTTTGCAGGAACACTCTCTAGTTGAAGATATGAACAAGTTGCAGGTTGCTCAAGAGAATGAAAGCAGTGAAGATGAAGGGAATGCTCAACACATTGAAGCTCAACATGAAGAGCCAGTTGTTGTACCACAAGAGGAAACAACAACACAGGTTGGTGAACAATCAACACCCCCTGTTGATTTAGTAACATCAAGAGACCATCCAATTTCCCAAATAATTGGAGAACTCTCAGCTGGTGTGCAAACCAGAAATCAGGTCAACCAAAACCTGTTGCACACCTGCTTCCTTTCTCAAATTGAACCTCAGTCCATTCAAGATGCAGAGCAAGATCCACACTAGATCATTGCCATGCAAGAGGAGTTGCATCAATTTGAGAGGAACAAAGTATGGGAACTAGTGCCAAAGCCAAAGGATCATTCCATTGTTGGAACAAAATGGGTATTCAGAAATAAACTGGATGATCAAGGAGTAATAATAAGGAACAAGGCAAGGCTAGTTGCCCAGGGATATTCTCAAGAAGAAGGAATTGACTACGACCAGACCTTTGCACCTGTTGCAAGATTGGAAGCCATTCAGAATTTTCTAGCTTATGCAGCTCACAAAGGCTTCAAGGTTTATCTGATGGATGTCAAGAGTGCTTTCTTGAATGGAGACATCAAAGAGGAAGTCTATGTCAGACAACCTCCAGGTTTTATCTCTCCAACTTACCCTGATTATGTTTTTAAACTACATAAAGCATTATATGGTCTCAAGCAAGCTCCTAGAGCATGGTATGAGACCCTAGCATGCTTTCTCTTGGAAAATGGTTTTATAAGGGGTAGAGTAGACCAAACTCTTTTTATTAGAACCCATAAGTCCCATACCCTACTAGTACAAATCTATGTAGACGATATCATTTTTGGTTCTACTGACTCAAAATTGTGCAGAAGGTTTTCTAACCTAATGCATTCTAAATTTGAGATGAGTAGCATGGGTGAGCTATCCTTTTTCTTAGGATTGCAAGTCAAACAACATGCTGAAGGCATCTTTATTTCTCAAACCAAATATGCTAATGAGCTGGTTAAGAAATTTGGCATGTCTGAGGCATCTTGTATGAAAACACCCATGCCTACCAATGCTGTATTAGATGCTGATGAACATGGGAAACCTGTTGATCAGACAACATATAGAGCAATGATTGGCTCTTTACTGTATCTTATAGCTAGTAGACCAGATATAATGTTTGCTACATGTATATGTGCTAGATTCCAAGTTAGCCCTAGAGAGTCACACCTCACATTAGTAAAGAGGATTCTTAGGTATGTTAAAAGTTGTCCAAATCTAGGTCTCTGGTATCCAAAAGATTCAGCATTTGAGTTAACTGGATTCTCTGATGCTGATTATGCTGGATGCAGAATTGACAGGAAAAGCACCAGTGGAACTTGTCAGTTCCTTGGTGATAGACTTGTCTCTTGGTTTTGCAAGAAACAAACATCTGTATCAACTTCAACTGCTGAAGCTGAATATATGGCTGCAGGTAGTTGTTGTTCACAAATATTGTGGATTCAAAATCAACTCCTAGACTATGGTTACAACTTAGAGAAGTCAAAAATATTTTGTGACAATACTAGTGCTATTTCCATAACTCAAAATCCAATCCTCCATAGTAGGACAAAACACATAGAGATTAGGCATCACTTCTTAAGGGACAATGTTGAAAAGAATAAAATTGAACTGCATTATATCCCAACTGATTTACAAAGGGGAGATATTTTCACCAAGCCCTTGGATGAAAAGAAACACACTTTCTTCCTAAATCAGTTAGGAATGTTAGATGGAGGAAGTCTTAAATAATATCCAAGACTTTGAAAGCTAAAAATTGACCAAGACTAGGCAAAAATTCTGATTTTCCTTAGTGTCTAGAATTTTCTGATCTCTGAACTGCGCTCGACGATTTCCCCAAAGATCGTCGAACGGAGATCGACGATTTCCAAATATCGTCGAACTGAGTTCAGCGCCTCTTAGATAGTATGAACTATCTCCTTCGGTCAACGATCGTCGAACGGCGCTCGACGATTTTGTTCACTGAACGATCGTCGAACGGAGCTCGACGCCTTTCCAGATCGTCGAACGGAGATCGACGATGTTGGAGTCTCTTCAGATTCCTTTAGAAGCCTCGATCGTCGAACTGAGTTCAACGATCTTTCCATTTCTGCGTCGAACCCTAATATAAAACTCATTTTTCGCCGTCGTTCTCTCTTGCGCTTTCAATTTCTCTGCAAAAAATTTTTCTTCCCTCCAAACAGTTCTACGCTTGTTCGGTTTGTTTGTTAAGTTTTTGCAGGTACCATGGCCGTCTCAGTTGCTGTCCTCACCGCAATGAAATTTGATGCAGGATTTGATATTGATCTGGACTCCTTCAACACCACTGATCAAATCTTCCAGGACATCCTGAGTTTATTCAAAGATCAGCATTTGTCTGCCCTTATGACCACAAGAATCAAACTTGCCTCAGATGAAATAAAGGAATGGGTATATACTGCACACAACCTTGACAACAACACCATTGTTGGATCTATTGCTGGCACCCAGGTACCTCTGACCCCAACAGTCTTAACAGAAGTTTTTGGTTTAAGAAATGGTGAAGACTCTGCTGAACTTTCTGGAGAAGAATTTTCTGATATACTTGCCAGGATGGGTCATCCTGAGAGAAACCCTAGCAAGTTGTTTAAGAGGAACCTGTCAGTTGAATACAGGTTTCTAGCTGATGTTGTAGGCAAGGTGCTGTTGGCAAAACATTCTGCACATGACCTCATGGGAGCTCTGCCTCATGGGAGCTCTGGTAGATAGGAAAAGCTTGAACTGGGGAGAGGTCTTCTTTGACCTGATAAAGAAAAAGATTAACAAAAACTTTGTAAATTTTGGAAGAATTCTTGGAGTCTTCCTTCAGGCAAAGTGCCCTGCTCTGCTGGTCTCCTCTGGAGTGCACATCAATGCCTCCAAGAGACTCACTTGTGCCCTATTTGGGAAATGGGACAGGCAAATTAGCAAGCCCAGCAGGCCCTCTTCAACTGCCCCTTCAGGCACCAGGACTCACAGAGTCACTCCCCCCCAGGTCTCTGCTCCTGCAGAAGACCTGCCTGCTGCTAGTGCTGCTTCTCCTCCTCCTCCAAGTCCAACCCTACCTATTCCATACACCATTACAATCTCCAGCCCATCTCCAACCTCTATTCCATCTCCAGCAACCATTTCATCTCCTCCAGTAGACCAATTCCACTCATTATTCTCATATCCACCACCAGATGTCACCTCATCTCCATCCATTCCATCCTTCACACTTCTGGATGAATCCTACATGGATGATTCCCCCTCTTCTCCTCAAGAATTACCCTCCTCCTCAACATCTTTCCAAGATCTCCTCCACCACATCATTGACCAACCCACTTTCACTCCATCCATATCCATCCCCTTGTCCTCCATCTCCACAATCCCCACACCTCAGCCATCCATCCTTCCTCCATTCAGCCCTCCACCTCCAGCTTCTTCAGCCATCCCTACTTCATCTACCTCTGCTCCTCTTCTTGAGCAAGTAGATCTTTCAGCCCTTGCTGACAAGTTGTATGAGCTCATTGCCCCCAGGCTCTCCCTTCTCTTGGAGACCTCTTTGGCTCCTCTACACTTGTCAGTGGCAGCCCTCTCTGCCAGGCTTTCTTCTCTTCTTCCTCAAGCAGCCCCACCAGCAGTTTGCCTTGATACAGTGGTATCTGCATCCAGGCAGGGGGAGATGCCCTATGAAGCCAGCCTTCATGCTGCTGCTGCTGCTGCTGCTCCTGTGTCTGTTGCCTCTTCTGCTCCAGTTGCTGCTGCTACTCCAGTCTTAGCAATAGACCTAAGGTCTTTGCTATCTGCATTTGATACTGCATATTACAGCTACCTTCCAGAGCCAATTGCTGTCCAGCCCTCAGAAGATCTCTCCAAGGCTATGGTGCCCTTCTCTGGCTGTGACCCCAATATTATTTCTTCTTTTATACACTCAGTGACTGCTGCTGCTGCTGCTGAAGAAATTGTTTCTGATGAGCCCATTTCCCAGGATTCTCTGATGACAGAGGCTGTTGTTTTTGAGCCTGCTGTAGATGTTGTTGTTGTTTCTGAACCTGCTGCTGCCATAATTCCTGAAATAACCAGTGTTGCTTCTACTGCTGCTCCAGTATCTGTTGTTATATCTACTGCTGTATCTGTCTCTGTTGCTCCTTCTGCTTCTGCTTCTGCCCCATCTGCTGCTGTTCAACTGAAAGAAGATCTGATGAAAAGGATTGATGCTTTATATGATGCTCAAAGCTCTGAATCTGATGACTACAACACTGCTTCTGATGATTCTTCTGCCACCATTGCAAGGAAAAGGAAGGCAAGAAGTAAGGCAATGAAGAGGGTTCCACCTGCCAAAGTTAGAGATGATAATGATGTTCCTTACTACATTCTGCACAACTGCCCAATTACTGAGCATTGGATGCAGTTCTCTAAGAATCAGCTAAAGGCAATGAAGAAGAAAAGGAAGTATGAGAAAGGTTCCACCCAGTCCAAGCACCCTCATCCTCCTCCACCACCTCCACCTGATGCAGGTGCAGGTGGCAGCTCTGCAAGTTCAGGCCCAGCTAGAAGCCAGGCTCCCTACCAACCTCATGCTAGAACATATCAAAGGGAAAGCCAGTCTAGGGGCTCTTACTCTAGAAGGGGAGGATATAGGGGAAATCAAAGAGAGACTCAGGTTTACTCCAAAGGGCATTACAGGCAGCATCCTTACTCTAGGGGAGGACATGCTTCATCTGACACTTCTTCAGGTTCATTCCCTTATAAGCTCAAAGAAACTGTGACTGCCAGGACTCCTCAAGATACTTCTTCCAACAGGTATGAGCCACCTGTTCCATTTGAGGACCCTGAGAAGAATCCTGTTGCTTGGACTGCTAGAATGAAAGAGTTGGCTGCATTAGATCAAATAAAGAAAGCCAGAGAGCAAGGCCTAGACACCTCTAATATATCTACAATGTCAGAACAAAGACAGAAAGAACTAGAAAGATATGCCTCCAGTAAATTTTTTGATGCAGACAGGTACATGGAGTTGCATCCAGCTGCAGTGGTTCCCAGGACATCAAAGCAAACATATTTGGGAGCAGCTGATGATACTAGGTCCAACAAAGAAGCTTTAAATCCTAACAGAGAAATCAAAATGGTAAAAGGCAAAGAGAAAGAGTAACTCTGTAAGGTGACAATTCTTGGTTTTTCTGACTGCTTTCTGGGTATCATATATATATATCTCTGTGATGGTTCTGTAATGTCTAGGTACTGTTGTTTTTATGTTTTTCTGACTGAATGATGTTGTTTGATTATCCTAAGTATGTAAA
This sequence comes from Platanthera guangdongensis, assembly GCA_039583875.1. Classification (NCBI taxonomy): domain Eukaryota; kingdom Viridiplantae; phylum Streptophyta; class Magnoliopsida; order Asparagales; family Orchidaceae; genus Platanthera; species Platanthera guangdongensis. The sequence goes on along the minus strand of CM077165.1, from coordinate 36,266,470 downwards.
TAGTTTTCCTAACCCAAATAGGGGGAGATTGTTGGAACACCCTATTACTAATTTGGGTCAGGATCACTATGTCTCTAGGAATCTGTGTTTGACCTTCTGTATAGCTTAATAGGTCAATTAGAATTGAGTCTAAGGGTTAGAAGTCTAGGTTTGGAAGCTGCCCTGTAGACCAAGTTTTTCTGGAGACTAATTCCAATCGTTGAGCTCAGCACGACGTTTCGTCGAACTCCGGTCGACGATCGTCTAGCTCAACTTTGACAGATCGTCGAGCTCCATTCGACGATCGCTGAGCTCAAACCTCATAATATCGTCGAGCTCCACTCGACGATCGCTGAGCTCAACTTCTCAATATCGTCGAACTCCATTCGACGATCGCTGAGCTCAGGTCAACGATTTTGACTCTGCAATGGATCCTTATCTCTGAGCTCAGTTCGACGATCTTTGAGCTCAGATCGACGATTTCTTTGCTGCTTGCACTTTCCAGTTCGCTGAGCTCAGCTCGACGATAGCAGAGCTCAGTTCGACGATTTCAGTTATCTTTCAGAATTCAAATTCAAATCTATCAGAAGTTATTCTGCATTTAATTCAGAAGATATGTCAGCCGTTTTCATTTACTTCTGGAGCAAGTTTCAAGGGATTTTTCAAGGAACAATTCAGTGGACTTTCCTTTAGAACAAATTATGCAATTAAGGCTGTAATGAATGTAGACCAACGGCTATCTTTGACAGAGTGATATCCTATTCAGACACAGAGAATAAAAGACAGAATGCTTTTGAATCAAGATAGAGAATAGACAAGAACAAAAAGGAAGATTGACAAGAATAGGACACAACTCAGTATACAGAGACTCTTTGAAAATATTCTGTCAACAAGAATTCTGAAGAACACTCATCAGAGAGATCAAGCTTTCAAAAATCTTCAGATCTCTTCAGCTCAAAAAGTGTTCAAGGCCAACATCATTTCAAGACTCCAGACACCCAACATTTCAGCTTGCTGAAATCATCTTTTGCTGGAGATCTATCTTTGAAGGCCTATCACCCTCAGCAAAGCTCATCTTCCTGAAGATCAAGGACTCAGGGGGAGCTTTGAAATCAATCCACTTAGTCTTCTCAGTTGATTGAGAAAGAGAAGACTGCCATAACTCTCTCAACCCCCACTCTGTAAAGGGTTTTTCAAACTCCCTTCAAAAGTTTGAATCTGGTTTTTGAGCACCTTGTCAAAAGCTCATTGGTGGCAAGACACCTGATCAAAAAATCTGTTTTGGTTTTTGAGCACCTTATCAAAAGCTCATTGGTGCCCAGGACACCTGATCAACTCATCCTGCAGTGGATTCCTACCTAGGGTGGTAGAAGAGTGGATGTACCCAAGTTTGGGGAACCACTATAATTCCTTGTGTCATCTGCTTCTGCTTGTTTTCTTTTTGTTTCTGGCCTAGATTTTCTTGTGCTTAGTTTCTGCATAGCTTAGTTTTGTGATTAGTTTTATTTCTGCTTCCCTGCTTACATTTATTACAACAATTGTTGTAAAGCTTTGCAAAAGTTTTTTCTTTGTGTTTTAAGAAGCACCATATACTCTATTCACCCCCCCCTCTAGAGTATATCAGATCTAGTTTCCCCTTTCAAACACTTCCGTCAGCTTCGATTCGATCATCACGCACAGATCTAGTTTCCCGAAAACCCTAAGTGTCCTTTTATACCAAAGACATAAATAGACTTAGGAACATCGTTATCCGCAGACCACCCAGAAATTTAGGGTTCCAGAATCGGTGAGTATCAATCGGCGAGAATCGGCGACGATCGGCGAGAATCACCTAGCAGGTTCGGCGAGAATCAGTCGGCGAGTATCACCTAGGATCGGCGAGAATCAGAGTACAATACTCGACGATTCTCGCCGAATGCAGGGTGGACCATGCTCGTCGACCGTCGACCCGCGGTCGACGATACTCGACGATTCTCGTCGATCGTCGACCCGCGGTCGATGATACTCGATGATTCTCGTCGATCGTCGTACTTGGGTTGACGACACTCATCGACCCGCGGTCGTCGACTCTTACCAATCCTTTAAGGCAACATTTGCCCAACCCGACGATCCTTTAAGGCAACACTTTGCCCATAACCCCATTCAGGTCGGTGATTGGTAACCTTTACCAACACAGTCAATCATCCAACTTCTCCACATCTCTTATGTGCGACCCTGCAGGCTCATATCGCGTTGGCAGTGAGATTACATGTTTGACCACTTCTAGATCACCATGGTAACTCCAACAGACTCCCACTTGATCTTGAAAGTATCAAACCAAAAACCTCACAAACAATGAGCGACATCTAGCAATACATCATTTGCTCCCCAAGCAATAAGAGTTTATAACTCATAAGCCTTTATGACCAATGTATCAGCATTGTTTTTGTCCCTTTGTCCCTTACATCCGGAAAGAACTAGAGGCATGGACCGTGTCACCCTCGTAATAGATCAATCCAAGTTTCTTGATCCAGGACGGACTTCCAGAGAATGGTGAGTCCAATATCACATATTGACTCAACCAAGCATGGCCATGCATTTCTCAGTCCAATTCCATCAAGGGGCCCATGGATGCAACTCCTGTCATACAGGAGGACAAATCTCATATCTGCTCACACACAAACACCCAAATGATTCGTAACATGCCCAACAACCACCCTTATCATCAACCTTTCTCAAGGAAGACTTTAGATGACATCAAAGCACGCTCTTCCTCACTTGATGAATGATGTGACTTCAGGTCAAAGGACCACAACACCATTGTCAATTGAGACTTACTCGTGACACGATTGGATGACAATCCACAGAGCAGCCTCAGGTTGGGTCTGTCCAGTACAACTTGTACACTAACAAGTACCCACGTGATGACTTGATATCACAATATCATGACCTGTGAGAACCGGTCATCAGTCAACGCACGTGCTTGTCTTCATGTACCATCATCACCCTTAGTTTCTATGATGATACTCGACCAGGGACCTTTCAAGAATGAAGCTTCAAATAAATCATAGGCTCTCACATTCAAGTCACGTACTTGATGTCCCATGGAAGTAAACATTCTAAGGGTATCTATTATGTTAACATTTAATTATCATATAGAAAAGCTCATAATAAAAGAACTTGCCATTAATTATAAGAGAAAAACTAGGTGCATTGTCCATCATATGAACAAATAGCCAACAAAATACATGTTTACATGCAATCCACAAGATTCTCGCTAGAGTTGATCATTTAGGTATCGTATACCCATCGATCTAGTATGACCATCATGCTTTCTCTATGTGAGAGGCTTTGTCAGTGGATCCGCAATATTTTCCTCAGTCGGCACTCTGCAAATGTTCACATCTCCTCGTTCGACAATCTCACGAATAAGATGAAACCGCCGAAGTATATGCTTGGAGCGCTGATGGGATCTAGGTTCCTTAGATTGTGCAATTGCACCATTGTTATCACAGTAGAGAACTACGGGACCAACAATGCTAGGAACTACATCAAGCTCGCCGATGAATTTCCTAATCCATACAGCCTCCTTCGCCGCATTAGCTGCGGCGATATACTCGGCCTCTATTGTAGAATCAGCAACTGTCTCTTGCTTGGAACTCTTCCAGCTAACAGCTCCTCCATTCAGACAAAACACAAAACCTGACTGAGACTTGGAGTCGTCTCTATCAGTTTGGAAGCTAGCATCCGTGTAACCACTTACAACGAGCTCTTCCTCTCCACCAAACACCAAGAACACATCCTTAGTCCTTCTCAAGTACTTCAGGACATTCTTGACTGCAATCCAGTGACACTCATCGGGGTCTGACTGATACCTGCTAGTCATGCTCAAAGCAAAGGAGACGTCGGGTCGAGTACATAACATCGCGTACATGATTGATCCAATTGCCGAAGCATATGGAATCAACTTCATGCGGTCCTTATCTTCACAAGACTTCGGACACTGGTCCTTAGAGAGATTCACACCATGAGACATGGGCAAAAATCCTTTCTTGGACTCAAGCATGTTGAACCGCTTCAACACCTTTTCGATGTACGTACTCTGGGTCAAACCCAGCAACTTCTTCGATCTATCTCTATAGATCTTAATACCGAGTATATAAGTCGCTTCACCCAAATCCTTCATTGAAAAGCAATTCCCTAGGTTGTTCTTAACAATATTCAGGGTAGGAATGTCATTCCCAATCAACAGTATGTCATCTACATACAATATCAGGAAGACAACAATGCTCCCACTGATTCGCTTGTAAACACAAGGCTCATCTTCATTCTTGATGAAACCAAACTCTTTGATTTTCTCATCAAAACGAAGATTCCAACTTCGAGAGGCCTGTTTCAGTCCATAGATGGACTTATTCAGCTTGCATATTTTAGTGGCTTCATCTGGGGATACAAAACCCTCGGGTTGTGTCATATACACATCCTCAAGGAGGTTTCCATTAAGGAAAGCCGTTTTGACATCCATCTGCCAGATCTCGTAGTCATAATACGCAGCAACAGCAAACAATATCCTTATGGACTTTACCATGGCAACAGGGGAAAAGGTCTCATCATAGTCAATACCATGAATTTCCTTGAAACCCTTAGCCACCAGTCGCCCTTTGAATGTTTGTACATTCCCATCCATGTCGGTCTTCTTCTTGAAGACCCACTTGCACCCTATGGGTCGTACCCCTTCAGGTGGTTCCACCAAGTTCCAAACTTGGTTTGCATACATGGAGTCCATTTCGGATTTCATAGCCTCAAGCCATTTGTCGGAGTCCGGTCCATTCATAGCCTCTTGGTAGGTTGCTGGTTCATCATCATGATCCATAAGCAACACATTACCTATTTGAGACACGAGAAATCCATATCTCTCAGGCTTAAACCTTGGTCTACCAGATCTACGTAGGACTTGTGTTCCTTGAGCAGGTTCTCTAGCTACAACATCTTGTAGTCCTGTCTCAGAATCCAATTCCGGTTCATTCACTACATGTGGTTCTTGAACTTCTTCAAGCTCTACCTTTTCAGTCTTTCTTGATAAGAACTCTTTCTCCAAGAAGACACCAGTCCTTGCGACAAACACTTTGCCCTCAAACGGTAGGTAAAAGTAATACCCTTTCGTTTCCTTAGGATATCCCACCAGATAACATTTATCTGATTTGGGTTCCAGCTTGTCAGGCATTTGACGTCTCATGTATGCCTCACAGCCCCAAATTTTAATGAACGACATACTAGGACGCTTCCCAGTCCATATCTCATATGGTGTCTTCAGAACCATTTTCGTTGGAGCGCGATTCAATGTCATTGCAGCAGTCTCTAAAGCAAAACCCCAAAAGGAAACAGTCAAGTCTGCATGACTCATCATCGAACGTACCATGTCTAACAGTGTACGATTTATCCTCTCAGACACACCATTATGTTGTGGTGTTCTAGGTGGAGTGAGCTGTGATACAATACCACACTCTTTCAGATGATCACAGAACTCATGACTCAGGTATTCGCCACCTCGATCAGATCGGAGTGCTTTAACCCTTTTACCCAACTGGTTTTCTACTTCATTCTTGAACTCTTTGAACCTTTCAAAGGTCTCGGATTAGCACTTCATGAGATATACATATCCGTATCTACTGAAATCATCAGTAAATGTAACAAAGTAGAAATACAAACCTCTAGCCATGGAACTCATGGGTCTGCATACATCACTATGTACAACACCCAAGAGATTTTCAGCCCTCTCAGTATAACCAGTAAAAGGAGCTTTAGTCATCTTGCCTAACAAACAAGATTCGCATCGCTCAAATGATTCATAATCAAATGAGTCCAAAAGTCCATCTCTATGGAGCTTGGATATGCGTTTCTCGTTGATATGGCCCAAATGATAATGCCAGAGAAATGTAGGGTTCGAGTCATTTGTTCTTAGTCTTTTATTATTTTCTACATTACAGATCAGATGGTCCAAGTTCAAAACATAAAGACCATTAAACAATTGGGCTACAACATAATAAACATCATTCTTAAATATAGAACAACAGTTGTTCTTAATTATAAAAGAAAATCCAATCATGTCCAAACATGAAATAGATATAATATTTCTAGTTATGGCCGGAACAAAATAACAATTATCTAGTTCTATTACAAGCCCACTGGGCAAAGAAAGACGGTAAACCCCTACGGCTACAGCAGCAACTCTTGCTCCATTGCCGACGCGGAGGTCCACCTCCCCTTTACTCAGCAATCTTCTCCTTCCCAGTTCCTGCACATTTGTACAAATGTGAGAACCACATCCGGTATCCAATACCCAAGATGAAGGTGCAGAAAGTTTTATCTCTATAACGTGAACATTTGAAGCGGAAGTCATACCTCCCTTCAATTTCTGCAGACCTTCAATGTACGAAGGACAGTTCCTCCTCCAATGACCAGCCTTGCCACAGTGGTGGCATTTCCCTTCCTTCACCGTGCTTTTCTTTTTCATCAGTGCAGAAGACTTGGGCTCAAGATATGACTTAGGTCCCACCTTCGTCTTCTTAGAGCCCTTGGCCTTGCCCTTGCCCTTATGCACCATCAGTATGGGGCTGGCAGGCTTGGCCTTCTTCATATTGATTTCGGCAGTTCTCAACATGCCTAGGAGTTCGGGCAGTGTCTTGTCTATTTCATTCATGTTGTAGTTCAAGACGAACTGCTCATAACTGTCCGGCAACGATTGCATGATCAGATCTGTGGCCAACTCTTGACCAAGAGGAAAACCCAGCCTTTCAAGGTTCTCTATATACCCAATCATCTTGAGTACGTGAGTCCCTACTGAGTCTCGAACTCCCATCTTGCACTAAAACAATGCTTTTGTGATGTCGAACCTTTCTTGACGAGCCTGCCCTTGAAACATTTTCTTGAGATGCTCGTCAATCTCCTTGCACCCCATGTTCTCATGTTGCTTCTGAAGCTCAGAGTTCATAGTGGCAAGCATAAGGCATTCGACATCTAAAGCATCGTCAGTATACTTCTTATAAGTATCCTTCTCAGCACGGGAAGAGTTCCCGGTCGGCACCTCGGGGGCTTCTTCTTCCAAGACATAGAGCTTTCGCTCTTGCCTGAGAACAATTCTCAGGTTCCTGTACCAGTCCATGTAATTAGTCCCACTGAGCTTATCCTTCTCAAGGATGGCTCTCAGAGACAACGTGGAGTGTGAAACACTTGCCATGGAATTCTACAAGAATTTATGCAGAATAGAATCAGTACCTAAATTTCAAATACAATTTATTTTAATTTGGACTTCAATTAAAACACTTCCACTATTTTATTCGAAATGATAGCCCTCACTAACAATTCGGAGAGTTCATGCGAGCTACTCTCTTAGTGGACAAGATCCGTATTTCACCAACACAATAAGTCAGCTTTGTCTTTCCTCTCATGATGCGGTTATTTAGGTAGGCAACGCTTGCCAATTGCATCCTCATGCAATTCTTGTATGGTTGGTGAATAACTCCTTACTCGCATCCATCATATGGTGTATGCCAACCCTATGCCTCTAGGCACTCAACCTTTGAGGTCACCTAGTTAAGCTGGACCCGATGTCGACAGTGGGATATCACAATTATCCACTCGCACCCTTACCAAGATAAATTAATGCACCTTGCTTTGGCAAGCCCACATTTCATCGATCGAGGCAGGAAGAGTGTCATCCATCGGAAGGCATCCGAACACTTAATATTTGATGAAGGGATTTTGATTATGGGTTAACAGTTAACCATGATCAACATTTGATCAATGTGCACATCCAAGGAAATACAAAATTTCTAAAACCACATGCATCCCTTATGTGCACAAACTGACACCATCAACATTTGATAGAAGGAAGGGATAAATCTGAACATCCGGAAACTTCCAAATCCTCATATTTACATGCATTGGACAAAGGCAAAGACAACTCAACTTAAAGCAGTAGACAAGCTCATCTCTCTATGTTGGATTCAAAATCTAAAACAAACTCGAGGGATGGTTACTGCTAAGGAGACTACAATTTCTAACAATTAGAAATTTCCACAAAATTCCAGAAGTTCTTGGCGGGGTACCAAGACTAAGTCTAGACATTTAGAACACTTCTAAATCCCTAGGTTTACACGCACTGGAATAACAAAACTTCCAATACAACAATCATGGCCGAAACCTGCCTCTGATACCACTGTTGGGTTTCTCTATGAGGATGGCACAACGCTTGTGCACGCAGCGGAAGAATAAAACATCAAGAAAACCCAAAAGAGATGTGATCGGGTCATGGTAGTTGAATCAAGAAGTTAACGTACAACTAGGAAAAAATTACATCGGTGGCGTTGAGTCACAATTCAACGGAGATGCTCCAAGCTTCGTATTCCTGCTGGTGGCGAGTTTTACGTGGAATGATGTCCACGTCTCTGCAGAAATCAACACGAGCGGGAGAACACCGATCTTTCCGTCGCACGAAAATCAGGAAGGAGAAAGACCGCACCTTGCTTTCCCACGGCCTGCTAGGTCCGCGCCAGGGATAACAACACCAGCGACGATCGTCGGAGAGGAGGAAGTCGACGGAGCGAGCACGGCGGCGGCGGAACACTTCCGTCGGCGGCGGGATTCGGGATCGGCAGAACGAGCGAACAGCGGAACACTTCCATCGGCTTCGATTCGATCATCACGCACAGATCTAGTTTCCCGAAAACCCTAAGTGTCCTTTTATACCAAAGACATAAATATACTTAGGAACATCGTTATCCGCAAACCACCCAGAAATTTAGGGTTTCAGAATCAGTGAGTATTAATTGGCGAGAATCGACGACGATCAGCGAGAATCACCTAGCAGGTTCGGCGAGAATCAGTCGGCGAGTATCACCTAGGATCGGCGAGAATCAGAGTACAATACTCGACGATTCTCGCCGAATGCAGGGTGGACCATACTCGTCGACCGTCGACCCGCGGTCGACGATACTCGACGATTCTCGTCAATCGTCGACCCGCGGTCGACGATACTCGACGAATCTCGTCGATCGTCGTACTTGGGTTGACGACACTCGTCGACCCACGGTCGTCGACTCTTACCAATCCTTTAAGGCAACATTTGCCCAACCCGACGATCCTTTAAGGCAACACTTTGCCCATAACCCCATTCAGGTCGGTGATTGGTAACCTTTACCAACACAGTCAATCATCCAACTTCTCCACATCTCTTATGTGCGACCCTGCAGGCTCATATCGTGTTGGCAGTGAGATTACATGTTTGACCACTTCTATATCACCATGGTAACTCCAACAGACTATACTTGTGTCGACACATAGTTGTCGAGACATTATAAGTCTGTGTCGACACTTATCAACAGTGTCGACACAATTTGAGTATTTTGACGCGCCCTTTCATCTTCGATTCTAGAAAGGTATTAATAGGTTCTCGCCATTATCAGTCGACACGCTCACCAATGTTTCGAGACCAAACTTGTATGTCGACACCTCTCTTCTCTCAATTCAAACTTCTTCAAACCCTAATGATGCCCAAGGTAGAAGAGAATGTGAATGAAGGATACGAACTCGTGCGACACGCATTTGATGACGCGGAACCTGATATCAAAGGCGTGATAACCCTAATCGCAGAGACTGGATTAGAATTTCTTGTTTCAGAACCGATCAAGATCTGGAAGAAGGAGGTCCTGGAATTTCTGAATGGAGCAACAATAGATGAATCAGGACTCAAGATAAAGTCCAGAGTTCATGGGGCAAAGGTGAAGGTCTCACCTAAAAGTCTAAGAAAAGTTCTTCAGCTACCAAGAACTAAGGAAGAAGAAGATGTTTCAGCTTCTAAGACTAGAGAAGCATTGACATGGTGTGGTTTGGACTCAAATCTGAAAATAGGATCTGTTTTCAATAGGAAGGGAATGAATATGCAAGGCAAATTCTTATCTGAAATTGTTGGCAAAGTCATCCTGAGCAAGCATGGAGGCCATGACAGAATCTCAGCTCATATGTTTAGCCTCATGACAAGGATAATATTCAAACTAAATACTGATTGGGCTGCAGTTATGTTTGATAAGATTAAAGAAAGTATGAAGAAGCCAAATCTGGGTAGAATACTAAGTGCATACCTAGCTGGCAGTATACCTGAGGTAATGAACCAAGCTGCTGGTTCAAAGATTAACCACATGAGCAAGATGGATATGAGAATCTTCTCTAGGTGGGATAGAGTGTTAACCAAAAAAATGCCAACTCCTGAGAAGGTAATACCCCAGAAAAAATGAAGAAGACAGCCCCTGTGGCTCAAGAATCATCAAGCAGCTCTGAAGAGCATGTAGTGTTCACTCCAGATGAGGAAGACACTGGAAATGCTGGCCAATCTCCAGCAAGACAAGAAGATGTAGAGAGACAGGGGGAGCTACCCACAACAAGCCCAATACACCAGGATTCCATCCAGGGGGAGCCTCTACTTGTGGAAGAGCCAACTCCTCTAGAGAGTGAACAAGCTACCCACACAATACTTGAGGTAATAACTGAAATTAATGAATTAGATTTCCCTATTGAGGATGATGTTTTGTCTAATTCATTACCTAATGTTAATCAGCAAACACAAACACATAGCCAACCCCAAGATGTTGTCATGGAGGACACATATGTTGCTGATCAAGTTGTTGATGAGATCAGAGTTTCTCCACCCCATCCTCAACAGGAATTTACCCTAGAAGAGCTATTCCCAGATCTTCTACAAACAGATTTTGAGAAAGAGAAAGCTGCTGCTGAGGGGGAGAAGTCCCATGTTGAGGGGGAGCATGTAGATATTGTTGTGGAGACTGCAAGGAAGGAGACTGAGGTCCCAAAAGCTGTTGAAGGGATACAAAGGACTGAGAAGGAGTTACCTCCAAGTCCTAAGGACAGAGTGAATATTGATAGCACATCTGCATCAGAGGATGAAGAGGCTGCAAGAGCCAAGAAGAGGAAATTCCAAGTCTTTAAGAGAAGGAGCCAGAATTATAAGAAAGCTTTACAAACAATTGCACCACATCCTGCACCACAACCAGCCCCATCTACAGATTTCAGTTCTCTGATGGTTGCATTACATATAAAGATGGATGAGCAAAGACAGGCTTTGCAATCTTATATGGATGAAGGGCATAAGTCACTGCAGTTTGATCTGGCCCAAGACATTAAGTCCATCAGATTTGAAATGAATCTGAATAAGAAAGAAATGACTGACTGCTTCCATAAGAGAGGAAATGCAGTAGTCTATCTGGCCACTCATCAGGAGAAGATCAAAGCTCAAGTGGATGATATTGTAGTGAAGCAAGGCTATGTCCTGGAGAACCAGCTGAGAATGAATGATAATCTCACTGATTCACACAATGCAATAGTAACAGAAATGAAGAATATAGCTACTGGTCAGACTACAGCAAGTACTACAGTTAAGGCAGAATTTGATAAAGCATTACAAGAAGGTATCACTGCTGTTACTTCTGGACTTCAAGTTTCCCAGAAGCTAATAACTGAAAAGCTCCAAAGGTTGAAACCTTTCTACAAGGATGGAGTAAACTATCTGAATGCACAAATAATGTTTCAAAAAGATGATCTTAGGGATCACATTGAAAGAGAAGTCATAAAGGGGGAGAAGGTGTTAGTCAAAGCAGGCTCTGATCATGCAAAGTGGATTTCAAATTCCATCAGAGCCACCCTTGGATATCCTCCATTATGTGATGATGACAATGTTACAGAGTCTGGACTCAATCCTGCATATCTTGGAGGGGAGCAAGCTGAAGTGGCTCAAGTAATATACCCTCCACCAGACTTTGATATGATACATCAAGAGATACAGTCAATGTATAGTCCTCCTGAAGGAAATCAAAATGTCATCATAGAGAAAGTGGTTCAGCCAGTGCCAGAGGCTATACTGAAAGAACAAGAAGCTTTGCTAAAAGAACAAGAGACTCAATTGTCCAAGAAGAGATTCAGAGAGCAAGCTGAACTTAGGCCTGACTTTGAACAATGGAGCCCCACTTCCAGGAATATTATCTTGACTGCATGTAAGGCTGCCAAGGACAATATCCAGGATAGAAACAAGTGGTATTCTGAACTGTAGTGGAGGAAGCATGAGAGTAGGCAAGAGGCCATTGTGCAGTATAGAAGAAAGGCTAAGATGGGAAAGCTACCTCCTACTGCCCAGGAGCCTAGCAAGTACTTTCCAAAGCCTTATCATTACTTTGAAAGGCAAAAGATCAAAGCTGAAGATTTGAAAAAGAAGGATCTTAAAGGAAAGAAGTCTGCTGCTGCTGAAGATGTTGAAGCCCTAGTCCAAGCAAAGATACAATCAGGAAAGGGCATTGTGATCAAGGAGCCTGAGCAGCAATAGGATAGAATTTTTCTTTAGTTTACAGTTGTAATCATTTGATTTTAAACTCTCTGTAAACTTTTGAATAATGAATATGTTGAAGTTGTTAGAACAATGTGATATATATTAAATCTATTACATTAATGTTCTGAGAAATTTGTGTATACATGTTTTGTTTATACATGTTTATGTACTTACCCTGTCATTTAATATTGTTTTACATCATACTGTGAATTTGTTATGTACGGTGTATATCATTGACTAAGGGTTATGACTTCTCCAAATAGGGGGAGATTGTTGGGTACATTGGAATAAATGTACCTAATTTGAAGAAGCCTCAGCCTACTCAATGATATACATCAAAATGTATTTGATGTACTTTGAGTTACCTTGTGTAGGTTAAGTAATTGCAGGGAAAGCTAAAACGTTTCTAAGTCCATGTGTCGACACCTAGAAGAAAAGTGTCGACACTTAAGAAGGCTTGTGTCGACACCCAGAGAGCAGTGTCGACACTTGGAGTAATTGTGTCGACACCAGGGATGCATAGTCGACGCCAGAAGGAAAGTGTCGACACATACAGGCTGTGTCGACACACAATGAAGAAATGTCCAGAGAAGCTGTATCGACACTTAGAAGCAATGTCGACACCCAGAGGAACTTTGTCGACATCAGAAAGTGTCGATACTAGGAGGTTGTGTCGACACTCAGAAAACATCAACAAAGTTTAAGTACAAGTGTCGACATAATGAATAATGTGTCGACACACAGCAAAAGTCTCAACACATGAAAAAGCGTCGACACTAGGAGGCTGTGTCGACACTCAGCAAATTTCTATGAAGTCTAAGTACAAGTGTCGACACAAAGGAGATGTGTCGACACTCAGCAAGAGAATCAACACAGAAGGCATGTGTCGACACCAAGAAGATGTGTCGACACTTAGCAAGTATCAACACAAGAAGATGTGTCGACACAAAGGAGTTGTGTCGACACTTACAAGAAATCAGCTAAGTATCAAAGAAGAAGGACTTGTGTCGACACACAGGATCAGTGTCGACACATGTTGAAGAAGCAGTGTCGAGAAGCAGATTCTACAACACAAGGAGTTGTGCCGACACCATGAAGGCTAGTGTCAACACTTAGTCTACTTGTGTCGACACTTAGTCTATCAGTGTCGACACTTAAAGACTGACTGTCTCGACACTTTCAGATAGTTACAGAAAATTCAAGAAGTGACTGGATGACTTGACAGCTGCCATTCCGGCCGGTCTACTACAACTGTCAGAGCTGTCAAAAAGCTGTTAGAAACCGGATCAGCCGATCATCATGAAGAAAGCCTATATAAAGGCTTCTTCTGTCAACAGAAGAAGATGATTAACAACAATCAACTGAAGTGATCAGAAGATCTATGAAGTTGGAGAGAGAGAGCTCCTTCTAAGAAGACAGCTGTTGAACCAGGCTGTGAAGAAAGTTTCAAATTGAGATCTGAATCTTAAGTTGCAGTGATTGAAGATCAGCTACATAGAAAATCAACCCTACTGTGTTCTAAATTCAAGAAGCTTTGAAGGAAGCCAAGGGAGGTTGATCTCAGCAAAGTTCTTCCAAGAACTCATCAAGAAACCTGTCAACTCTTCTCTCTTATTCTGAGTTGTGGGTATATACATTGTAATTTTAATTTCTTGTAGGATCCTTAGGGATCTGAGTTGTAAGCCTGAAATTATAAAGGCTGAGTGGTAGGGCATGTGTGCCTGAGTGTAGGAGATCTATTTCTCTGAGTGTAAGCCTTGTTGAGGGCTGAGTGTAGGCCTTGTTGAAGGCTGAGTGTAGGTCTTTGTGAAGACTGAGTGGTAGGGCTTTGAGCCTAAGTTGTAGGAACCTGTTTGGGGTTCTGAGTGTAAGATCTGAGGATCTGAGGAATAGTGGAGGAGTTTTGACGAATCTAGTACACTACTAGATAGGTGAAGGGGGAAAGTGGATGTACCCAGACCTTGGGGAACCACTATAAAATTGTGTGTACTCTGTGTGTGAATGATTCTGTGGTTGATGTTTTATGTTCTGTGAAATCTGTGATATAATCTGCCTAAAAGTTAAAAAAGATTAAGGTCACCTATTCACCCCCCCCCCCCGGTAGGTGATTAGGTACAATTTGTTTCAATACGGAGTTTGCGATAGACGACTGGGTCTATCTCATGATTAAGCAGTTCAAAGGCATTTCGCGGATTCGCTGACTCAAGAAGTTGAGTCCGAGATTTTTGGGGCTGTTCGAGGTTATAGAATGTTTTGGAGAAGCATCTTACCGGTTGGCGTTGTTCACGGAGCTGAGTCGATTACATGATATTTTCTATATCTCTGTCTTGAGGAAAGCCTTGGTGGAGGCTAGTGTGGTGATCGAACATGCGACGGTGTCGATGGAAGAGGACTTGACGACGAAAGTCTGTCGGGTGGGCATAGAGGATTCAGAAGTTCGACATTTGCGGAATAAACAGGTGAAGCTCGTAAAGGTGTGTTGGGACAACTACGGGCGAGATGAGTTCTCTTGGTAGCGAGAGCAAACCATGTGCGAAGATTTTCCCTGGTTGTTTGTATAATGTTGATTGGAACAGTGTTTGATATGTTGCAACAGTGTTTTGAGATGTTGCAACATGTTTCTTGTTGTTTGTCATTCATCGTGCTGAGGGCCACTCATCGAGCTGAGGGACATTCATCGAGCTAAGGGCCATTAGTCAAGCTGAGGGCCATTCGTCGAGCTGAGGGCCATTCGTTGAACTAATGGCCATTCTTCGAACTCAGGCCGTTCGACTAATTCTAAGCAGTTCGACTAAAATGCTGAAATGCGGGATTCGTAGATCGATTTCTTAGCCGTTTGATTTAACATCAAAGTTCATCCTAGACACCAGGAACATCTGCCCAAAGGGCTTTAGTATGGCTGAACAGCTCTCTCCATCATTTGTTCTCATTCTTTGGAGTTGACTTAGTGTTTGAGAGAGAGAGAGTTTGGAGGAGGAAGAGAGGAGCTTTCTCCGCCATTTACGGAGCTTCAGAGCTCTGATCGTTGTTCTGAGGCCAGATCCGTGAAGAGGACGAGAATGCGCTCGTTTTCATCAGTTCAAGACAAGTGTTTCATTGCTAGAAAGGGGAGTAGATGGGTAGCGACACTTCTCCTCTCGGTTTTAGGATGCATGCATGGCATCTACACTTTTCTTGTTTTTTTCAAGCATTTTAGGCACCGGATCTCTCAAGTGAGAGCGATTCGGGTTACCATGGTTCAAGATGAGCCAACGGGTATATTGTGTCCGTCTCCGACATGATATTGCATTAGATATCCACTCCATTAGTGGATTAGGCATTGTGGGTGAAGTCGTAGTCGCGACCGTTAGTCTGACACGTTGATGTTGCATTGCGAGCCTTAAGGATTTCATAGAAATCCATTAGCAGCAAGATGTCGTCTGTGATGATGTTTTTCCACCCTTTCTCGTGTGAGTATGTGTGGTCGAGACCAGACTGAGTGGAAATTAGAGTACATGTGTGGGCACGGGTATGGTATGGTACAAGTGTTGGAATAGGCTGGGAAAGGCATGGAATTGTGATGTGACAAGGCATGGTTTGTCTTTTGGTCGGCTGGCTAGCCTGTGACGTTGCAAGGACACGTGTGGAGAGTATCCCGGTGATACAAGTCCCCTTATGTGGAACTGACGAGAATGCAAAGCTTATGACAAGCCCGGATGATAACAGCTGGGTCCCGCTGGGTCTCCTTCGGTGGACTTGTTCCCGATTTTGGAGTCATGCCTGGGTCGTCGCGAATGGGTGGGAACTAGCAAGGGTTCTTAGCATCAATTTGTTTGTTTGAATGGCGGAATCCTGACGTGTGAAGTTAGAGTTTTCGGGCAAGCCCGGTGTTTGAGACCCATGAGCAGGTGGGGCCTTGGCAAGAGTTTCGTGTGGCATCTTGTGTGTCATTGGGGGAATTGAGTACCCTAGTGTTTACGGCTTGAACGCCGATGGGGAAGTCAAAAGTACCCGATTTGATTATGATGTGTTAGAAGCATATTCTTTAGTGTGCCTTGGGTGAAACCCAGGATTGCATTCATGCTGCATTATAGGCCCCCTTTATTACTTGCTCAACGTAGAAACATGTTTGTTGCTTGGGACATCCAAACCATTTTATAACATTATATGTTATTATTTATTGCATACGAAGTGCTGACCTACAAGGTGATGGAGTACCCCAGGGTCCGTTAAGGACGGCCGGGAGGAGATCTGTTGGTTACACAGTTAAGGTCAGCCTTTACTGAACCACGTAACCACAAATTTTTACAGGGCAAGGATCGCAAGCGGGAGAAAGCTTGCCGGCCAAAAAGGCCTAAGCCTCATGAAGTGAACCTTTATCTACTTATTTTTTGATGCTATGATATGATCCTTGAGTTGTAATCCGGCTTGCATGCCAAAGTAGCCTAGGAGTGCTTTTGCACATTGATAGGCTTGTTATTCAGTTTTGGACTCTTGTTGTGTAAGGCCTTAAGGCCATTTTGATACTCCTGATTTTGTGGATAACTTCTGGTTTTGTTTGTTTGTCTCCGCTGTATTATTCTGAGTTTTTAGTTGGGTAGACTTATATCATCTTTTAATGCTTAAGCTGTGGTGTCTGTAAGTTGTGGGGCCGCAGCCGGACCCATATTATACGGTCATTATAGGGGAGGTGTTACATGTATACTTTCTCATCGTTCATTCACTTCATTGCGAGAGACTAAGAGTGTAAAGAAAATTCATATTAGAATAAAACGAAGGGTTAAGTACACAATTCATGATTATAAGCATTTCAAGTCGTCACTGATAAATCAAGGCCCACCCATTCTGTCTTCATGCCTACTCCTCGGGTTGCGTCTCCTGCTCCTCCCCAGGGCTATCGCCATAGTTTGATATTGATCAGGGAGGGGGCATCTGGCCTTGCCTCCAGCCTAGGGTGTTGAACTGGCCCTAGCCCCTTGGCGATTATCTCTTCTATGGAAACCTATTGACTCTCCCTGGTCAAAACACTCCTGCTGCCTCCAATCGAGCCGATTGTCTGTCTCCTGACGTCCCCACCTGGGTTGCTACTACTACTACTACTACTACTCCCTTTATCGGGGTTCGGATCTCCTTACCTCCTGAGCTCTGCCACATCCTGGCCCTTCTCCTCTTCTATATCCCACCGGTCCAACTTCTTCGCGAGCTCGGGGTTTTACGCCTCCCCATCGACTTTCCTTGCCGCCCTCTCCATCAGCTCCTCGTAGGAGAGAGGCGACACCCTCTTCAGTTCCATCCGGAAGAATCCTTGCTGCATCCCAAAGGTGAAGGCCATCATCAGGGCATTCCCTGACATCTCTTAAACCTTGGTGACCTCCTCCTAGAACTAGTCCACATAGCTTCACAAGGTCTCGTTCAGCCCCTGCTTGATGTGGAATAGGGACTCTAACTCCTTCCTTTTCTTGGACGTGGTCAACCTCAACATGAACCCCCGGTGCAGATCCTTGAAGCAGTAGATGGAGTTGGCTGGTAGCTAGTGAAACCACTCCCTCGCCTTGTAACACCCCATATCTGTCACATAGCATATAGCAGTAGGTCCGGCCGAGGCCCGACGTCATATCCCACAGACAGACCGAGTGGTTACTCAATGAAAACCATCCAACCAATCCAACGTCCTACACAGAGCATTCTAGCGGAAGTAGTTTTAAAAGTTGCAAAAATAAAGAACCCAGCACAAAGAGCATGAATGTCCACTAATACACCAAATAGGAATGTAGTACATACACAAGTACTGGCCTTAAGGCCTTACAAATGGTTACTTCAATTTACATATTTTCCATACCACAGCATGCAGGCCGGTCATACATGAACAAAAGTAAGTAAACACTGCAATTAGGCCTTCGAGGGCTGGCTTCGCAATTTGGGCTTTAACCCGCTATTGACCGCTTGGTCTACATCACCTGCAAGCAACAAACCACCGCACGGTGGCAAACAAAAGCAACGGTCAGCAATGATGACCAAATTATAACGATCCCGCCCCCAAATTGGGGCGGCGATGCTCCTTCCCTGCACTTATTAGCATAACCAAGCAGTATATAAATATACATTGCATCACAGGCGTTGGCACGCAGGGCCATACGCCCCGTGCTCTCAGGGCACATTCTCGATGAACCAGCCAATGTCACGTCAATTTAAGCCATAGACATTCCGGACTCACCACCGCCACTTTGACGGCCAAACATATGAGCATTTTGTCTTCTTGGCATGGGTCACGTCAATTTAATCCATAGACCGCCGAAGACACTCATCTATGCCAACGGCTCTAACCGAACGACATAGAACCGGTACGGTTCCATCTAACCCGTGCTCACATCGCAACGACAATTTAAGCCATATGCGCGGGTCAAACTTCTCCCGAGTCCCGTTTCCATCACAATTCACATAACCCGGTTATGTTCAAGTTGGCTCCCATGCCACCAAGTTGGCAAGATCACGCATCCGCCCAGTTTTCCGGGTGCACCTTAGGGTTAATCCCCAAGGCTCCCTGTTGCAATCTACCACGTAGAAAACCCGAAAAACAAACATTCGCACGGAGTCTTCTCCGGCATTTATGCATTGCAACATCATCGATCCAGACCAACTTGTCCGGGTAGGCTTCACACATCATGCCTATGTCCGTTCTCGAATACGGACTCTAAACAACGGGGACTATTCATGTCTACCCGAAGGAACGCCTCAATCTCACCGCAAACTCGAGAGAGCGGGCTTCCCATGCAAATGAAGGAGAGCTTCACATGCTCAAGAAGAGAATCGTTACCCTAGCGTTCTTCCTTGGCGCCATGGAAATGTACGCGGGTGAAAAGCACCGCAATCTCCTTGCCTTCGTAGATCCGAAGTCGGCTCGCGATTTGGAGCTCTAAAACTCCTCCAAAGGCTGGATCTAAGGTTCTTCTTCCTCCTTTGCTCTCCCCTCTCTCTAGGATTTAGACAAAGAACATGCATAAAATAATATGGGTTTTGAAACCCTTCTCTCGGGTATATCCCATTTGGGATAATGATGAGTCCACTTTATATACCTATTTTCGGACTCATCTGGGCTAGTTTTCACACGGTTGCACTTCACTTTTAGTTCATTATCATATATATTTCATCCTGTCTTTATTTCCATAGGAAGTGCACATTTTAGCCCGTGGTTGTGTATTGTGTTATTCTTTTAGTTTGTACTCCCTTTTGTGATTGTCTGGAATGTCTGCACAGATTAGTGGTTGGTTTTTCCTTTCGGTACAGGGGTCGTGTGCGTGTTCCGGGATGGTTGTAAAATAGGAATACTGCGCACGATCATGGGATCTAATGCGCACGACCATTGGTCGTGCGCCCCTGATCGTGCGCAGTACTCTTCGTTTTCCAGAATCATCCTGGGGTAAGCGCACGATCACTGGACATAATGCGCACGACCACCGGTCGTGCGCCACTGATCGTGCGCATTCATTCCTCTTTTCTGGAGTCCTGTCTGGGTAATTGCACGATCATTGGACTTAGTGCGCACGAACACTGGTCGTGCGCCACTACTCGTGCGCATTATCCCAGTTCTTCTTCCTGTTATTCCATGCCAGTGCGCACGAGAACAGGACATAGCGTGCACGACCACTGGTCGTGTGCGTGTGATCGTGCGCATTGTTCATTTCTGCTTTTGTATAAATAGTGCAGGTCTCGCCCTAAAAAAGAAGATCCGCAGATCGCCCATTTCCTCCGCCGTTTTCCGCCTTCTCCGCCGTTCCCCTTCATCTTCCACCCTAGGGAGGTGCTCCGGGCAAGCTTTCACCGCCAACTCCAAGCCGGAGCTTCCTCTCGGCCTCCTCCTTCATCCATGAGCTTCAAGTAGGGTTTGACGCCATAGCCATCAAGCAAAGGAAAGCTAGCAAACTTCGTCCGCTATCGTGAGACGAAGAAGACGGGCCATTGGAAGGTGGTGACAGCCCTTCTCTATCCCGGAAGCAGTTGAGGACCGAGCTTGGACGTGGAATGACAACCCGACGATTCCAACCGTGAATCCTCAGCAAGACTTCGGATTCGGTCGATCTCTTGACTTGTACTTGCTTTCTTGTTGCATATTGGTGTTTAAATTTATTTATATTGATGAAGTATGCTTAGTTTGTAAACGTTTTTATACAATTATGTCTATGTGATTGTATGTTTTCGTTATTTACTTGAGATGCGCCATATATCCATCCACCACCATCCACCCTTGCCGCACTAGCAATTGCTAGTGGCGTGCGTTGCGAAGAGGTGCTTACGACCCTCATCCCGCCATTGTCACCACCTCATCCGCGAGCCTACTCTTCCATCCGCCTAGCGATTCGGTGCATAGCAGCCCGACTAGTCTTCCATCCCGCCTGGCGAAGCATCGCATAGCGGCGTTGCATAGGAGTAGTTGTTAACCTTTTATTTTCTGTTTCCGCAACCATCAAAACCCCCTTAGTTAGCTCCGACCTGAGGACTTCAATCTCAAGTCCTCCTCGAAATTAACTCCACCTTACTGTGTTCCTTGTGAGATCGATACTTGGGAAAACCCCCATTTTATATTACTTGTGCGACCGGTTCACTGCCGTGATCTTTAGCATCAAGTTTTTGGCGCCGTTGCCGGGGAACACAGTCGTGTGAGTTTTTGGAGAGGGAGATTATAGATTGAAGCCCTTTTCCATTTGTGCATATCATTTTTTTTATTATTATTTACTTTTGTTATTAGAATTTTTATTTTGCTTATTTCTTTTTCCCCTTTTCTGATTTTTGATTTAGATAACAGATCCGTGCGATTTTTATTTTAGCTATTTAGCACTTTTTCAGCATTTATTTTTGTTCGTGATGGATTCTGATGCTGAGTGTCGTGTCCTTGACACTTTGCACCGATCCATCGATGCTATTGGTGTTATGAATGCCGAGCATTGCATTCGGTGTTTGTTATGTCAAGGTGAGGGCCACATGTTGAAGGATTGCCCTCGTTTGTGCAAGCCTTCTCCCTCTGAGGGCCCATACACTGACATAACGCACTTTGCTCATTCTTTACCCGTTGAGATTACTGAAGAATCTCTGGCCGCATACAGCTCTTTCATGGGTCCCTCGATCCCTTTTTACGAGCTTTCCTTGAGTGATGATGATCACTCTGGTGTTAGCCAACAAAAAGAGGAGCAGGCACTCATGAACGCTCCTGTATGGGATGATGAAATTGTTCCGGTTGTCGGCGGGGTGGCGTCAGCGAATGATATTGCGATGGGGCCTGCTCATTCAGTGCTTGATTTTGAGAGCAGCCTAGCCCCTCTGCATTTTTTGCCGGATTGTGCTACTCCATTTTCTTGTGAGTCGGTTGATGATGCCGTACTTGTTGTTGATTCGGTGCCCGAGGTTGCGCTGAAGTGGGATGATGATTCCTCTATCTCCGATGAAGAAGGTGGATCTTCGGAACATTTTTACGCACCCCGGTGGGATGAGGAATACCTTATTTCCGATGCGGAGCTTTGCACCTCCTTATTGGATAAGGTCGTTCCTCTTACCACCGCGGATCTCGAGTTCTCGGATTCTCCTCGGTACCACTCGTATGATACCGATGATGATCTCTGCTTGGATCCTGCTGAGAGTGATACCGGGATCACTCTCCCATTTTCTGATTCTTTTAGTTCTTCTTATCTTTTATTACTTGATCCCCCTTCCTTATCTGAGCCTGTGCAGGATGAGTCTCCACAGGTACGTTGGGATGACGATGAGCTTTGTGCTCATGCCGTTGCCATCGCCTCCTGCGGGCCTGTGATAGACGAAACCTTACTAGGCAAGGATTTTTTGCGTGATACGATGAGGGAGGACCAGGCCTCATCCTCATCCTATTTCCTATTTCCTCTACCTGTGTTGGGCAGGTATTATTATTTAGGTAGAGGGGTAACTGCTCTATCACCGTATCGGTACCCGTTACCGAAACGGATATTAGGCCAGTTACCTGTGCACTTTTTATTTCATAGGCCCATTAGCTAGAACTGTTTAGAATTTAATAAGTCATGCTGGGATGACAATAACCCCAGTACTTATCTTTCATTTTTTTGCCGTTTATTTTTCTTGTCAATTTTTAGTTTTAGCATTTCCTTTTTGTATATTTTGTTTTGTTTTTTCGGAGCTCACCCCTGCAGGTATTCTTGGCAAATTGCATTGGCAGGGTTTTGATTCTTCGTATGGCGGGCCTGCTTCAGGTTTCCACGCGTCTTCGGGTATGCTCACTAGCTGAGCATGGGGTAAACTCTTCCCTTAGCTCTTTATGATTTTAATTTCTCTATCTTATGATTTGTTGCTTAGTTTAAGTCTGGGGGAGAGACTTGTTACCTTTTGCACGCGCACATTTCATGTGCATACTAGAAGCTTTTATTGATTTATTATGCTTAGTTCATTGCATCACACACCACTGCACCCACATGAGCGCGTGCTTAGCTTTTTGAGTGCTGCGAGTTAAACTCATTTCTTCGTTAGATTTGGGAAAATTATGGTGCTGACATAGGATTGTGAGACGGAGTAAAATGTTGGCCTTGTTGTGATCCTAGTCAACTGCTCTCGTCTCGTGTAGAAATTGGAGTAGATTTAATTTTTCGGTATGCTTTTAGTTTTATATTTTTCTAATTGCGTAAATACTTTTTATTCTACTCAAAAGTTGGTGAATCCGGTGTGAATCCGACGGTAGCTTAGGGATGTGTGTAGACGGTCGTTAGTTTTGTATTACTCGAGTCGGGAGGAGGGATAGTCTTTCTCGTTGGCTAAGAACTTGCCCCAAGCTATTCTTGAAGCATGGGTATAGGTTAGTCATGCATGAGCGTGATGTAGGCCATCATTTTGTCCCGGTTGAGCTTTGTACCATTCCTAACATTTTATCCTCGCTAGCCCCGTTGTGCATACCCATCCTTTTGATTCAGCTCCACCATGATTTCACCAAAGCCTCCAAGCCAATCCTAGTCGCACTCCCAAGTTGAGCTTTAGAGTTTTATATTTTCATGATTGGGATGTGATGTTGTGTTATTACATGTGAAAATGTGGATGTGCTCCAATGTTATATTTGCTGAAATTGCAAAAAAATAAAAAGATGATTTGAATAAAGAAAAAGAAAAAAAAAGAGAGAAAAATATTTGTAAAGAAAAAAAAGTGAAAAGAAAAAGTTTTAATTGAAAATCATTTTGGAAATGTGATTCTATGTGGAGTAGGCGGTGCACACACCCATTTGTTAAAAGTTAAGTTTGGGGGTGTGGTGTACCCGCATATCTTTTGTTTAGCTGATGGATTCCCTTCATACTAGCTCCTTTGGGTTAGGTGCATAGCCTTCTTGTTTATCCTTGTTTACCTCACCGTTACCCAAGCCCCATCTCTTCACCTAAAGTCCTACTAATTCGTGTGTGAACCAAACCAGTGCCATGGAGAGAATGTGAAAGGGCAAGCATATGGTCACCGACATTGGTGGATTCCTTTGGAGATTATCCGGAGCCCCGATCTTTGGCAATGCTCTCCTAGTGATTAGTCTACTTTCTCCCTACGCATGACCAGATGATTCACCGTGATTCCATTTTTGAGTAATAATAAAATTTTGATACGCATTGTGAAAAGTATAAACTATTTTGTATACTTAGAACTTTCTTCTATTATATTTTTACGCGCGCGAGCATGCGACTTCGCATGGTACTTCGTATCGCAATTTCTTTGTTAACTAGTATTTTTCCCTATCTACTTAGATTTTGTTTGCTCGGGACGCGCAAACAGTTAAGTCTGGGGGTGTTATGAGTCCACTTTATATACCTATTTTCGGACTCATCTGTGCGAGTTTTCACACGGTTGCACTTCACTTTTAGTTCATTATCATATATATTTCATCATGTCTTTATTTCCATAGGAAGTGCACATTTTAGCCCGTGGTTGTGTATTGTGTTATTCTTTTAGTTTGTACTCCATTTTGTGATTGTCTGGAATGTCTGCACATATTAGTGGTTGGTTTTTCCTTTCGGTACAGGGGTCGTGTGCGTGTTCCGGGGTGGTTGTAAAACTGGAATACTGCGCACGATCATGGGATCTAATGCGCACGACCACTGGTCGTGCGCCCCTGATCGTACGCACTACTCTTAGTTTTCCAGAATCAGCCTGGGGTAAGCGCACGACAACTGGACATAATGCGCATGACCACCGGTCGTGCGCCACTGATCGTGTGCATTGATTCCTCTTTTCTGGAGTCCTGTCTGGGTAATCGCACGATCATTGGACTTAGTGCGCACGACCACTGGTCGTGCGCCACTACTCGTGCGTATTATCCCAGTTCTTCTTCCTGTTATTCCATGCCAGTGCGCACGAGAACAGGACATACCGCGCACGACCACTGGTCGTGCGCCTGTGATCGTGCACATTGTTCATTTCTGCTTTTGTATAAATAGTGTAGGTCTCGCCCTAAAAAGGAAGATCCGCAGATCGCCCATTTCCTCCGCCGTTTTCCGCCTTCTCCGTCGTTCCCCTTCATCTTCCACCCTAGGGAGGTGCACCGGGCAAGCTTTCACCGCCAAATCCAAGCCGGAGCTTCCTCTCGGCCTCCTCCTTCATCCATGAGCTTCAAGTAGGGTTTGACGCCATAGCCATCAAGCAAAGGAAAGCTAGCAAACTTCGTCCGCTATCGTGAGACGAAGAAGACGGGCCATTGGAAGGTGGTGACAGCCCTTCTCTATCCCGGAAGCAGTTGAGGACCGAGCTTGGACGCGGAAAGACAACCCGACGATTCCAACCGTAAATCCTCAGCAAGACTTCGGATTCGGTCGATCTCTTGACTTGTACTTGCTTTCTTGTTGAATATTGGTGTTTAACTTTATTTATATTGATGAAGTATGCTTAGTTTGTAAACGTTTTTATACAATTATGTCTATGTGATTGTATGTTCTCGTTATTTACTTGAGTTGCGCCATATATCCATCCACCACCATCCACCCTTGCCGCACTAGCAATTGCTAGTGGCGTGCGTTGCGAAGAGGTGCTTACGACTCTCATCCCGCCATTCTCACCACCTCATCCGCGAGCCTACTCTTCCATCCGCCTAGCGATTCGGTGCATAGCAGCCCGACTAGTCTTCCATCCCGCCTGGCGAAGCATCGCATAGCGGCGTTGCATAGGAGTAGTTGTTAACCTTTTATTTTCTGTTTCCGCAACCATCAAAACCCCCTTAGTTAGCTCCGAGCTGAGGACTTCAATCTCAAGTCCTCCTCGAAATTAACTCCACCTTACTGTGTTCCTTGTGAGATCGATACTTGGGAAAACCCCCCCATTTTATATTACTTGTGCGACCGGTTCACTGCCGTGATCTTTAGCATCAGATAACCACAGCCGTCGGATCCCACCAAAAAGGGATGCATGGCAAGATCCAGGTCTGACCTGGACAAATGGGGTTAAACACCGCATGGTTCACCAATCCGGGGCAGGACACGTTCGCGTCAATTAAATCATGTCAGGACATTTAGTCAACTCCCGCCAAAACCCCAGCGTCAATACTCCGCAATCATCCCCGCGCTCGACGATCGTCGAACCAAAATCATCGAACGCGCCAGATCGTCGAACGGAGATAGCTGGCCCAATCGTCGAACGCAACACTCTGGCCAAATCGTCGAACGCGCGGCCCGATCGTCGAACCCAGAAAAATACCTGATCGACGAACACGCGGCCCAATCGTCGAACCCAGCCCGATCGTCAAATGCAGAATATCGCCAGATCGTCGAACGCAGCATTGAGACCAGATCATTGAACGCTGATCGACGATCGTCGAACCTAGGTTTCTGCCTGATCGTTTTTGCCAGATTTCGAGCTACCCCGACACGCCCTGGGACACGCCCGTGTCCAGGGCCGTGTTTGTTGCTCGACGAATGTCGAGCCCAAAATCTTCGAACACTAGACCACAGCGTCAAACCAGCTCGACACGCCCTGGGACACGCCCGTGACCTAGGCCGTGTACCCTTGCCAAATTCCAAATTTGGTACAGATTCATCACCCGTCGCTCTTTTGAGTTTCGGGACGTTACACCTCTCCTCCTCTTAAAAGAATTTCGTCCATGAAATTACATAAAGGAAAGATAAGTACAAAATTAAATTATACCTGAGCAAAACAACTCTGGATACTCGTCAAGCATAGTCTGCTCTCGTTCCCAAGAGAGCTCCTCTCGGTCGCAATTGTCCCAACGGACCTTGACCATCCTGATCTCTTTATTGCGTAGCCACTTGACCCCCGAGTCTTCAATCCGCACAAGCTTGACCTTTGTCGTCAACCCACTATCAATCGGCACTTGATCGACCGCGATCATTTGCATAGGCTCTTGCACCGCCTTCCATAGCACCGATATATGGAATACATCATGTAAACAACTAAGCTCCACTGAAAGCTTCAACCGATAGGCTGCTTCACCAACCCGCTCCAGAACCTCAAACGGCCCAAGGTACCTCGGGCTTAGCTTTTTCAATTGCCGCACCCGCGAGACACCCTTGAACGGCTTGATCTTTAAGTACACCCAGTCGCCCAAAGCGAACTCCACATTCCTGTGCTTGGCATTATAGTACTTAGCTTGCCGGTCCTGAGCGATAAGCAACCTCTCCTGAATGGTTCGCACCAATGAAGTAGCATCCTCCACCTCTTGAAGCTTGTATAACTTTGACTCACCCATTTCTAACCAAGACAACGGCGTGCGACATTTTCTTCCATAAAGGGCCTCAAAGGGCGTCATTTGAATACTCGTATGGTAGCTATTGTTGTACGCAAATTCCACCAAATAAAGATGGTCTTCCCATTGCTTTCCAAAGTCCAAGACACACATGCAGAGCATGTCTTCCATATTTCTATTGACCCTCTCGGTCTGCCCATCTGTTTGCGAATGAAAGGCTGTGCTGAATTTTAACTTTGTTCCCAACATTTGCTGCACTAGCCTCCAATCATTTGACGTGAACTGCCCATCTCGGTCACTCATGATGTTGCGGGGCACACCGTGAAGCCGTACTATATTATCCACATATAGTTTTGCCAACTTCTCCACCGGATCATCCTTCCTATGCGGAATGAAATGCGACACCTTCGCTAGCCGATCTACGACCACCCAGATGGCGTCGTTCCCCTTTTGCGACCTTGGCAAACCGTGCACAAAGTCCATAGTGATGTCGTCGAATTTCCACTCCGGAATAGGCAAGGACTTCAGAAATCCACACGGATTTTGGCATTCCGCCTACACCAAGGCACAAGTTTGGCACTTCTCCACGTAGAACGTGATGAATTGTAAATATACGCATTTTTATGTACATAAATTTAGTCGTTATAGTGTATTACCTTTATTTTTACTTGTTTTTATTCAATAAATTGCTCCTTTTATTGTAAATATTATACTAACTTATTTTATTTTATTTTTCAGAAAAATTCCAAAATCTGCCAAAATTGGGCAGTACACGCCCGTGTCATTTTGATCACGCCCGTAACCAGGGCGTGACAGCTCAAAATCCCGTGAAGTTGCAAATTTCTGAAGTAAAAAGCTTGACACACCTGGCGTCACGCCCGTGTCACCAAACACGGGGCGTGACACAAGCCCGTGTCCACTCCACTCGACGAATTCAGTTCAACGATCGTCGAACCGATGACACGCCCAGAGTCACGCTCGTGACCTAGGGCGTGACTCAAACTCAGCTTGACGATTTCAACTCGACACTTTCCGCTCGACGATTGTCGAGTGTCGGCACCAACCGACACGCCCAGCGTCACGCCCGTGACGTGGGGCGTGACCATTCCACCTGGCTCGACAAGACCTACGCGGCGACTTTCGACGCAACCCGCGCCCAGTTCTACCTTGCCGACGCGCCCACCGTCATGCCCATGACCTGGGGCATGACCTCTGCGTGACCGACACGTGTCCAGCCCAAAGTCAACTTTTCCGTCAAATCGTCGGCCGCCTTCGCAAACAGTGGTGACACGCCCACCGACACGCCCGTGTCGGAGGGCGTGTACTTAGCTTTTTTTTCCTATAAATTCCTCACTACTGTAATGACCAAGGGTTCACATTTTTGAGCCACTTTAGTGTGTTTTGTGGCCTGCATCCATGGATTCTCTTGCTATGTAAGGAGATTTCTCCACCCTTTTCTTTCATGTTTGCTTTTGCTTTAGCTTTAGCTTTGTAATAGCTTTGTAATAGTTTTTTTTTAATCAATAAAAATGTTAGTTTTTTTATTCTTAAATGGCTTTGGAATGAACTCATGTGCCCACTTTTCTTCTCATTTTATCCTTAGTTTCTCCTTTGTTTTTCTCTTTATGAAAAGTTTGTGTGTGTGTATGAGTGTAACATGATTAATATTCATGTTTTTAACTTGTCTTCATGTTAGGTTTTGTAGTAGATTTCATTTCCAAGCATGGTGTGATGTGTTTATCTCTTCTTCAACATGTTCTTCCTTAACGTTTTTTTTATTTTTAATTTCATTCTTATGTATTTATAAAAGAGTTTTGAAAGCGATTTTATTTTTTTACTTAGTTTTTTTGTAGGATTGTAAAACCTTTTTTGTTCTTTTCATTTTCTTTTCACTTTCTTATCACTTTCTTATCACTTTTATGAAATCCTAAGAATGAAAATGTTGAAATTTTAATTTTTCAAGAACTTTGTTTTTTTGATTTCTTTTGAAAAACTTTTGTTCTCTTAAAATTTTATTTTGTTCCTTTTATTTGTTTTTGGTAAAACCTAAGTATAGAAAAGTAGTAGTTTTAATTTGTAGGCAACTTTCATTTTGTGTTCAAAAGTGTGTGTGTGTGTGTATGAGAATAATCTTTATGCTTTCTTTAATTTATGAAGAGTGTGTGAGTGTACGTGTTAAATTTTCATTCTTTATTTTCATGCTTTATTTTATTGCTTTCTTCAATTATGTAGAGTGCGTGTGTGCAGGAGATAAATTTTCATGCTTTATTTTATCGCTTTCTTCAATTACGTAGAGTGCGTGTGTGTAGGAGATAGTTTTATTGCTTTCTTTCAATTATGTAGAGTGTGTGTGTTAGCATTTATTTCCGCCTACTCGCTAGGAGTTAAATGGCCGGATTTTGTTTACCGCCTACTCATTTGAGTTAAATGGCAGGTCTTTTATTTTTCTGTAATTATTTTAGTAGGACTTGTATTTGCATTTACTTCCGCCTACTCGTTAATAGTTAAATGGTGTGCCCTTTATTTCCCGCCTACTCGTTTGAGTAGGACTTGTAATTTTCCTTCTTTTTTGTAACTTAGATTCTGTTTTATTTATAATTTGGAGTGCGCATGAGTTCTTGTTTTAGCTAACTTTTCAGCTTTTTAAATGTTTGTTATTTTTTATGTCCTCTTCTTATAATCATTTAGCGTTTAATTTAGAACTCGCGCCTCATCATATTATAAAGCCGTCCCCATACCGATGTGTGGTTAATCGCTATTAGCCTCGGCATCGAAGAGCATTGGGACATTTGAAATAATTCGTAATAATTAAAGCTCTTTATTTTCACTTTAATTTAAGCACTTAAGGTTTACCCCGGGTTAACGACGCGTAGTACCACAAATCGATGTGTGGGCCCTATTTCCGTTATCTATACGCTAGCTAGCCGAGAGGCCGTGCGTATGGACAGATCACCCCTGGGTAAAGAGAGTTGTGTGCATACCCTCGAGAAAGGACAAGCGTAATTCTTCCGAATTGGGCTCCCCACCCAATAGCGGGGTTCTTAGCATAAAGCGGGCGTTAAGAGGAATCCTTCATCGGACTAACGTTCGGTCGAATAGTCTTAGCGTTCAGGTTAGCGATATCCCTATAGCTAGGTGATCTCACATTTGTGGAACCTCCACGGCCAAGTTGTCTTTTATTAATTTGAAAACTAAGTCTTATAATTATTAAAAATTATTTTAGTCTTAATCTGATTCGATGCCGAGCGTTAACCCTTCATCGAATATTTTCTAAATCATTTTTTCGCTCCTTTACTTTTTTCGTCTTTACTTAATTAAAATCTCCACTTTACTTTCAGTAAATTAATAGTCCTCCCGGAGGAGTAAGAATAGTCAACACGACCCCGAGAACAATACGATCTCGGTATTCCCACAAATATCGAGTACGACTTGCGATATGTAACGCCCCGAAAATTGTGTGCGAGTCAGTCTCGAAAAAAGGGTTTTGGTGTCTGTATAGGGGTACACGGCCTAGGACACGGGCGTGTCCAAGGCCGTGTCTGGCTGGTGATTTTTGGCCGTTTTCATCCCGAGAAGGACACGGCCAGGAACACGGCTGGATGACACGGGCGTGTGCCAACCCGTGTCCCTACCCATGTGCAGTTGGGTCGTGTCCGTTGCCGTGGCGGTTATGCGTGACACGCCCATGAATACGGGCGTGTCGAGAAACCCGACACGGGCGTGTCAGGGGAGACACTGGTGTGTCTTGTCCCGTGTGTCGTTTCTCAGTCGACGATCGTGCCTGGATCGAGGCACACGGCCTGGGACACGGCCGTGTGCCAAGCCGTGTGCGGCCCAGGTCTGGAGAATTTTGTGCAGATCTGAGCCGTTCGTTTTCTTTAATTAAGATCCGACAGCCCAGATGAGATCCTGCTCTATTAAGGCCGGGAATAGGAGGTTAATCCCTCATTTTCTCTCCAAAGATTTCTCCTTCCAAGGTGAGATAGAAGAGGAAGAAGAAGGTTGTTTCCGGCCGCCGGCAGAGCACCGGAACACCGTTTCGAAGTCTGAGAGCGGGTCCGTGGAGGGAAGGTCGTTACGAAGAGTTCTGTCCGCATAGTTTTTACATGGCGCCAAAATGGACTACAAGGGTAACGATTCTCAACTTGAGCGTTTGAAGCTCTTTCTTTCTGCATAGGGAATCCCGCTCCCACGAGTGAGCGGTGCGTGCGTGGTGTTCCTTGGGGTTGATCTGAATAGTCCCCCTTGTGTTGCATATAGAGCCCGGAATCGTAAGTACGGGCATAGGCATTTTGTGTGAAGCCTACCTGGACGTGTTTTGTCTGGATCGGTGATGTTGCATTTGATATGTTTTGCCGGAGAAGACTCCGTGCTTTGGGTTTTTTGGGCTCCTACGCGGTAGATTGCAGCAAGGATCCTTGGAGGTTAGCTTCAAGGCGCACCCGGAAAACTGAGCGGAAACATGTTCTGCTAACTTGGCGGTCTGGGAACCGGCCTTGATCATAATTGGGTTATGAGATTGTTTTGGGAAATTTAGGATCCGAGAGAAGCTTGGCCCGCGCGTAGGACTTAAATTGTATATGCGGCGTGAGCAACGGGCAAGTGGAATTGGACCTAGGCTATGTTGTACGGTGCGAGAAATCCGAAGACAGGAACTGGCCGTAGGCATAGTCGGAGCCTTAGACGGTGGTCAGATAGGCTAAATGCTCACATGTTGTTGCCATCCTGGGGGTGGTGGTGAATGCACTGATTTGTCAGGGTTCACCGTGAATGTGCCCTGAGTGCACGGGGTGTTTGGCCGTGCGAGCCTACACCTGTGTTGAAATATAATTGCGCTATATTATTTTATTGGACTAATACTATGCAGGGAAAGAGCACCGCCGTCCCGAGTAAGGGGCGGGGTCGTTATAATTTGGTCGGCTTTTAGCTGACCGTTGCCTTGTTTGTCACCGTGCGGTGGTATGTGCTTGCAGGTGCTGCGGAGCCGAGCGCCAAATAGCGGGCTGGAGCCCATGTTGATGTGCTGGCCCTAGAAGGCCGTAGATTAGTTATTTTTACATTTATCATGTGTGGCCGGTCTGCGAGCCGATGTATGTAAGACATGTTATATTAAGTGAATTATTGTAAGGCCATAAGGCCATGTACCCGTTTCAGTGTATTTAGGGTTTCATTCATGTTGTTGTAGCTGTGGACATTCATATTTGATGGATTTAAGTTTGGGTTCTTTCAACTTTAAAAAAAAACTTCCGCTAGAATGCTCTGTGTAGGACGTGTAGTCTTAATTGGATGGTTTGATTATTCATTTGGTAATCCTTCCGACTGTCTGTGGTATATGGCGTCGGGTTCCAGCTGGACCTTCTGTTATATGTCATGCGACAGATGGGGGTGTTACAATTTGGTATCAGACTTCAGGTTACGGTCAGGCTTAAATGAATTCATGGGCGAATTATTTTAAGGGGTGGTGAGCACATGTGTGCATCATCGTTATAACATTAAAAAGAACCCATGAATGTCCACTTAGGAATGAAAAATACTCATGGTTGAGGAACCTGCGCGTTCCTATAATTGCTTTTTGCAATTTTGTTTGGTCACTTATTGGTGTTTTGA
The DNA here is from genome assembly GCA_039583875.1 of Platanthera guangdongensis. NCBI lineage: Eukaryota > Viridiplantae > Streptophyta > Magnoliopsida > Asparagales > Orchidaceae > Platanthera > Platanthera guangdongensis. The sequence continues at coordinate 36,233,843 of CM077165.1, read as the reverse complement.
ACGACTATAGGTGACCGGGAGTGGCGCAGAGTCGACAGAACATCTGGTTTCTGAGGATTATAGTGCACCCAGTGGCGAGCTTGAGACCCCTCTTTCGTTTGAAACCATTAGAAGTATCGTTGAAGTGGTGCTCGCTATGACTAGTGCACAGCAGTGAAGAAATGTGCAACCTTTTGTCCCCGAGATGACTTCAATGTCGGGTGGTGGGTTGGATCAAATGACATTTAGGAGGCCATCAGGTCAGCCGTTGAATATGTTCTTGGTGCAGGGTACGCACTCAGTTGATGAGTATTTACAGGCGTTCCTTTTGATAAGCCGCTACCCATGCTTTGAGTTGGAGAACGAGAGGTCTATAGTTGATAGATTCTATAGTAGTCTACATGACGAACTGCGAATTCTACTTCTAGGACCAAAACTAATGGGATTCCGATCCTTGGTAGAGTCGGCCAGATCTTTGGAAGTGGAAATGGGAAAAATTCACCAGATACCAGTGAGTAGGGTATCGAACTCTGCGAGTCCTATGAGGGGTGCATCTCGCAGAACGCTGAAGAAAAAAGTTAGATCATCGACTAGCAAGGTTACTTACAACTGTCATACTTGTGGCAAGAAAGGGCACTTTGCCCGAGAATGTTGGGATGGTGCTCAGAAGATTAAGGAAGTTATGTTAGGAGCAGGTGAGGACTCTAGTACTAAGAAACCATAGTTCAAAGGTCCAAGTTCAAAGTCCGATGTCCGCAGTTGGAACAAGTAGCTGAAGACTTCGAACTCAGCCCCTTCGTCTGGTGCGTTGGGGGCAACCACAAGTCGAGTCCCAGGAGCTTGCTATATCTGCGGAAAAGTGGGGCATTTTGCCTGTAGCTGTTGGAACGGACGCTTTATGTCCGAGAGGAATTCTGAAGTGTACAGGCTGGGTCAGCAAGAGGACAAAAAGCACGCTGTCGTGGTGACAGGTATGGTTTAAAGTCATAACAGTTAACTGTAACCACATGTTGTCCATGTGCATATTAGTTTAGAACTATTTGTGTTGAGATTTGTCCTGACTTTCGTTTGTTTGGTGAGAGTACCGTTCGTTAATGGGGGCTCCGCGTCTCCGCTTGCCCAAAGGAATTGTTTTGCATGTCGGAATACTTCTTTCGATGGCAAAGGACATTTCAGAGACGTTGTTGTCTTATGGTACTCAATGCGCGCAAATAGAGTCTGTTGCGTTTAGGTCCGGAGTGTGAGTCAATAGTGTTATTGTCAAGCGTTGTTGATACCGCTAGGAGAATTCAGCGTGATCTTTAGTATGGTCAGGAACTCGGAGCAGCTGGCATACGTTGATCGAAGTTTCTAGGGGCTCAGTTGAGAGCTAGTCATGAGACGACATTTGCGGGCATGAAAGGGGTCGTGTAAGACATTGATGTCTGCCCCTCATGTGGTTATGGTGGTTTGGTGTAATGCCAAACCGGTGTCGCGCTCTCCGTATCGTATAGAGCCAAAAGAGATGGCGGAGTTAAAGGTGCAACTGCAAGAGTTGTTGGAGCAAGGATATGTGCGACCAAGTTCGTCACCTTGGAGCGCACCGTGTCCTTTGTCAAGAAGAAAGGTGGGAGCTTGCGGCTTTGTATCGACTACCAGGAATTGAACAAGCTTACGGAGAAGAATAAGTATCCTATTCTCAGGATTGACGATCTGTTTGATGAGCTGGTTGGGTGAACAGTATATTTCGAAGTTAGATCTGAAGTCCGATTACTATCAGTTGAGGATAAGGGAGAGCGACATCCCAAAGATAGCATTCAGTATGCGGTTTGGGCATTACGAGTTCATGGTCATGTCGTTTGGGTTGACGAATGCGCCATCCGTGTTTATGGATCTGATGAATAGGACGTTCAGAGAATACCTGGATCAGTTCGTGATAATATTTATCGATGATATCCTGGTGTATTCGCGGTGCGAGGAGGATCACTACAAGCATTTACACATGGTGTTGGAGACATTGAGGAAAAGTCAGTTGTATGCAAAGTTCTCCAAGTGTGAATTCTGGTTATCCTCGATAGCGTTCCTTGGTCATGTCGTAAGTGGAGAAGGAATAGCTTTGGATCCGGCGAAAATAGTGGCGATACGGGAATGGCCTACTTTGACTACAGTGGCAGAGGTCCGGAGTTTTCTGGGGCTTGCCGGCTACTATAGGCGCTTCGTAGAGAACTTCTCGCGGATAGCGCTACCACTCACGACATTGACAAGAAAGGATCAGAAGTTTTTGTGATCTCCGGAGTGCGAACAGGCTTTTGAAGAGTTGAAGAGGCGGTTGACCACGACGCCTATTTTATTGTTCGCCAAGTGGAACCGAAGAGTTCGAGATTTATAGTGATGCTTCGGATAATGGTTTGGGTTGTGTTCTATTACAGCATGGGAGAGTGATAGCCTATGGTTCACGATAACTAAAGGTTCATGAGAGGAATTATCTGGCTCCACGACTTAGAGTTAACGACCGTGATATTTGCTCTAAAGCGTTGGAGGCACTACCTGTACAGTGTAAAGGTCGACATTTACACCGATCAAGAGAGCTTGAAGTACATGTTAGACCAAAAGGATCTGAACATGAGGCAGCGAAGGTGGATGGAGTTCTTAGAGGACTACACCTTCAAGATTCATTATGTGCCTGGGAATGGTAAATACGGTGGCGGATGCATTGAGTCGCAGGACTCCGGCCCAGGCCAACTGGTTTTCGGTACATGATGAGAGATTGGTCCATGAGTTGGAGGCATTGGAGACAGCTTGTGTCGACAAGTAGTCTAGTGCTGAGGCGAAACTATTTTGGATAGAGTTGCAGTATAACCTAGCGGATAGAGTTCGGCGGGCTTTGGTTCAGGATAACAGCATGAAGCAGATCTTGGATGAATCTTTGGATGAGTCAAATTCCCAGTTTGTGGTTGAAGATAGATTGCTAAGGAAGGACGGTAGTCTATGCGATCCTAGTGGGGATAACATTCAGGAGGAGTTGATGTATGAGGCTCATCATACAAAGTACTTAATCCACCCGAGAAACACGAAAATGTATAGAGACATGAAGAAATTATTCTGGTGGCCGGGTTTGAAGAAGGATGTGGCACTTTATGTGGCCAAGTGTCGTACTTGTGCATTGGTGAAAGCGGAATGCCAGAAGCCCGGAGGTTTCTTGAAATCCCTTCCTATCCCAGAATGGAAGTTTGACGACATATCTATGGATTTTGTGCACGGTTTGCCGAATTCGCAGAAGGGAAACGATGCCATTTGGGTTGTCGTAGATAGGTTGACAAAGGTGTCGCACTTTATTCCTGTCAGAAAGGAAGATCCAGTGGAAAAGTTAGTCAAACTCTACGTGGATAATATTGTACGATTGCATGGTGTGCCTCGCAGTATTGTTAGTGATCGTGATGGATGCTTCACGTCGAATGACTAGAGGTTGGTGCATGGTTTGTTAGGTACTAAGCTAAAGTTCAGCACAGCCTTTCACCCGCAGACAGATGGCCAAAACAAGAGAGTCAACAGGACTATGGAGGACATGCTTCGCATGTGCGTCCTAGATTTTGGCAAGCAATGGGAAGATCACTTGTACATGGTGGAGTTTGCGTACGACAATAGCTTTCAGGCAAGCATTGGAATGGCGCCTTTCGAAGCCCTGTACGGGAGGAAGTGTAGTACGCTGTTGTCTTGGTTGGAGGCAGGCGAATCGAAGTTGTATAAACGTCAAGCGGTGGAAGACGCCACTTCAATGATACGGACAATTCAGAAAAGGCTGAAGATTGCTCAGGATAGACAGTCAAAGTATTACAACGCCAAACATGGAAATGTGGAGCTCAACATTGGCGACATGGTATATCTATAAATCAAGCCGTTCAAGGGTGTATCGCGGGTTCGACACTTGAAAAAGCTGAGTCTGAGATACCGTGGACCATTTGAAATCCTGGAGAGTGTTGGCGAGGCGGCCTATAGGTTGAAGCTATCGACGGAGTTGAGTGGGCTGCATGACGTGTTCCACGTATCGGTGTTGCGTAAGGCAGTGCAAGAGCCTTTGCAGATCGTTGTGGACAATCAGGTACCGGTTGATTATGAGTTAACAACAAGGGTCAGGCCAGTACGAATTGAAGAGGTTGCAGTCAAATGACTCCGCAACAAGGAGGTCTGAATGGTTAAAGTCCGTTGGGATAATTGCGGACGTGAGGAGCTTTCCTGGAAGCGAGAGCAAGCTATGTTGGAGGAATACCCCGAGTTGTTCCACTCAGGTATCAGTTAGATTTTGTGTACCTTTGTTTAATTTCGGGACGAAATTTCTTAAGTGGGGGAGATTTGTAACGCCCCGAAAATTGTGTGCGAGTCGGTCGCGAAAACAGGGTTTTGGTGCCTGTATATGGCTACACGGCCTAGGACACGGGCGTGTCCAAGGCCGTGTCTGGCTGGTGATTTTTGGCCGTTTTCATCCCAAGAAGGATACGGCCAGGAACACGGACGGATGACACGGGCGTGTCATCCGACACAGGCGTGTGCCAACCCGTGTCCCTACCCGTGTGTAGTTGGGTCGTGTCCGTTGCCATGGCGGTTATGCGTGACACGCCCATGAACACGGGTGTGTCGAGGAACCCGACACGGGCGTGTCAGGGGAGACACGGGCGTGTCTTGTCCCGTGTGTTGTTTCTCAGTCGACGATCGTGCCTGGATCGAGGCACACGGCCTGGGACACGGCCGTGTGCCAAGCCGTGTGCGGCGTTGGTCTGGAGAATTTTGTGTAGATCTGAGCCGTTCGTTTTCTTTAATTAAGATCCGACGACCCAGATGATATCCTGCTCTATTAAGGCCGAGAATAGGAGGTTAATCCCTCATTTTCTCTCCAAAGCTTTCTCTTTCCAAGGTGAGAGAGAAGAGGAAGAAGAAGGAGGTTTCCGGCCGCCGGCGGAGCACCGAAATACTATTTCGAAGTCTGAGAGCGGGTCCGTAGAGGGACGGTCGTTGCGAAGAGTTTTGTCCGCATAGTTTTTCCATGGCGCCAAAATGGACTACAAGGGTAACGATTCTCAACTTGAGTGTTTGAAGCTCTTTCTTTCTGCATAGGGAATCCCGCTCCCGCGAGTGTGCGGTGCGTGCGTGGTGTTCCTTGGGGTTGATGTGAATTGTCCCCCTTGTGTTGCATATAGAGCCCGGAATCGCTAGTACGGGCATAGGCATTGTGTGTGAAGCCTACCCGGACGTGTTTTGTATGGATCGGTGATGTTGCATTTGATATGTTTTGCCGGAGAAGACTCCGTGCTTTGGGTTTTTCGGGTTTCTACGCGGTTGATTGCAGCAGGGATCCTTGGAGGTTAGCTTCAAGGCGCACCAGGAAAACTGAGCGGAAACGTGTTCTGCTAACTTGGCGGTCTGGGAACCGGCCTTGATCATAACTGGGTTATGAGATTGTTTTGGGAAATTTGGGATCCGAGAGAAGCTTGGCCCGCGCGTAGGACCTAAATTGTATATGCGGCGTGAGCAACGGGCAAGTGGAATTGGACCTAGGCTATGTGGTACGGTGCGAGAAATCCGAAGACGGGCACTGGCCGTAGGCATAGTCGGAGCCTTAGATGGTGGTCATATAGGCTAAATGCTCACATGTTGTTGCCATCCTGGGGGTGGTGGTGAATGCACTGATTTGTCAGGGTTCACCGTGAATGTGCCCTGAGTGCACGGGGTGTTTGGCCGTGCGAGCCTACACCTATGGCCAAATATAATTGCGCTATATTATTTTATTGGACTAATACTATGCAGGGAAAGAGCTCCGCCGTCCCGAGTAAGGGCGGGGTCGTTATAATTTGGCCGGCTTTTAGTTGATCGTTGCTTTGTTTGCCACCGTGCGGTGGTATGTGCTTGCAGGTGCTGCGGAGCCGAGCGCCAAATAGCGGGCTGGAGCCCATGTTGTTGTGCTGGCCCTAGAAGGCCGTAGATTAGTTATTTTTACATTTATCATGTGTGGCCGGTCTGCGAGCCGATGTATGTAAGACATGTTATATTAAGTGAATTATTGTAAGGCCATAAGGCCATGTACCCGTTTCAGTGTATTTGGGGTTTCATTCCTGTTGTTGTAGCTGTGGACATTCATATTTGATAGATTTAAGTTTGGGTTCTTTCAACTTTTAAAAAAAAAAACTTCTGCTACAATGCTCTGTGTAGGACGTGTAGTCTTAATTGGATGGTTTGATTATTCATTTGGTAATCCTTCCGACTGTCTGTGGTATATGGCGTCGGGTTCCAGCTGGACCTTCTGTTAAATGCCATGCGATAGATGGGGGTGTTACACGATAGGTGCACTTGCCTCCTGTAGCACGCCCGCGGCGATCGACTCACTGAACCAACCACAGTAAGAGTGTTCGCGAGCGCATCAACTTTTTGGCGCCGTTGCTGGGGACTCTTTCTAGTTGCTATTTCGAATTACGGAGTCTATTACTTTTACTTATTTTCTATAAACTAAAAAAAAACTAAAAACTTTATTTTAAATAAAATAAAAAAAGAGTTTATATTTTTTTCTTTGGTTATATGACCCGTGGACAACCCTCCTGATGAGTCCACTTTATATACCTATTTTCGGACTCATCTGGGCTAGTTTTCACACGGTTGCACTTCACTTTTAGTTCTTTATCATTCCTATTTCATCTAATCTTTATTTCCATAGGAAGTGCACATTTATGTTCGTGGTTGTGTATTTTGTTATTTTTATAGTTTGTACTCCTTTTTGTGATTTCCTAGAATGTCTGCACATATCAGTGATTGGTTTTTCCTTTCGGTATAGGGGTCGTGTGCGTGTTCCGGGATGGTTGTGAAACAGGAATACTGCGCACGATCATGGGATCTAATGCGCACGACCACTGGTCGTGCGCCCCTAATCGTGCGCACTACCCTTCGTTTTCCAGAATCAGCCTGGGTTAAGCGCACGACCACTGGACATATTGCGCACGACCACCGGTCGTGCGCCACAGATCGTGTGCATTGATTCCTCATTTCTGGAGTCCTGTCTGGGGTTATCGCACAACCATTGGACTTAGTGCGCACGACCACTGGTCGTGCGCCACTACTCGTGCGCATTATCCCAGTTCTTCTTCCTGATATTCCATGCCAGTGCGCACGAGCACAGGACATAGTGCGCACGACCACTGGTCGTGCGCCTGTGATCGTGCGCATTGTTCATTTCTGCTTTTGTGTAAATAGTGCAGGTCTCGCCCTAATCCGGAGGATCCGGAGCTCGACATTTCTCCGCCATTTTCCGCTTTCTCCGCCGTTCCCCTTCATCTTCCACCCTAGGGAGGTGCTCCGGGTAAGCTTTCACCGCCAAATCCAAGCCGGAGCTTCCTCTTGGCCTCCTCCATCATCTCTTGGGTTCATTTCAAGCTTCAACGCCATAGCCATCAAGCAAAGGGAAGATTGCAACTTTCGTTCGCTATCGTGAGACAAAGAAGACGGGCCATTGGAAGGTGGTGACAACCCTTCTCTATCCCGGACGCAATTGAGGACTGAGCTTGGACGAGGAATGACAACCCGACAATTCCAACCGTGAATCCTCAGCAAGACTTCGGATTCGGTCGATCTCTTGACTTGTTCTTCCTTTATTGTTGTTTATGTGTTGTTGTAAACCTTATTTATAGATGATGTATGCTTATTTGTAAAACGTTCTTATTCAATTATGTTTATGTGATTGTATGTGTTCGTTAGTTACTTGAGGTGCGCCTATTATTCCATCCACCACCATCCACACTTGCTGCACTAGCAATTTCTAGTGACGTACGTAGCGAAGAGGTGCTCATGCCCTTATTCCGTCGTTCTAACCACCTCATCCGCTAGCCTTCTCGTCCATCCGCCTAGTGATTCGGTGCATAGTGGCCCGACTAGTCTTCCATCCCGTCTGGCGAAGCATCGCATAGCGGCGTTGCATAGGAGTAGTTGATAGTGTTTTATTTTCTGTTTCTGCAATATCAAAACCCCCCTTAGTTAGCTCCGACCTGAGGACTTCAATCTCAAGTCCTCCTCGAAATTAACTCCACCTTACTGTGTTCCTTGTGAGATCGATACTTGGGAAAACCCCCATTTTATATTACTTGTGCGACCGGTTCACTGCCGTGATCTTTAGCATCAAGTTTTTGGCGCCGCTGCCAGGGAACACAGTCGTGTGAGTTTCTGGAGAGGGAGACGTGAGATTGTTTTCCTTTTCCTTTGTAATTCGCTTTTGTTTTGTTTTATTTCTGTTTTGCCTTCCTTTCTATTGTTTGTTTAGGCAATTGTAGTAATATATTGTTGGATTTAGTAATTTGCACAATTTATTTTGAATCTGCTGTTTCGACACCATGTGGGAATATTTGTATGCCCAATGTCGTTGGTGTGGGAAGCCTTCCCACGCTAGTCATGAATGCCCTACGAGAGATATTGAGCATAAGCCTCAGCGCACAATGCATGAGATGTTGTATTCGTGCAGCCTTTCGAAAACTGTGCCCCGAGCTTATGGTCAATCGTCCTCGCCACATACACCGTTCTCCTATTCCTCTCCGGCCCCACAAGGACCGCAGCATAATGGGAGAAAGTGTTTGTATTGTCATAGAACAGATCATGTCCAGAAGGATTATGCTGAGTACCTCTGTGTTATGGAAGAAGATGATGAGCCGTACATCCGGATCATCCCGACTCCTACCCTTGGTAGCACACCTTCATCTTCTGGTTATGTATCCATATCACCTTCATTTGTTGAAGGGAATGATGTGGACATAACCGCCAGATGTGTGGTTGATCTAGGCTTCGACGTGGCTGAGCCTATCTCTCATGTGCATACATCTCCAAGCGTGGAGCCGATTTTTTGTGAGGAACCTGCGCTTGACTTTTATTCAAGCACAGTTCTTCCCCCTTTTGTGCATTCTACTTCAGTCGTCTTTCTCGACATTTTCGATGATGCAACACAAGTTGAGGCTTGTGATACATGGGTTGTTTCCACTCCCATGGAGGAGGACAACCTTCCTGGTGTCGAGGATTCTCCCTCGATACCAAAGGAGGAAGTCCAAGTCTTGGTGGAGGCCTCTATGGATCCAGCCGAGCCTTGTAGTATTGTCGAGATTACTGACGATATTTTTCTACCTCAGCCTTTAGGGAGTGAAACCGGGATCATTCCCCCGATTATTTCTTTATGTTCTTCGTCTCTTTTATTTCTTGAGCCACCTTCCTTTTCTGAGCCTTTGCAGGTTGAATCTCTACGGGTAAGTTGGGTTGACGTTGAGCCTTGCGCTCAGGCTATCGACGAGTGCATCCTCTTCTGTGAGGAGGTTCCTACCTTCTTCACAGTGGAAGCCGCTGCCGCCACCTTCGCCCCCAGCGAACTTGTGGTGGACGAAACCTTGCTAGGCAAGGATGTGTTTTGTGGTGAGAAGAGCGAGGACCAGCGCTCCTTCTCTTCTTACTTCCTATTTCCTCTACCTGTGTTGGGCAGGTATTACTATTTAGGTAGAGGGGTAACTGCTCTATCACCGTGTCGGTACCCGTTACCGAAACGGATATTGGAACAATTACCTATGCACTTTTTATTTCATAGGCCCATTAGCTAGAACTGTTTAGAATTTAATAAGTCGTGTTGGGATGACAATAACCCCAGTACTTATCTTTTATTTTCTGCATTTTACTTTTCATGCCTGGTTTGTTTTAGTATTTCTTTGTAGTTGGTATATTTTTGTTTTGTTTTTGCGGAGCTCACCCCTACAGGTATTCATGGCAAATTCGCATTGGCGGGGTTCTGATTCTTCGTATGGCGGGCCTGCTTCAGATTTCCACGCATCTTCTGGTATGCTCACTAGCTGAGCATTGGGTAAACTCTTCCCTTAGCTCTTTATGATTTTAATTTCTCTATCTTATGATTTGTTGCTTAGTTTAAGTTTGGGGGAGAGCCAGTTTTGTTGCCTTTTGCACGTGCACATCTCATGTGCATACTAGAAGCTTTTATAGTTTTATTTTGATTAGTTCATTGCATCACACACCACTGTACCCACATGAGCTCGTGCTTATCTTTTTGCATGCCGCAAGTTAAACTCATTTCTTCGTTAGATTTGGGAAAATTATGGTGCTAGCTTAGGATTGTGAGACGGAGTAAAATGTTGGCCTTGTTGTATTTCTAGTCAACTGTTCTCGTCTCGTGTAGAAATTCGAGTAGATTTAATTTTTTTGTATGCTTTTAGTTTTATATTTTTCTAATTGCGTAAATACTTTTTATTCTACTCAAAAATTGGTGAATCCGGTGTGAATCCGACGGTAGCTTAAGGATGTGTGTAGACGGCCGTTAGGTTCGTATTGCTCGAGTCGGGAGGATGGATAGTCTTTCTCGTTGGCTAAGAACTTGCCCCAAGCTATTCTTGAAGCATGGGTATAGGTTAGTCATGCATGAGTGCGATGTAAGCCATCATTTTGGCCCGGTTGAGCTTTGTACTGTTCCTAACGTCTTATCCTCGCTAGCCCCGTTGTGCCTACCCCTCCTTTTGATTCAGCTCCACCATGATTTCACAAAAGCCTCATATCCAATACTAGTCGCACTCCCAAGTTGAGCTTTAGAGCTTTACATTTTAATGTTGGGATGTGATGTGGTGATTTTATTTGTGAAAATGTGGAAGTGTTCCCAAGTTTATATCTGCTGAATTGTGAAAATAAAATGAAGAAAAAGAAAAAATATATATATATTTGTAAAGAAAAAAAAATATATGAATGAAAAGAAAAAGTTTTAATTGAAAATCATTTTGGAAATGTGATTATATTTGGAGTAGGCGGTGCACACACCCATATGTTAAAAGTTAAGTTTGGGGGTGTGGTGTACCCATGTGTATTTTGCTTAGTAAAGGGATTCCTTTCATACTAGCTCATTTGGGTTAGGTGCATAGCCTTCCTGTTTATCTTTGTTTACCTCACCGAAACCCAAGCCCCATCTCTTCACCGAAAGTCCTACTGATTCGTGTGTGAACCCAAACCAGTGCCGTGGAGAGAATGCGAAAGGGCAAGCATATAGTCACCGACATTGGTGGATTCCTTTGGAGGTTATCCAGAGCCCCGATCTTTGGCAATGCTCGCCTAGCGATTAGTCTACTTACTCCCTATGCTTGACCGGATGATTCACCGTGATTCCATTTTTGAGTAATAATAAAATTTTGATATGCATTGTGAAAAGTATAAACTATTTTGTATACTTAGAAATTTCTTCTATTATATTTTTACGCGCATGAGCATGCGACTTCGCATGGTACTTCGTTTCGCAATTTCTTTGTTAACTAGTATTTTTCCCTATCTGCTTAGATTTTGTTTGCTCGGGACGCGCAAACAGTTAAGTCTGGGGGTGTGATGAGTCCACTTTATATAACTATTTTCGGACTCATCTTGGCTAGTTTTCACACGGTTGCACTTCACTTTTAGTTCTTTATCGTTCCTATTTCATCTAATCTTTATTTCCATAGGAAGTGTACATTTATGCTTGTGGTTATGTATTTTGTTATTTTTATAGTTTATACTCCTTTTTGTGATTTCCTGGAATGTCTGCACATATTAGTGATTGGTTATTTCTTTCGGTACAGGGGTCGTGTGCGTGTTCCGGGATGGTTGTGAAACAAGAATACTGCGCACGATCATGGGATCTAATGCGCACGACCACTGGTCGTGCGCCCCTGATCATGCGCACTAATCTTCGTTTTCCAGAATCAGCCTGGGGTAAGCGTACGATCACTGGACATATTGCGCACAACCACCGGTCGTGCGCCACTGATCGTGTGCATTGATTCCTCATTTCTGGAGTCCTGTCTGGGGTAATCGCACGACCATTGGACTTAGTGCGCACGACCACTGGTCGTGCGCCACTACTCATGCGCATTATCCCAGTTCTTCTTCCTGATATTCCATGCCAGTGCGCACGAGCACATGACATAGTGCGCACGACCACTGGTCGTGCGCCTGTGATCGTGCGCATTGTTCATTTCTGCTTTTGTATAAATAGTGCAGATGTCGCCCTAATTCGGAGGATCCGGAGCTCGATATTTCTCCGCCGTTTTCCGCTTTCTCCGTCGTTCCCCTTCATCTTCCACCCTAGGGAGGTGCTGCGGGCAAGCTTTCACCGCCAAATCCAAGCCGAAGCTTCCTCTTGGCCTCCTCCATCATCTCTTGGGTTCATTTCAAGCTTCAACTCCATAGCCATCAAGCAAAGGGAAGCTTGCAACTTTCATCTGCTATCGTGAGACGAAGAAGACGGGCCATTGGAAGGTGGTGACAGCCCTTCTCTATCCCGGACGCAGTTGAGGACCGAGCTTGGACGCAGAATGACAACCCGACGATTCCAACCGTAAATCCTCATCAAGACTTTGGATTCGGTCGATCTCTTGACTTGTTCTTCCTTTATTGTTATTTATGTGTTGTTGTAAACCTTATTTATAGATGATGTATGCTTATTTGTAAAACATTCTTATTCAATTATGTCTATGTGATTGTATGTGTTCATTAGTTACTTGAGGTGCGCCTATTATTCCATCCACCACCATCCACCCTTGCCGCACTAGCAATTGCTAGTGGCGTGCGTAGTGAAGAGGTGCTCACAACCCTCATTCCGCCATTCTAACCACCTCATCTGCTAGCCTTCTCGTCCATCCGCCTAGTGATTCGGTGCATAGCGGCCCGACTAGTCTTCCATCCCGCCTGGCGAAGCATCGCATAGCGGCGTTGCATAGGAGTAGTTGATAGTATTTTATTTTCTATTTCCGCAATATCAAAACCCCCCCTTAGTTAGCTCCGACCTGAGGACTTCAATCTCAAGTCCTCCTCAAAATTAACTCCACCTTACTGTGTTCCTTGTGAGATCGATACTTGGGAAAACCCCCATTTTATATTACTTCTGTGACCGGTTCACTGCCGTGATCTTTAGCATCACCTCCGAGTCTGAAGATTTTGACTTCGACCCTGAGATTGAACGCTCCCTTGCGCGTATTCGATCTCAACGCCGAATTCCTTCTTTAGACCCCGAAGAATCTATCGGAGAACCCTCTGTTGTTGTTATGGCCGCCCCTATCCCTGTCCCGGCGGCCGAGCATACTATGTCTTATTACGCCCAGCCTAACCTGGATGATACTGGATCTAGTATTGTTCGCCCTGCGGTGGAGAATAATAATTTTGAAATAAAGTCAAGTGTCATTCAAATGGTCCAAAACACCATGCAGTTCGATGGACTGCCGGATGAGGACCCGAATGTCCACTTGTCCAACTTTTTGGAAATATGCGACACCTTCAAGATTAATGGTGTCACTGATGACGCCATTCGCTTGTGCTTATTTCCTTTTTCCCTTAAATCCAAAGCCAAGGCGTGGTTGAATGCCCTCCCACGAGGATGTATCACCACGTGGGCTGGGTTGATGGAACGGTTCCTAACGAAGTACTTTTCGCCCGCAAAAACTGCAAAGTTGCGCGCGAACATTTCTTCGTTTGTGCAAAACGATCCTGAGTCCCTATATGAGACTTGGGAATGGTTTAAGGAATTCCTCCGTCGGTGCCCACACCACGCGCTGCCAACGTGGTTGCAAGTTCAAATTTTTTATAGTGGGTTGAATTTTCAGACACGTCAAATGATTGACGCGGCTGCCGGTAGCACACTAAACAACAAAACCCCTGAGGCCGCCCAGGCTTTATTCGAAGAGATGGCTATGAACGCCTATCAATGGAATGTCCTGCGGGGACTCCCAAAGCCGGCGGCTGGTCTTTTTGAAGTGGATTCCACTGCTCTCTTAACCCTTCAAGTTGAAAGGTTAACAAATAAGGTGGCGGAGATGTCTGCTGCCTCCTCCACTCCGCCTTGTTTTATTCCCCCAAACGTCTGCGTAGCTGAAGAGTTCGTGGACTTCGTAGGAAATCCGGTTCGTTCTTCCTTCAACCCCAACAACAACCCTTATAGTAATAACTATAATCCGGGTTGGAGTAATCACCCAAATTTCTCTTGGAGCAACACGAACAATGCGCAGCGTCCCCCTCTTTCTTATGCGCCTGGATTTCTGCCGCCTCCTCTTCCAAAACCCTCCCCGATGGAGGAAAATTTTTCTAAGTATATTGCGTCCAACGAGTCAAATATTCGGAACATCACCGGATCGCTAAAAACACTCGAACAACAGGTTGGACAACTGGCGAGGATGATGTCCTAGCGCGCGCTCGGGGCACTGCCGGGAAACACGGAGCCCAATCAGCAGGAGAACGCCAACGCTATAACCCTCCGTAGCAGAAAGGAGGTGGTCGATCCAAAACGGACAGACCCTCAGGTACATATTTCACCTCCGACCCCTCCTCCCCTTTCTTCGATTACGGCGCCTTTAACGATTTTAAAAGACAAAATTATTTTAAACAAGGCATTGCCGTATCCGCAAAAATATGATAACGAGCGTAAGGACGCGCAATATGAAAATTTTATTTTATTATTAAAACAAATTCACATTAATGTTCCTTTTTGCGAGGCTATCTCGCAAATGCACAAATATGCGAAATTTTTAAAAGACTTACTTTCTAATAAGCGTAAATTAGAGGATATTTTGCATGTATCTCTCAACGCTGTCTGCTTGGCGGCCCTTACTAATAAATTGCCCACAAAACAAAACGACCCGGGAAGGTTTTCCATCCCGTGCCTTTTTGGCGATATATTAGTAAAGTACGCCTTAGCTGATTTAGGGGCTAGCATTAATCTGATGTCGTTCTCGCTCTTTTCACATTTAGGTTTGGGTACTCCTAGTCCTACGAATATGTGCATCCAATTAGCGGATCGCTCGTTTAAGTTCCCTATTGGGGTTGTGGAGGACTTCCTTGTCCGAGTAGACAAGTTTACCTTCCCGGTAGACTTCGTCATCTTAGACATCGAGGAGGACGCCGAGGTACCAATAATACTCAGTCGCCCTTTTCTCGCCACCTCCAGCGCACTAATAGATGTTAGTAATGGTAGTCTTCTCCTCTGAGTAGGATATGATCAAGTTATTTTCTCTATTAATCCCTCAATGGACAATTTGTCATCGAGCGACGATTTCTGCTATTCTTTAGATACCTTTTTTGGAGATCGTTCTTCTCCCGTTTTCGAGTCCGTATTTTTAAACGACGATATTTATGAGCTCGAAAATTTTAAATATGATGAGGATACCTCTTTAGACTTGCCTTTCGAACCAATTGGTAAGAAAGACATAGGAATTAAAACCTCCCTAGAAGAACCGCCCATCCTAGACCTCAAACCCTTACCTGCATCACTCAAATGCGCTTTTTTGGGAAAAGGTGATACGCTTCCCGTTATTATTTCTTCGGACTTGAGTGATTCGGAGACTTCCGATTTATTGGAAGTTTTATTTAAACATCGCCACGCAATTGCGTGGCAAATCTCTGACTTAAAGGGGATTAACCCCTCCTTTTTCATCCATAAGATATTTCTTAACAATAATTGCCGCAAAACAATTCAGCCGCAGCGTCGTCTTAACCCAAACATGAAAGACGTCGTTAAAGCTGAAATTATTAAGTTATTAGATGCGTGGATTATCTACCCTATTTCGAACAGTGCATGGGTTAGTCCCATGCATGTCGTCCCCAAGAAGGGCGGTCTAACCGTAGTGGCGAATGAGCATAACGAGCTCGTCCCAACTCGTACTGTTACGGGTTGGCGAGTGTGCATCGATTATAGAAAACTTAATGATGCCACCCGCAAGGACCATTTCCCTCTACCTTTTCTGGACCAGATTTTAGAGCGTTTATCCGGTCATCCATATTATATTTTTCTTGATGGTTTATCGGGGTTTTTCCAAATCCCCATTTCCCCCGATGATCAAGAGAAAACAACTTTTACTGGCTCGTTTGGCACCTTCGCATATCGAAGAATGTCATTTGGACTCTGCAATGCGCTGACTACATTTCAAAGATATATTCTAGCGATCTTTGGCGAGCTAGTAGAAGATATTATGGAAGTCTTTATGGATGACTTTTCTGTTTTCGGACGCTCTTTTCCCGATTGCCTTCACAATTTACATTGTGTCCTTCAACAGTGCGAGGACATAAGCCTTGTATTAAATTGGGAAAAATGCAATTTTATGGTTCGAGGAGGTTTGGTCCTCGGCCATATGATTTCGTCTAAGAGATGGAGGTGGATAAGGCCAAGATAGAAATTATATAAAAACTACCACAACCAACAAACGTAAAATCTATTAGGAGTTTCTTACGCCATGCGAGATTTTATCGACGCTTTATTCAAGACTTTTCAAAAATAACAAAGCCGTTTACTCACCTCTTGGAAAATGAATCACGTTACATCTTTAGTAGTGAATGCGAGTCCGCCTTTAATTTAATAAAACAAAAACTTATCACTTCACCAGTTTTAGTGGCCCCTAATTGGTCCCTTCTGTTCGAAATAATGTGTGACGCTAGTGATATTGCCTTAGGTGCCGTTCTTGGCCAACGCGTAGAAAAATATTTTCAACCAATTTATTACGCTAGCAAGACGCTCACTTCCGCACAAATAAATTACACGATGACGGAAAAGGAACTCTTAGTCGTCGTTTTCGCTTTTGATAAGTTTCGCTCGTATATAACGCTATCTAAAGTTATCGTTTTTACCGATCACTCCGCCCTTAAATATTTATTAGCTAAAAATGATATAAAGCCCAACCTTCTTCGATGGATTCTCCTCCTACAAGAGTTTGATTTGGAGATCCGTGATAAGCGGGGAGCGGAAAATCTAGCGGCAGACCACCTCTCCCGTTTAGAAAATCCGGGTGCGGAAGCACTCGTCGAATCTGAAATAAATGATAGATTCCCCGAGGAACGCCTCCTAGCCATTCATTATTCTTCGTCATCTTCGCCTTGGTTCGCAAACTTTGCAAATTACTTAGTAGCGCGGGTGCTTCCTAAAGAGTTTTCAAGTCATCAAAAGAAGAAATTCTTTTCTGACTTGAAAAATTCCTTTTGGGAGGACCCATTTCTTTTTCGTATCTGCGCGGACCAAGCGGTCCAAAGATGCGTTGCGGGTTTGGTGTGCTTGCAAATTCTCAATCACTGCCACGAGGGTCCAACCGGTGGGCATTATCAAGCCAACCGGACCGCTCGGAAGGCGCTAGAGACGGGCTACTTTTGGCCCACTCTCTTCAAAGACGCGTATAATTTTGTGCGCGCATGCGATAGCTGTCAGCGGTCGGGTAACATCTCTCATCGCGACGAGATGCCCCAAAACATGTTTTTAGAGTGCGAAGTCTTCGATTTATGGGGCATAGATTTTGTTGGCCCCTACCTCCGTCTTCCAAAAATATGTATATTTTAGTGGCGGTCGACTACGTATCGAGGTGGGCGGAAGCGCAAGCTCTCCCCACCAACGATGCGCGAGTCGTCATTACATTTCTTTAAAAACTATTTTCTCGCTTCGGCACGATTCGCGCAATTGTAAGTGATAGGAGAACACATTTCTGTACTCTCTTATGGCTAAGACGTTAGCTAAATACGGAGTCACGCACAAGCTTGCCACCCCCTACCACCCCCAAACTAGTGGACAAGTTGAGGTATTAAATCGAGAGATTAAGCGAATTTTAGAAAAAACTGTTTCACAAAATAGGAAAGATTGGTCCGTTAAACTCGACGATGCATTGTGGGCGTATCGGACGACATACAAAACCACAATTGGTTGTACGTCGTTCCGGTTAGTCTACGACAAGGCTTGTCATTTACCCGTAGAACTCGAGCATCGCGCTCTTTGGGCTTTAAAACTCTTAAACCTCGACGCCAACTTAGCCGCTCAAAATAGAAAACTGCAACTAAACAAGCTCGATGAATGGCGTGCGAACGCTTACTAGAGCAATAAATTCTATAAGGAGCACTCTAAGTTATATCACGATCGAAAAATAAAGTCCCCAAAATTTTTTTCTCCGGGCAATCTTGTCCTTCTTTACAATTCACGTCTTAGACTTTTTCCGGGTAAACTAAAATCACATTGGTCCGGCCCCTTCCTAGTTGAAGACGTCTTTCCATATGGGACCGTACTCGTCTCCCACCCGGAAAAAGGTTCGTTTAAAGTAAACGCTCATCGGTTAAAGTCTTATATAGCGGGCGACCCAGTGATCGGGCATAATGAAACCATAACTTTCCAAAACATTATATACCCGCCAAAATAGTCAAGCTATACGACTATAAACAAAGCGCTCCTGGGAGGCACCCCTCGCTTATCTTTTTCGCTCTTTCCTTATTATCTTTGCTGCTTTTTCTAATAAATGCAGGGTTTCTAATGGACTTCCCCGAACGCGCATCAGGGACATTTCTACCCCCCCCCCTCTCTTTACTTTTGTACATATCGCATTTCATTTAATTTTTGTTCCGCATACTTACGTTACAACATTGGGGACAATGCTGGACTTAAGTATGGGGGTATTTTCGTGCTTTACTTTCTGCACTTCTACTTTTCTACATTTCAAAAATACAAAAAAATATATAAAACAACAAAACAAAAAAAAATCTTAAAATGAAAAATAAATAAATAAAAAAATTAAGATGAAAAATCCAAAAAAAAATTCATTTTCTTTTTCTTTCTTTTTTCCAAAAACTCCAAAAAATTATAAAACAAAAAAAAATCTAAAAATATTTAGTTTCACTTTGTAAATATTTTTTTTTGTAAATATTTTTATGTAAAAAATCTTCTCTCTCCCCCTTCCGCTTCCCACTCATTCTTGTAAATAACTTTTCTTTTTCTCCCAATCTTTGTAAATAGAATGAAAATTTTCTTAAAAAAATACAAAAAAAAACTTTGTTTGTATATATTAAAGACATAAACTTAAAAACCAAAAAAAAGATAATAGTTCAAAAAACTTCAAAAAAATTGCGTAAAACAAAACAAAAATACAAAAAAAGATAATAAATGAAAAACACAAGAAAATGATTATAAAACTATAAAAATCAGAAAAAAAAATGTTTTGAAACAAATAAATCAAATATTTCATTCTTAACTTTCCTACTATCCAAAAATTCTGTTTTGAGTTTATTTATATGTGAATTTTTTTAATTCTCTGTTTGCTATTCGTTTGTTAATTAATGAGTGAAAAATTTAAATAGTCGGGGTTAAGTTTTAAAGAATTTATTATGCTTTGTTAAAAATAGCGAACTCGTTTTAGGCACTACTTCTAATTTTCATTGATAGGAGCACGTGTACTATGTTAGAAAATAACGACTATAGGATTCAATTATACTTACTTTTAGCTTTCTGAAAAATTAGAACGTACAATTTATTAAGGTTGCTCTCAAAATTATTTTTAATTAAAAATCTAGTTTTCCTTTCTCCCCTTACCTTTCATGACCTACTTGGCTTGAAAACTTTTTTATCCATAAAAGATCCTATGTCAATGGGAATAAGATTTCGTTCCGTAAACATAGGCACCTAATAATTTAAAAAGATTATATGTTATGGAGTAAGAGAATAAAATTCATTACTCCTATACATATACATTGGGTTAATTTTATTATGAAGTTGAAAAGAAAAAAATGATATTAGGAAAATAAGATTTCATTTTCCTAATAATCCAAAAAGAAAAAAAAAATGGAGGTTTGAGAAAAAATTACCTCACCTCAAAAATCAAAGCTCACTTCATAAACCCACTATCCCCTTAGCCAATTTCACGATTATAGAATTAATTCAAAAATCTTTTTGAGAGCATAATTTGTAAATTGCATTATTTCCGGTAAAACTCCTATAAGCTAAAAGTTCATATAATTCCAAACTATTTTTGTTAATCTAACCAATACAATTACCGCTTTCTATTTTATTACATCAAAAAGTCTTTTGGCCAAAACTTTTGCGCTATTTAAATCATCTACATAATTTTAGGACTTAACTCTTACACCCCGTATATTTATTTAGATCTCTCTTATAATTGATTAAGCAGTAGCAAAACTTAGAGTTTTTTCTATTCCTTATAAGTTCACCTCAAACTTTTGCTCTGGAATAGCAAAATCTTAAGTATGGGGGTATTTGATGAATTGTAAATATACGCATTTTTATGTACATAAATTTAGTCGTTATAGTGTATTACCTTTATTTTTACTTATTTTTATTCAATAAATTGCTCATTTTATTGTAAATATTATACTAACTTATTTTATTTTATTTTTCAGAAAAATTCCAAAATCTGCCAAAATTGAGTAGTACACGCCCGTGTCATTTTGATCACGCCCGTGACCAGGGCGTGATAGCTCAAAATCCCATGAAGTTGCAAATTTCTGAAGTAAAAAGCTTGGCATGCCTAGCATCACGCCCGTGTCACCAAACACGGGGCATGACACAAGCCCGTGTCCACTCCACTCGACGAATTAAGTTCAACGATCGTCGAACCCGCGACACGCCCAGAGTCACGCCCGTGACCTAGGGCATGAATCAAACTCAGCTCGACGATTTCAACTCGACACTTTCCTCTCGATGATTGTCGTGTGTCGACACCAACCGACACGCCCAGCGTCACGCCCGTGACCTGGGGCGTGACCATTCCACCTGGCTCGACAAGACCCGCGCGGCGACTTTCGACGGAACCCGCGCCCAGTTCTACCTCGCCGACACACCCACCGTCACGCCCATGACCTGGGGCATGACCTCTGCATGACCGACACGTGTCCAGCCCGAAGTCAACTTTTCCGTCAAATCATCGGCCGCCTTCGCAAACAGTGGTGACACGCCCACCGACACGCCCGTGTCGGATGGCGTGTACTTAGCTTTTTTAATATAAATTCCCCACTTCTGTAATGACCAAGGGTTCACATTTTCGAGCCACTTTAGTGTGTTTTGTGGGCTGCATCCGTGGATTCCCTTGCTATGTAAGGAGATTTCTCCCCCCTTTTCTTTCATGTTTGTTTTTGCTTTAACTTTAGCTTTGTAATAGCTTTGTAATAGTTTTTTTATCAATAAAAATGTTAGTTTTTCTCTTCTTAAATGGCTTTGGAATGAACTCATGTGCCCACTTTTCTTCTCATTTTATCCTTAGTTTCTCCTTGGTTTTTCTCTTTATGAAAAGTGTGTGTGTGTGTGTGTGTGTGTGTATGAGTGTAATGTTGAATTCTGTGAAGTGAAAGTGGGTGAATGGAAGGCTTGGGAAACCTATCCGCGCGGACTACGCAGACTGGGTTGGCGGACTGCTAGGTCGGCAGGGATGTTGCAGGCGGTTTGCTCTGTGGCGGCCTGGGCGGTCTGTTCGCGCGGACTGCGCGGACAGCAGCGGCGGTCTGACAGGCCAGTGTATGCTCAGCAGGCGGTTGACTCCCAGGAAGTAACCGGGCGGATAGGAATGTTATCCGCGGAGTCCGGCTTGAAGCGGACTGAAGAACTGGAGCTCGGCAGACCGGTTTGGCAGATGCCTTGGTCTTGCTCTAGTGAAGCGGCAAATGGAAGCCGTGGAGACCGCCGCTCAGCGCGGACAGGAACTGTAGGTCGCCCGGTATGGCGGGCTAGATCCAGTGTCCGCCAGTAAGTGCGGACTGGCCCTTACGGCCAGTGGGCTGGCTTGGTGGGAATTGAACCAAGTCCAGGAGGCTCAGTCCGGGGAAGATCGCGCAGTGGAGCGCGGGCTGGTTTCTCAGTCCGCCAAGCGTAGTAGAAGTGCAGTTGCCTTGTTTGCTAGCTTGGGGAAATGCGGACTGGAGAATTGCTTGTGCAGGAGCGTGCGGACTGGAGCCAGAGTCCGCTGAGTCCGGTTGAGCCTTGTGATGAGGTTATGGACTCAGGGAAGCGGACTGGAGTTCGCTGTATACGCGGACTGGGGTCTGCTGTTAGCGGACTGGATCGACGTGTCCGCTAAGTCCGCAGGTGCCTTGGTAATGAGGTAATGGACTTGGGATATGCGGACGATAGCCGGGTATCCGCTGATTCCGGCAGGTGCCTTGATGGCGCGATTGCGGGCTCGGGTTTTGCGGGCTGATGCCTTGTCCGCAGAATGGCGGATACGGCTGTTGTGGAGTCCGGCTGTGGTGGTCCTGGCTTGGTCTCTGGCGGCAAGGCGGACTGGATATTGGAGTCCGGCCTTGGAGAAGCTGGGGCGGACTGGATATCTGCACAGGGCGGCGAACTGGCATGTGTGTCCGCGGGCTGGCGGACACATAAGTTCTTGCTGCGGGATGTGGCGGTGATCCTATCGACTAGGGCGGTGACCATACTCATCGTCGTGCCTATAAATAGGACCCATGTCACATCAGGAAAAACAAGAGGAACCTAGACCGAAGTTGTGCGGATAGCGCTGGAAAGCCAGGACTTGGCTCTGATTGCGGTCAGGGACAGTGCGGACTCTGCGGTTAAGCAACAGGCGGTAAACAGCAGGTCGCGGATAGCGGCCAGGCGGTCTTCTCTTTGGCGACTTGGTTCGGGGTTCAGGAAGTCGCCTGCTTCAGGCGGACTGTTCCATTCGGTGGCGCAGCTTGTGCGGTCTGGCGGCGTGCACACCGGCGGTGAAGAGCTAAGCATTGGAGTAAGGGTGAGTCCGCGCGGCTTGGGTTGCGGTCTGGCGACCTGGCGGACTGAGCGGACTCCACAGCAGTAGGTCGGCGGCTTGATTGTTTGAGTCCGCGCGGCTTGTTTTTTGTTCTTGTCTTTGTAACTGTCTCTGCTCTCCCGGTGTTGTGTTTTGGTGAAGCATGTCTCGCCATGTATGTCTCGCCTTGTAAAGAAGTTTGCTCTTGATCAATAAAGAAGCTTGTGCTGCATGTGTTACTGGTTGTTACTGCTTTGTTGAGATAACCACTGTTAACTCCACGATCCGGGAAAACTTTCAACATATAAGTGGGCGTATTATCCTTCGGTTTGTTGAGTTTTCAGCAGGGTATCCAAGGGGGTGTCTGCGGTTTGTTGAATTTTAACATGTAACATGTTTAATATTCAGGTTTTTAACTTGTCTTCATGTTAGGTTTTGTAGTAGATTTCATTTCCAAGCATGGTATGATGTGTTTATCTCTTCTTGAACATGTTCTTCCTTAATATTTTTTTTATTTTTAATATCATTCTTATGTATTTATAAAAGAGTTTTGAAAGCGATTTTATTTTTTTACTTAGTTTTTTTGTAGGATTGTAAAACCTTTTTTGTTCTTTCATTTTCTTTTTACTTTCTTATCACTTTTATGAAATCTTAAGAATGAAAATGTTGAAATTTTAATTTTTCAAGAACTTTGTTTTTTTTTGATTTGTTTTGAAAAACTTTTGTTCTCTTAAAATTTTATTTTGTTCCTTTTATTTGTTTTTGGTAAAACCTAAGTATAGAAAAGTAGTAGTTTTAATTTTTAGGCAACTTTCATTTTGTGTTCAAAAGTGTGTGTGAGTGTATGAGAATAATCTTTATGCTTTCTTTAATTTATGAAGAGTGTGTGAGTGTAGGTGTTAAATTTTCATGCTTTATTTTCATGCTTTTTTTTTATTTCTTTCTTCAATTATGTAGAGTGCGTGTGTGTAGGAGATAAATTTTCATGCTTTATTTTATCGCTTTCTTCAATTACGTAGAGTGCGTGTGTGTAGGAGATAGTTTTATTGCTTTCTTTCAATTATGTAGAGTGTGTGTGTTAGCGTTTATTTCCGCCTACTCGCTAGAAGTTAAATGGCCGGATTTTCTTTACCGCCTACTCATTTGAGTTAAATGGCAGGTCTTTTATTTTTCTGTTTTTTTTAGTAGGACATGTACTTGTATTTACTTTCGCCTACTCGTTAAAAGTTAAATGGCGTGCCCTTTATTTCCCGCCTACTCGTTTGAGTAGGACTTGTAATTTTCCTTCTTTTTTGTAACTTAGATTCTTCTTTATTTATAATTTGGAGTGTATGTGAGTTCTTGTTTTAGCTAACTTTTCAGCTTTCTAAATTTTTGTTATTTTTTATGTCCTTTTCTTATAATCATTTAGCGTTTAATTTCGAACTCGCGCCTCATCAAATTATAAAGCCGTCCCCATACCGATGTGTGGCTAATCGCTATTAGCCTCGGCATCAAAGAGCATTGGGACATTTGAAATAATTCGTAATAATTAAAGATCTTTATTATCACTTTAATTTAAGCACTTAAGGTTTACCCCGGGTTAACGATGCGTAGGACCACATATCGATGTGTGGGCCCTATTTTCGTTATCCATACGCTAGCTAGCTGAGAGGTCGTGCGTATGGACAGATCACCCCTGGGTAAAAAGAGTTGCGTGCATACCCTCGAGAGAGGACAAGCGTAATTCTTCCGAATTGGGTTCCCCACCCAATAGCGGGGTTTTTAGCGTAAAGCGGGCGTTAAGAGGAATCCTTCGTCGGACTAACGTCGGTCGAATAGTCTTAGCGTTCAGGTGAGCAATATACCTATAGCTAGGTGAGCTCACATTTGTGGAACCTCCACGGCCAAGTTGCCTTTTATTAATTTGAAAACTAAGTCCTATAATTATTAAAAATTAGTTTTGTCTTAATCTGATTCGATGCCGAGCGTTAACCCTCCATCGAATATTTTCTAAATCTTTTTTTCGCTCCTTTACTTTTTCCGTCTTTACTTAATTAAAATCTCCACCTTACTTTCAGTAAAATAATAGTCCTCCCGGAGGAGTAAGAATAGTCAACATGACCCCGAGAATAATACGACCTCGGTATTCCCCCGAATATCGAGTTCTACTTGCAATATGTGCACTTGCCTCCTATAGCACACCCGCGGCGATCGACTCACCGAACCAACCACAGTAAGAGTCTGTTCGCGGGCGATCAGAGCGCCACATCCTTCTTCAAACCCGGCCACCAAAACAGTTTCTTTACATCGCGGTACATCTTCGTGCTACCTGGGTGAATCGAGTACTTGGTGTGATGTGCCTCGTACAACAATTCCACCCGCAAATTGCCCACACTTGGGACGCACAGACGACCATCTTTCCAAAGCAATCTGTCCTCCACAACGAATTGGGAATTTGACCCATCCAGAGCCTCTACCATGAACTGCTTCATATGATATCCATATCTAAAGCCTGTCGAATCCGATCAGCCAGGTCATATTGAACTTTAGTCCAATTCAAGAGTGCTTCAGCACTTGACTGCTTATCTACACAAACAATCTCCAATGCCTCCAACTCCCGAACCAACCGCTCGTCGTGGATCGACAACCAATTAGCTTGAGCTGGGGCCCGACGACTCAACGCATCTGCAATCGCATTACCTTTACCAGACACATAGTGGATCTTGAATGTATAGTCCCCCAGGAACTCCATCCATCTACGCTGCCACATATTCAGATCTTTCTGATCAATCAAATACTTCAGGCTCTTATGATCGGTGTAGATATCAATCTTCACACCGTACAAATAGTGTCTCCACAGCTTCAAGGCAAAAATCACGGCCGCTAACTCCAAGTCATGGACCGGATAATTCCTCTCGTGCACTTTCAGCTGTCTCGAGCCATAAGCTATCAAACTTCTGTGTTGCAGTAGCACGCAACCCAAACCGCTGACTGAAGCATCGCTATAAATCTCATAACCTTTGGTCCCACTTGGCGAACTCAGCACAGGCGCCGTGGTCAACCGACATTTCAACTCCTCAAAAGCTCGCGCGCACTCTGGCGTCCAAACGAACTTCTACTCCTTCCTCATCAAAGTAATGAGAGGTAATGCTATCTGCGAGAAGTTCTCTACGAAGCGCCTATAATAGCCGGCAAGCCCCAGAAAGCTTCGGACTTCCGCTACCATAGCAAGCTCATGTCACTCCTGTATCGCAATAATCTTCGCCGGATCTACTGCAATACCTTCCCCACTCACTATATGACCGAGGAACGCCACTGAGGACTACCAAAACTCGCACTTCGAGAACTTGGCATACAATTGATTCCTCCTTAGCGTCTCCAAAACCAAATGAAGATGCCTGAAGTGATCTTCCCCACTCTGCGAGTACACCAAAATATTGTCGATGAAGACGATCACAAAATGGTCCAAATACTCCCTGAAGGTCCTGTTCATCAAATCCATGAACACTGACGGCTCATTAATCAGCCCAAACGGCATGATTGTAAACTCGTAATGCCCGTATCTCGTACTGAACGCTGTCTTCGGGATATCACTCTCCCTTATTCGCAACTGATAGTACCCGGACTTGAGATGCAACTTTGAGTACACCGTCGAACCGACCAACTGATCAAAAAGATCATCGATCCAGGGGATCCAGTACTTGTTATTTTCTGTCAACTTTTTGAGCTCTCGATAATCAATACATAGCCTCAAGCTTCCGTCCTTCTTCTTAACAAAGAGGACCGGCGCGCTCCAAGGCGAATAACTTGGGCGCACATACCCTTGCTCCAACAACTCTTGCAGTTGAACCTTCAGCTCCGCCATTTCCTTAGGCGCTATCCGATATGGAGAGCGTGACACAAGCTTTGCACCTGGTATGAGCTCTATCGTAAAATTTATCTCCCGTTGAGGCGGGGCTCCAGGAAGATCTGCGGGGAACACATCACGGTACTCAGCTACCACTGATATACTATCCAACGCGGGCTTAGGATTTGCAACCTCCACTAGTGTAAAGAACAGTTCTGTACCGGTATGAACCGCCTTCACCACCTGAAGAGCAGACATCAACGTCTTGCTCGACCCCTTCATGCCCGTAAAAGTCATCTCATGACTTGCTCCCAACTTGACTTCCTTGCGACCGCAATCAATATAGGCTTGCTACTCCGAGAGCCAGTCCATGCCAAATATAATGTCGAACTCCACCAACAGTAGTAACGATGCTTGCAGATCAAACTCTTGATTCCCAATTCGAAACTTCATGCCACAGATTCTATCCACGCGCATCGAACACCCATTTGGCAACAACACATCCAACTTATCCTTCTCCATCGAAGAAGGTACTCCGATGCGTGATATAAATCCTTCGAACAAGAATGAGTGTGAAGCTCCTGTATCGAAGAGTGCTCTTGCTGGATTTTCACAAATCAAAATAAATCCTAAACAAGCAGTGGTAAGGTAACATGTGCATAATAAGTATTTATAGAAATTAACTTGCTATAAATTAAACCTTACCTGTCACCACATCCGCCTATTTGATGGCCTCCTGTTGGCCAAGATTATGCACCCTTGGTTGGGCCGGAGCATAATGGGATGCGGTTGACTCCACCGCCTTGCCCTTCTCTTCATATGTTGCTCCCGGCCTTCTCTCGGACTTGGGACATCCGCTCAAGCAATCGCGGGCAAAGTGCCCCGACTTTCCATAAGTAAAACATGCACTCAGGGTTCGACCCGTAGTTGCCCCTGAATCACCAGAAGAGGGGGCTGGACCCGAAGTCCTAGGCATCTTGTGGATTCTTCGATAGCCGGACTTTGAAGTAGTCGGCACCTTGAATTCAGACTTCTTGTCACCCAAACTTTTCTTTGCCTGAACATTCTTCATGTCCTTCTCCAAGGACCGGGCCGTGTTGACCAAGGTCAAGAAACCCTGCGTCATCGACCCCGAGAGTAGTAACCTCAAATCATCTCTTAACCCTTCGTAGAATCGATTCGTCTTGCGCTCCTCATCCGCAATGGTGGAGCTAGCATATCGACTCAATTGAGTAAACTCGTGGAGATATTCATCCACGCTACTGTCTCCTTGAACCAACTTCAGGAACTCGTCCTCCAACGCTATCCTCTGCGCCGAAGGGAGGTATCTAGCCAAGAATAATCTCGAGAACTCCTTCATCGAGACGTCTGTAAGCTACCTACCTCTCAATAGATGCGGCTCCAATCCTTCCCACCACACTCTCGCTTCACCGTCCAGAAGGAACGTAGTTATAGTGATCATTTGCCATTCTTCCGTCTTCGTTGTTGTCAAGACTCTCTTCACCCTGGAGAGCCATTCTTCAGCTTGAGATGGGGTTCCCAACACCGAGAATACCGGAGGATTAAAGCTCATGGCATGTTTGAGCTGTCTCTCGGTTTCCCTCCTTGGCACCAACGGCTCCACTACTACCTGCTCCACTCTTCTCGGCTCTACATCTGGAAGAGGTACCTGCTCCATCGCAGGAGCGGGATTCTATATTTGCCTTGCAGGCTGCGCATTCATCATGGCAAACACTACTTCGGCCACCAATCATATGGTCTCAGCTGATGGAGGTGTTGCAGGAGCAACATCTGGTGCACTGCTAGCCTCAGAAACTCGACATTCCGACGGCCCAGCACCGCTTCTGGTCACCTATAGTGGTACAAAACATCGTTAAGTGACCAAACAAAATTGCAAACAGCAATTATAGTAACACCCAGGTTCCCCAAACACGTGTGTTATCATTCCTAAGTGGACATTCATGGGTTCTTTTGTTGTTATAAGGATGACGCACACACATGTGCGCTCACCACCCCTTAAAAAGAATTTGTCCATGAATTCATTTTAAACCTGACCGAAACCAGTAGTTTGATACCAAATTGTAACACCCCCTATCCGTCATATAACATATAGTAGTACGTCCGGTCGGGGCCCGACGCCATATACCACAGACAGACCGGATGGTTACTCAATGGAAACCATCCAACCAATCCAACGTCCTACACAGAGCATTCTATCGGAAGCAGTTTTAAAAGTTGCAAAAATAAAGAACCTAGCACAAAGAGCATGAATGTCCACTAATACACCAAATAGGAATGTAGTACATACAAATGTACTGGCCTTAAGTCCTTACAAATGGTTTACTTCAATTTACATATTTTCCATACCACGACACGCAGGCCGGTCATACATGAACAAAAGTAAGTAAACACTCCAATTAGTCCTTCGAGGGCCGGCTTTGCAATTTGGGCTTTAGCCCCCTATTGACCGCCTGGTCCAGCAGCACCTACAAGCAACAAACCACCGCACGGTGGCAAACAAAAGCAACGGTCAGCAATGCTGAATAAATTATAACGATCACGCCCACAAATCGGGGTGGCGATGCTCCTTCCCTGCACTTATTAGCATAACGAAGAAGTATATAAATATACATTGCATTACAGGCGTTGGCACACACGGCCATACACCCCGTGCTCTCAGGACACATTCTCAATGAACCGGCCAATGTCATGTCAATTAAAGCCATAGACATTCCGGACTCACCACCGCCACTTTGACGGCCAAACATATGAGCATTTTGTCTTCTTGGCATGGGTCACATCAATTTAAGCCATAGACCGTCGAAGACCCTCATCTATTTCAACGGCTCTAACCGAACGACATAGAACGGGTACAGCTCCATCTAACCCGTGCTCACATCGCAACGATAATGTAAGCCATATGCGCGGGTCAAACTTCTCCCGAGTCCCATTTCCATCACACTTCACATAACCCGGTTATGTTCAAGTTGGCTCCCAGGCCACCAAGTTAGCAAGATCACGCATCCGCCCAGTTTTCCGGGTACACCTTAGGGTTAATCCCCAAGGCTCCCTGTTGCAATCTACCACGTAGAAAACCAGAAAAACAAACATTCGGAAGGAGTCTTCTCCGACATTTATGCAATGCAACATCACCGATCCAGACCAACTTGTCCGGGTAGGCTTCACACATCATGCCTATGTCCGTTCTCGAAAACGGACTCTAAATAATGGGGACTATTCAAGTCTACCCGAAGGAATGCCTCAAACTCACCGCAAACTCACGAGAGCGGGCTTCCAATGCAAAAGAAGGAGAGCTTCACATGCTCAAGAAAAGAATCGTTACCCTAGCGTTCTTCCTTGGCGCCATGGAAATGTACGCGGATGAAAAGCACCACAATCTCCTTGCCTTCGTAGATCCGAAGTCGGCTCGTGATTTGGAGCTCTAAAACTCCTCCAAAGGCTGGATCTAAGGCTCTTCTTCCTCCTTTGCTCTCCCCTCTCTCTAGGATTTAGACAGAGAACATGCAAAAAATAATAAGGGTTTTGAAACCCTTCTCTCGGGTATATCCCCTTTGGGATAACCACAGCCATCAGATCCCACCAAAAAGGGATGCACGACAAGATCCAGGTCTGACCTGGACGAATGGGGTTAAACACCGCATGGTTCAACAATCCGGGGCAGGACATGTCCGCGTCAATTAAATCATGTCAGGACATTTAGTCAACTCCCGCCAAATCCACAGCATCAATACTCTGCAATCAGCCGCACGCTCGACGATCGTCGAACCAAAATCGTCGAACAAGCCAGATCGTCGAACGGAGATAGCTGGCCCAATTGTCGAACGCAACACTCTAGCCAAATCGTCGAACGCGCGGCCCGATCGTCGAGCCAACGACCCGATCATCGAACCCAAAAAAATACCTGATCGACGAACACGCGGCCCGATCGTCGAACCCAGCCCGATCGTCGAACACAGAATATCGCCAGATCGTCGAATGCAGCATTGAGACCAGATCGTCAAACGCTGATCGACGATCGTCGAACCCAGATTTCTGCCTGATCGTTTTGCTAGATTTCGAACTACCCCGACACGCCCTGAGACACGCCCGTGTCCAGGGCCGTGTTTGCTGCTCGACGAACGTCGAGCACAAAATCGTCGAACACTAGACCACAACGTCAAACCAGCTCGACATGCCCTGGGACACGCCCGTGACCCAGGCCGTGTACCCTTGCCAAATTCTAAATTTGGTACAGATTCGTCACCCGTCGCTCTTTTGAGTTTTGGGGCATTACACGCCTTGTCCTTGCAGTTGATGGCGAAGAGTCTGTATTTGAAGGCATCTGACATTTGCCATATCGAAACCACATCCTTGAACCACTGGATGTGCTCGACTGGGTCGTCCTTCCCAATGTAGTTGGACATCTCCGGCTATTTGAACCCCTCTGGAACTTGGGGATAAGAAACCAACTCGCAAAAGAGACTGCCTCCCCCTACTGGGCGAGCCAGAGGGTCTCGCACCCCCATCTCGCCGAACAGACCTCCACTCACCGACCCGGGGAAGAGCACTCACCCAGGGAGATTGCACCCACTCCCCTCCTCTGTAAACTCCTTCCCAGCTTACCAAGCCGGGCATCCTCGCCTAGAGCCAGGGCAGCGGTGATTGGGACAGCTGGTGTCGAGCACCCGGCGTGTGCGCCGCGTGCGAACTTGAGGAGGCCGAGCACCTCATTCCAGAACTCCTCGAACAACCCCACGGTTATGAGAGGGTGAGGGGTTGGCGATTCATCCCTGTCCGAACCTTTCCCTTCTCCTCCAGTCATCGAGCTTGCTGAAGATTTTCTGTGTTGACCATGCACCATGCTCACCGCACCATAATGTTGAAACCGAAAACTTGGTCTCTGTGGAGTTCACCCTTGGGGAAGGGGTGAGCACACACTTACTGCTCTCTCGCGAGCTAAATGACTAAGGAAAGAGAATAGGGGACCGACCCAAGGGCTCGGCGTGGAGGTCCCACCTCACACTCGGAAGATCTTAGAGCGCTTACCCTCCCTAGCCAAATGTCGAGCTGAGGATATCTCAGAAAGCGCAAGAATATCAGGGCACCAATAAGTATGCCTTTTGAGGTACCCCCTTGGGTTTATTTATAGATTTCTGAAAATGGCCTGCAAATAGCCAACCTCTGTTGTTCTAAGTAGCCATGTGCAGCCCAACTAGGTTTGCCAATAGAGTAACTTCATTGTTCTAATAGGCTATAGGCGGACCAACGGGGGCAGAATTATAAAAACACATCACACGAGACTGGGCTAATGTCCTTCTGAAATCTCCACTCCCTCGGGGCGGCGAGTGCTCAATGGAGCTGCACCGGCCGTCTCTTCCCAGCCCTGGGCAAGTGCGAGCATAGCCTGCCCCACTCGCCCGCAGCTCGCTGAGTCCCTGGGGCTAGTGCGAGCCGACCTGCTCCACTCGCCCCTCATGCGATCCACACTACTAGCGCAAGCTGAAGGCAATTCCAGGGATCTCACCTCCCTCTGGCTTGCCTAGGAACCAGATTGCTGGACCAACCGATCTAGCTCCTGTAGACTACTACTCACCGGATATGGGGTTGTACACAATCCCCGCTCTTTGTGAGGTTGGCCCAAGCTCGGAAAGAAACATCCAACCCCGCCATACGCGGCTAGTGCGATAGGGGCCAGAGAATATTTTGGTGGGCTCCACCAGTGGTTATAAATACATGTCTGCATACCTGGGTGGCCTCCACCATTCCCTTTACTTGAGACTTGCTGAGATGCCTCTCTCCAAAGAGCTCTAGGAGAAGCTTAGCCACGCTCGTGAGCTTAATGCCGCTCATGCTGCTGCCCTAGTCGGCATGTCTCCCAGCACTGCACTACGCGAGTCGATGAAATAAAATCCTGCCAAAAAGGCTAAGTCCATCCCAATAGATGTTGAATCCATCTACCATGACCTGGAATCCACCTTGACTCCTAGGCTAGCCTCCTCTAAATCGGCTATCGATCCCAAGGGGAAAATGTTAGTCGAAATTCCAGCTGACCCTGAGAACCATGAGACTGATGTCGAGACCACGTGCACCACACCATAATGTTAAAACCAAACACTAGGTCTCTGTGGAGTTCAGCCTTGTGGAAGGGGTGATTGCACACTTAATTCTCTCTCGTGAGCCAAACAACTAAGGAAAAATAACAGGGGGCAATCCCAAGGGCTCGGCGTGGAGGTCCCACCATACACTCGGAAGATCTCGAAGCGCTTCCCCTCCATATCCAAATACCGAGCTGAGTGTATCTCAAAAAGCACAAGAAGACTAGGGCATCAGTAAGCATGCCTTCTAAGGTACCCCCTTGGTTACATTTATAGATTTCTGAAAACGGCCTACAAATAGCAACCTCCGCTGTTCTAAGTAACTATGTACAACCCAACTGGATCTGCCAACAGCGTAACTCCGTTGTTCTAACAGGTTATAGGCAAACCAAAGGGGCAAAAAAGTAAAAACACATCACACGAGAATGGGTGAGTGGCCTTCTGAAATCTCCACTCGCTGGGGTTGCGAGTGCTCGATGGAGGTGGCACTCGCCGCCTCTTCCCAGACCTAGGTGAGTGCGGGCCCGGCCTACCCCACTCGCTCGTTGTTCTTCGAGTCCTTGGGGTGAGTGCGAACCAAATTGCTCCACTCGTCCATCACGCGATCCATACCACAAAGGCGAGCGGAAGGGGCTTCCAGGGATCTCTCCTCGCTCCGGCTCGCCTAGGACCCGGAATGCTGGACCGGTCGATCTGGCTCCTGTCGACTACAACTCTCCGTATATAGGGTTATACATTTCGTTTCTAAAATTGAACCCAAGAACATCTCAGAAGCCTTAAAGGATGAATTTTGGTTCTTGTCTATGACTAAAGAGTTAATCCAATTTATGAGAAGTAAAGTCTGGGTGAAAGATAATCCTATAGGTAGATAATCACCTAGAGGGAGCGAATAGGTGACTTTTCAAATCCTTTAGCAAATCTTTGCCTCTTAATAAATTGTGCAGCTAAAGCATTCACAACATAGCACAAGCAGAATTAATTCATCGCACACAGCACACACAGAATTTATAGTGGTTCCCCTTTCTTGGGTATATCCACTTTCTCCCTTCTTCCTCACTAGCAATGTGCTAGATAAGGTTATAGATCCTCCTCTTTAACACAATCCAAAGATCTTATAAGCTCAGTTTTTGTTAAGAAACCTACACTGAGACCACCAGGTCCTACCTTAGAGATTCTCTCAAATTCCTACCTCAGGTCACTCAAGAACCCTACCTCATCCTTTATAAAATAGGCCTACAACTCAGTGATTCACTCAAACCACCTACCTCAGGTCCCTCAAGAACCCTACCTTAGCCTCAATAAAATAAGCTTACAACTCAGAGATAAGATATCCTACCCACTCAGATCTCTAGGAGATCTTACAAAATAAAGTGGTAAAGTATAAGGAATAAATTCTCAGAAAATAGAATTTCTGTAATCTGACTTATCTGTTTGCCTAGATTCTTCAATCAGTAGTAATGTTTTTATCCTTTATAAATTGGCTGGCTGATAAGTTGCTTTTATGAATCTGATATCTTCTTGATGTTGATCGGATTAATAACCTTGAAGAAGTTATTAATCAGATCCAGCTTGATCTTCAGATCAACTTGTATAAACGATCTGGAGATTTTCTTGAAGACTTTCGTCTTCTTCCTCCTCCTTGGGATTGGAAAATGAATGAGGATTTTTTGATTGTTTTTTTTATTCTTCTATCTCTTTGTTGGTGTTAACTACCCATCTATTTATAGCCTTCATGGGTAGTTACTGAATGCTGACATGAGCGTCTGACATCATACATCAAATTCTCCCTTAGACAGTTTTTGTTGATATATCTTATTTTTGTACCTGATGTGATAATACTGACTCATCTTGGAACATCTGTGTTGACTCTACACATTTTCTAAAACATAAGTGTCGAGATGTCCAAAGTGTCTTGATACTTGTGTCGAGACATCTTAACAGTCTCGACACAATTCTACTTGAAGGAATTTTCAACTGAAACTTGAGAGTGTCGAGACAGTTGATTTGTCTCGACACAAGCGTTATTTGTGTCGACAACTTTTGCTCTGCTCAGTATCGACATCTTTTATTCTGCCTGATGTTGACATATTTTGTTCTGCCTTGTGTCGGCATATTTTTTTCTTCATTGTGTCGAGACATTTGATTTGCCTCGACACAATTTTACTTAGTAAAATTTCTTGTCTTCTTTGTGATGAGATAGTTGTATTGTCATGACTCAACTTCTTTAAGCTTTACAGTGTCGAGTAAACTGACTTTATCTTCAAAGTGTTGAGACAAATAACTTGCCTCGACACACTTGTCTTGAATCTTCTGTGTCAAGATTGCTGACTTGTCTCGACATAACTTCTTTAAAGGTGTCGACACAGTTGAAGTGTGTCGGCACTTTTGTACTTAGTCAATTTTTTGCGCTGTAAGTTGTTAAATGTAGACGGTGGTGACTTATCTCGATACAGCTTCTTTAAAGGTGTTGACACAGTTGAAGTGTGTCGACACATTTGTACTTAGTAACTTCTCTGCGCAGCAAGTTATTGAATGTAGACTGTTCTGACTTGTCTCGACACAGCTACTACAAAGGTATCGACACAGTTGAAGTGTGTCGACACTTTGAACTTTGATAAATTTTTTTCAAAAACAAGTTAGCTTACTGTGTCCACCTGTACAATCAATATGTAATTCTGCAAACATAAACTGAAATATACATCAAATACAAATATGTGTATATCATTGAGTTTAAAGGGCTTCTTCAAATCAAGTACATTGTGACAAATGTACCCAACAATCTCCCCCTATTTGGAGAAGTCATAACCCAAATTCAATGATATACAACATGATACCAAAATATGATGACAGAGTTAAAAATTCAACAGTGGTAAATAACATATGAATTGACACAATATATATAGAACATTGTATAACCAAAATTTTCATTATGAATATGTTCAGGATTACATTTGTTTGATTAATTATACTGAACCAATAGTAAAAGTACAAAAATACTTAGAAAATACATTCTAAAGATCTTCTGGTTCTTTGATGACTATGCCTTTTCCAGATTTTATCTTTGCTTTCACTTCAGGCACCTTGTCATCTTCTATCTTTTTTCTTTTGTCAAACTTGGGTTTTGAGATTTGTTCTACCTTGATCCCTTGTCTTTCAAAATAGTGGTAAGGCTTTGGGAAATATTTGCTAGGCTCAACTGAATTAGCAGGTATCTTCCCAGACTTCAGATCATGTCTGAATTTTTGGAAAACCTCTTGGTGCTTTAAATGTTTAGCTCATTCTTGCTCTTGGTATCATTTTCCCCTATCTGTAACATTGGCATTAACTGCTTTCCATGCAGTGAGGATTATTGATCTGGAGGTTGGGCTCCACTGTTCAAAGTCAGGTCGAGCTTCAACTTGTTCCCTATACCTTTTCTTTGACAGTTGAGCTTCTTTTTCTTTAAGTACAGCAGATGCAGACATCTCCACCGCTTCACATATAACATTCTAAACTGGTGGTGGAGGACTTTACATGGTTTGGACAGTTGCTTGGATAGCCTCAAACGAAACTTATGTT
This sequence comes from Platanthera guangdongensis, assembly GCA_039583875.1. NCBI lineage: Eukaryota > Viridiplantae > Streptophyta > Magnoliopsida > Asparagales > Orchidaceae > Platanthera > Platanthera guangdongensis. The sequence continues at coordinate 36,197,901 of CM077165.1, read as the reverse complement.
GTAGGATTGTGCCTAGTTTGCTCAGCATGAGTAGATTCAAATTGAGTTGGTTGACAACCAGACTTAGTAGTTTGATCACCATCATACTATAGGGGAGGATGGCCTAAAGTGTCCCTGATATTGTTTAATATCTAGGTAGCATGTTCAGAATTGGCCCTTATCATTACGCTCTCCCCCTTTATGATTTCTCTTCCAACATGATCTCTCAGATCATTCTTGTTAAACCTCACTTGTCCAACTAAGTAATTGATTCCTTAGGTTACAGTGTTCTTTACTTTCAGCAAATTGTTATCCAAATCTTGATCAGAAGCTTTAATATCTTTAAGCAATGATGCTTAATGGGTTGTGAGCTGAGTTTCCATATCTTTTATAGCAGCAACTATTATGTTTTCGAAATCTATAGTTTGCTGAGCCAGTTTGACTAATGTTTTTGTATGTATAACAGTCACGTTATCATCCAAAATTCTTTGATTTTCAAGTACATAGCCTTGTTTGACAATCATTTCATCCCCAGTCTTCTTTGCTTCTTGCTGTTGTTTAGCAATATAAACTACTGCATTAGCTCCCTTCTGAAAAAAATTAGTCATTTTTATTTTTAGGAGATTTACTTCAAATCTTATAGACTTTATATCTTGATCCCGTTGAAATTGCATCTTCTTATTCCTTTCGTCCACATACTTTTCAAGTTGTGTTCTTTGTTGGTCAAGCAAAATTTGTAGTTGTACAAGCAGTGAGCTTGTGTCCACTGGAGGAGCTTTACTTAGTTCAGACTGAATAAACTTTTTATGGCTCCTACTTCTCTTTTTCATTTTAGATATTTTCCTTTTCTTCAGCAGAGACTCTTCTGCTTCATCAGATACATAGCAACTTACTTCTTCAACTGGTGGTATCTTTTTGGCTTTGTCAGTATCTGGGTCCAACTCCCCCTCAACAATTGCATCTTCTTCATTTATATTGGTATCTTCCAAATTAGCATCTGTATGCTGAATTTCAGCATCAGGAATTTGATTTAGTGGAGTTTCAGCTAACTCCCCCTGGATTTCAGTTTCCTTAAACAAAAGATTTTCTTCCACTATCTCCTTTGAGGCAGGATATTCATGTTCTTTCCCAGAAATCTGCACATCTTGTGCCATATTCTCAGAAGTTACAGTTATCTCCCCCTGAATGTCATTTTTTTTATCCAACAGAACTTCTTCTTCAGTCTCCTTATTGACTGCATTTTCAGTATCTTTATCTATCATCTACAGATCTTGTGATGTTGCATCAGTCAGTCTTTCCTCTTTATTTAGATCATAAACAACATCCATCACTGTTTGGCCAACAATTTCACTTTCTAAAGTTTGAAGCACATTGACGTTTTCTTCTTCAATGTGTTCCTTCTCTGGTACTATCTCCCCTTGCATCTGTTACCCAGTTCTATATGAAAGTCTAGGAGAAATTTCTAGGGCTGGAACATCTTGTTCATTTGAGCTTGAACTTTCTTATCCATCAGATTTAGTGGAAGAATTTGCTTCCACAACTACTTCCTTCTTCTTTTTCTCTTGCTTCTTTACTACTCCATGTGTCTCTTTAGATAGAACTCTATTCCATCTGGATAAAATCCCCATATCTATTCTGCACATGTGATTGATTTTTGTTCCAATCTTTAGGTTCAGACAATTAAGAAAGGCATGTACCACGTAGGGGCTTATTATTTTGCCCAGATTGGGCTTCTTAAGTCATTCTGTGATTTTGTCAAAAACTACTTTGCTCCAGTCAGTCTTGACTTTGAATAAAACTCGAGCCATTAGTTGAAACATTTTGGCTGATATCCTGTCGTGTTGTAACAACCCCATCCGTTCATATGGTATATTCTAGAAGGTCCGGTCGGGGCCCCACAGGATATATCACAAAACAGGCGGTGAAGGTACAGGATGATATCAGAGTAGCGCTATCGCACTTATCACAAAGCATTCTAGCGGAAGCCTAGACTACACTTGAACTCCTCATGAATGTCCAAACATAAAACTCCACATTTTATACCATAGGAATGTCTTACAACAAGTCATAAGAGTTGGCCTTATGGCCTTACAGAGCTTTCAAGCAGTGGCCTAAACAAATTGGCGCGCAGGCCGGCCACAACAAAAGAAAACACACAAACAACATAGAGCCTTTGAGGGCTCGCAACGGTAGCAGCAACAGAAGCAGGTACATCAACCTCTATGCGTCCCGCTCGGCTCTCCAGCACCTGTACAGGACAATCCACCCAACGGTGGCAAACAAAGGCAACGGTCAGCGTTCAGCTGACCAAATTATAATGACCCTACCCCTTCTCTCGGGGCAGCGGTATTCTTCCCTGCAGGCATAGCAAATCACAAGTATGGCAAGCTATATTATCAAAAGGTGCTTTCACGCACACAAGCCATCACAACCGTTCGCCACCCGGCCCAACGGTCCGTGCACTCAGGGCACATTCTTGGTGTTCTGGAAAAGCTCTTGCCGACCACCGTATGCGGGTCACAACCCAACGGTAAATCTCTTGAGCATTCACTCCATGGCGTGCAGCCGGAGTTAGTCTTCCTACACCGGGATGGCCCGTAGCCCCCCATTGTGTCATGGCGCGCAGGCCGAAGACTCTTGCTATGCGCTCCAACAGAACGCACTTTTGGTCTCACATCGGACGGACATAGCGCAGGTCGGATCCTCCACCCCCCGTTGCTCAAATTGCCTTGCCTTCTCCGAGTACAACGTACTCATGGCTATATCAAAGGCGCGGGTCGGTCTCACCAATCCTGTTCTTGGCATTCAAGCCTGGGTATTTCTCTATACCCATTTCTCTCACAGCAACAGCGGGTCTTTCCTGGGCACACCAGTACTTCCTGTGACTCGCTCCATAGGTGGACACCGCACAAGCACAAATGTCAGGGGTCTTTCCTAGCTCTCATGCCAGTACTTCATGTTACTCGCTTCACAGGTGGACACCCTACGACATCAAGCATCACAAAAAGGGCCTTTCCTGGTCCCACCAGTACTTCCTGTGCCTCAATCACAGGTTGGACCCAAAACCATCACATGGCTATTTTCCTGGGCTACCACCCCAGTACTTCCGCTACTCCTTTTCGCAGGCATAACCCGTAGACTCCGTACACTACACGTTTATCATGGAGTTTTCTCCGGTTTGTATGCAACATCACCAATCTAGACCAACCTGTCCAGATGGGCTTCACACAGCATGCATATTCCGTACTCCATTTCCGGATCTATATGCTAACAAAGGGGATGTCAAGCATCCACACAAGGATTTCCAAAATCAGCCACCTCTTGGTGGGGGAAATCACAAAGCTATGCCAAAAAGAAGCCTTCACATGGCTAGGAAGAAGAGTCGTTACCCTTGACGATCGCTTCGGCGCCATGGATTCAAAGCTAGCTTGCAAGACTCGCAAGATCGTTTCCTCCGCAACGCTGGCTTCGGATTGCTCATCGGTAACCAGCAGCACCACCACCACCAGCCCCCTTTCCTTCTTCCTCCTCCTTTCTCTCTCCCTTTCTCTCTTCACTTGAAGAAAGCTCAAGGCCAAAGAAATGAGAAATCTTTCTCTGATTTCGGCCCTTAAGGAAAAAGAGGAAGAAGCTGCAGCCCTTGGATCCAGACTGAAGGAATGGACGACCACGATTTTGCCAAAAACACAGATTTTGACCCGACACGGCCTCTGACACGGCCGTGTGCCAGGCCGTGTGCCTCAAGCGGTGGTCAACCGACTTATCCAAACCAGTGACACGCCCATGGGACACGCCCGTGTCATGGGCCGTGTCACCAACACGCCTTCAGACACGCCCGTGTCTGTGGCCGTGTTCCTGGGTGAAAAAAATCTCAAGTCATCCCGAGACTTCACACGGCCTGTGACATGCCCGTGTCTCAGGCCGTGTGCCCAGACACGGCACAAAGACACGCCCTGTCGAAACCTTCGGCGGGCTGAGTTCGTCGCCTGATTTGACATGCCCTGTGACACGCCCGTGTCACAGGCCGTGTTCAACACTCAACACTCACTTCTCGACACTCGACGATCGTCGAGACAAAATCGTCGAGCATGTGACACGGCCTTGGACACGCCCGTGTCCTGGGCCGTGTGCCTCCTCTCGACACATCGCCGAGAGCAAAAATCGTCGAGACAAAGCCCAATCGTCGACACAACCTCGACACGCCCTGCGACACGCCCGTGTCGCAGGCCGTGTCACCTGACACGCCCTGGGACACGCCCGTGTCCCAGGCCGTGTCACCTAAAAATTCCTGTTTCAGAAATTTGGGCTGTTACAATCCTCCCCTCCTACAGGAAATTTCGTCCTCGAAATTCAGACATAGGAAGGCAACAGAAAACAGCAAGAAAAATGTGACAACATATATAAAAGTTTAAGTTACAACATTCTTGCTACAGGTTACAAAAACAGCTCTGGGAACTCTTCTCGCATGGTCTGCTCGCGCTCCCATGTCAGTTCTTCACGGCCGCAGTTGTCCCACCGGACTTTTACCATACCGACCATCTTGTTCCGTAACTGTTTCTCGGCTCGATCTTCGATCTGAATGGGTCTAACTTTCGTTGTTAGCCCATACTCCACCGGCACACGATCATCCGCGATCACTTGAGCTGGATCCTTTACGGCCTTCCGAAGCACCGAGATGTGAAAAACATCATGCAACCCACCCAAGTCCGCCGACAGAGCTAGCCGATAAGCCGCTTCACCAACTCGCTCAACCACTTCAAAAGGACCCAAATATCTTGGACTCAACTTTTTCAACCGTCGAATCCTGGAGACACCTTTGAATGGCTTGATCTTCAAGTAGACCCAATCGCCAACCGCAAAGTTCACATTCCGGTGCTTGGCATTGTAGTACTTCGCTTGTCGATCTTGAGCCATAAGCAATCTCTCTCTAATCATCCGGATAGTTGAGTTTGCTTCATCAACCTCATTTGGTTGAACAACCCGAGCCTCGCCCGCTTCTATCCAAGCCAAGGGAGTACGACACTTCCTTCCATATAAAGCTTCATATGGTGCCATCCCAATGCTCGTCTGGTAGCTGTTATTATATGCAAACTCAACCATATAGAGATGATCTTCCCATTTCTTTCCAAAGTCAAGGGCGCACATTCGGAGCATGTCCTCCATGATTCTGTTGGTACGTTCAGTTTGGCCATCCGTTTGGGGATGAAAGGCCGTACTGAAAGTCAACTTTGTGCCCAACAGTCGGTGAACTAGCCTCCAATCATTTGACGTGAATCGCCCATCTCGATCACTTACGATGCTCCGAGGAACACCGTGAAGCCGCACAATCTGGTCAGCATATAACTTTGCCAAACTTTCAACTGAATCATCCCGCCTGTTCGGGAGAAAATGTGCTACTTTTGTTAGCCGATCAACAATCACCCAAATGGAATCATTTCCTCGCTGCGATCTTGGCAACCCATGCACAAAATCCATGGAAATATCATCAAATTTCCACTCTGGGATCGGAACTGACTTCAAATAACCGCCCGGCTTTTGGCATTCCGCCTTCACCATCGCACATGTTTGACATTTGGCCACATAAAGGGCAACATCTTTCTTGAGCCCTGGCCACCAGAAAAGCTTCTTCATATCGTTGAACATCTTTGTGCTCCCGGGGTGAATGGAATATTTTGTATAATGCGCTTCATATAGCAGTTCTTCCCTCAATTTCCCCACATTCGGGACGCACAAACGGCCCTCTTTTCGCAAAAGACCGTCATTCCAGGTGAATTTGCCTTCTGGCCCTTCATTCACATAGCGCAAGAGATCTTCATCCAACTCCGTTGCCCGTCGAACTCGGTCTGCAAGGTCACATTGCACCTCAGTCCAGTTCAAACATACAATGGCAGTGGAATTCTTGTCAACACAATAGATCTCCAATGCCTCCAGTTCCAGGATAAGACGTTCATCATGTCTTTGTAACCAATTCGCTCTAGCCGGAACCCGCCGGCTCAGGGCATCCGCGACAACATTCCCCTTCCCGGGTGTATAGTGAATCTCGAAAGTGTAGTCCCCAAGGAACTCCAACCACCTTCGTTGTCGCATGTTCAAGTCTTTTTGCTCCAAAAGATACTTTAGGCTCTTATGATCGGTATAGATCTCCACCTTTACTCCATAAAGGTAGTGTCGCCACAACTTGAGTGCAAAAATCACCGCCGCTAGTTCCAAATCATGGACGGGATAATTTCGCTCGTGCACCTTCAGCTGGCGTGAGCCATAAGCAATCACTTTTCCGCTCTGCAGAAGAACGCAGCCTAAGCCGCTTCCTGAGGCATCACTATAAATCACAAATCTGTCGGTTCCACGTAGCGAAGACAACACCGGCGCCGTGGTCAACCGAATCTTAAGCTCTTCAAAAGCTCGTGCGCACTCTGGCGTCCAAACGAACTTCTGATCTTTTCACGTCAGTGTGGTTAGCGGCAAAGCGATCCGCGAGAAGTTTTCCACAAATCTTCTATAGTAGCCCGCAAGTCCAAGAAAACTCCTGACCTCGGCCACGGAAGACAGCATTGGCCACTCCTGTATGGCCCTTATCTTCGTTGGATCCACTGTAATGCCCGCTCCACTCACCACATAGCCCAAAAATGCCACTGACGATAGCCAAAACTCGCACTTCGAGAACTTGGCATAGAGCTGATTGTGCCTCAACGTGTTCAACACCAATCGCAAGTGAATCTCATGTTCAGCTTTGGACTTCGAGTACACCAGGATGTCATCAATGAACACTATCACAAACAGATCCAGGTACTCACGAAAAATACGGTGCATCAAATCCATAAACACCGAGGGCGCATTGCACAGTCCAAATGGCATGACTGTGAACTCATAGTGCCCATAACGTGTTCCAAATGCGGTTTTGGGAATGTCACCTTCCCAAATTCTTAACTGGTAATAACCAGACTTCAGGTCCAACTTCGAATAGACGGTCGATCCCACCAGCTGATCGAACAACTCATCAATCCGGGGTATCGGATACTTATTCTTTTCGGTCAGCTTATTCAGTTCACGGTAATCGATACACAACCGCAACCCACCGTCTTTCTTCTTTACAAAAAGCACAGGCGCGCTCCAAGGTGACATACTTGGGCGTATATAACCTTGCTCCAATATTTCTTGGAGTTGAACCTTCAATTCAGCCATCTCTTTTGGTGCAACGCGAAATGATGAGCGGGCTACAGGTTTCGCACCTGGCACCAACTCGATCGTGAAGTCAATCTCCCGCTGGGGTGGTAGCCCAGGGAGATCCGTGGGAAACACATCTGTAAATTCTGCCACAATCGGAACCTCGCACAAAGTGGCATTAGGCTCTACAGCCTGAATTAGTGCAAAGTAACACTCCGCACCCTTCCGAACAACTTTGACTACCTGGAGTGCAGACATCAACGTCCCGCCTACTCCTTGCATACCCGCGAACTTGGTCTTCTGTTCGGTATTCTGGCCAAACGTGATTTCTTTGGACTGGCAATCAATCATAGCATGCTGCTCCGCAAGCCAATCCATCCCAAAAATCACGTTGAATTCCGATATTGGCAAAACAAATGCAGTTAAACAAAAATCCCGACTTCTTACTTGAACAGCCACATCGCAAGCTTGATCTGCAAGCATCCAACAACCATTCGGCAACACCACTCTGACGCTATCTGCATTTTCACGACTGGGTATTCCAAGCCGCGTCATAAACTCACTAGACAGAAAAGAATGCGATGCACCTGTATCAAACAGTGCTCACGCCAGCGTGTCCCGAATCATCATAAAGCCTATGACAAACATGTCACACATACAAACCGCAAACATAGGGGTACTAAGCAAAACATACAAACAATAGCATATGCAAAACGAAACTCATACCTGTGACCACGTCACTCTGCTTGATGGCCTCTTGCAGGCCAAGATTGTAGACCCGGGGTTGCGCCTGCGAGGCAGAGGAATCCACCACCGCCTTTCCTTTTTCCGCATAAGATGCTCCTACCTTCTTTTCACTTTTTGGCGGCATCCGACAATCTCGCGCAATATGCCCCATGCGGCCACAATTAAAGCAGACCCGAGTATCTGGCTTGGAGGTCGCCCCTGATGTTGCTCCTGTTGCAACTGATGAAGGAGCTTGTCCACTAGGCTTGGACTTCTTACCCCATCTCTTCTTATAAAATGATTTTCCCGATCGGGGCGCCTTCCACTCCGGTTGCGACACAGCTAAAGCTCTCTTCCCTTGCACCCTTTTCATGTCCTTTTCCAACGTGGTTGCGGTGTCAACCAACGCTTGGAAACCTTGGTTCACAGAACTAGACACAAGGAATCTCAGCTCGTCCCTCAGTCCTTCATAGAACCGATTCGTCTTCCTCTGCTCATCAGCAAAAATCGAACCCGCATACTGCCCCAAGCGAGTAAATTCATGCAAATAGGCGTCAACACTGCCATCGCCTTGGGTTAACCTTTGGAACTCATTTTCCATGGCTATCCGCTGAGCCGCAGGAAGGTGCTTCGCGAGAAAGAGCCGGGAGAATTCTTCCATTGAGACTTGGGTTAACGGACGACCCGCCAAGTGATGCAACTCCATCTCATCCCACCATAACCGAGCTTCTCCTTCAAGCAAAAATGTAACTAAGGTGACTTTCTGATGCTCCACCGTTCCTATCGCCGTCATCACTCGCTTGATGCGCGATAACCAATCCTCAGCCTGCGTCGGCGTTCCCGCTCCCGAGAACGTAGGCGGATGGAAGCTCATAAAACGCATAAGTTGCTTCTCAGCCGCTCGAGGAGCCACATCTACTACAGGTGCAGGCCTCGCAGCCACCTGTTCTGGCCTCACAGCCGCTTGCTCCTGCCTAAGGGGCTGGCCTTGGATCATGGTAAATAAGGCCTCCGCAACTAAACGTACATGTTCCGCAGACGGTGGAGGAGTAGGCACCACGGCTGGTGTCGTACTTTCATCAGAACGCTGGGGATCAGACGGCCCAGCTCCACTTCGAGTCACCTAAGGTGGACAAGACACACACATTAGCGGTCGTACCCAAGCAATCAACACAAAATAAGAACACGCAGGTTCCTCAAACACACAAATATGCATTCCTATCATGGACATTCAGGAGTTCATCGTAGACTTTGGTTTGCACAAACACGTGCTCGCCACCCCACAAAAGAAGTCGGCCACGACTTCGAGAGGGAAAGACCAAGACAACCGATACCAAAAATGTAACAACCCCATCTGTTCATATGGTATATTCTAGAAGGTCCGGCCGGGGCCCCACAGGATATATCACAAAACAGGCGGTGAAGGTACAGGATGATATCAGAGTAGCACTATCGCACCTATAACAAAGCATTCTAGCGGAAGCCTAGACTACACTTGAACTCCTCATGAATGTCCAAACATAAAACTCCACATTTTATACCATAGGAATGTCTTACAACAAGTCATAAAAGTTGGCCTTATGGCCTTACAGAGCTTTCAAGCAGTGGCCTAAACAAATTGGCGCGCAGGCCGGCCACAACAAAAGAAAACACACAAACAACATAGAGCCTTCGAGGGCTCGCAACGGTAGCAGCAACAGCAGCAGGTACATCAACCTCTATGCGTCCTGCTCGGCTCTCCAGCACCTGTATAGGGACAATCCACCCAACGGTGGCAAACAAAGGCAACGGTCAGCGTTCAGCTGACCAAATTATAACGACCCTACCCCTTCTCTCGGGGCAGCGGTATTCTTCCCTGCAGGCATAGCAAATCACAAGTATGGCAAGCTATATTATCAAAAGGTGCTTTCACGCACACAAGCCATCACAACCGTTTGCCACCCGGCCCAACGGTCCGTGCACTCAGGGCACATTCTTGGTGTTCTGGCAAAGCTCTTGCCCACCACCGTATGCGGGTCACAACCCAACGGTAAATCTCTTGAGCATTCACTCCATGGCGTGCAGCCGGAGTTAGTCTTCCTACACCGGGATGGCCCGTAGCCCCCCATTGTGTCATGGCGTGCAGGCCGAAGACTCTTGCTATGCGCTCTAACAGATCGCACTTTTGGTCTCACATCGGACGGACATAGGGCAGGTCAGATCCTCCACCCCCCGTTGCTCAAATCGCCTTGCCTTCTCCGAGTACAACGTACTCATGGCTATATCAAAGGCACGGGTCGGTCTCACCAATCCTGTTCTTGGCATTCAAGCCTGGGTATTTCTCTATACCCATTTCACTCACAGAAACAGCGGGTCTTTCCTGGGCACACCAGTACTTCCTGTGACTCGCTCCACAGGTGGACACCGCACAAGCACAAATGTCAGGGGTCTTTCCTAGCTCTCATGCCAGTACTTCCTGTTACTCGCTTCACAGGTGGACACCCTACGACATCAAGCATCACAAAAAGGGCCTTTCCTGGTCCCACTAGTACTTCCTGTACCTCAATCACAGGTTGGACCCAAAACCATCACATGGCTATTTTCCTGGGCTACCACCCCAGTACTTCCTGCTACTCCTTTTCGCAGGCATAACCCGTACACTCCGTACACTACACGTTTATCACGGAGTTTTCTCCGGTTCGTATGCAACATCACCAATCTAGACCAACCTGTCCAGATGGGCTTCACACAGCATGCCTATTCCGTACTCCATTTCCGGATCTATATGCTAACAAAGGGGATGTCAAGCATCCACACAAGGATTTCCAAAATCAGCCACCTCTTGGTGGGGGAAATCACAAAGCTATGCCAAAAAGAAGCCTTCATATGGCTAGGAAGAAGAGTCGTTACCCTTGACGATCGCTTCGGTGCCATGGATTCAAAGCTAGCTTGCAAGACTCGCAAGATCGTTTCCTCCGCAACGCTGGCTTCGGATTGCTCGTCGGTAACCAGCAGCACCACCACCAGCAGCCCCCTTTCCTTCTTCCTCCTCCTTTCTCTCTCTCTTTCTCTCTTCACTTGAAGAAAGTTCAAGGCCAAAGAAATGAGAATTCTTTCTCTGATTTCGGCCCTTAAGGAAAAAGAGGAAGAAGCTGCAGCCCTTGGATCCAGACTGAAGGAATGGACGGCCACGATTTTGCCAAAAACACAGATTTTGACCCGACACGGCCTCTGACACGGCCGTGTGCCAGGCCGTGTGCCTCAAGCGGTGGTCAACTGACTTATCCAAACCAGTGACACGCCCGTGTCATGGGCCGTGTCACCAACACTCCTTCAGACACGCCCGTGTCTGTGGCCATGTACCTGGGTGAAAAAAATCCCAAATCATCTCGAGACTTCACACGGCCTGTGACACGCCCGTGTCTCAGGCCGTGTGCCCAGACACGGCACAAAGACACGCCCTGTCGAAACCTTCGGCGGGCTGAGTTCGTCGCCTGATTTGACACGCCCTGTGACACGCCCGTGTCACAGGCCGTGTTCAACACTCAACACTCACTTCTCGACACTCGACGATCGTCGAGACAAAATCGTCGAGCATGCGACACGGCCTTGGACACGCCCGTGTCCTGGGCCGTGTGCCTCCTCTCGACACATCGCCGAGAGCAAAAATCATCGAGACAAAGCCCAATCGTCGACACAACCTCGACACGCCCTGTGACACGCCCGTGTCGCAGGCCGTGTCACCTGACACGCCCTGGGACACGCCCGTGTCCCAGGCCGTGTCACCTAAAAATTCCTGTTTCAGAAATTTGGGCTGTTACACGTGTACTCCTGTTTTGCACAGTAGCACCTTCCCTATTATTTCTGACAGGAATTTCCCTTGATTGTTCATGACTTTGCGGAACAGGGTACTTCACAACTTGGTGGTTGGATCCAATCCACACCATTCTAATCCATCTATGGTTTTGGCAGAGTCTAAGTCTTCTTCTTGCTCAATTCTAGGTATGTGGAATACCTTGGCCCGTCTTCTTGTTGTGATTTTCACTTTTATTCCATTCACCTTGGACTTAATCTTTGTTAAACTTGATTCCAGTGATGCATTGGAGAAGAATTTTGACACTTCTCTTTTCCAGATATTTGTAGGTTCAGAAAGCAAATACTCCAAGCCAGCTTCATTGATCAGGTTCACCACTTCCTTGATTTTGTCATCTGCCGACTGGAATCCATTATGAAATAGCTCATATCCTTCGAAGATGTTATCGTCATTCTTAGGAGCCATTGTAATAGAGAGAAATTGAAGAAGTTGAAGCGTCGACTAAAGGAGTTCTAGGTCTCGACACTCAGGGTTCAATCTCTTAGGAATTTTGGTAAGATTGGACGACACCTTCTTTCCTGCCCTATTTATAGTAGATGGTGCAGACGTTGAAAAGGCATGCTGCCAAATCTGTTCCAAGTATTGAGTGTCGACATAAGTTTGTCGAGATGTGTCGATATAGTACAAATCAAGCCTGTCATGATATGTCAACTCAAGTCGACACATGTTTTATGTCACTCTACATATATGCTTTAGGGTTTTGATATTCGTATGTCTCGACACATCACTTTCTAATGTGTCGACACACCCTCTGGTGTCTCGACACATTACTACATACAGTGTCAACACATTTTCTTGTGTCATGACACTGACTAGTCAAAATTTTGTTTTTCTTAAGTGTTGATTCTTGACACTTTTGTTGCTTATTTTTTAAACCTAAATGAGTATACTTAATTATAGATTAATAAGTTTTATACTTAAGTTATTACTATTTTACTCAAGATTTAACATTCCAAGTTCAAATTTAGAGAAATTATAGTTCTCTTCTTCCAAAGGCTTAGTAAAGATATCAGCAATCTGTCTATTTGTGGGAACAAATTCTAAGCTAATATCTTCATTTTCTACATGTTCTCTAATAAAATGATATCTAATTTCAATGTGCTTAGTTCAACTATGTGACAAAGAATTATTTTCATTAGAAATAACACTAGTAGAATCACAGTATAAAGGAATTTTACTTAGCTGCAAATTGTAATCTTGTAACTGGTGCTTAATCTAGAGCATTTGTGTACAAAAACCACCAGAAGTAATTTACTCAGATTTAGCTGTAGATATTGCTACACTTCTTTGCATTTTGCTACTCCATGACACCAGCCTCCTTCAAAGAAATTGACATAACCCTGATGTGCTTTTTCTGTCTTCTTTGCATCCTATAAAGTCTGCATCTGAATAGCCTATTAGATCAAAATCACTATTCCTGTGATACCATAAGCCAAGAATATGTGTGCCATTTTGATATCTCTATATTCTTGTAACTATAGTGTATTGAGATTCCTTAGGTCATGCTTGATACCTGACACAGACACAAGTGACATACATTATTTTCGGTCTACTAGCAGTAAGATATAGTAGAGAACCAACTATGCCCTTATACAAGGTGATATCAATTAGCTTCCCAGCATCATCCTTGTATAAAAACATACTTGATCCCATAGGAGTTTTCATTGAAGTGGCTGTTTCCATGCCATAGTTCTTGATTATCTCCTTGGTGAACTTAGACTGACTAATGAAAAGTCCATCTAAAGTTTGCTTAACTTGGAGACCCAAGAAAAACTTGAGTTCACCCATACTACTCATCTCTAACTTGCCTTGCATTAATTTAGCAAACTTACTGCAAAGTGACTCATCAATAGAATCAAATATTATGTCATCAACATATATCTGTACTAAGATAGTCTTGCCTTTGACATCCCTTAGGAATAGTGTTTTGTCTATTTTCCCTCTTAAGAATTTATTCTCTAGATAGAACTTAGACAAAGTCTCATACCAAGCCCTTGGGGCTTGTTTTAAACCATAGAGAGCTCTTAAAAGTAAATATAAATGAGTAGGTTTAGTAGAATCAATAGAACCTGAGGGTTGCTCTACATAAACTCTTTCTTTAAGATTTCCATATAAAAAGGATGACTTCACATCCATTTGATATACTTTGAATCCTTTATAGGCTGCTTATGCTAGGAAGAGTCTTATAGCCTCCAATCTAGCTACTGGTGTAATGGTTTAATCAAAGTCTATTCCCTATTCTTGTTTATATCGCTTTATAACCAGTCTAGATTTATTTCTAACTATAACCCCATTCTCATCCAGTTTGTTTCTATATATCCATTTGGTTCCTATGATGTTTTAGTTATCTAGTCTAGGAACCAGCATCCAGACATTGCACCTCTTGATTTGGTTCAATTCTTCCAGCATTGCACTTATACAGAATGGATCCACATTAGCTTCTTCAAATTTCTTTGGTTCTATCTGGGACAGAAAGCATGAATACATCACTGTGTTGTGATGTTTTCTTCTTGTAATCATACCCTGTGCCGCATCTCATATGATCAATTCCCTTGGATGATCCCTTAGATGTATAATAGCCACAGGTAATGTGACTTCTTCTCCTTGACCACCTGCATCTTGCTGAGTTTCTTCTCCTTGTTGTTCAAGTGCATGCTCTTCTTCTACTAAGTTGACTCCATCTTGCATATTCTAGCTTGCTGGAGCAATATCATCTATAGTCAGTTCCTTTAGCTTTAAGTCTTCATCTGTTGTGCTTGATGAACCTGGCTTATCATTGTAGAACATAGAACTTTCATTAAATATAACATGAACAGACTCTTCCACAACTTAATCCCTCAAGTTTTAGAACCTATAGGCCCTACTGTGGTCTCTATAACCAACAAATATTCCATCTTAGGACTTCTCAGAAAACTTGGATAGATAAGTTTTTTCATTATTTAGGACTTAGCATCTACATCTTAAGATTCTAAAATAGGTCAAGTTTGGTTTTATTCCCTTCATAAGTTCATGAGGAGTTTTATTGAATCTTTTGTTGATTGAAGCTCTATTAAGAACATGGCATGCTATATTTATAGCTTCAGCCCAAAAGTATTCAGGAAGTGAAGAATCATTCAGCATGGTTCTTCTAGCTTCAATGAGAGTCCTATTCTTCCTCTCAACAATCCCATTCTGTTGGGGTGTTCTTGGTGAGGAAAAGTCTTGTTGAATCCCCAATTCTTCACAAAACTTTGTCATATAATCAGATTGAAACTCAGTTCCATGATCACTCCTAATTTTGACCACGGAGCTATTTAATTCATTCTGAATTTGCTTGACAAAGTTCTTGAAGATATTAGGGGCTTCAGACTTTTCCTTAAAAAGAAAACCCAGGTCAATCTGCAGTAGTCATCAACTATTACAAAAGTGTAAATTCTCCTTCCTAAACTATGAACTGGCATAGGACCAAACAAGTTCATATGCAAGAGGTATAAAAACCTCACTGAATCCTTACATTCAATACTTTTGAATGTAGCTTTAGTTTGCTTGCCTTTTTGGCATGCTGAGCATATGCTCTCCTTTGAACTTTCAGTGTTAGGGCCATTCGTAACAAGCTCTCTACTGAAAAGTTTGTTTATGGGTCTTGTAGTTCAAATAAGCTAGCCTCTTGTTCCTTTTGACATAGTGTGATGCTTTCTCATTTGCAACTAGACATAAGGGTGAGTCTGACTTTAAACAAAGAAAATTCAAACAATACACATTCTCGCATCTAGTTCCTGCCAAGATAATCTCTTGGTTACTTTACTTCTTAATTAGGCACTCATCTTTGTCGAAAGAAATATCATAGCCAAGAACACAAAGTTGACTTATGCTTATAAGGTTATGTTGCAACCCTTCAACATATGCTACTTTAGTGAGAGTGACTAAGTCATTTGTGATCTTACCATAACCTTTGGTTATTCTTTTGTCAGCTCCACCAAAGATCACTTTTGGTCCATTCTCTGTTGTTGGGTACATTGGAAAATATGTACCTGATTTGAAGAAGCATCACCCTACTCAATGATATACATCAAAATGTATTTGATGTGTTTTGAGTTTAGTTGTGCAGGTTAAGTATTTGCAGGGAAAGATGAAAAGTTTCTAAGTCCATGTGTCGACACCCAGAAGAAAAGTGTCGACACTTAAGAAGACTTGTGTCGACACCCAGAGAAGCAGTGTCGACACTTGGAGTAATTGTGTCGACACCAGGGATGCAGAGTCGACACCAGAAGGAATGTGTTGACAAATATAGGCTGTGTCGACACTCAATGAAGAAATGACCAGAGAAGCTATGTCGACACTTAGAAGCAGTGTCGACACCCAGAGGAACTTTGTCGACATCAGAAAGTGTCGAAAATTGGAGGCAGTGTCGACACTCAGCAAATTCAACAGAGTTTAAGTACAAGTGTCGACATAATGAAGAATGTGTCGACACACAGCAGAAGACTCAACACATGAAGAAGGTGTCGACACTAGGAGGCTGTGTCGACACTCAGCAAAGTTCAACAAATTCTAAGTACAAGTGTCGACACAAAGGAGATGTGTCGACACTCAGCCAAAGTCTCAACACAAGAAGAATGTGTCGACATAAGGAGAAGTGTCAACACTCAGCAAGTATCAACACAGAAGGCATGTGTCGACACTGAACAAGTTCAACACAAGAAGATGTGTCGACACAAAGGAGTTGTGTCGACACTTACAAGAAATCAACTAAGTACTGAAGAACAAGGAGTTGTGTCGACACACAATATCAGTGTCGACACATGTTGAAGAAGCAGTGTCGAGAAGTAATTTCTACAACACAAGGAGTTGTGTCGACACCATGAAGGCTAGTGTCGACACTTAGTCTACTTGTGTCGACACATAGTCTATCAGTGTCGACACTTAAAGACTGACTGTCTCGACACTTTCAGACAGTTACAGATATTTCAAGAAGTAACTGGATGACTTGACAGCTGCCAATCTAGCCGGTCTACTGCAACTGTCAGAGATGTCAGAAAGTCGTTAGAAACCGGATCAGCCGGTCACCATGAAGAAAGTCTATATAAAGGCTTATACATTCAACAGATGTTGAGTTGTTGGAAATCACCAGAGTGATAAATTAATTCAAGTGAAGATCTAAGTAGTTGGAGATAGAGAGCTCCTTCCAAGAAGACAGTTGTTGAACCAGGCTGTGAAGAAGGTTTCAGATTGAGATCTGAATCTTAAGTTGCAGTGATTGAAGATCAGCTGCATAGAGTATCAACCCTACTGTGTTCTACATTCAAGAAGCTTTGAAGGAAGCCAAGGGAGGTTGATCTCAGCAGAGTTCTTCCAAGAACTCTTCAAGAAACCAGACAACTCTTCTCTCTCATTCTGAGTTGTAGGTTTACACATTGTATTTTTAATTTCTTGTAGGATCCTTAGGGATCTGAGTTGTAAGCCTGAAATTATAAAGACTAAGTGGTATGGCATATGTGCCTGAGTGTAGGAGATTCATATCTCTGAGTGTAGGCCTTGTGGCTGAGTGTAGGTCTTTGAGAAGACTGAGTGGTAGGGCTGTTGAGCCTGAGTTGTAGGAGTGGGATCACTCTAAGCTGTAGGAACCTGGTTGGGGTTCTGAGTGTAAGATCTGAGGATCTGAGGAATAGTGGAGGAATTTGGCCGAATCTAGTAGACAACTAGATAGGCGAAGGGGGAAAGTGGATGTACCCAAACCTTGGGGAACCACTATAAAACTGTGTGTACTATGTGTGAGTGTGATTCTGTGGTTGCTGTTTTATGTGCTGTGAAATCTGTGATTAAATCTTCCTAAAAGTTTAAAAAGATTATAGTCACCTATTCACCCCCCCCCCCCTCTAGGTGATTAGGTACAATTTCTTTCAAGTGGTATCAGAACCAGGTTACTCAAAAAGGACATAACTGTCTGAGTAGATCCTGTTGGCAGATTCAGTTTAATCAAGTGCATAATCAAGAAAATCAAGAAAATGGGTTCCACAGAGAATCACAAAGAACTTGGATCCATGAAGTTGCCAATCTGTAGAAAGAAGATTTTTGGCATCTGAAAAGAAAGGGTTAGACTATTTATGGAAGCCTCTGACCCTAGAATCTATATCACAGTTAAAGAAGGGTCATATATGCCAATGAAGGTATCTGTGTTGGATGCAAATCAGAGAACTCCAAAAGACTTTTCTGAAATGACCAAGGATGAGATTATTCTGGCCACCATGGACAAAAGGGCCTAGAATATTATAGTAAGTTCAATAGATGATGCTACATTTCAGAACTTGATACACTGTAAAACATCAAAGGAGATGTGGGATACTCTGATAGTGTATATGGAGGGTTCAGAAGAAGTTATACAGGACAGAAAGTCTTTATTAAAACAAGAGTATGAGAGCTTCAGACAAGGAAGGTCTGATAGCATAACTGAGTGCTACAAGAAATTATATAGGATAGTTAATGAGTTAATGTCCTATGGAAGAGAATTCAGCAATTATGAGCTGAATGATAAGTTCTTGAGGTCCCTAACAAAGGACTGGGACACCAAGATTTGTGTTATAAGGGAAATGGCCAAGTTAGCAGATATTCCTCCTCTAACATTATTTGGAAAGCTGTTATCCTATGAAATGCAGCTAATGGTTAGGAAAGAGGAGGATAAGACTACCAGATTTAAGCATAAAGAAAGAGCTGTGGCATTCAAGACAGAAGCCACCAAGAAATATAAAAGTAAGTCTCCATCTCCTCCTCCAAAAGTGGCTGAGACTGGGTCAGATGAATCAGAAAGCAGGAATTCTGAAAGCAGTGAGAGTGATGAGGATTTTGCAGCTTTTACAAGACATTTTCAGAAGTTCCTAAAGAAGAAATAGTGGAGGTCTAAGCCTTCCACTTCACAGAAGTCATCAAAGAATGACAGGAGAAAGCCCAAGACAAGTAGAACTACATCTTCAAAGATAGTCTGTTATTGTTGTAACAAACAAGAACATGTTGTTGCTGACTGTCCAGAGAAGAGGAAAGAGTCTACTGATAAGAAGAAGACTCAAATCAAGGGCAAAAAGGAAAGGTCCTTTGTTGCAAAGAAGGACAAAAGTCTGTCAGATATGTCTTCTTCAGAATCAGATTCAGAAGCTGAAGCTTACATTGGACTGTTTGCTGAAGAAGAGGAAAAGGAGTTCATTCAGTTAATGAATTCTATATATGAGCAAGAGGACAATCAGTGCCAGGGACTGATGGCCTTATCTGAAGGTGATAAAATCCAGGATCAGCCTAGACCTAATCAGGTACTAAATTGTTCTGCTGATTCATTTTCTAGTACTGAGTCAGATTCAGATACATCATCATCAAGTGATGAGAGTGCATTTGAATCTGAAGGAGACATTCATCAATTAATTGATGAATATAGAGTAGTGTTGCACGCTTTGAAGAAGAGCAAATCCTTGACCAAGAGTCAGGCTAAGGAGATTACTAATCTCAAAGTGGCTGCAACAGATTTTGATAAGTTTATTGATCAAAAACTAAATGAAATAGCCAGGCTGAAGAACATAACTGTTATTCAGATGGGGACTATAACATTTAAGAATGATCAAATCAGAAATCTGGAGATTAGTCTTCAAAAGGAGAGAGACATAGTTGCAAGGTTTTCTAAACCAAAGTCTGTTCTACCTTTGATATATGAATTTGTACATCAAAAGGGTAAAACTGGATTAGGGTTTACAAAACCTGCTAGGACTGTAAAGTCCAACTCTAAGGGCAAAGCCCCAGTACTCAACAAGTCTGCTGTAGATAAAACAGCCAGGGTTGTACCTAAGCAAAGGTACAACAGATTTGAGTGCTGGTGTTATGGCAAGGTTGACCACTTTGCCATAGACTGTTGGCATAATTCTAGTGGCAAAGTGAGTAGCAATCTACCTGTTAGAAAAACTTCAGGTAGTTTTGTTAAGAGGCAAACTAACCAGCACCAAGGACCCAAGAATTCTTTGGGTTCTAAGGTCAACTAATCTGTTTTGCAGGTGAGTCCAAGTGGCCATGCCCCAATATGGTACTTGGACAGTGGATGTTCCAGGCACATGACTGGAACTAGGGGATTGCTAAAGGACTACACACCAATCAAGGATGGTCCTAAAGTCACCTTTGGTGGTTCTGAAAAAGGAATCATCAAAGGTTTTGGTAACATTTCTAGCAACCTTATAACAATTACTCAAGTGGCTTATGTTAAAGGTTTGAAACACAACCTCATTAGTATAAGTCAACTGAGTGATTTAGTATATGACATCTCATTTGTTAAAGATGGTTGTCATATCAGGAGGTCAAATGATCAAGAGATCATTCTGACAGGTTATAGAAAGAGAAATGTCTATTGTCTAGACATTATGAGTGAGAACAATGTTTCTCCAATATGTCTTGTAGTTGATGAGAAAGTCTCTCATTGTGTCAAATGGCACAAGAGGCTAGCCCATCTCAACTACAAGACAATTGGTCAACTCTTTAGCAAAGAGTTAGTGAGGAATGGTCCTCAAGTTAAGTGTATTAAAGATGGGATATGCTCAGCTTGTCAAAAGGGCAAGCAGACTAGATCCACCTTTAATAGCATTGAAAACAAAGATATTGTGAGGTGCTTATACCTCTTGCATATGGATCTCTTTGGTCCTATGCCATTTCACAGCCTAGGTAGGAAGGTATACACATTTGTGGTTGTAGATGACTACTCAAGGTTTTCCTGGGTGTTCTTCCTTAGACAGAAATCTGAAACACCTATTATCTTCTATAGTTTTGTCAAACAAATTCAGAATGAGTTAGACAGTACAGTGGTCAAAATAAGAAGTGACCATGGTACTGAATTTCAGTCTTATAGTATTACAAAGCTATGTGAAGAGTTTGGGATATTTCAGGAATTTTCTTCATCAAGAACACCTCAGAAAAATGGCATTGCTGAAAGGAAAAATAGAACCTTGATTGAGGCTGGTAGAACCCTATTAAGTGACACATCTCTCCCAGAATATTTCTGGGCTGAGGCAGTAAACACTGCATGCCATGTAATTAATAGGGCTACTATCACCAAGAGCCACAATAAGACCCCCTATGAGATTGTGAAAGGCAGAAAACCAATTCTATCCTATTTCAGGATCTTTGGTTGTAAATGCTATATACTTAACAATGGAAAGTCTTACTTGACCAAGTTTGCTGCCAAATCCCAAGAGGGGATCTTTGTTGGGTAAAGCAACAATAGTAAGGCTTATAGGGTCTACAACTTGACTACTCAAGTTGTAGAAGAGTCAGTATATGTAGTATTTGATGAAACTAGACTCATTAACCATGAATTGTCTAGAAGTATTTGCAGCTCCACAGGTGTGACTAAGAAGATGGACAAGCTCACTATTGAAGAAGGATCTACTGCAAGTCAGCATGTAGATGATAGTGGCTGCTGTCCAGGTGGAGTACTAGATGCACCTGATGTAGAAGAAGATCAAAGGGTGCAGCAAGTTGAAGAATCTGAAGGAGTTCAACATGAAGCCAGGCTGCCTCCAGCTACTAGGCATCTAAGAGATCATCTAGCCAATCAAATTATTGGTGATCTAAGTCAAGGGTTACAAACAAGGAGCAGAAATCTAAGTTCAGTACTCTACTCCAGTTTTCTATCCCATGTTGAGCCAAAGAAATTTGAAGAAGTCATCCTAGACCCTCATTGGATTGAGGCAATGCAAGAGGAGCTGAATCAGTTCAAGAGATGCAAAGTCTGGGAGCTTGTTCCTAAACCAAAAGACCACAACATAATTGGAACCAAGTGGATCTTCAGGAACAAGATGGATGAACATGGAGTTATTGTGAAGAACAAAGCTAGACTGGTTGCTAAGGGATATATGCAGGAAGAAGGTATTGACTTTGATCAAACCTTTACTCCAGTAGCCAGACTGGAGGCAATAAGGATGTTCTTGGCCTATGCAACCTAACAAGGGTTTAAAGTATACCAAATGGATGTTAAGTCATCCTTTCTAAATGGTAATCTGAAGGAAGAAGTCTATGTGGAACAGCCATCAGGTTTTGTTGATTATACTAAACCTAATTAGGTCTATAGACTTAGGAAGGCTTTGTATGGGTTAAAAAAAGCCCCTAGGGCTTGGTATGAAACCCTGTCTAGTTTCCTCATTGAGAATAAATTCACAAGGGGGAAAATAGACAAGACTCTATTCCTTAGGGAATCCAGAGGCAAGATCATACTAGTCCAAATATGTGTAGATGACATAATATTTGGGTCTACTGAAAATAGTCTTTGCAGAAAGTTTACAAAACTTATGCAAGAACAATTTGAGATGAGCAGTATGGGGGAACTTAAGTTCTTCTTGGTTCTCCAAGTTAGACAGACTGAGAATGGTTTATCCATATGCCAGTCTAAGTTCACTTTAGAATTAATAAGGAAGTATGGTACGGAATCATCCAGTACCATGAAAACTCCTATGGGGTCAAGTATGTCTCTTAGCAAAGATGATGCAGGGAAACTTGTAGATGAGACTTTGTATAGAGGGATAGTTGGCTCCCTATTGTATTTGACTGCAAGTAGACCAGATATTATGTATGCTACATGTGTCTGTGCTAGGTACCAAGCTTGCTCTAAAGAGTCTCATTTGACAGCAGTCAAAAAAATTCTGAGATATCTTAAGGGCACTCCTTATCTAGGCCTTTAGTACCCTAGGAATGGAGACTTTGAACTGACAGGTTACTTAGATGCAGATTTTGCAGGCTGCAAGGAAGATAGGAAAAGTACAACTAGTACCTGTCAATTCCTAGGTGGAAGACTGATATCATGGAGTAGCAAGAAGCAAACAAGTGTGGCTATCTCCACAGCAGAATTAGAGTATGTTGCTACAGGAAGTTGCTGTGCTCAACTTCTATGGATACAACATCAGGTAGAAGACTATGGTATACAAGTAAGTAGAACACCTCTATTTTGTGATTCTACTAGTGCTATATCTATTGCAAACAATCCTGTTTCCCATAGTAGGACTAAGCACATAGAAATAAAATATCATTTTCTAAGAGAACATGTAGAAAAAGGAGATATTTCACTAGAGTATATTAATACAGATAATCAACTAGCTGACATGTATACTAAGCCCTTAGAAGAAACCAAATTCAATATGTTCAAAATTGAATTAGGTATGATAAACTTAGAATAAGTTTACAAAAATGGCTAAGTAAAAAGGTGTCGACACACAGAGTTATCTGTGTCGACACATAGAAGTGATGTCGACACTTCAAAGAAAAGGTGTCGACACATCTAGGAAGTTGGTGTCGACACTTCAGATAATTAGTGTCGACATAGGCAGTGTAGGTGTCGACACATCCAAGGTGGTGTCGACACTTAAGATTTACACAGAATTAGACAAGTAAAGTCTCGACTAAGTGTCGAGCTAAGCGGTGTCGATACATAAACAAGTGTCGACACATATATTCTGTTGACTATACTTGTGTCGACACATAGTTGTCGAGACATTATAAGTCTATGTCGACACTTATTAACAGTGTCGACATAATTTGAGTATTTTGACGCGCCCTTTCATCTTCGATTCTATAAAGGTATAAATAGGTTTTCGCCATTGTCTGTCGACACGCTCACCAAAGTTTCGAGACCAAACTTGTGTGTCGACACCTCTCTTCTCTACATTCAAATTTCTTCAAACCCTAATGGCTCCCAAGCTCGAAGAGAATGTAAATGAGGGATATGAACTCGTGCGGCACGCTTTTGATGACGCGGAACCAGATATCAAAGACATGATAACCCTAATCGCAGAGACTGGATTAGACTTTCTTGTTTCAGAACCGACCAAGATATGGAAGAAGGAAGTCTTGGAATTCCTGAATGGAGCAACAATAGATGAATCTAGACTCAGGATAAAGTCTAGAGTTCACGGGGCTAAGGTGAAAGTTTCTTCAAAGAGTCTGAGAAAGGTACTACAACTACCAAGGACAAAGGAAGAAGATGATGTTTCTGCTTCTAAAACTAGAGAAGCATTGCAATGGTGTGATTTGGATTCCAACATGAAAATTGGATCTGTTTTCAACAGGAAGGGAATGAACATGCAAGGAAAATTTCTATCTGAAATTGTTGGCAAAGTTATCCTGAGCAAGACTGGAGGCCATGACAGAATCTCAGCTAACATGTTTAGCCTCATGACAAGGATTATATTCAAACTAAATACTGATTGGGCTACAGTTGTGTTTGATAAGATTAAAGAGAGTATGAAGAAGCCCAATTTGGGTAGGATTCTAAGTCTTTACCTGGCTGGTAGTATACCATAGGTAATGAGCCAAGCTGCAGGTTCAAAAATTAACCACATGAGGAGAATGGATTTGAGGTTCTTCTCTAGGTGGGATAGAGTCTTGACCAAGGAAATTCCTACTCCTGAGAAGGAAACACCCCTGAAGAAGAAGAAGAAGACAGCCCCAATGGCTCAAGAATCCTCTAGTAGTTCTGAAGAGCAAGTTGTCTTTACTCCAGATGATGAACAAGACACTGGAAATGCTGAACAATCTCCAGCAAGACAAGAAAATGCACCAAGGCAGAGGGAGATACCTCAAGCAAGCCCAATTCACCAGGATTCCATCCAGGGGGAGCCCTTACTTGTGGATGAGCCACCTCCACTAGAAAGTGAACAAGCTACCCACATTATACTTGAGCAATCCCAGACACCTAGTCAACCCCAAGATGTTGTCATGGAAGACACATCTGTTGCTTCTCAAGTGGTATCTGATCAAGTGGTTGATGAGATTAGAGATTCTCCACCCCATCATACTCAACAAGAATTTACCTTAGAAGAACTGTTCCCTGACCTTCTCCAAACTGACTTTGAGAAAGAAAGTGCTGCTGCTGAGGGGAAGAAAGTCATTGTTGAGCGGAAGCAAGTGGAGAATATAGAAGGAACTGCAGGCAAAGAGACTGAGGTGCCAAACGCTGCTGAAGGGCTACAAAAGACTGAGAAGGAGTTACCTCCAAGTCCTAAGGATAGAGTGACTATTGATAGCATATCTGCATCAGAAGATGAAGAGGCTGCAAGAGCCAAGAAGAGGAAGTTTCGAGTCTTCAAGAGGAGGAGCCAGACATACAAAAAGGCTTTACAAACAATAACATCACAGCCTGCACCACAGCCAGCCCCATCAACAGATTACAGTTCATTGATGGTGGCTTTACAAATTAAGCTTGATGAGAAAAGGCAAGCTCTGGAAAAGTATGTAGATAAAGGGAATAAATCTCTACAATTTGATCTTGCACAAGATATTAAGTCCATCAGATTTGAGATGAATCTGAACAAGAAAGAGATGACTGACTGCTTTCATAAGGGAGGAAATGCAGTAGTCTATCTAGCTACTCATCAAGAAAATCTCAAGAAAAAAATTGAAGACCTGGCAGTAAAGCAAGGCTATGTCCTGGAAAACTAAATAAGAATGAATGATAATTTGACTGAATCACACAATATGATAGTCACTGAGATGCAAAATCTGGCTGCTGCTCAAACTACAGCAAGGACTACTGCCCAGGAAGAGTTTGATAAGAAGTTCCAAGAGCACATCAATGCTGTTAAAACTGCTATAGAAGCCTCTCAAAAAGCTATAACTGACAAACTCCAAAGGTTGAAACCTTTCTACAAAGATGGAGTAAATTACCTCACTGCACAAATCAGATTTCAGAAAGATGATCTAAGAGATCACATTGAAAGAGAAGTCATAAAGGGGGAGAGGGTGTTAGTCAAAGCAGGCTCTGATCATGCAAAGTGGATTTCCAATTCCATCAGAGCCACCCTTGGATATCCTCCATTATGTGATGATGACAATGT
Organism: Platanthera guangdongensis; assembly: GCA_039583875.1. Lineage (NCBI taxonomy): Eukaryota > Viridiplantae > Streptophyta > Magnoliopsida > Asparagales > Orchidaceae > Platanthera > Platanthera guangdongensis. Next base: position 36,172,356 of record CM077165.1, on the reverse strand, counting down.
TGCAGAGTCTGGAATTAATCCTGCTATCTTGGAGGGGAGCAAGCTGAAGTGGCTCAAGTAATCTATCCTCCACCAGACTTTGATATGGTGCATCAAGACATACAGTAAATGTATAGCCCTCCTGAGGGAATTGAGAAGGTCATCATAGAGAAAGTGGTTCAGCCAGTGCCAGAGGCTATACTGAAAGAACAAGAAGCTTTGCTGAAGGAACAAGAGACTCAATTGTCTAAGAAGAGATTCAGGGAGCAAGCTGAACTCAGGCCTGATTTTGAACAGTGGAGCCTCACCTCCAGGAATATCATTTTGACTGCATGGAAGGCTGCCAAGGATAATATCCAGGATAGAAACAAGTGGAATTCTGAACTGGAGTGGAGGAAGCATGAGTCCAGGAAAGAGGCAATTGTGCAATATAGAAGAAAGGCTAAGATGGGAAAGCTACCTCCTACTGCCCAGGAGCCTAGCAAGTACTTTCCAAAGCCTTATAATTATTTTGAAAGACAAAAGATCAAGACTGAAGAGCAGAAAAAGAAGGATCTAAAAGAAAAGAAGCCTGCTGCTGCTGAAGATGCTGAAGCCCCAGTCCAAGCAAAGATACAATCTGGAAAGGGCATAGTGATCAAGGAGCCTGAGCATCAATAGGATAGAATTTTTCTTTAGTTTACAGTTGTAATCATTTGATTTTAAACTTTCTGTAAACTTTTGAATAATGAATATGATAAAGTTATTAGAACAATGTGATATGTGCTAAATCTATTACATTATTGTTCTGAGATTTTTGTGTATACATGTTTTGATTAATACATGTTTATGTACTTACCCTATTATATAATCATGTTTTACATCATACAGTGATTTTGTTATGTATGGTGTATATCATTGACTAAGGGTTATGACTTCTCCAAATAGGGGGAGATTGTTGGGTACATTGGAAAATATGTACCTGATTTGAAGAAGCCTCACCCTACTCAATGATATACATCAAAATGTATTTGATGTGTTTTGAGTTTAGTTGTGCAGGTTAAGTATTTGTAGGAAAAGATGAAAAGTTTCTAAGTCCATGTGTCGACACCCAGAAGAAAAGTGTCGACACTTAAGAAGACTTGTGTCGACACCCAGAGAAGCAGTGTTGACACTTGGAGTAATTGTGTCGACACCAGGGATGCAGAGTCGACACCAGAAGGAAAGTGTCGACACATACAGGCTGTGTCGACACTCAATGAAGAAATGACCAGAGAAGCTGTGTCGACACTTAGAAGCAGTATCGACACCCAGAGGAACTTTGTCGACATCAGAAAGTGTCGACACTTGGAGGCAGTGTCGACACTCAACAAATTCAATAGAGTTTAAGTACAAGTGTCGACATAATGAAGAATGTGTCGACACATAGCAGAAGACTCAACACATGAAGAAGGTGTCGACACTAGGAGGCTGTGTTGACACTCAGCAAAGTTCAACAAATTCTAAGTATAAGTGTCGACACAAAGTATCTGTGTCGACACTCAGCCAAAGTCTCAACACAAGAAGAATGTGTCGACACAAGGAGAAGTGTCGACACTCAGCAAGTATCAACACAGAAGGCATGTGTCGACACCAAGAAGATGTGTCGACACTGAACAAGTTCAACACAAGAAGATTTGTCGACATAAAGGAGTTGTGTCGACACTTACAAGAAATCAACTAAGTACTGAAGAACAAGGAGTTGTGTCGACACACAATATCAGTGTCGACACATGTTGAAGAAGCAGTGTCGAGAAGTAATTTCTACAATACAAGGAGTTGTGTGGACACTATGAAGGCTAGTGTCGACACTTAGTCTATCAGTGTCGACACTTAAAGACTGACTATCTCGACACTTTCAGACAGTTACAGATATTTCAAGAAGTGACTGGATGACTTGACAGCTGCCAATCTAGCCGGTCTACTACAACTGTCAGAGATGTCTGAAAGTCGTTAGAAACCGTATCAGCCGGTCACCATGAAGAAAGTCTATATAAAGGCTTATACATTCAACAGATGTTGAGTTGTTGGAAATCACCAAAGTGATCAAGTAATTCAAGTGAAGATCTAGGTAGTTGGAGAGAGAGAGCTCCTTCCAAGAAGACAGCTGTTGAACCAGGCTGTGAAGAAGGTTTCATATTGAGATCTGAATCTTAAGTTGCAGTGATTGAAGATCAGATGCATAGAGTATCAACCCTACTGTGTTCTACATTCAAGAAGCTTTGAAGGAAGCCAAGGGAGGTTGATCTCAGCAGAGTTCTTCCAAGAACTCTTCAAGAAACCAGACAACTCTTCTCTCTCATTCTGAGTTGTAGGTTTACACATTGTATTTTTAATTTCTTGTAGGATCCTTAGGGATCTAAGTTGTAAGCCTGAAATTATAAAGGCTGAGTGGTAGGGCCTGTGTGCCTGAGTGTAGGAGATTCATATCTCTGAGTGTAGGCCTTGTGGCTGAGTGTAGGTCTTTGAGAAGACTGAGTGGTAGGGCTGTTGAGCCTGAGTTGTAGGAGTGGGATCACTATGAGCTGTAGGAACCTGGTTGGGGTTCTGAGTGTAAGATCTGAGGATCTGAGGAATAGTGGAGGAGTTTGGCCGAATCTAGTACACTACTAGATAGGCGAAGGAGGAAAGTGGATGTACCCAAACCCTGGGGAACCACTATAAAACTGTGTGTACTCTGTGTGTGTGTGATTCTGTGGTTGATGTTTTATGTGCTGTGAAATCTGTGATTAAATCTGCCTACAAGTTTAAAAAGATTATAGTCACCTATTCACCCCCCCCCAGGTAATTAGGTACAATTTCTTTCATCTGTGATGATAAATTCCCTTAAATTTTCTCTTATTCCAGTTATGTGTCAGGAACATCCACTATCCAAGTACCAGATTGGTCTGTCTCTAATGCTTGGACATTCCTGCAAAATAAGAATTTATTTTTTCTTAGGAACCCAAATTGTTTTGGGTCCTAGGTTCTTGTTAGCTGTGGTTCTATTAAAACGACAATTGAGCTTCTTAACTAGATATCTTTTCTGAATATGAGACACTGAGTAATTGAACCAACAGTCCAAGGTAAAGTGTTCTACCTTTCTACAACACCAACAATCATATTTGTTGTACCTCCTCTTTAGAGGAACAAAAGGAACTTTGTGCTGAACTTTTGTAGTACAGTATCAGCATATTTAAGTATTGTAATTACACTGGAAGCAAACAAGTTTTTTTGTCTCTCAGTTACAACTACCCTCCTTGGAGCAGGCACATTAGGAATAGCTTTCCTATTCACATATTAACTTGGTCCATCTAGTCCAGACTTCTGGATTTCTTTTCCTTTAGTCTGAATTATAGGATGTGGAATGACTGGACCCTTTTGTCCTGTCAGCTTTTTGCCTCTTTTCTTCTTGGTTTTAACATACCCAAGACCACTTCCAGGTGTTCCTGAGAAGTTATCTATAATGGGCAATATAGTCTTAGGTTTAGAAAATTATTGAAATAACTTTTTCTCATTTAGGAGATGGAGTTCCAGCTCCTGAATTGTTGCATCCTTCTGCATCAGCATTAAGATTTGATCATCAATGATCTTAGTCAGCTTTTCTAACTTAGATCTTTGAAGACCAATTTTCTGAGTATCCATCTTATGATGATTCTCAAAACCTTTTAGTGATGTTATCTCCATAGCTTGTTCTTTGACAAGCTTTTTGCTATTTACTAGGGCTTCCAATAGCTTTCCAAACTTGACTGTAGGCTGTTGTAGTTCAATTATAGAGTTAGTCTTATGTGATCAAACTTTGAGTCGCATGTGTCTAACTCATCCCTAGACTCATATACAGAAGTTTTAGTACCTGTTGAATTGTCATAGATTACCTGAGTATTCTGACAGTCAAGTGCTTCTGTTTCTGGATCATCAGATAGTGCCATTAAATTGATCCTCATTTCTTCTTCAAAATCACCATAGTGTGATGAAGTTATGGAGATTTTCCCTTTATAAATAGCTTTTTTGATTAACTCTACTTCACTGGAGAATAGTCTTACAAGTTCTTATTCTGACTCAGTTGAGTCAAAATCACTATCAGATAAGGTCTTGGATTTCTTAGCCATCAGACCCTTCTCTGATTTCTTGTTCTTATAGAACTTCTTTATTGACGTTTTGTTTTCCTTCCTTTTTACTAGACAGTCAGCTATGACATGCCCAGGCCTGTTATAATAAAAGCAAATAATGTCAGTCTTAGTTTGTTTGTTCTGATGAGAATCGTACCTGACCACATATTTATCTCTGTGATTGTCTTTGCTTTTACTGGAGCTTGATCCAAAGGGTTTCTTTTTGTTCCACTGCTTCCTTCTCCTTATCATTTTCTTGAATTTCCTGGTAAACAGTGTCAATTCATCATTTGATAGATCTTCTGATGAAGAACAGACTTTAGTGCAATCTGTATCTTCATCCCTTCTGGGTGATGATGGGATTTCTCTTCGAGCCTTTTTAGATGTACCTGCTTTGAAGGCCACGGATTTTCTTTGAGTTGAACTTCTGGCAGATTCTGCTTCAGCTTTTCTAAAGTTTAGCTAAAGCTCATGTGACATAAGCTTCTCATATAAGTCTTGAGGTAACATATTTCTTAGATTCCCCATTTCTCTTACTGCACAAATCTTGATGTCTCATTCTTTATTTAGGGATCTTAACAACTTGTCATTCAGCTCATAATTTGAGAAACTTCAGCAATAGTTTATGAAGTCATTTACTATTCTAAAGAATTTTGCATAGCATTGCTCTATAGAATCATTCTTTCCTTATCTAAAGGCCTCATACTGCTGGTTGAGGAGAGATTTTCTGTCATCTCTTACCTCTTATGTACCTTCCATGTATACTATGAGTGTATCACACATCTCCTTTATTGTATTACAGTGCATAAGATTTTGAAAGGTAGAATTGTCTATTGCGCTGACTATTATATTTTGTGTCCTCTAATCCATGGTGGAGAGTACCACCTCATTCTTTGTCATTTCAGACAGTTTCTTGGGGGTTTGAGCATTTGCATCTAGGACTGATGTCTTCATTGGTACATATGGTCCTTCTTGTACAGTAACAAAGATTTTTGGATCTAAGGCTTCCATGAACAATCTTACTCTCTGTTTCCATATAGCAAAATTGACATTAGTGCAAATATGTTGTTTCATATGACTGAGTTCTCTGTGTGATTCAGAAGCCATATATCTCATATTTTTCTAATACCCTTTGGATCTTTTTCAGACTGTTAAGTCTTTCTTGAATAACCTTAATTTGATAACACTTGAAAGATAATCCTATGGGTAGATAATCACCTATAGGGGGGTGAATAGGTGACTTTTAAAATACTTTAGCAAATCTTTATCAATTAATAAATTCAGCAGCTAAAGCATTCACAACACAACACAAGTAGAATTAATTCACAGCACACAGAATTTATAGTGGTTCCCCTTTCTTAGGTACATCCTCTTTCCCCCTTCTTCCTCACTAGCAATGTAATAGATAAGGTTATAACTCCTCCTCTTTAACGCAGATCCAAAGATCTTACATGCTCAGTTTTTGTTAAGAAACCTACACTCAGACCACCAGGTCTTACCTCAGAGATTCTCCCAAACTCTTACCTCAGGACCCTCAAGAACCCTACCTCATTCTTTATAAAATAGGCCTATAACTCAGTGATTCACTCAAACCACCTACCTCAGGTCCCTCAAGAACGCCACCTCAGCCTTTATAAAATTGGCTTAGAACTCAGAGATAAGATCTCCTACGCACTCAGATCTCTAAGAGATCTTACAAAATAAAGAGGTAAAGTATAAGGAATAAATTCTCAGAAAACAGAATTTTTGTAATGTGACATATCTGTTTATACAGATTCTTCAATCAGTAGCAATGTATTTCTCCTTAATTAAATGGCTAGTTGATAAGTTGCTTTTCTGAATCTGTTATTTTCTTGATGTTGATCGGATTGATATCCTTGAAGAAGTTATTGATCAGATCCACCTTGATCTTCAGATTGACTTATTTAAACGATCTGGAGATTTTCTTGAAGACTTTTGTCTTCTTCCTCCTCCTCGGGATTGGAAAATGAATGAGGTTTTTATGATTTCTTTTTCGAGCCTTCTCTCTCTTGTTTGTGTAGACTACCCCGCTATTTATAGCCTTCGTGGATGGGTAGTAACTGAATGATGACATCAGCATCTAACATCATACATCAAATACTCCCTTATACTGTTTCTGTTGTTATATCTTATTCATGTACCTGATGTGACAGTTCTTACTCATCTTGGAACTTCTGTGTTGACTCTGCACATTTTCTGAAACATAAGTGTCGAGATGTCCAAAGTGTCTCGACACTTGTGTCGAGACATCTTAGCAGTCTCGACACAATTCTAATTGAAAGAATTTTCCACTGAAACATGAGAGTGTCGAGACAGTTGATTTGTCTCGACACAAGAATTGTCTGTGTCGACATCTTTTGCTCTGCTCAGTGTCGACATATTTTATTTTGCGGGGTGTCGACATCTTTTGTTCTACCTTATGTCGACATCTTTTGTTCTTCATTGTGTCGAGACAGTTGATTTGTCTCGACACAATTTTACTTAGTAAAATATTTTTTCTTCTTTCTATCGAGACAGTTGTATTGTCTCGACTCAACTGCTTTAAGCTTTACAGTGTCGAGTAAAGTGACTTCATCTTCAAAGTGTCGAGACAACTGACTTGTCTCGACATAGCTGTCTTTAATCTTCTATGTGTCAAGCTGGTTTACTTGTCTCAATAAAGCTTTTTTAAAGGTGTCGACACAGTTGAAGTGTGTCAACACTTTTGTACTTGGTCAGTTTTCTGCGCTGCAAGTTGTTGAATGTAGATTGTGCTGACTTGTCTTGACACAGCTTCTTTAAAGGTGTCGACACAGTTGAAGTGTGTCGAAACTTTTATACTTAGTTACTTTTTTGTGTTGCAAGTTGTTGAATGTAGACTGTGATGACTTGTCTCGACACAGCTACTGCAAAGGTGTCGACAAAGTTGAAGTGTGCCGACACGTTTGAACTTTGACAATTTTTCTTCAAAAATAAGTTAGCTTCCTGTGTCCACCTATCCAATTAATATGTAATCCTTCAAATATAAACTGAAATATACATCAAATACAAATATGTATATATCATTGAGTTGAAAGGGCTTCTTCAAATCAAGTATATTGTGACAAATGTACCCAACACTGGGTGTTAGTGGAGCATCTGGATAGCCATCCGGTTATTGGTTTGAAATGAGTTTACAATAATAAACTTGATGGTGACTCTAAGATAAATAGAAACAAAGCTAGGTTGGTGGCATAAGGTTTCTCACAGATAGAGGGCATGGATTTTGAGAAATCTTTTGCTCTGATTGCATGTCTTGAATTCATTCATATGTTCTTAACATTTGCAAGTTTTAAACAAATTAAATTTTATCAAATGGATGTTAAGAGTGCATTCTTGAACGGATATATTAACGAAGAGATGTATGTCGAGCAACCACCCGGATTCAAGAATGCTGACTACCCGCATCACATATACAAATTGGTGAAAGCCATATACGGATTGAAGCAAGCAACTGGCGCTTGGTATGATAGGTTCATGACTTTTCTAATAGGACATGGGTTTAGGATGGGTAGGGAGGACACCACTCTCTTTATTAAACACGAGAATCTTGATTTAATTTTTTTACAAATTTACGTGGATGATTTTATTTTTGGGGCAACAAACGATAAATTATTTAAAGAAATTATCACATTAATGCAGACTGAATTTGAAATGAGTCTAGTTGGAGAGTTATCTTATTTCTTAGGTTTTCAGATTTCCCAACGTAATGATGGAATCTTTATAAGTCAATCGAAATACATAAATGATATGCTTGTGCAATTTGGCTTTGAGAATCTGAAACAAGTCAAGACTCCAATGAGTGCCTCTCTAAAATTAGGAAAGGATGAAAGTAGCATTTCGGTGGATCAAACTGTCTTTCGGGGAATGATCGGATCACTACTCTACTTAAGTGCGTCTATGCCCGATATTACATTCGTGGTGTGTCTATGTGCTAGATATCAAGCCGATCCTAAAGAATCACACTTGAAAGTGGTTAAACATATCTTTAGGTATCTTATAGGCACCCAAAATTTTGGTCTTTGTTACCAACACACCACTGATTTTACACTCCACGGGTACTCTGGCTCCGATTATGCAGGATGTTCACTTGATCGCAAGAGCACAAGTGATACTTGTCACTTCCTTGGTTCGGCACTAGTCTCATGGTCAAGTAGAAAACAAAACTCTGTTGCCCTCTCTACTGCTGAAGCCGAGTATATTGCCCTAGGGATTTGTTGCGTACAAGCACTTTGGATGTCTCAAACGTTAGAAGATTTGGCCTAATTTGTAGAAACATTACTCTTAGGTGCGACAACAAGAGTGTCATAGACTTGACTAATAATCCAGTGCATCACTCATGGTCAAAACATATTGACATTCGTCATCATTTCATTCGGGATCACATTAAGAAATAGAAAGTGGGAGTAAGCTTCATTGGCACTTATGACCAACTAGCTGACATATTCACAAAACCCCTCCCAGATGCGAGTTTCTCGTTACTTCGGCTCGAGCTGCGTGTTTTGGATCTTTCTTCCTAGTCATGGTGCATTTGTCTTTTTTTTCTTTGGTTGTTTTCTGTTTCTATTTTTGTTTGTATATATATATATATATATATATATATATATATATATATATATATATATATATATATATATATACAAGAGACAGGCATGGGCCTTCGGCCCTCGGCACATTCGGCCGGGGTGCGACAATCGGCGGGGTGCGACATTCGGCGGAGTGCGACATTCGCCGGGGGTGCGACATTCGCCGGTGGTGCGACATTTGTCATGTGGACGACATTTGTCATGGGCGGCGACATTTGTCGTGAGCGATTACATTTGTCGTGGGAGCGACATTTGTCGTGGGGGGCGACATTTGTCGTAGGAGCGACATTTGTCGTGGGAGTGACAGGAACGGGCCTCCGACCCTCGTGCCCCGCGCGATAGTACCTAGTCGCGGCGGCGGGCTTCGCCCGCGCCCGGCGGGCTTCGCACCTATGCAATATGATATAGTATATATTTAAATAATATATTATATATATATAATATAAATATATATTAGTAATGAGAGCAACTGACAGCTGATATGGTGTAATGAGAGCACTTGACATGATGTTTTTTGGACATTGTGTCTCATAATTGCCTGCTATCAGCTTTATTTTGGAGGTGACTTTAGGGTGCAATTACATAATATATTATAAATATATATAATATATAAATATATATTAGTAATGAGAGCAACTAACAGCTGATATGGTGTAATGAGAGCACTTGACATGATGTTTTTTGGACATTGTGTCTCATAATTGCCTGCTATCAGCTTTATTTTGGAGGTGACTTTAGGGTGCAATTACATAATATATTATAAATATATATAATATATAAATATATATTAGTAATGAGAGCAACTGACAGCTGATATGGTGTAATGAGAGCACTTGACATGATATTTTTTGGACATTGTGTCTCATAATTGCCTGCTATCAGCTTTATTTTGGAGGTGACTTTTGGGTGCAATTACATAATATATTATAAATATATATAATATATGAATATATATTAGTAATGAGAGCAACTGACAGCTGATATGGTGTAATGAGAGCACTTGACATGATGTTTTTTTTAACATTGTGCCTCATAATTGCCTGCTATCAGCTTTATTTTGGAGGTGACTTCAGGGTGCAATTACATAAGTAACCTTTATTTTCAAATGTATTTGAATATTTCTTGAATTTATGTTAGTCTTAAAGTAAAAAGATTGAGGGTATATTAGGATTTATGAATGTTGCACCAAAGGGAAATTTTCCTTTATATAATAGTATAGATAAATGAAAAAAACAACAAAAACAAGTCTTTACCTATTTCTTCTTGCTTTGTTTTTTAATGGTTTTGCTTGATTTGTTGTTTATTTCGTTACTTTTTTGCTAAATCAGAAAATACAAAAAGAAAAATATATAAAACCCAAAAATAAAGAAACATTGTGGATTATTAACTCTTAGGACACACATTGATAGAACTTAAAGTATAATGAAACGTACAATGTTAGACTTAGGCATGTTAATCCTTGTGAACATTGCCTACATATGTCATGTTGTGTCGAGTCTATATGTGCATAGATAATGAGTGCGAGTAGATATTTAGTGTTCGTTAAATATGCCTCTAGGTATGTGTAAGGATTTAGATAGCAGAATGACGTTACACTATTCACACATCCCTAGACGGAGCACTCTTGTAGAAAGTATATGCTTACATGCTATAACTTGTGATATTGTGTCTATCATATTAGGAATAACTTGAAAAATCAATGTCATGATACATATGTGTTTTTATAATGGGTGGAATTTTGGGGCAAATCTATAGTGGTCAAGTCATGTCTATACAAGTAAAAGTGTATCTATCTATGTTGGTAGATTTCGAGTGATTTGGGGTCCTTGGAATTCAACCTATCAAATTGATAGCTCAGCGCGTATATATAACAAAAGAATGAATGCTATCAAGCCTTATGTCAAGGATACCCCCCAAGCACTACTCACTCCTCTTGATAAGTCATTATGAGCATTGTGAGGATGAGCACCTTGGTCCAAAAATCATCTCGATCTTGTGTAAAGACTAGTAACTTAAGCTTTTATCCCTTATTTCTAGTCTTGATATCTTTTATATAGTACCATGACATGAATTTTCACCTTATTTATCTCACGATATCACTTCTACTTACTGAGATAAACCACGTAATGATTGTTCACTCTACTTGGTGTTTGTCTTTTGATGCTACATGTTCACACGTCATTGCTTTATCTAATGCTTCCTTGCATAAGAATTGGACTTACACGGCACTATATATCTATAGCACGCAAGATCGAGCATTAATTCTATAACTCTTGTAGCATTGTACTCTACATTGTTCTGTACTTAGTCAACTTGTGTTGTCCAATCTTGTGTAACTCTGAACTGCGATTTCAAACTACTTTTAAGTATTGTACTCATCCGTGTGACCTCTATGCTTAATATTCTATGATATCTTATTTGGTCACCTCTATTGTTTTGCCTCTTGTTTCACTTTCTATAACGTGCACTATTTACTTTCTTTATCATGCTCATTATATACTGCATTTCATTTCTCTCGTGCATGTGTATGTTTTTTTATGGTCTAGCTCATCACCTTTCGATAATATCAAAGGGGGAGAATAGATAGCTCATGAGTCATGGGTAAGTGTAGATCACATGTAGGGGGAGCTTAGTCCACTGTGTGAACGTAGATGGGGGAGCATGTAGAAGACATACATAGGGGGAGCGCGTGTGTAGGGGAGCTATATAGAACCTGAAACTCGAGCTTTCAAGACTATCTCTTATATATATAAGTTGTATCATGCACGCCATTATTATATCTTATGAACGAGACTTAATATTATAAAAAGTGAGAGATTGTTCGAGCCGACGGTTCATATATCCTTAGTTTGATAATATCAACACTCATGTTGTATTTGGTAGCATCTTGTGTTTGGTAGAGTGTGCAGGTTTAAAGGTCCAAGAAATTCAAGGAGCTCTTCTCAGGAACCTATCGCTGAACGGTAATCACTAACGTCGGGTAGTAGCCTAAATTAAATGGAAAAAGCGCTCGGGTATCTACCGCGCCGCACTAGTCCTACTGCCCGCGCTAGCTTGAGGAATTAATTCGTTCAGGATCTAAGGAACCTACCACGCAGGCGCTAGCTTGGTAACATGTCGCGGTAACACACTCAATGCTCGTTGAGACAGAGGCATTTAGAGCATTGAGATAGAGACGTCGAGAGCATCGAGACAGAACTACAGCAAGGCGCTATCTTGGTACTGTGCCGCAGAAACAGACTCAACGCTCGTTTAGATAGAGGCGTTGAGAGTGTTAAGACATAGGCATCGAGATAGCTGGCCTAACACGTGGTGATACCTACCTACCATGCCGCACTAGCATTGGAAAAAGGAAAATATTTGTTTTGAATATTTTTCCAAATTTCGAGGACAACTGTCAACATCAAGCGCACGAACCTACCATCGGGAGGTAGCCTATTTTTACAAAGACGTATATAAAGGCGCCTCGTTTTCTGTGTTCCTAACCAAGATGAAAGGAGACGAGTTTGGTGATTCCCAAGGTTCGGTCGCATCTCTCGTGTCCATTCCACCATCTTCATCAAAGGAAAAGAAGACTGCATCCCTCCCATTCACGCACGAAGAACTCTGGCAAGCCAAGAACTATATCGACTACAAAGAGATGACCGGTCGCAAGCACACAAAGATCTTAAGCACTGGTCGTGGATCCCTCGACGGAGGAATCGTTAAGAGGGACATTTTAATAGCTTCATATCCTTTAAACTTTTATTCTATTCTTTCTCTATTTTGCTTGTGGTGAAAGAAATTGATCGGGGAATGTCGTCGGAATCCGGGGTAGGATTTCGTGAGAAATCGTCCCGGGGAAGGGACGTCTAGATCGGGTGATCTACGGGGGCTCTAAAACCCTTCCTTGCATGGAGGTGAAGAGTCGGCTCGAATACCTTTCTTGGAGGGAAAGGGAGAGAGCCAACCGATTCGTGGAGTGGGTCAGTATAGAAAACCAAAAGTTGTTTTTATTCACCGCCTTCAATCTCCGACGTCGCGGATATCAAGTTTTGTAATCTTTAAAAATAATTGTTGATTTTACTTTACAATGAAATTCATTTTCTGCATATTCTCTTGCATATTACTGCTGTAAATGTTAGTTTGTGTTATCCTGAAGAGTGCATAGATCTCCAAGGGAGAATCTGCCCAGGAAAATGAGTTTAGAGACATACCGTCGTGCGTTAGATACCTAACGTCCCGCGGTAGCTTCCTGAACTAGTTTTTTGGTTTGAAATAATTTGAACTCCTAGTAATCATCGTCAAACCTTATTCACCCCCCCCCCCCTCTAAGGTTGGCCAATAGGTCCAACAAGGAGTTGCATCCATGGGCCCCTTGATGGAATGGGACTGAGAAATGCATGGTCATGCTTGGTTGAGTCAATATATGATATTGGACTCATCGATTTCTGAAAGTCCATTCTAGATCAGAAAACTAGGATTGAATAATTATGAGGGTCACACTGTCTATACATCTAGTTCTATCTGGATGTAAGGGTTGAAGGGACATGACAACAATGATACATTGGTCACAATGGTTTTTGAGTTTTAAACTCTTATTGCTTGGGGAGCAATGATGTATTGCTAGATGCCGCTCATTATTTGTAAAGCTTTTGTGTGATACTTATAAGATCAAGTGGGAGACTGTTGATGTTACCATTGTGATCTGGAAGTGATCAAGCATGTAGTCTCACTGTCAACGCAATATGATCCAATCAGGGTCGCACATATGAGCGTTTTTAGAATTTGGAGTAATAGATTATGTTGGTATTATCATATGATGAGTGTAGGACCAAGTACTGGCAAGATTTGAGTGTGTCGAGACCATTCGACGATTCGTTGAGTCAAGTGTTGATTTGTTGAGTCAAGCATTGAGTGCGTTGAGATCACTCGATGATTTGTCGAGTCAAATGTTGATTCGTCGAGTTAGGCGTTGAGTGTGTTGAGTTAACTAGATGCTTCATCGAGTGAAGTGCTGATTCATTTAGGCGTTGAGAGAAAAGAGACCACTTGATGCTTCGTCGAGTCAAGTGTTGATTCATCACAGCGTTGAGAGCATTTTGTCCACTCGATGATTCGTCGAGTCAAATGTTGATTCATTGGGTCAGGTGCTAAGGACACTGCCAGACATTGAGTGAATTGTGACCACTCGACGATTCGTCGAGTCATGGGTTGATTCGTCGAGTCATTATTTAAAATGTTTTAATATAACTTTTAGTTAATTAATAATTGACTTCTATTTAATTTTATATAAATATTTACATTAATTCCTTTCTTTTTCTATTTACAAGTTAATCTGGGCTGCAAACAGTAATTTGGAGCTATCAGGATTGATCCGGAGAAAATCTGAAGAAAAGCCGAATTTTGCCCTAGTACACGCCCCTATCACGGGCCGTGACCATAGTCACGGGCCGTGACCTCCAAGTGTGGCTCTGCCGCCATTCTACGTCAATTAAAGTTACATGCCCCCAAGTCACGAGCGTGACATGGGGCGCGACCATCCTATACGGGGCATGCCACCAAAAGGAGCTCCAAATTCACAATGCATGTTGGTTATGGGTTACAAGCACTGGACACAGGGGTGACCTATTGGTCACGGGCATTATCATGGACGTGACTCCTCGAAATTACTCAGTCATCAATCAGTAGTCCCCGTTACAGACCGTTCAAGACAACACACCCTAGGTCACGGGCACCCCTTTAACAACACCAGATTAACTCCCGTCATTTCCAGTAACAGACTTGACATACCCTAGGTCACGGGTGTGACCTAGGGGCGTGACCCGTAGAATAGAGAATTTTGGCGGGTTTTCTCCCAACGTTTCCGGGCTTTCAAGAGGGCGGTTTCGCACCTGACACGCCCCCTAGTCACGTGTGTGACCTAGGGGCGTGACCTTCCAAAAATTTTCCTATAAATTCCAGATCGAGCCAGGAGCTGAAAAGGATGTAGGAGTCATCTAGGACTACATTGTTAGCTAATTTCAGTAGTTTTCTTGCACTTCTTTTATGTAATTTCAATTTCATAGTTTAGGTTTGCATCAAGTTTAATTCAAGCACTTCTCCTTCAAGAAATTATGTTGTTTTTGTTTCTTTCGTAGTTTTCTTCTTCATGTCAAGTAGCTAAACTTTATTTAGCACTTAATCATGATGAACTCTGGATAAAATAAAGCTTTATATATATATATTTAAAATTATCAAGTTCTTTATTTTGCAAGCTATCGATTTATCTTTGAATTTTTGTTTGTCGAATTCATATTTCGCGAATATTTTCTTCGATCCTAGATCTGTATCTTAAATGACCGAGAGGTTATGTACAAGAGTAGATCTGTCAAAGATAAAAGGAGTTGCATGCACTCCTTAAGAGAGAATGACATACATCTTCCGGATTGGAGTCAAATCCAATAGTGTTGTTCAATGCTTAAAGCAAGCTTAGGGGTTTCGATTTGCCGAGGGGTCTTAATCGATCAACCTAAGGTTAGTTAAAAACATGAGCTTGAGAGAGAAACTTTTGTTGGGTACATTGGTTTAAATGTACCTGATTTGAAGAAGCCTCACCCAACTCAATGATATACATCAAAATGTATTTGATGTGTTTTTGAGTTACTTGTGCAGGTTAAGTATTTGCAGGACTGAAGCAAAAATTTCTAAGTCCATGTGTCGGCACTCAGAGGGAAAGTGTCGACACTTAAGAAGACTTGTGTCGACACCCAGGCAAGCAGTGTCGACACTTGGAGTCATTGTGTCGACACCTGGGATGCAGAGTCGACACCAGACACAAAGTGTCGACACAAGGAGCTGTGTCGACACTCAATGAAGAAAGTACAGTAAAGCAGTGTAGACACTTAACGGCAGTATCGACACCTAGAAGAACTGTGTCTACACCAGAAAGTGTCGACACTTGGAGCTGTGTCGACACTCAGCAAAAGTCAGCACTTGAAGAAAGTGTCGACACCAAGAACAAAGTGTCGACACTCAGTAGAAGAGTCAGCACTTGAAGTAAGTGTCGACACCCAGAACAATATGTCGACACTCAGTTGAAGACTCTACACTTGAAGAAAGTGTCGACACATGGAGCTGTGTCGACACTTAGCAAAGAATAAAAAGATCAACAAAATATTATAAGTACAAGTGTCGACACTAAGGGAATGTGTCGATACTCAGCTGAAGTCTTAACAGAAGAATCAAGTGTTGACACAAGGAGCTGTGTCGACACTCATCAAGTATCAACATTGAAGACTATGTGTCGACACCAAGAAGTAGTGTCGACACTTAACAGATTCAACACAAGAAGTTGTGTCGACACAAAGGAGATGTGTCGACACTTAGAAGAATTCAGCAAAAGATAGAAGATCAAGTACTTTTGTCGACACTCAATTTCAGTGTCGACACTTGAAGAAGAAACTGTGTCGAGACATAGAATCTACAACACAAGAAGTTGTGTCGACACCTTGTAGACTTGTGTCGACACTTACACAACTTGTGTCGACACTTGGTCTATAAGTGTCGACACTTAAAGACAGAAAGTCTCGACACTTTCAGACAGTTAGAGAACTTTCAAGAACTGACTGGATGACTTGACAGCTGCCGTTCCAGCCGGTCTACAGCACCTATCAGAGATGTCAGAAGACAGTTATGAACCGGACCAGCCAGTTACCATGAAGAAGGCCTATAAATAGGCTCATACAGTCTACAGGAACTGTTGTTGTGGTTGAGGTTGTTGAAGCATTTAAAAAAGTGGTTCACAGAGTTGTTCAAGTTATTGATCAAGGATCAAATCAAGAAGATCTAGCTGTCCAAGTGCAGATCTAAGAAGTTGGAGAGAGAGGGCTCCATCCAAGAAATCAGCCGTTGGAACTAGGCTGAGAAGAAGGATTCAGTTTTATTCTGGATCTTAAGAAGCAGAGGTCAAGGATCAACTGCAGAAGGAGTCAATCTTATTGAGTTCTACTTTCAAGAAGCTTTGAAGAAAGCTAAGTCAGATTGAATCCAGCTGAGTTCTTCCAAGAACTCATCAAGAAACTCTCAACTCCCCTCTCTTGTTTCTAAGTTGCTGAGTTATCATTTGTAAAGTCATTTTTATGTTGTAGGATCCTTTGGATCTGAGTGTTTGTAAGCCTGTAATTATAAAGGCTGAGGGTAGGCTTGAGAGCCTGAGTGTAGGAGATTGAAATCTCTGAGTGTAGGCCTTGTTGGCTGAGTGTAGGCCTTGTTTGTTGAGTGTAGGCCTTTGTGGCTGAGTGTAGGCTTTGTGGAAAAGCTGAGTTGTAGGGCCTTGGGCCTGAGGTGTAGGAACCAGTTTGGGTTCTGAGACAGTGGTGAAGTTTGGCCGAATCTAGTACACTGCTAGATAGGCGAAGGGGGAAAGTGGATGTACCCAAAGCTTGGGGAACCACTATAAAACTCTGTGTCTGCTATGCTGTGCTTTGCTGTGTGATTGCTGTGCAAAACTAGAGTAGATTCTGTGTTATAACTGTTTGCTGCCATTAAAGTTTAAAAAAGAATTAGGTTACCTATTCACCCCCCCCCCCCCTCTAGGTGTTTAGGTACTATATCTTTCAAGTGGTATCAAAGCGAGGTTCCTCAAAAAGGACTAACAGCCTAAGGAGATCCTGATTGGCAGATTCAGTCTAAGGTAAATTACAGATTCAAGAAAATCAAGAACCATGGGTTCCTCTGAGAATCACAAGGAATTGAGTTCCATGAAATTACCTATATGCAGAAAGGAAATCTTTGGGATCTGGAAGGAAAGGGTAAGGCTGTTTATGGAAGCCTCAGACCCTAGGATCTACATCACAGTAAAAGAGGGGTCATATGTGCCCATGAAGATATCAGTTCTAGATGCCAATCAGAGAACCCCAAAGGATTTCTCTAAAATGACTAAGGATGAGATTGTCCTAGCCACCATGGACAAAAGGGCACAAAACATTATAGTGAGTGCCATAGATGATGCAACTTTTCAGAATCTAATACACTGTAAGACATCCAAAGAGATGTGGGACACTCTTATTGTGTATATGGAGGGATCTGAAGAAGTTAGGCAAGATAGAAAATCCTTGCTAAATCAAGAGTATGAAAGTTTTAGACAAGGAAAGGGTGATCGCATAACTGAGTGCTATAAGAAGTTCTACAGAATAGTGAATGAACTCATGTCTTATGGAAGAGAGTTCAGCAATTATGAACTAAATGACAATTTCCTAAGGTCCATAACTAAAGATTGGGACACAAAGATTTGTGCCATTAGAGAAATGGCTAAGTTGGGAGAAATTCCTCCACCTACACTGTTTGGCAAGTTATTGTCTTATGAAATGCAGTTGACAGTGAGGAAAGAGGAGGAGAAATCAACAAGAACTGAACACAAGGAAAGAACAGTAGCTTTCAAGACAGAAGCCTCCAGAAAGTGCAGGAATAAGTCATCAACTCCACCTCCAAAGGTAGTTGAATCAGAGTCAGATGAGTCAGCCAGCACAAAATCTGAAAGCAGTGAAAGTGATGAAGACTTTGCTGCCTTCACTAGACATTTTCAGAAATTCTTGAAGAAGAAACAGTGGAGGTCAAGGCCTTCTACTTCAAAAGGAAAAGAAGATTTTTATCAGGATAAAAAGGCCTCAAAGAAGGACAGGAAGAGGACTAAATCTAGTAAGGCAACTGTTTCTAAAATAGTGTGCTATTGCTGCAATAGACAAGGCCATGTTGTTGCAGATTGTCCTGAAAAGAGAAAGGAGTCTAGTGACAAGAAGAAGACTCATTTCAAAGGCAAGAAAGAGAAGTCTTTTGTTGTCAAGAAAGAGAAGA
This sequence comes from Platanthera guangdongensis, assembly GCA_039583875.1. Classification (NCBI taxonomy): domain Eukaryota; kingdom Viridiplantae; phylum Streptophyta; class Magnoliopsida; order Asparagales; family Orchidaceae; genus Platanthera; species Platanthera guangdongensis. The sequence goes on along the minus strand of CM077165.1, from coordinate 36,153,833 downwards.
CTCTATCAGATATCTCTTCTTCAGAAACTGAGTCTGATGCTGAGGCATACATAGGGCTGTTTGCTGAAGAAGAAGAAGAATTCATGCAGATAATGAAGTCTATTTATGAACAAGAAGACAGTCAATGCCAAGGGCTAATGGCTTTGACAGAGCATGACAAAATCCTGGAGCAGCCAGGACCCAGTAAGGTACAAAGTTTAACTTTAAGTTCAGTTTCTTGTTCTAGTACAGAATCAGATTCATCATCATCTAGTGATGAGAGTGTATCTGAGTCTGAGGAAGATATTCATCAGCTTATAGATGAATATAAAGTATTGTTGCAAGCTTACAAGAAAAGCAAGTCCCTAGCCAAAAGTCAGGCAAAGGAAATTGCTGATCTTAAAGCTGCTGCAACAGACTCTGAGAAGCTATTTGATCAAAAGCTTAATGAGATAGCCAGACTGAAACACATAACAGTGATTTAGATGGGGACTATCACCTTTAAGAATGATCAAATCAAGAGTCTGGAGATAAATCTTCAGAAGGAGAGAGAGCTTGTTGCTAGGTTTTCCAAACCTAAGTCAGTGTTACCCATAATTGATGAATTTGCTCATCATAAGGGTAAAGCTGGACTGGGTTTTATTAAACCTGCAAGGACTGTCAAGTCCAAGTCCAAGGGCAAAGCCCCAACATTCAACAAATCAGTTGTAGATAAGACAGCAAAGACAGTACCTAAGCAAAGGTACAATAAGTTTGAATGTTGGTGTTGTGGCAAGGTTGGCCATTTTACAGTGGACTGTTGGTACAATGCTAGTGCCAAAGTGAGTACCAAACTACCTGTTGGAAAGCTAGTAGGTAGCTTTGTCAGATTGCAAACTAACAAGTACCAAGGACCCAAGAATTCTTTGGGTTCTAAGGTTCATTAATCTGTTTTGTAGGTGAGTCCAAGTGGCCATACCCCAACATGGTTCTTCGACAGTGGATGTTCCAGACATATGACTGGAACTAGGGGATTACTAAGGGACTACATTCCAATAAAAGATGGTCCAAAAGTAACCTTTGGTGTTTCTGAAAAAGGAATCATCAAAGGATTTGGTAACATTTCTAACAACTTGGTTACCATTACTCAAGTGGCTTATGTTAAAGGGTTGAAACACAACCTAATAAGTATAAGTCAATTAAGTGATGTAGGGTATGACATCTCATTTGTTAAAAATGGTTGTCATATCAGGAGGTCAACTGATCAAGAGATCATTTTGACTGGTTATAGGAAGAGGAATGTCTACTGCTTAGACATTATGATTGAGAACAATGGTTCTCCAGTGTGTCTTGTAGCTGATGAGACAGTCTCTCATTGTGTCAAATGGCACAAGAGGCTTGCCCATCTTAACTACAAGACTATTGGCAAACTCTTTAGCAAAGAGTTATTGAGGAATGGTCCACAAGTTAAGTGTGTTAAAGATGGTATTTGCTCAGCTTGTCAAAAGGGCAAGCAGACTAAATCCACCTTTAGAAGCATAGAAAACAAAGATGCTGTGAGGTGTTTATACCTCTTGCATATGGATCTCTTTGGTCCAATGCCAGTTCACAGCTTAGGTAGGAAGGTCTATACCTTTATAGTTGTAGATGACTACTCAAGGTTTTCCTGGGTGTTCTTCTTAAGACAGAAATCTGAAACACCTAGTGTCTTCCATAACTTTGTCAAGCAAATTCAGAATGAACTAGACAGTACAGTGGTCAAGATTAGAAGTGACCATGGTACTGAATTTCAGTCTGATAGCATGACAAAACTATGTGAAGAATTTGGGATATTTCAAGAATTCTCTTCACCTAGAACACCTCAGCAAAATGGCATTGCTGAGAGGAAGAATAGAACCTTGATAGAGGCTGGTAGGACCCTATTAAGTGATACATCACTGCCAGAGTATTTCTGGGCTGAAGCAGTTAATACTGCATGCCATGTTATAAATAGGGCTACCATCACTAAAGGGCTCAACAAGACCCCCTATGAAGTTGTGAAAGGCAGGAAACCAAACCTATCCTATTTCAGGATCTTTGGTTGCAGATGCTTCATACTTAATAATGGGAAGTCTTACTTGACTAAGTTTGCTGCCAAGTCCCAAGAGGGAATTTTTGTTGGGTACAACAATAACAGTAAGGCTTATAGAGTCTACAACTTGACTACACAAGTTGTAGAAGAATCTGTGCATGTAGTTTTTGATGAGACTAAACTTATTAACAATGAGTTGTCTAGTAGTGTATGCAGCCCCACAGGTTTAACAAAGAAGATGGACAAGCTTACTATAGAAGAAATACCTGCTGCAAGACAGCAAGTAGAAGTCAGTGGTTGTTGTCCAGGGGGAGAACTACATGTACCAATTGCAGAAGAAGTACAAGGAGTACAACATGATGGAGATGCTGAAGAGGTTCAACCAGAAGTCAGGATGCCTCCAGCCAATAGGCATCTTAGAGATCATCCAGTTGAGCAGATTATTGGAGATCCAAGACAAGTGGTACAAACAAGGAGCAGAAACCTGAATACAGCAGTCTACTACAACTTTCTGTCCCAAGTTGAACCTAAGAAGTTTGAAGAAGCAATACTAGATCCACAATGGACTGAAGCAATGCAAGAAGAGCTTAATCAGTTCAAGAGGTGCAAGGTCTGGGAACTTGTTCCTAAACCTAAAGACCACAATATAATAGGAACCAAGTGGATCTACAGGAATAAGATGGATGAACAAGGGGTCATCATTAAGAATAAAGCAAGATTGGTTGCTAAAGGATATAGGCAAGAAGACGGTATTGACTTTGATCAAACCTTTGCTCCAGTAGCCAGACTGGAAGCCATAAGTATGTTCTTAGCCTATGCAACCTATCAAGGATTCAAGGTTTACTAAATGGATGTCAAGTCAGCATTTCTGAATGGTAATCTTAAGGAAGAAGTCTATGTGGAACAGCCTTCAGGTTTTGTTGATCCAACTTTACCTCATCATGTCTATAGACTTAGGAAAGCTTTATATGGGTTAAAGCAAGCCCCTAGGGCTTGGTATGAAACCCTATCTAGTTTCCTCATTGAGAACAAGTTCTCAAGGGGGAAAATAGATAAGACTCTATTCCTTAGGGAATCTAGAGGTAAAGTTATACTAGTCCAAATATATGTAGATGACATTATATTTGGGTCTACTGAAAGTAGCCTTTGCAAAAAGTTTGCAAAACTTATGCAAGGTCAATTTGAGATGAGTAGTATGGGAGAGCTGAAGTTTTTCTTGGGTCTCCAAGTTAAACAGACTGAGAGTGGTTTACCCATATGTCAGTCCAAGTTCACCCTAGAACTCATAAGGAAGTATGGTATGGATTCATCCAGTACCATGAAGACTCTAATGGGGTCAAGTATGTCTCTTAGCAAGGATGATGCAGGGAAACCTGTGGATGAAACCTTGTATAGAGGGATAGTTGGCTCCCTATTATACTTGACTGCTAGTAGACCAGATATCATGTATTCTACATGTGTCTGTGCAAGGTATCAAGCCTGCCCTAAAGAGTCTCATTTGACAGCAGTCAAAAGAATATTGAGATATCTAAAGGGCACTCCCTATCTAGGACTCTGGTACCCTAGGAATGGAGATTTTGAACTAACAGGTTATTCAGATGCAGACTTTGCAGGATGCAAAGAAGATAAAAAAAGCACTACTGGAACCTGTCAATTCCTAGGTGGGAGACTAATTTCATGGAGTAGCAAAAAGAAGACAAGTGTGGCTATCTCCACTGCAGAGTCAGAGTATGTGGCAGCAGGAAGTTGCTGTGCTCAACTTCTATGGATACAACATCAGCTAGAGGACTATGGATTTCAGGTAAGTAGAACTCCACTCTTCTGTGATTCTACAAGTGTTATTTCAATAGCTAATAATCCTGTATCCCATAGTAGAACAAAACATATTGAAATTAAATATCATTTTCTTAGGGAGCATGTAGAAAGAGAAGATATTTTATTAGAATATGTTAAAACTGATAATCAAGTAGCTGATATCTATACTAAGCCCCTAGAAGAAGCTAAGTTCAATAGATTTAAAATTGAACTAGGAATGATAAACTTAGAGTAAGTTTATAGAATTGAAATTGGCTAAGTAAAAAGGTGTCGACACATAGACAAGTTTATGTCGACACAGAATAGTAGTGTCGACCCTTCAGGAAATAGGTGTTGACACATCTAGGAAGTTGGTGTCGACACTTCAGAATATTAGTGTCGACACATGCCAAGTAGGTGTCGACACATCCAATGTGGTGTCAACACTTAAGTTTTACTCAGAATTTTCTAAGTAAAGTCTCGACTATGTGTCGAGTTATGTTGTGTCGACACATAAACAAGTGTCGACACATCAAAACTGTTGACTAAACTTGTGTCGACACATATGTGTCGAGACATTATAAGTCAGTGTCGACACTTATTGCCAGTGTCGACACATTTTAAATTAGCTGTCCCGCCTGTTCATCTTCAAAATTAGAAAGGAATAAATAGGGTTTTGTCTTAGTTTGTCGACACGGTTTCAAAGTTTTGAGACCAAACTTCTGTGTCGACACCTCTCTTTTCTCAAGACAAATTCTACAAACCCTAATGGCGACTAAGCTTGAGGAGAATGTCAACGAGGGATACGAGCTGGTGCGCGGCATTTTTGAGGATGTCGATCAAGAAATTTAAGTTGTCGTAACCCTAGTAGTCGATTCAGGATTAGAATATTTAGTTTCTGAACCTACTAAGATATTGAAGAAAGAGGTACTTGAATTTCTAAATGGAGCAAAGGTGGACGAATCTGGATACAAAATCAAATCCAGAGTTCATGGTGAGAAGGTCAAGGTATCACCAAAAAGTCTGAGGAAGATTCTACAGCTTCCAAGAACTCAAGAGGAAGATGAAGTTACAGCTACAAAGACCAGGGAAGCTCTAACCTGGTGTGGACTTGATTCTAAGCTGAAGATTGGTTCTGTTTTCAATAGAAAAGGGATGAACAATCAAGGTAAATTCCTTTCTGAAATTGTTGGAAAGGTAATTTTAAGCAAGCCAGGAGGGCATGACAGAGTGTCTGTCTATATGTTTGGAATAATGACAAGGATAATCTTCACTCTAAAAACTGACTGGTCTATAGTAGTTTATGAGAAGATTAAAGAAAGCTTGAAGGAGCCCAACCTGGGCAGGATTTTAAGTCTTTATCTTGCTGGTGTAATACCTGAAGTAATGAGTACTGCTGCTGGAAGCAAAATAAATCATATGAGAAAGATGGATATGAGGATATTTTCTAGATGGGACAGGGTGTTGACTAAAGAGCTGCCAACCCCTGAAAAGACAGTTACTGAAAAAGAAATTCCTCCAAAGAAGAAAAGGAAGACTGCTCCAGTGGAACAAGTGTCCACTAGCAGCTCTGATAGTGAAGAACAGGTTGTCTTCACTCCAGATGAGCATGAGGAAGAGCCTGCAGTGAAATCTCCTGCTCCTCAAGAGGTTGCTGAGATCTAGGGGAGCTACCTCTAGCTAGCCCCATCCACAAGGATCAAAGCCAGGGGGAGCTTCCAGTTGTAACTGAACCCACTACACTGGAAAGTGAACAAGCAACCACCATTATACTAGAGGTAATCACTGAACTAAACACTTTAGATTTTTCTATGGAAGATACTGATTTATCTGATGATCATCAGCAAACTCAGCTGAATAGTCAAGTTCCAGATGCTGTTATAAAAGACACATCTGCTGTTGTTCAAGTGGTTCCTGATCCAGTGGTTGAAGAACCTAGAATTACTCCAGCTCCTTCACCACAAGAATTCACCATGGAAGATTTATTTTTAAATCTAGACCAACAAGATTTTGACATGGACAAGGCTGCTGCTGAAGAAGAGAATGCTTCACTTGAGGGGGAGCAAGTACAAGTTCATGAAGAGCCTGTGAGGCAAGAAACTGAGAAGGCACCTGATGTGCAGCCTGAGAGGCCTCCAAGCCCTAAGGAGAGGGTTGACATAGCCAGCTCCTCAGAATCTGAAGATGAGGAGGCTACAAGGGCTAAGCAAAAGAAACTTTATGTATTCAAGAGAAGAAGCCAAAGTTATAAAAAGGCTCTACAATCTATTGCACCACAGCCTATAGTTCAGCAAACACCAACAATTGATTATAGTGCTTTAATGGTGGCAATGCAAATTAAACTGGATGAGCACAGGCAGGCAATAGAGAAGTATGTGGATGAAGGGCAGAAATCTTTGCAATTTGATCTGGCCCAAGACATAAAATCAATAAGATTTGAGATGAATCTTAACAAGAAAGAGATGACAGACTGTTTCCACAAGGGTGGGAATGCAGTGGTATACTTGGCTACACACCAAGAAAAGATAAAAGCACAAGTGGATGACATAGCATTAAAGCAAGGATATGTTCTTGAAAATCAGCTAAGGATGAATGACAATCTTACTGCTTCCCATAATGCTATTGTCACAAAATTAAAGAACCAGGCTGCTGGACCTTCTACCTCTACTGCTACTGTTAAAGCTGAATTTGACAAGATATTTCAAGAAGAAATCAATGCTGTTAAGACTGCCATTGAAGACTCCCAGAAGGTCATATCTGAACAAATTAAAAAGCTCAAACCTTTCTTTAAAGATGGAGTCAGATACTTTTATAATCAAATCAGATTTCAGAAGGATGATGTCAGAGATCACATGACTAGAGAAGTCATAAAGGGGGAGAGAGTGTTAGTCAAGGCAAGCTCTAACCATGCTAAGTGGATATCAAATTCTATCATAGCAACTCTTGGATATCCTCCTCTGTGAGATGACAATGATGTTGCTGAATCTGGAATTAACCCTGCATATCTTGGAGGTGAGCAACCAGAGGTAGCTCAGGTGTTCTATCCTCCACCAGATTTTGACATGGTGCAAGCTGATATTCATCATATGTATAGCCCAACTGAAGGGAAGTCCAATGTTATTCTTGAAAAAGTGGTTCAGCCTATATCTGAAGCTATGCAAGCAGCTCTTCAGAAAGAAGAAGAAGCTCTACAAAAAGAAGAAGAGACAAGATTGTCTAAGAAGAGGTTTAGGGAACAAGTTGAACAAAGGCCAGACTTTGAACAGTGGAGCCCTACATCTAGAAACATTATATTAACTGCCTGGAAAGCTGCCAAGGATAACATTCAAGACAGGAACAAATGGTTTTCTGAAACTGAATGGAGAAAACATGAATCAAGGCAGGAGGCCATAGTTCAACATAGAAGGAAGGCCAAGATGGGAAAGCTACCTCCTACTGCTCTGGAGCCTAGCAAGTACTTTCCAAAGCCATACCATTACTTTGAAAGACAAAATATCAAAGCAGAAGAGCTTAAGAAGAAAGACTTGAAAGGCAAGAAGCCTGCTGATGCTGAAGTTGCTGATGCTCCTGTCCAAGCTAAGGTTCATGCTGGCAAAGGAATAGTGATTAAGGAGCCATAACTGAAATAGATTTAGAATTTTCTTGAAGTTTACTTTGTAATTTTCTTGATGTAAGACATTTTGTGAACTTCTGAAAATGTATAAGACAGATATTAGAATAATATGTTATATGATTAATCTATTTCATGTTTGTTCTGTGATAATGTCTATGTTTATTTCATATTTGTTCTGTGATGATGAATTTGTATATATGTGAAATTGATACATGTTTATGTTTACCCTGCTGTATATTATCCTGCCTTACATCATTGTGTAATTTTAATTATGAATGGTGTATATCATTGACTAAGGGTTATGACTTCTCCAAATAGGGGGAGATTGTTGTGTACATTGGTTTAAATGTACCTGATTTGAAGAAGCCTCACCCAACTCAATGATATACATCAAAATGTATTTGATGTGTTTTTGAGTTACTTGTGCAGGTTAAGTATTTGCAGGACTGAAGCAAAAATTTCTAAGTCCATGTGTCGGCACTCAGAGGGAAAGTGTCGACACTTAAGAAGACTTGTGTCGACACCCAGGCAAGCAGTGTCGACACTTGGAGTCATTGTGTCGACACCTGGGATGCAGAGTCGACACTAGACACAAAGTGTCGACACAAGGAGCTGTGTCGACACTCAATGAAGAATGTACAGTAAAGCAGTGTCGACACTTAACAGCAGTGTCGACACCTAGAAGAACTGTGTCTACACCAGAAAGTGTCGACACTTGGAGCTGTGTCGACACTCAGCAAAAGTCAGCACTTGAAGAAAGTGTCGACACCAAGAACAGAGTGTCGACACTCAGCAGAAGAGTCAGCACTTGAAGTAAGTGTCGACACCCAGAACAATGTGTCGACACTCAGTTGAAGACTCTACACTTGAAGAAAGTGTCGACACATGGAGCTGTGTCGACACTTAGCAAAGAACAGAAAGATCAACAAAATATTCTAAGTACAAGTGTCGACACTAAGGGAATGTGTCGACACTCAGCTGAAGTCTTAACAGAAGAATCATGTGTCGACACAAGGAGCTGTGTCGACACTCATCAAGTATCAACATTGAAGACTATGTGTCGACACCAAGAAGTAGTGTCGACACTTAACAGATTCAACACAAGAAGTTGTGTCGACACAAAGGAGATGTGTCGACACTTAGAAGAATTCAGCAAAAGATAGAAGATCAAGTACTTTTGTCGACACTCAATTTCAGTGTCGACACTTGAAGAAGAAACTGTGTCGAGACATAGAATCTACAACACAAGGAGTTGTGTCGACACCTTGTAGACTTGTGTCGACACTTACACAACTTGTGTCGACACTTGGTCTATAAGTGTCGACACTTAAAGACAGAAAGTCTCGACACTTTCAGACAGTTAGAGAACTTTCAAGAACTGACTAGATGACTTGACAGCTGCCGTTCCAGCCAGTCTACAACACCTGTCAGAGATGTCAGAAGACAGTTATGAACCGGACCAGCCGGTTAGCATGAAGAAGGCCTATAAATAGGCTCATACAGTCTACAGGAACTGTTGTTGTGGTTGAGGTTGTTGAAGCAATTCAAAAAGTGGTTCCCAGAGTTGTTCAAGTTATTGATCAAGGATCAAATCAAGAAGATCTAGCTGTCCAAGTGCAGATCTAAGAAGTTGGAGAGAGAGGGCTCCATCCAAGAAATCAGCCGTTGGAACTAGGCTGAGAAGAAGGATTCAGTTTTATTCTGGATCTTAAGAATCAGAGGTCAAGGATCAACTGTAGAAGGAGTCAATCTTATTGAGTTCTACTTTCAAGAAGCTTTGAAGAAAGCTAAGTCAGATTGAATCCAGCTGAGTTCTTCCAAGAACTCATCAAGAAACTCTCAACTCCCCTCTCTTGTTTCTAAGTTGCTGAGTTATCATTTGTAAAGTCATTTTTATCTTGTAGGATCCTTTGGATCTGAGTGTTTGTAAGCCTGTAATTATAAAGGCTGGGGGTAGGGCTTGAGAGCCTGAGTGTAGGAGATTGAAATCTCTGAGTGTAGGCCTTGTTGGCTGAGTATAGGCCTTGTTGGCTGAGTGTAGGCCTTTGTGGCTGAGTGTAGGCTTTGTGGAAAAGCTGAGTTGTAGGGCCTTGGGCCTGAGGTGTAGGAACCAGTTTGGGTTCTGAGACAGTGGTGAAGTTTGGCCGAATCTAGTACACTGCTAGATAGGCGAAGGGGGAAAGTGGATGTACCCAAAGCTTGGGGAACCATTATAAAACTCTGTGTCTGCTGTGCTGTGCTTTGCTGTGTATGTTGTGTGATTGCTGTGCAAAAGTAGAGTAGATTCTGTGTTATAACTGTTTGCTGCCATTAAAGTTTAAAAAAGAATTAGGTCACCTATTCACCCCCCCCCCCCCTCTAGGTGTTTAGGTACTATATCTTTCAACTTTTTTATTTTGGGAACCTCCACGGCCGAAGTAAGTGATTAGGATCATTTCATGAAAGTCTATTTTAATACAAAGGGATTCTAAATCAAGTGTTAATTTGCTTTCCATAGAAATTTCTCTTTTTAGTTAATTTAGTCACAATTTCTAATATTCGATAAAGTAATATAAATTCATGTGAGTAGAAGTACTCAACGGGCCCCGAGTCTAATACGACACTTGATCTTACACTCTAGAATGATATGTACACTTGCCTATTTGATTTAGAATCACACACTAGGGTGAATTTTTATCGATCATCTGCTGATAGCAACGACTTTCTACTGTTTATTCCTTTGGGTATAAATAGAAGATGTCTTAGGGTCTTGTTTGGTGTGCCAAATACGGGCATGTGCAAGCCGCTAACCCGACAGGAAAATTGTCGACGGAAAGCGTTTCTAAAAGTCTCGATCCTGTCACCGTCGCTCATCACGTTTTTGACGCTTGTCACCGCAGCGTCTTCTAGAGCAGATCTAGCAGTCTGTGAAGATGCAAAGTACTTTCCTCCAACCTAGAACTTGTGCGACAAGAGTCTATGTGTTCTCTCATTCGTGTGGATCAGCTGTAGAGGCATGGACATTATTCTATGCTCGGAACTCTAGCCGCTTGTATTCGTCAGACTTCTTGGAGCATCTCGGTTGAGTAGTGACTCAATCCTACAAAGTAAATTTTATTTACAGTACTTTACTTCTTGATCAATGTTCAGAGCAAGATCTTTTTCTTTTGGGGTTTTCTTTTGCCTTATTCCACTGCGCACAAGTGTTGTGTCGTATAGAAAAAACCAACACTGACACCTCGGGCATTTGTAGGATCGTGCAACGTGGCACCTGGGTGAGCACTTTGATAGCATGAGCCTGGAAGTACAGTCAAAGCTTCCTCATAAAGAATACTAAGGCTAGAGCTCTTTTGTCTACCGTGGGATACTTTTTCTCGGTATCATACAAGACCACTGAGGTAATAGACCGGGCGCTGGAGCCCTCCTTTTTTTTTGAGTAAGAATGAGTTGAGTGCGTGCAGAGAGACTTCCAGGTATAGGAAAAGGGCTTCACATTCGGCGAGCTTTGAGAGTAGCGGGGGAGTGGCCAGGTACTGCTTGAGGTGTTCAAAGGCATTTTGGCACTCCTCTGTCCATTGGAATCCAGTGTGTCATGCTCTGCGGGGGCTCTGAAGAAAGGGAGGTACTTGTCCCTAATCCGAACCAGGAAGCAGGAGAGTGTAGCTATACTTCCGTTCAGATGTTGAACCTCCTTGATGGTGTGAGGGGTAGACATGACTCTCAATACCTTGATCTTTTTAGGGTTGGCCTCCACTCTTCACTACATTACCATGAAGGCTAGGAACATCCCTACGATGACCCCGAATGCGCACTTGGAAGTGTTTATGCGTAGTTGGAAATGACGGAGGATTTGGAAACATTTAACTATGTCTTCACCAGCATATCATTAACATAGAGTTCCAAGAATTATCCAATGAGACTTTTGAACACCTAGTTCATTAGCCTCTGGTAGGTTGCTCCAGTATTCTTTAGTCCGAAAGGCATTACATTATACAGTATACTCCTTTTTCCATATGAAAGGTAGTGTGCTCTTCAGCAATCGAGCTTATCCAGATCTGATTGTACTTTGAGTAGGCATCCATAAAGCTGAGGAGTTTGTGCCCGACTGTTGCGTCTACGAGCTGATCGATACATGGGAGAGGGAAACAGTCCTTTGAATAGGCTTGGTTGAGATTGTTGTTGTAATGCCCCTAGCCGATACAACGTGATAATGTCACGGCTCCGCTCTAGGCGACGCTACCGGGCTGCAACCCAAGCACCCCAACCCTTCTCCAGCCCACTGACAGGTTGTTGGTGGACACAGCCTCCCTTTGATGAGCAAAACTCGATGGTAGCGTCGCCTAGAGCAGATAAGTGACTATATCACGTTGGATCGGCTAGGGTCGTTACAGTTGTAGTTTATGCACATCATCCATTTCCTTGAAATCGTTTTTTACCATGACCGAGTTTGTGAGCAAATTGGGGTACGCTGCTTCCCGGATGAACTATGTAGCCAAATGCTTGTCTACTTATTAATCGATGGTGTGAAGCCTTTCAGGAGCGAAGTTGCAGATATTCTAGATCACCAGTCATGCAGCTAAAACTGTTGTTGATCCCCAATAAATGGACTCTTCAACGTATAAGATTGATTTTGGTAGAAGTTAATTGAAGTTAAATTTGCTAAAGTGCATCTTTAGTCAGTCAACTACAAAAAAAGAGAATTACTAACTGTTGATATTTGGTATGTTATATAATGAAAATGTGTGATAAGATGATTACGTGTGGGGAATGTTGCGAGCAGCAATGTTATATATATGAGCGGCCTACATCTACCTTTGGAGTTGATTTGCAAGAGAGTTGGCAATTGATCATGTTCATGTCAGGATAGACTCCTTGGTAATGGCGTCCCAAGTGATGGGCAACTATAATTCCAAGATCATGTCTTACAAAAGTACCTAGTGCTGGTAAAAACAGAGATTGGGAAATTCAAAAGCTTTACCATTCAGCATATCCCAAGATCTAAGAACTTGGAAGCAGACGAGCTTGTTAAGTTTGAGCTATTATTAGGAGGAACAACTTCATAACTTTTTCGGCCAATAGCGGAAGAAGGAGAATTGATGCAAATTGATCAAAACCTATATATGATGGATCAATTTATCATATATGTTTTAGCAAGAGAGTTCCATCCATTGGTGAAAGATAAGAGGTGGTTCAGAATCAAGGCAGCTTACTATTATTTGGTGTCAGGGATTCTTTGATTGAATACTTTCCTCTCTCACGTGGTACACTGCGTATCAGAAGAAGTTCCTGTCATGACCGAAGCGTCCGCCTCATCCTCGCCCGTTGCACCTCTCGACAAAGGTCCGGGCTTCACTCTCTCGGGTTACTTTCTCTTCTCCAAATCGCGGTTTCGTCCTACAATCGCTTGCTACTTCACCGCATTATATTATTTGGGTGTTCTTATGGAAGAACAAATGGAGATTCTGCGAACTTGAGTGGAAGGGGTGCACGGTTATGATTTAGTTGTCTCATTTATCTACGCACGTGCTCGATGCTCTCGGGCGGCATTCGACCGCATCAGGCGAGCTTCTCCCGTGCTTCATGCTTCGGGTGGTCTTCGGCCGCATAGAAGCGGACGTCGTCCTTCCATACAATCCACCATCTCGGCGTTGCACCCACCACTTGTGGCCCCCCGGAGCAAAGTCAAATAACCACAGGCCTCTGGGGGCCACGAGTGTCGAGTGCGACGCCGAGATGGTGGATTGTGTGGAAGGGCGAAGCTCGCTCATATGCGGCCGAAAACCACCTGAAGCATGAAGCACGGGCGAAGCCCGTGCGCAGGCGGGCGAAGCCCGCCTGATGCGGTCGAAGGCCGCCCGAGAGCATCGAGTACGGGCGTAGCCCGTACGAAGATGCTCGTATTAAATAAATTTAAAATAAATAGTATATAAATAAAAGTAAAAAATATATATATAATAAATTATATTAATATCTATACTAATAAGAATATTCAGTATGGTGTCAGTCACGGTATTATTGGCCGTCTGATTGAGCTCCATCAGATCTCATCCGTTAATTTCTGTCATCATTAAAAAAACAAAAAAAATAGCTCTCCTAAACCTATTTCCGCTGGAGGACATGAGCAAGAGAGATTTAGGCGGAGAGAGAGTTAGGCGGAGAGAGAGAGAGTTAGACGGGGAGAGTGACAGAGAGCTGCAGGTTACTATATTATATATATAAAGAGAGATTTAGGCAGAGAGAGGGAGAGATTTAGGCGGTGATATATATATGTATATAGGGAGAGAGAGAGATTTAGGCGGAGAGAGAGAGTTAGGCGGAGAGAGAGAGTTAGGCGGGGAGACAGAGAGATAGCTGCGGGTTACTATATTATATATATAGAGAGAGATTTAAGCGGAGAGAGAGAGTTAGGCGGAGAGAGAGAGTTAGGCGGGGAGAGAGAGAGAGCTGTGGGTTACTATATTATATATAGAGAGAGATTTAGGCGGAGAGAGGCGGAGAGAGAGATTTAGGCGGTGATATACATATGTATAGAGAGAGAGAGATTTTGGCGGAGAGAGGGAGTTAGGCGGAGAGAGAGAGAGGGAGGGAGAGAAAAAGCCGGAATTAGGTTATATATATATGTATATATATATATATATATATATATATATATATATATATATATATATATATATATATATATATACTCGAGCATCTTCGCACGGGCTACGCCCGTGCGGGATGCTCTCAGGCGGCTGCAGCATCAAACACGGGCAAAGCGCCGAAGGCCGCTCGAGAGCATCAAGCACAGACGTAGCCCGTGCGAAGATGCTCGTATAATAATAAGGAGATCAAATGTAACCGACTTGGCACTGTATCAACGAATTATTCTTGTTTCCATACTAGTATAGATATATCCTCTCTTCCAGCTCGGAAGCGAGACACGTGGACACCCTCCAAGATTTCTTCAGAGCATGGAGATTGATGTAGCTAGCTTTATAAGATCCTTGCGAAGTATTTTTCCGGCCTGATTTTTTGGAACCGCCGGCACAAATGCAACCCGGCGTATCTTTTTATATGGCGCCACCTGTCTTCGTATGAACTCAATCACCGACGACTCCGACAGCTCGCTTTCTGCTCTCCTCACAACGTACGCCATTGGATATTGTCCCACCTCCTTGTCCGGAAATCTGCACCGTAAGTTAAAATCCCCTATCAGTTAATGAACTTTAAATATATATATTTGATAACGATATCTAATTTATAAAAAAATTCGGCAATGAATAGCCAAAAATCTCATTCTGCTCTTTTTTCGGAGCGATTTCATGGCTGTGTGCCCAGGTATTTAAAATCACTGCACCAGAGAGTAAAATCAACTGCAGCACTAAAAAAAGCCCCCGTGTCTCGCGTTTGTGGATAGTTTGCGCGAGAGTTTGGCGGGTCTGGACGATCTCAGGTTTCACGTCCTGTTCCGCCTGGTTGCCAACCTGGAAAAAGTCTCTCTTCTCCAAGTCCTTTGTTCAGTCCTTGCCCAACTCTTCGGTCCAGTCTTTAGCGTATCAATAATATAATCCAGCGGTCCAGCCCATCCACTCCCTCACGAGATACGCATCATCACCCAGATGCTCCAGCGATAATCATGGTCGTGCAAACCGCAAGAGGGCTATAATTATTGGAACATAAATTATAGTGAGCATATATTATAGGACAATCCGGAAGTGTGGTCGCAAAGTTTATGTAAAAAAATTTAGGACGTATATGATTTATTTCGGTGGTTATAAATAAAATAGATTATGATTATTTAACACTATTTTAATTCCAATTCAAATGCAAATTTGCATACTACATGGTTATTTAAAAAATGACACCACGCCACAAAGGAATTTGTTAAACAGCTAAAAACACATGAAACGATGTTTTTCTAAACAGTTTCACAAATTATATCATCACTCTGCAAAATAACTGATTATTCCGCCACCGCTTTCAATCACTGTTTCTCCAGTCGCTGCAGCTGAGCTTAACACAGTGGGAAAATGGCTGCTAAGTCGGGTTGACTAAAACCAACCCCACTAATGTCATCACTGAAGGCGCCGCCGGGCGCGCGCGGCGGAGGCGGCTGCGCGGGCGGCGGCGGCCGCGCGGGCGGCGGCGGCCGCGCGGGCGGCGGCGGCCGCACGCGCGCGGCGGCGGGCGGCCTCCGCGCCCGCGACTCCCCCGCACGTGTCGTACCTATGCCCGTCGTCGCGTGACCGCACGACCCCTCGACCATATGTGCACACGGTTGCGCCCATCATGCGCGCGGTCGCACGACTACGAGACCACTGCGCATCGCAGAACGGTAGCGCGCGATTGCACGGCCGCACAACACTTGTGCGCCCCCCCTTGGCCGCGCAACCCCCCCGGTCGTGCAACGCACCTCGGCCACAAGGTCATGCGGCCCCTTGGCCGCATGCTATAGCGTGTCATGAGCGTGGCACCGAGGACGCGCGCTGGGCCTCCTGGTTGTATGTCGTGGTATGGCGGTAAGGTCATGCGACCCTTTAACTGCGCAGGTGGTCGCCCAGGCGCCCCCACGGCCGCGCACCTGGTTGGTCCCCGCAGTCGTAGGCCCGACCATCCCCCTCGGCCGGCCCCTACCGGCCCCCACCGGATGGGCTCCGCCGCTAGCCAACCATCATAGGCCAGCCACCACAGTTTAGCCTTTGATATCGGTCGGCCTCCACCGACCAGCCCCTCGATTGCCGCCAAACGTTCGCCATCCAGCGCCTCTGTCACGTAACCAACATGCTCTATCATCTGTATAATCACTCATTATGGGGAGTGCGTATAATAAATCCCGATAATGAGAGTCAGCATATTAAATTATTTAAATATGTGCATAATAAAATATAAGATGACCGGGTATAGGCAGTCGAAATTCGCATGGCGGTGTGCGTATAACAAAAATACGGATAGTGGTGTGCGTATAGTAAATTGTATGGTTATGGTGTGCACATAACAATATCCACCATGGGTATGCGCATAGGAGGAAAAATCCATCATGGGTATGCGTATAGCCGTAAAAATACCCAGAATGGGTGTATGTATAATACATTTAATGTTTACTGTGTGGACAAAGTCGAATACCCTAACCACTTAGTTATGGAAATGTCACCCTCAAAACCTATTAAAGGGGCTTTAGTCCCTCATTTCACCACACCTCACTTCCTACGCACCAAAGAGCTCTTGAACAATCCTTCGAAGATCTCACTGCATGTGCTAAGAAATTCTCGAAGTTCTTAGAATCCTTTAAAGAGCCCTTGAAGATTTCTCAAAAGCATTCGAATACCCCTTGGGGATTGCACAGTGCACGTTGCACCGTACACGTTGCGGAGAGCACATCATTTCAAACGTCGCCGCTCGCTACAAAACAAGCAATTGACTCCAAATTGCGTCGAGCGCATTACTCCCGCTTCCGAGGACGAATAACACACTCTAGAGAGCACGAAGCACATTGCACAACGCTCTAGAAAACCCAAAAATACTTGGTTTTTCGAGGGATGGCCTGTCACCCTCGATGCCTCTTCTTCTCCTCCTACAACTATAATGAGAGGCGTCCTGTCGCCCACGAGTTCTCAACTATTACTTGTTAAAATACCAAGAACATAGTTGAAATTAGGTCGACACATTACCGACCCTATGATGTTTTCCCCTCTTTGAGGTTTTCCACATAAAAAATCCTCTTGACATGCAGTCAGTACATTCTTTTATTATTTGCGCGCTCAACTGCTGCCGAGCAAAAACGAATCGATTTTTCACTTGTTCAAGAGAGCCTTGAGCTGATCCATAATAGTTTAGCACCGTTTGTGGGAACATGTGTAACACCCCAAAATTTGAGAGAGGGTCGATTTGCATTTCTGGCCAATTTTGGTTTCTGGCAGGGGGCACACGGCCTGGGACACGGGCGTGTCCCATGGCGTGTCAGGCAGTCGGCGTTTTGGTCGTGAGGTCGACGATTTTGGGAGTCGACGATCGTCGAGCAGAGAAAACGGCCTGAGACACGGGCATGTCTCAGGGCGTGTCGGGGTCGTATCGACGATCGGCCCGGGAGTCGACGATTTTCGCTCGACGATGTGTCGAGACAAGGCACACGGCCTAGGACACGGGCGTGTCCAAGGCCGTGTCAGTAAGTCGACGAACTTCGCTCGACGAATTTCACTCGACGAGTGCCGAGTGTTGAGACAGGGGCACATGGCCTGTGATACGGGCGTGTCACAGGGCGTGTCCTGTTTGTTCGACGATCTTCGCTCGATGAAACGTCGAGGCAGTGAACACGGCCTGGAGCCCAGGCATGTTGAGGTTGACACGGGCAAGGACACGGGCGTGTCCAGTACCTGTGTAGTGCTCGGGTTGTTTTCGGGGCTGTGTCGAAGGAGGCACACGGCCGATCACACGGCCGTGTCAGTGGGGACACGGGCATGTCAGTGCGAACACGGGCGTGTCGGATGCCCGTATGCTATTCCAGGCGCGTCGATTTGTGACGGCGAATGATGGACACGGCCCTGGACACGGGTGTGTGTCAGGCCGTGTTCGACCCAGGTGTTTTATTTTTCAGTCGGATCGTGGCCTTTCTTTCCCTGATTTTAGGATCTGATGGTTCAGGACTGCTCTTGGGAAGTTAAGTTCGAGAATAGGGTTGGAAACCCTTATTCTACTCCAAGCCTTCTCTTACTAAAATTCTAGAGAGAAGGGAGAGCAAGGAAGAAAGGGAAGGAAGGTTTGGGCTGTAGGAGAGGCTTCGGTGCTCCAAATCGCGAGCCGGGCCCAGATCCGTGGAGGCTAGATCTTTGCGAAGGTTTTCATCCGGCTATTTTTGCCATGGCAAGGAAGAGGAGTTGGAAGGTAACGACACTTCTCCACTCGGTTTTAGGATGCATGTCTTTAGCATCATTTTCCTTTCTAGTTTTGGGCACCAAACACTCAAATGAGAGGGGTTTTGGGTCGCCAAGGTTCAAGAGGAACCTCCGGGTCGATTGAGCCCGTCCCCGGAATGATTTGCATTAGAGATCCACTCCGTTAGTGGATTAGGCATGGTGGGTGAAGCCGTAGTCGCGACCGTTAGTCCGACTCGGTGATGTTGCATACGAACTTTAGGGATTCGTAGAGATTTCGTTGCGGCAAGATGTCACTTGTGATGTGGCAGTGTTTTCCCCTTTTTCTCGAATGAGTACGTGTAGTCGGAACCGGACATGGTTAGCTCCTCGTGGCGGTAGATGGTTTCCTTGGTGGACAAGGTTAGCTCCGCATGAGTTATAGATGGTTTCCTTGGTGCGCGGGAACGCTGCAGTACAAATGAGGGACTAGGGTGGAATTGTCTTGGTTTGTGATGTGCCAAGGCGTGGCTATGTCTCCTTGGTCGGCTGGCTATCCCGTGACGTTCACGTCATGTGTGGAGAGTGTCCCGGCGAGACTAGTCCCCTTCTGTGAGACTAACGAGAATGTCAAGCATGGGGGCAAGCCCGGGCAATGAGGCCATGAGCAGGTGGAGTCCGGCAAGGCTTCTTAGAATCAGTCAGTTTTGTGTTTGTTGGAATCCTGACATGAGGCGTCAGATCTTGTATGCAAGCCCGGGTCTAAGACCTTGAGCGGGTGGGGCCTTTGCAAGAGTTCCATGTGGCGGCCTGTGTGTCGTTGGGGGGAATGTTGTTACCCCTTTGTTTGCGGCTTTATGCCAATGGGGAATCAATGAGTACCCATATGATGTGATGATGTGTTAGATGAATACGAGATAGGGTGCCTTGGGTGAAACCCGGGTTGTTGCATACATGATTGCATAAGTAGGCCCTTTTTATTATATGCTCAACTAGTAGAGAACATGTATGATGTATAAGACATCCAAGACTGTTTCTGTACTTGCTTTTTCTTGCTTATGAATATTGCATACGAAGTGCTAACTTGCAGGTTGGAGGAGTACCCTGGGGTCCGTTAGGGGCGGCCGGGAGGAGATGTGTTTGTTACACAGTTTGCGGTCAGTCTTTGCTGACCCACGTTACTAATAAATTTTACAGGGCAAGGATCGCATGCAGGAGCTAGCTCGCCGGCCAGAAAGGCCTAAGCCTCATGAAGTGCTTCTCTCTTTTGTAGCTCTATTTATATGATGTTGTATGTTTGAGACTCATTTTGTCCGGCTTGCATGCCGAGGTAGCCTAGGAGTGCTATGCACTTTCTTGACTATTGTATTATTTGAGTTTGGACACTTGTTGTAAAACCATAAGGTCATTGTTATTACTCTTCTTGTAGTGGATAACTTCTTGTCTTGCTTGTGTTTCCGCTGTGTTGTGCAAAGAGTTTTGAGTGTGGGTAGTTATATCAACTTATAATACTAAAGCTGTGACGTCCGTATGTTGTGGCACCCCGGCCGGACCCATATTATACGGTCGTTACAGGGGAGGTGTTACAATTTGGTATCAAAGCGAGGTTCTATTCAAGGTCAACGCGTAGAGAAGTTATCCACATAAGAGTAACGCTGGACCATGAGCGTCCTATTGTTTAAGTCTTGAGTTTAAAGGATTATCCCTTGTTTCTTGTTTTCTTGAATAGTGCAAGCAACGAGGCGGGTACGTCTAGAGCAAGAGAAGAACTCTCGGCGAGTAGTGCCACTGCTCCAGGTCTTTTGGGCATGGGTGTAAACCCGGCCGACTTCTGTCGCATGCTTGCAGAAGCGATGGTGGCAGCCCAAGCTGCAGCGGCAGCCCAGGTAGCAACCCCTGCTACACCGGACACGGCGACGGCCGTGCCAGGAGGAGAAGCCAGGTGAGTGGAGCCTTTGGCGGAAAGGGTGGTTGTCGGACATGGAGACCGACATATGAAGTATTTCCTGAGCTTCCATCCCCCGTTATTCAAGGGAGTTGGTACGCCAACGGATACGGAGGACTGGTGGGTTCGAATTCAAGAGCTTTTGAGGGCGGCGGAGACGACAGAAGAAAAGAAAGCTGAGTATGCGGCTTTCATGTTGGAAGGAGACGCCAAGTTGTGGTGGGTGAGCCATATCGGCCGCCAGTTCCCTGGACGCACCCCATCGATGGAAGAATTTGGCGATGCTTTTCTAAAGAGGTACATTCCCGTTTTGACACTGTTGGCCCTTCAGAGACAGTTTCTGCATTTAATGCAGTGAGACAAGTCGGTGGATGAGTATGTGCAGGATTTCACCCGTTTGGGTCGGTACGTGTGAACGACGATGACGGATGATGTAGAGAGGTATAACCTCTTCTATCAGGGGCTGAGGGAGAATCTGAGGCAACCCCTCATTTCCATGAAGAGGGCTGGATTTAATGAACTAGTTGAGGCTGTCAGGATATTGCAAAGTGATTTGGAGCGAACCCAGCATCGTAAGGGTTTCACTCCCAAGCAAGGGGAAGGGAAGCCTTCCCAATCCCATGGAAAGTCTGAAGGGAGTAGGTGGAGGAATAAGCCTCACACATCCAGGTCCGGCGAGAATAGCAAGTGGACGCCTGGAGGTTCTCACTCTAGGGGACCGCCGACGTGCTACAACTACGGTAAGGTGGGGCACATAGCTCGTGTTTGTCCCCAAGGAGGAGCGGGGCAAGAGGCAAGGCAGGAGCAGACTGTGCGCTCCGGCCCCAGTGCTGCAGAGAAAGGGAAGATGGCAGAGTCGAGCGCTTCTCGGTTCCAACCGGTGCAACCAAGGGCTTACAACCTTGGACAGCAAGAAGCGATCCGCCAAACCGATGTGGTGACAGGTATGAAGAAAATTTAAGTTGAAATTTTGTGCTTCATACTTTTAGACCCTTTTTGTGTGATGTCTATGTTGTAGGCTTCGTTTTAGTTTCTGGATACCCCGCTAGGGTATTGTTTGATTCGGGAGCATCGCACTCCTTTCTTGCGGAGAGCTTCATCCGGAGAATAGGAGTTGAGTCTTTCTCGGCGGACGCAGAGTTGAAAGTGCGCATGCCCAATGGGTCATCCATGACCATCGGGGCCAAAGGGCGCATCTGTTGGGAGTTGGACGGAGTTGACTTCGTTTTGGTAGTAGCGATTTTACCATTGGTTGAGTTCAATGTCATTTTGGGCATGGACTGGCTTGCAGAGCAGCGCGCTAGTATTGACTGTCTATCTAAGGTAGTGACCCTAAGGAGCAAAGGGCAGGCGGAGGTCAAATTTGAGGGCCTTTGTGGAGTGGCCTGTTCCCTAATTTCGGCCAAGCAGTTGATGCGGGCGGTTAACCAGGGTGGTGTAGCGCTTGTAGCGTTATTGGAGGTTCGTCTCTCCCAGCTGTCTATTGAGGAAGTGCCCGTAGTGGCCGAGTTCAAGGATGTGTTTCCGGATTAACGTCCTGGAGCGCCTCCTCGGCGAGAGATCGACTTCTCGATCGAGTTAGTGCCGGAGGCTAGGCCGGTGTCACGTCCTCCGTTTAGGATGGCACCAAAGGAGTTGGAAGAACTCAAAGTACAGTTGCAGGAACTGTTGGAGCAAGGGTATATCAGACCCAGTTCTTCGTCGTGGAGTGCGCCGGTGTTGTTTGTAAAGAAGAAAGACGGTAGCATGCGACTGTGCATAGACTACCGAGAGCTGAATAAATTGACCGTCAAGAATAAGTATCCGATTCCTTGGATAGACGACTTGTTTGACCAATTGGTGGGGTCAGTGGTGTATTCAAAATTGGACTTGAAGTTAGGCTATTATCAGCTGCGAATTCAGGATGAGGACATCCCCAAGACTGCCTTTGGTACAAGGTATGGACACTTTGAGTTTACGGTGATGCCGTTCGGGC
Source organism: Platanthera guangdongensis (assembly GCA_039583875.1). Taxonomy (NCBI): domain Eukaryota; kingdom Viridiplantae; phylum Streptophyta; class Magnoliopsida; order Asparagales; family Orchidaceae; genus Platanthera; species Platanthera guangdongensis. The sequence continues at coordinate 36,131,669 of CM077165.1, read as the reverse complement.
TGACTAACGCACCATCTGTGTTCATGGATCTTATGAATCGAGTATTTCGGGAATACTTGGATTCTTTTGTGGTTGTCTTCATTGATGACATCTTGGTGTATTCCAAATCTGAAGTGGAGCATGAGACCCACTTGAGAGTGGTCTTGCAAGTGTTGAGGGAGAATCAGTTGTATGCAAAGTTCCCCAAGTGCGAGTTCTAGTTAGAGAAGGTGGCATTTTTGGGCCACGTGATTAGTGGGGATGGGGTGGCAGTGGATCCAACAAAAGTGGAGGCCATCAGAGATTGGCCAGTCTTGAGGACCGTGGCGGAAGTCTGAAGTTTTCTTGGACTAGCCGGGTACTATAGGAGATTCGTGGAAAAAATTTCGCGGATAGCTCTACCCCTCACCTCACTCACTCGTAAAGATCATAATTTTATGTGGACTCAAGAGTGCAATCAAGCATTTGAGACACTGAAGGAGAGACTGATGATGGCTCCAATCCTAAGTCTACTGAAAGGGACCGAGGGATTTCAAATCTTCAGTGACGCATCGGGATGCGGTTTGGGTTGCGTTTTGGTGCAACATGGCAAGGTGATAGCTTTTGGGTCTAGACAGCTGGAGCCTCATGAGAGGAATTACCCCGTCCATGACTTGGAGTTGGCGGCGGTAATTTTTACGTTGAAAATATGGCGGCATTATGTATATGGTGCAAATGTGGAGATCTTCACGGATCATAAAAGCCTGAAGTATCTCTTGGATCAAAAGGACTTGAACATGCGGCAACGCAGGTGGGTTGAGTTTCTTGGAGACTATGAGGTGGCGATTCAGTATACGGCAGGTAAAGCCAATGTGGTGGCGGATGCTTTGAGTAGAAAGTACTCAGGGCAAGGGAATTGGATGGAAGCTCATGATGAGCGATTGGTACGGTAATGAGAGTCCCTTGGTTTGGAATGTGTTGCGAGAGGCGAGTCCAGCGTGGCTCAGTTGAACTGGATTGAAGTGCAGAATGATTTGACCGATCGCATTCGGGAAACGACTCGGTTGGATGTGGAGTTTCAACCATTTGTGTTGGAGGCTCAAACGGGCGAGAGCAGCGCCTGGGAAATGATTGATGGGATTCTGAGGAAGGACGGAAGGGTTTGTATACCACAGTTCGGCAAACTCCGTGAAGAGTTGATGTTTGAGGCTCACTTCACAAAGTACTCCATTCACCCGGGCAGCACAAAGATGTTCTTGGATATGAAGAAATCCTTTTGGTGGCCGGGGCTGAAGCGGGACGTAGCTTTGTATGTGAATTGTTGCCAAACTTGGGCCTTGGTGAAGGCCGAATGTCAGAAGCCGGGCGGGTTCCTGAAGCCCCTTCCAATCCCTGAATGGAAATTTGATGACATCTCCATGGATTTTGTACATGGTTTGCCTAGATCGCAGCAGGGTAATGATGCTATTTGGGTGATCGTGGATCGCCTAACCAGGGTGGCTCACTTCATCCCAAATCGGAAGGAGGACAGCGTGTAGAAGCTGGTGGAGTTGTATGTTCGCAACATTGTGCGATTGCACGGAATTCCTAAGAGCATAGTTAGCGATCTAGATGGACGGTTTACGTCCAAGGACTGGAGATTGGTTCAGAAGAGTTTGGGCACGAAGCTAAAGTTCAATACGACGTTCCATCCTCAAACTGATGGGAAAACCGAAAGAACGAACCGTACTATGGAGGATATGCTGAGAATTTGCGTTCTTGACTTCGGCAAGAAGTGGGAGGATCACCTCTTCATGGTGGAATTCGCGTATAATAACAGTTACCAAGCAAGTATAAAAATGGCGTCATACGAAGCTTTGTATGGGAGACGGTGTCGAACACCGATGTCTTGGGCAGAGGCGGGAGACACCAAAATTTTGGGAAAGGAGGTGGTAGTTGACGCTTGTGAGTTGGTACGGACCATACATGAGCGTATGAAGGTGGCGCAAGACCGGCAAGCAAAATACTTTAATGCTCGTCACCGGAAGTTGGAGTTTGCGGTAGGTGATTGGGTCTATTTGAAGATCAAACCATTCAAAGGCGTCTCACAGATTCGCCAACTTAAGAAGCTGAGTCCAAGTTTTTTGGGGCCTTTTGAAGTTGTTGAACGGGTGGGAGAAGCAGCCTATCAGTTGGCGTTGTCCGCGGAGCTGAGTGGATTGCATGACGTCTTCCATGTCTCCGCCTTGAGGAAAGCCTTGGTGGAGGCTAGTGTGGTGATCGAGCTGGCATTGTTGTCGATAGAGGAAAACTTGAGGACGCGGATCCTTCCAATTGCTATAGAGGATTCGGGGACTCGGCAGTTGCGGAATAAAGAGGTTAAACTCGTGAAAGTCCGCTGGGACAACTGCGGTCGTGAAGAGTTCTCTTGGGAGCGAGAACAGGCCATGCTAGAAGAGTATCCAGAACTCTTCATTTCAAGTACCATTTAAGTTTTGTTCCCTTTTGTTTTGTAATTTCGGCACGAAATTCTGTTAAGGGGGGGGGGGAGAGTTGTAACACCCCAAAATTTGAGAGAGGGTCGATTTGCGTTTCTGGCCAATTTTGGTTTCTAGCAGGGGGCACACGGCCTGGGACACGGGCGTGTCCCCGGGCGTGTCAGGCTCCAGTCGGCATTTTGGTCGTGAGGTTGATGATTTTGGGAGTCGACGATCGTCGAGCAGAGAACACGGCCTGAGACACGGGGGTGTCTTAGGGCGTGTCGGGGCCGTGTCGACGATCGGCCCGGGAGTCGACGATTTTCTCTCGACGATGTGTCGAGACAAGGCACACGGCCTAGGACAACGGCGTGTACAATGCCGTGTCAGTCAGTCGACGAACTTCGCTCGACGAATTTCACTCGACGAGTGTCGAGTGTCGAGATAGGGGCACACGGCCTGTGATACGGGCTTGTCACAGGGCGTGTCCCGTTTGTTCGACGATCTTCGCTCGACGAAACGTCGAGGCAGTGAACACGGCCTGGAGCCCAGGCCTGTTGAGGTAGACACGGGCAAGGACACGGGCGTGTCCAGTACCCGTGTAGTGCTCGTGTTGTTTTCGGGGCTGTGTCGAAGGAGGCACACGGACGATCACATGGCCGTGTCAGTGGGGACACGGGCGTGTCAGTGCGAACACGGGCGTGTCGGATGACCGTGTGCTGTTCCAGGCACGTCGATTTGTGACGGCGAATGAGGGACATGGCCCTGGACACGGGCGTGTGCCAGGCCGTGTTCGACCCAGGTGTTCTATTTTTCAGTGGGATTGTGGCCTTTCTTTCCCTGATTTTAGGATCTGATGGTTCAGGACTGCTCTTGGGATGTTAAGTCCGAGAATTGGGTTGGAAACTCTTATTCTACTCCAAGCCTTCTCTTATTAAAATTCTAGAGAGAAGGGAGAGCAAGGAAGAAAGGGAAGGAAGGTTTGGGCTGTAGGAGAGGCTTCGGTGCTCCAAATCGCGAGCCGAGCCCAGATCCGTGGAGGCTAGATCTTTGCGAATGTTTTCATCCGGCTATTTTTGCCATGGCAAGGAAGAGGAGTCGGAAGGTAACGAAAATTCTTCTCTCGGTTTTATGATGCATGTCTTTAGCATCATTTTCCTTTCTAGTTTTGGGCACCAAACACTCAAATGAGAGGGGTTTGGGTCGCCAAGGTTCAAGAGGAACCTCCGGGTCGATTGAGTCCGTCCCCGGCATGATTTGCATTAGAGATCCGCTCTGTTAGTGGATTAGGCATGGTGGGTGAAGCCGTAGTCGCGACCGTTAGTCCGACTCGGTGATGTTGCATACGAACTTTCGGGATTCGTAGAGATTCCGTTGCGGCAAAATGTCGTTTGTGATGTGGCAGTGTTTTTCCCTTTTTCTCGAATGAGTACGTGTAGTCAGAACCGGACAAGGTTAGCTCCTCGTGTCAGTAGATGGTTTCCTTGGTGGACAAGGTTAGCTCCGCATGAGTTGTAGATGGTTTCCTTGATGCGCGGGAATGCTGCAGTACAAATGAGGGACTAGGGTGGAATTGTCTTGGTTTGTGATGTGCCAATGCGTGGCTATGTCTCCGTGGTTGGCTGGCTATCCCGTGACGTTCACGTCATGTGTGGAGAGTGTTCTGGCGAGACTAGTCCCCTTCTGTGAGACTGACGAGAATGCCAAGCATGGGGCCAAGCCCGGGCAATGAGGCCATGAGCGGGTGGGGTCCGGCAAGGCTTCTTAGAATCGGTAAGTTTTGTGTTTGTTGGAATCCTGAGATGAGGCGTCAGAGCTTGTAGGCAAGCCCGGGTCTAAGACCTTGAGTGGGTGGGGCCTTTGCAAGAGTTCCATGTGGTGGTCTGTGTGTCGTTGGGGGGAATGGTGTTACCCCTTTGTTTGCGGCTTTATGCCAATGGGGAATCGATGAGTACCCATATGATGTGATGATGTGCTAGATGCATACGAGATAGGGTGCCTTCGGTGAAACCTGGGTTGTTGCATACATGATTTTATAAGTATGCCATTTTTATTATATGCTCAACCAGTAGAGAACATGTATAATGTATGAGACATCCAAGACTGTTTCTGTAGTTGCTTTTTCTTGTTTATGAATATTGCATACGAAGTGCTAACTTGCAGGTTAGAGGAGTACCCCGGGGTCCGTTAAGGGCGGCCGGGAGGAGATGTGTTTGTTACACAGTTTGAGGTCAATCTTTGCTGACCCACGTTACTAATAAATTTTACAGGGCCAGGATCGCATGCAGGAGCTAGCTCGCCGGCCAGAAAGGCCTAAGCCTCATGAAGTGCTTCTCTCTTTTGTAGCTCTATTTATAGGATGTTGTATGTTTGAGACTCATGTTGTCCGGCTTGCATGTCGAGGTAGCCTAGGAGTGCTATGCACTTTCTTGACTGTTGTATTATTTGAGTTTGGACACTTATTGTAAGGCCATAAGGCCATTGTTATTACTCTTCTTGTAGTGGATAACTTCTTGTCTTGCTTGTGTTTCCGCTGTGTTGTGTAAAGAGTTTTGAGTGTGGGTAGTTATATCATCTTATAATAATAAAGCTGTGGTGTCCGTATGTTGTGGGGCCCCGGCCGGACCCATATTATACGGTCATTACAGGGGAGGTGTTACAACATGTTCCAAGAATTCTGATAATACTCTGAAGACACTATCAATCTCACAACGATACATGAGGTTGGCGGTTATAGATAGAAGAATTACTTGAACCGCTAAGAAATTTATCCCGAAAGGATGCATCGATCCCGCTCCTTCCCATTCCCTCTTCAATGCACCCCATATAGTAGAAGTGGAACCCTCGCCCATAACTATCTAGACGGGCGTATATGACAAGTGGAGAAAAAACAAGCTGATATGCTGGCTCTCTTGAGGATTATTGGGGTTGCTCAAGCTCCCGCCGCACCCCTCACACCAGCCAATCTACCTCCTTCCCCTCTGAATCATGTTCTGGGAATCGGCCGAGAATACGTCTCGAAACGTTGCAGGAATACTCAATCTTCTTGAGATATGAGAGCTGATAAGCGAACAGTCTGACCTGATAAGTCGATGAACCATATTTGTATATCGACCCTCTAAAATCGCTCGCCACTCACGCCTGAGGTCACGGCGCATCTGATTCCAATCAGATTTATGCTCCAAAGTGTAACGATCTTGCTCGCTAGGAGCACAACGCCGCCCGACCCACCAGGCAGCCATAGAAGGCAACCTTAATAAGACCCTCCTACAAAAAGGGCTCATCACCAGCTGAGCTGCAGCTCAGCTGGTGATGAGCCCTATTTGTAGGAGGGTCTTATCAAGGTTGCGGGTTCAAAACCCCATGGCAACAAACTTCCACTGCTAAGAAATAGGCGCAAAGATTTGGTTGTGGTGTACGACCTGTAGGCCTTGTAGATTTTGGCTATACCACCCGTGGTTCCAGGTTTCCTACCTGGGCTGCGTGATGGGCCGGGTGGAGCTGTGCAACTAGCGGGCCAGGTCATTACAAAAAAGTGCAATTTTTTGTAACGACCTGGCCTGCTAGGAGCACAGCGTCGCCTGATGCGTCGGCAAGTGCACCGGTCGCTGTCAAGTAATAATTTTGGGAATAGCTTCCCCGAATGTCAATCTCGAGAGAATGCAGGTTGGGTATTGTGATAGCGTCACAGAAAGATCGTTACTAAGAGTTAAACGAAACAACCATGTGGGTTGGTTTTTGCTTCCTAATGGTAATAAAACAAAAAGAGACCTAATGCGGGTCGTAAGCACCGCCTCGCTTGGTGGATGGAACTAGTGCAGGCCGCTACGCCGTGCTTCGTGAGGCGAATGGACGGAGAGCAAGCGGATGGAATGAACACATGTGCGGAGAGTGAGGGTCGCAATCACCTCTTAAACCACCAACACTATCCTCTGCTAGAGTGGTTCTAGTGTGCGAGTGGAGTGGATGTGAATGGAGTCGAGTGCATCACAGCTAACAAAAGAGGATGTAACTAACCCAAGCAAACTTCATTCATAGACAAATAAAAGCAAGTTCAAGTTCATTACAATCTTTAGAGTACAATCCACCGTTTAGAAGAGGTAGAATAAACCAAAAGGGGGAAAGTGTTGGATCCCTAGTTAGATTTGGGCTAGGTTAACTAAATTAGGATGTTTGACCCAACATGTATAGCTAGGGTCATGTATGTGTCCTATAGTTTAGGCCATGTCCTTAAAGTCAACACTACATGGACCAGCCATCAACAAACTGCAAAAGACTCAAGACTTAGAGAAATTTCAATGACTCAAAAAATGAGTTCGACGTTCGTCGAACTCAGGTCGACGAAAGTCGTGCTTAGCTCGACGAACTTAGAGAAAATTCTTTGAGCTGAGCTCGACGAACTTGAATCTCAGGTCGACGATTTCCATAGTATACTTCAACATTCCAAGTCCAGAATTCTTCACACTTAACTCTAGTCGACGAACTTAGTTCTCAGGACGACGAACTTAGTTCTCAGGTCGACGATTGCTGGGTATTCTACTTCAACATGTTATTCCAAAAACATCTAAGTCCAGGATCTCACTCCAGTCGACGAATTCACCTTCTCAGCTTGATGAACTTAGACCACAGTCTTGGCAAGATTTATCAAGTAGCGGTTAGAAGCTCTCAGCTTGACGAAACCAGTTCTCAGGTCGATGAACCCAGTCCTGAGGTCAACGATTTATGGACACGTTACTTCAACATTCTTAAGTACTAGAAACATGGAATTCTGAACTCCAGCCGACGAAGTTATACTCTCAGCTCGACGATCTTGATGCATAGAATTGGCAAGGGTCTAGAGAAAGCAGTTAGCAGTTCTTAGGTCGACGATCTTGGATCTCAGCTCGACGAACAATTATTATCAGCTCGACAAATTTGACTTCTCTACTCGACGAACTCTGGACACAGATCGACGAATTCTGTTCTCAGCTCAACGAATTCTGTAAAGTTTCAGACTTGGAAATTTCCCTCCCTCTGCCTTTTTTATTGCAATAATTTCTGAGTAATCAATGCTTAAATATTCTCAGAATATTACCGTTAGAAGCAAGCATTGATTATGATCTTCATCAGGATTATTGCATGTCATTTTTCCATGGCACATTTGGGGATATCAATCAATGCAAATATTCTCCAGGCCGTCAACATTGAATGAAGAAATTCAAATTCAGAAGGAAGATCATACAGAAATATAAAAAGAATTTTTCTTTTTCTTCCCAAAGAAGAATAGACAACAACACAGAAAATCGGCTTTTCTTCTTCCTTCTCATCTGAACACAAAATGAAACATACAGGCCAATAACACAGCAAAATCAGAAGCCCTAGACTAGAGAAAGAACAGCAAGCTGAAGAAGAAGAACAACAACCATTTAAATCAAGAGTCTTCTTCTGTCTTCATCACAGGATTCTTCAAAGGACAACAATTACTATAACAGTAAAGAAGCACCTGGATACCTGCTGGTCAAGGCTGAAATACTGAAGGCCTACTCACCCTGAAGCAAAGCTCCATCCTTCCTAAACAAATCTTTTGCCTTTAGTGCAACATACTTCTCTTTTGATGAAGATTTGCAGCTCTCTTCTTCATACTTTATAGTGTTTATTTGAAGCTCATAGGACATAAGCTTTCCGAAGATGTTCTGGGGGTCAGTTTCGGCCAGTCTTCTGAACTCCCTAATGACACAAATCTTGTTGTCACATTCCTTGATTAAGTATCTTAGGAACTTGTTGTTTAGTTCTCCGTTTACGAAAACCCGGCCGTAGCTCTTTAAGCCATTGACGATCTTGAAGAAGTTTTCAAATGTATCAGCTATGGTGTCCTTGGGGCCTTTCTTGAAAGCCTCATACTTCTGATTTAGAAGGGATCTTCTGTCATCCCTTACTTCTTCGGTACCTTACATCAGAACAATCAAACACTGCCACATTTCCTTAGCAGATTGGCATTAAATAAGGTTCTGCAATAGGGAGTCATCGACTGCGCTTGCGATAATATTTTTAACTTTATTGTCCAGAGACACAAGTGCAATCTCATCTTTGTCGAGATCCATCAGCTTCTTTGGTGCCTTTCTAGTAGGATCTATAGTGGAGGCCGTCATGGGAACATATGGGCCTTCTTCCACTATCATGAAGATGTGGGGATCAACAACTTCCATGAAGAATCTTATCATTTCTTTCCACATGGGAAAGTTAGTCTTGGTGCACACCGGAAGCTTTCTGAAATCCTTGGATTTGTCCATGCTTGATTATCTCTACAACAACTAGAAGTAGATCTGTTCAAGGTGTGAAACTTTTGAGAACAATCTCCCTCTGATACCAATTAAAAGTCTCTAGTTGTCTACCTAAATCACGTAGAGGGGAGTGAATAGGTGAGATCTGCATCTTTTGAGGAATAAAAAATTGAGGAGAATATCACAGAAAGTAATCAAGCACAAACCAGACGACACAAGGAATTATAGTGGTTCCTCAATCTTGGGTACATCCACTCTCCACCTCACTAATCTAACACCATGGCTAGCCTTGGCTACTTCACTATATCTCAGATTATACAATCCTACACCCGGAGCAACACTCCTACAACTCGGAGTAAACACACTCCTACAAACTCGATTCCCCAAAACGGGATCTACACTCGGAAGAAAAACCTTCATATAAACTCGGAGACAAAGCTCCTACAAGAATTGAAATAAAGTTTTACAACAATAACAAACAACTTCACTTCAGATCTGAAATCGACAGAGTTCTTCCTTCTTGAAAACTGAATGCTTGATGAAGAAGTTGAGGAAGAAGTCTAGAGAGAACACGATCTGAATTTCTTTGGATTCGACACGACCAAGTGAATGAATAGAGAATCTTGAATCTTGTGATCTGTCAAATCTTTCTTTTGTCAAATCGCTGGATTGAGAACAATGCTTCAGAGAAGAACGAAGATGGCGTGTTCGATTTTTTCTCGATCTAAAGCTTGCAGCGATTCAGACTTCTATTAAGATTTGCGATTAGGATTAGGGTTGACAAATCCGTCGAAAAGACCTTATATAGAACTTCTTGTAATGGTCTGAAATCTTTAAGGAAAGATAATCAATCATATTAAGTACGAATCAAAGTTTGAAATCATGTTAGTCGAACAGAAGCTACGCTCGACGAAATAGAAGTTGCGGTCGACAAATTTAAAACTTGTTCAACAAATTGAAAATTCCATTCGACGAATGAAGTTTTAAAATATTTTGCACTGCGTTCGACAAAATAGAAGCTTAGAATTTTATTCATCTGCATTCTTCGAAAGGATTAGAATTATCCGAAAACAACTGTCTTTTCAAAATACGACATGGCCTTATTCGAAAATGGCTTTACGTAGAATTTCCTTAATCTGAATATGGATTTTTCGAAAGAAGATTTGGCTTTTTTAAAACATCCTTTTATTCTCGAATGAGTTTTATTCTTCAAAAACAGAATTCCTTTTTTGAAAAATAAAATTGGTTTTTCGAAAATATCTTCAGAACATTTCAAAAAATAGAACTGTAAATGTTTCGAAAAAATTTTATGTTTCTTGAAAAGAACATTGCTTTTTGAAAAATGTATTTGAACTTTTCAAAAAACATCTTCAGAACATTTCGAAAAATAAGATTTTACAAGTTTTATAGAGTTTTTCGAAAGTCATAATGTTTTTCGAAAATAGTTATGATTTCTCTAAAAACTTGCCAATTTCGAAAAACTAACTCCATTTTCAAAAAATGTACTTAGAAATTTTTGAGAAAAATTTTCTTTTCTGCTTTAACCAAGGATCAGCAACACTTCCTTTCTTCAATTCTTTAGTACTTGAAAATGAAGTGTATCTCAATAGAGAGGTTACACATGAGCCAACACTATGAATGACACAATGAGGGATTACATTGCATGGTTTTGTGTTTAACGACTCACTATAAACTGACATTGGTCTATACTTAGCAATTATGACCGGCAAGCACTCAACTAAGAAAGGCATCAAATACAAACTTAATCCATCTTAGTTTAAGGGTGACTTCACACAAATCTATGTTATTGTGGATACAATACCCAACAAAAGGCTCTGACAACAACATCATAAATACTTGGATTAATCATGGGAAACTCTTGAAGTACATTGACAGTATTTTTCCTAGTAAAGAGTAGATAAAACAATTGGAGAGGAATTCTCTAGGGGAAAGGGTAAACAAAGAAAACTTGGTACACATGAACAATCCAAGAAGAATACCCTCCAAGTACCTTCCCAAGCCATTCTTGATCTTCAACAGACAGGACAACAAAGCTAAACAGGTTGAAATGTTAGTTCATGCACAAGGTGAAGGCTCAGGCTCTACTCCTAAAAAGACGAAAACTGATACATCTTGCTTGCTTGTAGACTATCATTCAATGAATTTTGAAATTTCATTTGATTGTAATCTAAATTAAAATAGAAAAAGAATTATTTATCTTAGTTGAACAAGCATGTTTTCATGTCTAAATCTATAATGCCTTCATGATTTATTGTTGACTTAGTTGATATGCATGATAGTTATCAAAGATAATAAGTTCTGGTGCTTTATAAGGTGTTTTGATTTGTTGTTCACTCACATATTGTAGTGGTGACATAATTTATTAATATCTTATTGTCAAAAGTTTGGTTTATTGGTTAATGATATTTATCATTGTAAGGTGCTCTTCCTTCTTCAAATGGGGGGCGATTGTTTGGAAGATTGCCCTCAATCTTTCAAGATTTGACGTGGCATCACTATCAATACTAAGAACATGTTGTATTTGATGCATATCCACTTTATGAGCATGCATGGTACTTGGTATTTACCCCAAGATATTGGTCAAAGCAATGCTGAACTATACAACTGAGACATCTTATAGTTCTCAGGTATATCTATAAGGTAATGAGAAGAATGCAGAAACCGCTGAGAGTCACAAATCTCAGCACCATGGCAAATACCGCAGAGAAAGAATGATCTTCTCAGCAGTATAGTTTAGATAATTTAAATATAGCCGCTGAAAGACGCAGGTCTCAGCACCAATTCTAATACCGCTGAGAATGAAGTCAATACTCAGCGGTATAGTTGACAAGACTCAAATAATGTTGTTGAGCCAGTACTGATTGGCAGAAGTCAAATTTGGCGCTGGCGTCGAAAGCGGGAATAAACTATTTTATTTATGTCTATGTTTTAACAAGACGTTTCCTGAAACTGTTGTTGATTGTTAAAGACTATAAAGAGGAACATCAAGATCAGCGAAACAGTACCGTTACACAAAACCTAATTTCAAGAAAGACCTTGACGATGCTAAAAGAAAAAGAAGATAGTTCTTGATGAAGGCGTTAAGAAGAATAACTGGAGTCGATTTTGTGACTCAAGATAGATCTTCTTCCTTCTGTAAGAAGAAGAAGATCAAGGCAAAGCCTGCCCTTACTTGTGCTAAATATGAAGATCATTCAGTAAGGGACCTGCTCCAGATCTTTCCATCAAAGAAAAAAAATAAAAGGTCTCAATCATCAATGTCTAACTATAATTAGACTTATATTGTAATCTCTTTCATTATATTTTTGGTAGGGCCTTTGTGCTTGAGTTGTAGTGTCCTTATGTCTTAGCTGTAAGGATGTACTCCCAGCGTAAGTGGTAGGATTTCAATGGAAATATGAGGTAGGACTTGAGTCATGTCTGAGGTAGGAAACCTAGAAGGTTTTTGAGCAGTGGGAGTTAGAGAACTCTAAGGTAGGGCTTCTTGATAATCCTGAGTGTAGGGCTTGTATGTCTGAGGAAGGGTCTTGGAGGAGACTTAAGAAATCCTGATGGTCTTATGTTGTAAACTCTATTAAGTCGAGTTTGTAGGAGGTTGCCTAGTCTAGCACATTGCTAGATAGGTGTAGAGGGAAAGTGGATGTACCCAGACTTTTGGGAAGCACTATAAATCTCTGTGTGTTTTTTGTGTGTTTGCTTTCTTTCTTATTTAACTGCTGAAATAAAAAATAACCCACTAAATCTGCAAGACACCTATTCACCCCCCATGGTGTGTTAGACTACCACTAACTATAATCTATCACGAACTCTTATATTACTTGGGTAGCTATGATGAATTACTAGATGTCATTCATTGTTTGTGAAACTATATAGTTGATACTTTCTAGCTCAACTGGAGACTGTTGGTGTCTTTATGATCTAGAAATATTCAACGAGTTAGTCTCGCTGCCAACGTAATATGAATTTCTAGGGTCACACGTAATAACGTAAGAGAAATTGGATAATATATAAAAGTGGCTCAACTCATAAATTTATGGGTACAAAGAGAAATATTGTTGATTACAAACTATTTGACAGTTTCTCAACAAAAGGGTTCCCTAAAAATGACTAAGTCTAGTGTTGACTGGATGTAGTCGATTTTCATGAAGCCGATCAAGTCGATGTAGTCGAATTTTCAAGAAGCCGATCAAAACGATGCAGTCGATTTTCATGAGGCCGATCAAGCTTAAGTAGTCGATTTTTATGAAGTGGATTTTCATGCAGTCAAATTTCATGCTTTTTGATAGCTTGTTGACTTGGTTTTGTGACTAAGTAAAAACTTTGCAGCACGTGCCTTTTTTCTAGATTTTGAATCTTGAACCCGATTCGGCCTTTTAAGGTGTAATTACTGTTTAGGCCATTCCTGGTTCACTGAATATTAAATATAGATAAAATTTCATGGTTAGGGCATACTTTTTTGGTTCAACTTTTTATTTTTCCCCGAGCCCTGGAAACGAAAGAGTTACGTGAGGAGAAACCCTGATGGAGGCCTTCTTTGCAAATTGAGCCCTAGCACCGGCGGCTCTCTCTTGAAATCGAACCTAGCAGTTTGTGGAGACAAAGGCTTCAAACCTTTCCCTTCGAGCCCGGCCTCATGCATAGCCGGTGATGTGTTTCTCCCGTTAGTGTGGATTTCCCATAAAGGTGCGTACATCTCTCCGATTTTCAGACTCGACGGACAACAAACCTCTATAATAGGATTCCAGATCAGAGCCTGAAGATTTCTAGATCTTTTTGGCTGGAGTTCCTTGGTCGATTTCTGAATCATCCCCATACAAGTACTCGCAAGACCACTAGTCGTTAGTTTATTACTTGATATATGGATTTCGTAAGATTCCATTTCTATTTTGGGGTTTTCTAGATCTATTCTACTGCACACATGGTGATGTGCTGTTTCACTCCCCCTTTTAGAAAACCCAATAGAATTGCCCAGTGCATGACTTGGAACTGGGAGCAGTGGTCTTTGCATTAAAAATATGGAGGCACTATCTGTATGACATCCACTGTAAGATCTTCTCATATCACATGAACCTAAAGTACATCCATACACAGAAAGATCTGAACCTGAGACAGCAATAGTGGGTGAAATTTCTATATAATTACGAGTTTACATTGAACTACCACCCAATTAAGTCGAACTCAGTGGCAGATGCACTGAGTAGGAAGGAACCCGAATCGGGACCGGATTCCCAGTTGATGTCCACGGAGTTGGCTCGGGGACTCGAGGGGATGGAGATTACGATGGTGTCCAGCGCTTTCCCTAAGGCCTATATAGAGTACTTGGCCATCTTGATCATAGTTTGTGATATTCGTGACTGGGTTCGGCCTTAACTAGGTAAGGATGATGTTTTGGCCCCTATGTTCTATACCCTCGTGGATGGATCAACCGAGGGGTACACCTTGAAGGATGAACTCATTCACTTCCATGGCAGACTTTATATTCCCTCTGGTGGTTGGATATGGGAGGACATTTTTAGAGATGCTCATTGAAAGACCCAGGCCCCATTTTTTTTACACCGGGGTCTTATGCCCAGAACCGCCACTTTGTGGTGACAACAACCTCTGAGAAGGTCGCCACTACAAAACGTTGATTTTGTCGGCAAATTCTCAACTATGTACCATAAAAGAAATAAAAGTAATCATTTAAATGAAGCAAGTCCACAATCACAGTGAAATACAAATAAGTTCACAAAGGTAAAGATGAACAACATAAATGGGCTCTATCCTAGTACATAAGATCCTCACTACAAAATGCTCGCAGAAGAAAAACTACCATCACTCACGGATCCTGTGGCTGCTACTGCTACTCCTGGGTTAGGCTATCTCATCTTCTCCTGCACCATACTTTTGGTTGTGTTGGGTCCCCTAATTGCATCTTGTCTCCCAGCTAGAGTCCCTGGTGTTATGCCCATCAAGTCGTTAGTCAAAATACTAAGTCTTGGTCCCCATCCCCTCTCCCTGCAATTCCTAGGAACCGTGCGAGGTAGGATGATGAGAAAGGTATTTAAAGTGGAGAGTAAACAAGAGTAATTGACAGTGACCCTAGCTACCTTATGCTAATAATATCTACCAAAATATTTACAGGTGTATATATGAAATTATAAGTAAAGAAACAACACAATGAAAGCAATAACTTGAAGTAATGGTAAAGAAGTTAACTTTCAACACAGAGAAAGTAAACTTAATTTATAAGAATGCTCATACAAACTTATAAATTAAGGGGTCATTTTGCAAGGCCTAACCTATAAAAGATCCCATAATAATTTATATGTTAGGGGTATAAGTTTTATGCAATATTTTGTATGATATGAAGTGCTATGCATGTTAAATGATATGTCTAACTCAAATAAAACACACCCACATGAGTCTATGTGCACAGACCTTTAGTTCCCCCATTTGGAGTTAGCTAAACTCCCAGGTACCTCTCATAGTGGAAAATATAGGTAGTGGGTTGGGCCTCCCCACTCCTAGGTCAGTATTCACACTACCTAGCCTCGACCTTGCGCACTACTCGGTACTCCCATAGTCAGGTGCTACGGAATCTCTTGTACTGATGCGGGCAAATCCACCAGTCTTTTGTTGGCTAAGTGAACACTTACACTTGTCAAGTCAACGTATCAAAGTCAGTGTGAACGATCGTCCAATAACGACCACCCACCAATTTAATGTATATGCACACAGGCTATTAATGTGTTCCTGAGCCATCATCTCACCAGACTAGCCCATCCATTCCATCAAACACCGAGACCACCACCCGCATGTCTAAACCAACTATCCACCCGAAGTAACGGGGTGAGTGAATGTATGCAATGATAGTTAATTAATAGTTAATCTTTTAATCTACTTATCCATACAGTTTAGGGTTAACCTTGGACTGCCTGTGGTATGCCCGAGGAAGGGATCTTGAGGGCACTAGGAACTACGATGGGCAAAACCCCAAAGTTCCCTTTCTCAAGGCACTTATATTTATGTGTATCTAGTTATTTCCAATCCCCCCCCCCCCACATTACACTTGAGCAAACCCTAGGTGAATTTCAACTTTTAGGGGAGAGACGATATACCGTCGGTCCCAAACACAACTTCGACCCCTTGGTATTTAGGCTACCTACACTTTTCCTTATGGGTGATCTCATCTAGATTCCACAAAATTTTGGAACACCGACTATGTTAGTACCCATGTGAGACCACAGCTCCACCTTAAATCCCTCAAATTACTATATACAGACCAAATGAACTAAATTGAGTGTATGAAAGGGAATACTCCAAATACTTCACCAAAAACCCTAGTATTATTTCTAGGGTTCTATCATGACATATTGTGCTTAAATACAGAGATTTGTATTTTTCCTATTTTATTTAGTCTTTTTAATAATTTTCCTAAAATCATGTCGCCTATGACTTTGAACACGAGGTATAACTTTTTGATATGTAAAGTCCTTAATAAAATTTCTACAACATCATATTGACTGCACAGCAACAAGGTACAAATTTCATAATTTTTCCAAAATGATTTCCATCATAAATCACAATATTGATTCAACACAGATTTAAACAAAGGAAGTACCAAAATTTATTATCCAAAATTTGTGATAAAATTACCAGAGGTCTGTAATGACTAGAAAATATTACTGACTAAATTTCATGATCATCTAATTTCATTTAGCCACATAATTAAATTGATAAAAAAAATTAAACCTTGGACAATTTGTGAAGGTACCACTACATAATTTCTTCCAAAAATTATAACAAAATTTGTAGAACATCATCATGGCCTACAAAGTTTACTGACCAAGTATCATAATTTTTTAGTACACAATTAGTACTAAAACTAATTTATTTCTCTGAACAATAATATCTAAAATTACAAAGGAGGTACTTCCATTCTTCAACTAAAAATTATAATAAAAATTGCAGGGATTTATAGCATCAGTGTAAGCCCATTATCCAAGTATCATGATCTTCAAATATTGTATGGTCATGTATTTTGCAGTTGAAAAGAAAGTTCTCATTCTAAGTAAAAAGTGTTTAGTGAGGGAAAATAGCCATAAAATTCCAAATTTAATTACACATGGTGTCTTTCCATCCAATGAAACTATCTAGAATGTTTTGAGCCAATCCTTCGAGATGTGACCATGTTTCCTTCATTAACCCTTATAGGCAGCCCTAAGGTTTGAACTACGATTTCAGGGCATTCCTCCCCTAAATACTCCTAAAACTATTCGTGAGGGTGTTTCATGTGATTACAATGCAGAGGCCAAGGTTTCACCTTGATTGGTTGAGGGATTTGTCACTCAACTCCACTAAGTGTACTTTTGAAGAAGTAGACTTTATTTTCTCTGGGTGTCCATCTTTGATCACTAGTTTACCCCATCAAATCAAGCCCAAATGGGATGAGATTTTCTCATGGCCATATAATTACCCCTATGGTCATCCACCAGAGATTTGGGAAAATTAAAGGCCCATAGACATTATTTTTATCACATGTATGATTTATTAAATTATTACAAAAACTATTAAAAAATCATCTCCAAAAATTCTGATTTTTGGATATGATGAAGTTCCTGGACAGACAGCCTTGGGTCAAATTTTCAAGCCATTTGAATTAGTGGGCCACTGGAGGCACTCAGTTTAATCTCTGATTATCCATTGGACACCATGCACCAAAATGAGTGATGAGGAAAATCATGTGAGCCATATTGGATGATTATAATTTAGTATTAAACTAGACCACAAGGACTAACTTTTCTCTACTGGGCAATTCGACAGAAAAGGCCTATAGTTATTTTTAATAATTAAAACCATCTCACTGAAATAATGTGATAAAAAGGAAATAATTTATAATTAATAATTAATCGGCCTGCACATAACCAATCAAGCCGATCCAACGACTCCCGATCATTGTCCCTGATGAGCCAAAGGTCGTGATTGCTCTATCCTGGAGCCATTATCGCGCCCTTTCCAGGCCATCCGGCTGACTCCCTGGCCGGCCACCACCACCACCTCCGTTGAGGAGGTGGCTATCGCCTGGCGGCGGCACGGCTACCGGAGAGGCCTTTTCTGGCAAACCCGAGTGGTTGAATTTCATGGAAAAATCTTACTTTTCTTCTTACTGATCGGTATCGACTGAGCCCGATTTATCCACCTAGTGATCTACAGATCTAGCACTGATGAAGAGGAAAGACCTGGCCTGCAGGCGGGCTTGGCGGCGAGTGTGGTAGTGGTGTTCCATTGCCGATGACCTCTAAGCTCCCCTTTTTCGATTTTTCAATCCTTCACCAAAAGCAGTGATGCAAATGTTCGATTTCATTGCTTGGGAGTTTCTAAATAAGATAAAGGGGTCAAATTGGGGTGTCAGAGGGCCAGGCCATGAATGGCCACTAATGGCCATGAATGGAGGTTTTCGGCCACCTCCAAACTCCTGAAATTCTACCCCTAGGTGGCCGGGAAAACCCTTCCATCTTCTCCAAATTGATCAAGGGGAATGATTGATGCGCCTTCCAAAGCCATGAATGCTCCTCTTTCTCTCTCCTCCCTTTGGGTAAAACTATGACTTTCTCTCTCCAGAATTTGAACGACATTTCAGGTAATTTTCATTTGTTTGTAGCTAACGGGTCGCCATATTTGGGCCTAGCCAAATTGGCCTTGATCTGGGTTTGACTTTTCTCCCCATTTTGTGCTTAATTAACACTAGTTAATTAAGCTCAACCCTAGGTCAAATCAGATGTTGTGACTGACCCAATTGGGAGTTCATGGGTCCCTTGACACCACCCGAGTCTATTTGTGACTTGCTGTAATCAATTTGGGTCAAATTAGGGCAATTTGACCTAACTAGGGTTAGGGTTGACTTTGATCAACTTTAGCTCTTTGGTTGATCGCAATGGGTTGTTAGAGCTCTAAAAGACTACATATAAGAGTGGAAGTGTTATGGTGGGGTCAAATGGTCAAGTTGAGACTCAAAAGCCAAACCATATGATAGGTAACCAGAAATTGCGATTTGCAGACCAAGGCGATTTCAGTTATTTGCCTAGGTACTCATGGTCCTCTTGGTCTTCTTAGGGCTTTGTCATGACCTTGTCATGACAAAAATTCCTAGAGGTCTGGTTGTTTGTGGCGTGTTACACTCACTAAACTAAATCCTCGACGCATACCAGGATTGCCAAGATGTACACTGACTTGTGGAGGACCGTATTATGGCTGGGAATGAAGAAGGATGTTACTTATTATGTTACTCATTGTGTGGCATTTTAGAAGGTGAAATTGGAGTGCAAGAGCCCTGAAGGATTACTACAGTCATTGTCTAATCCTGAGTGGAAGTTCGTGGATATTTTCATAGACTTTGTTCACATCCATCCCCGCTCTCGTTCTGGGAATGATTCAGTTTGGGTGATAGTAGATCTGTTGACAATGGTTGTAAGGTTCATCCCGATGAGAAAATAAGCACATGTGGATATTTTGGTGCGACTATTTTTGAAGCGGCTCGTCCGATATCATGGAGTGCCCAAGATCATAGTTTTAGATCGAGATGACCCCTTTACATCTAAGGAGTGGAGGGATGTTTAGGAATATATGGGCTCTCGTCTGACTTTCAGGACGGTCTTCCATTCTCAGACCGACGACCAGTCTTAGAGGACTATCAAGATATTGGAAGACTTGTGTGGTTATGTGTTTTGGACCTGGGAGAGCCGTGGGAGAGATTCTCATGGCGGTGTACATATAATAGAAATGCGCATATCGGTGTGCATATAGTAATTTATATGGTGATGTTGTGTGCATAGCCATATCAAACATGGGTATGCGCATAGCCAGAAAAAGCCATCATAAGAGTAACCATAAAACTATCCATGATAGGCGTGCACATTGTACATTAAATAGTTACGGTGTCCGGATAGCCGAACATCCTAACCAACTAATTATGGAAATGTCACCCTCAACACCTATAAATGGGGCCATAGGCCCTCATTTCACCTCACCTCTCTTCCTACGGACTAGAGAGCTCCAGAAGAATCCTTCGAAAGTCTCCATGCGCACTTTAAGAAATCCTTGAAGATATATCTTCGAATCCTTTGACGATCCCTTGAAAATATCTCAGAGGCATTCGAAGACTTCTTAAAGATTGCACAGTACATATTGCCCCGGGCACATTGGACCGGACACATTACACTGGACACATTGTACCACACACAATGCACTGCATACATTGCACCACACACGTTGTTGTCCACTCCGAGACACGTCGAGCGCATTACTCCCGCTTCCGAGCACTAGCTGCAGACTCCAGATAGCACAAAGCGCATTGCTCTTCACTCCAGCAAACCAAAAAATACTTAGTTTTTCGTGTCGTGGCTTGTTACACTCGAAGCTTCTTCTTTTTCTCCTACTACTGTAACGAGAGGCGGTCCGTCTCCCTAGAGTTTTTAACTATTACTTGTAACTACCCCAAGAAAATAATGGAAAATTGGCCGACACAAGCACCAGCTCGTGATTTTTCTCATTTACGGGGATTTCACGTATAAAATCACGTTATCAGCCGTCGGTTCATTTCTGGTTCTTTGCGTGCTCGACTGGTTCAAGAGCGTCTCGAGCTGACCCGTAACAATATTTAATAAATAATAATATATTCTCTGTTTTTAAATATATATTCATCTTTTTAGTTTTAATTATCCTTCTTTATTATATATTTTGCACATTTTTGCCGGTGAATTCAATTTGGAAATTTTCTTTTTAATTTTAAGAAATTTGCCATCATCCAATAATTTTTATTGAGTTTTGTATTTCATGTGGTTAAAAAAAATTAAGAACGATGAATGGAAGATGTGATGTCAAGTAGACACACGGAGAAAACTCTTACACTATTGATTGTTTGTAAATGCAGAAAAATCTTACGGAATTACAGCAGCATCGACAATCTGAGGGTGTTTAAGCAGCAATGCCTCCAACTCTGCGGGAGCAACCTGAGAACATATATTTAATATATTATTAGAGATTTATATAGAGCATAAATATACAAATACATGTGCAGGTATTTTTATCCCAGCAAATTAAATAGACGGTGAGATGGAAGCCACCTGGTAGGCCTTGTACTTGATCAGTTCCTTGAGTCGGTCAACGACAAAGAGATAGCCATCTTCGTCAATATAACAGAGGTCCCCGGTTCTGAGCCATCCTTCAAGATCCAAGGTCAACCTGGTGGCCTCCTCATTCTTGAAATATTCTGTTACATAAAGAGCAAGAAAACAACAGTTAAAATTGAGTGGTGTTACGGGCACACCTATAACGGTTATGTGCACACCAGTAAACCCAAATAATCCCACCTAAAGAGTTATAATATTTACCTCTAAGGACAGCCCAACCCGCGTCCCGCGTCTGAACTGAAGCAATCGTGAAATTTCGCGATTTAGGGATTCCGCCGCTCGCTCGCCGTTCGCCGCCGTTCGCCGCCGCTCCCCGTCGCTCCCCGCCGCCGGAAAACACCGCGGTTTCTCCTAAATTGAAGCCTGCTGGAGGTGGGCTTCCTCTTCCCCAAGTTTCAGAGCTTGTTGCAGCAACCCGGCTGGAGCTTTCCGATCTAGGGTTTTCGCCGACCCTCCCGATTCCGCCGCTCGGTCGCCGCCGCTTCCCGCCGCCGGAAAACACCTTCATTTCTCCTAAATCGAAGCCTGCTGGAGGTGGGCTTCCTCCTCCCCAAGTTCCGCAGCTTGTTGCAGCAACCCGCCTGGAGCTTTCCGGCCAGTCAACGGACAGGTAACGCTTCGATTTTTTTTGTAGCAGTGTTTTGATCAATTTCAGTTTTTTTAGCGGGGTTTTGATCCATTACAGATTTGGGGTTTTGGTGCTTCTTGTTCTTTGGTATATCTAGGGCTGCCGCCCGCCCTGTATAGGTTGAAATGAATCAAGAGCACACATTGTCGTTAATGAGTGACTCATATAAATGTGGTGAAGTTGACGTTGGTTTGCATTTTGTGACCGACATTATGTTTCATACAAAAGCTGAATTGATTGATTGGTCTCGCAATATCGCGAAGGGATTGAGTTTTGTTATTGTCGTTCACAGAGCGGACAAGCTTGATGGTAGGCCTAAGTCGAGAATTTTTTTGGGTCGCGATAGAGGAGGTTGCCCGCGTGTTCATTCACATAGAGTGAAGAAAAATTTAAGGAAAACTAGTTCAAAACGATGTGGATGTCCGTTCTCTTTATTGGGCCAAAAAAATGCAAGTGCCGATGAGTGGAAGGTGGAAGTTAAGTGTGGAATGCATAACCATTCTTTTGTTCACCTAGAGGCTCACAGTTATGCATGTCGATTGAATGAAAATGAACGAAAGACTGTTGAGGAGATGTACGCATCCGGTGTGAAGCCTAGGAAAATACTCACCACTTTAAAGAAACGAAATCCTTCAAACACTTCGGTTATGAGAACCATTTATAATGAGAAAATGAAATTATACAAGAAAGAGTTGAATGGTAATACTCCTATCCAATTTCTGTATAAATGTATTAGAGATGCGGGATACACAAGTTATAATCATGTCGACAGTGTTAGTTATGCTTTGGACAGCTTATTCTTCGCTCATCCGATTTCAATTCAATTGAGCAATATGTTTCCAGACGTTTTTATCATGGATTGCACCTATAAAACTAAACGGTACAGATTACCTTTACTTTCCATGGTTGGTCTCACATCGACAAATTTGACTTTTTTTTCTGCATTTGCATTTATATCAAGTGAAGCGGAAGGTAGCTACAGATGGACCTTGGATTGTTTTAAAAGTATATTTGATTCGAAGTCTTTGCCAGGTGTGTTGATTGTTGACAGGGAGATAGCATTGATGAATGCTATAAAGCATGTATTTCCGGGTGCAAAAATTATATTATGTCAAGTGCATATTAGCCGCAACATATTAGCTCATTGCAAGAAGTTTTTCAAAAATGGAAAAGAGTGTGAAAGCTTTTTGATTGAATGGCAAAAATTAGTTAACTCGCCAACATTACATGATTACAACACATGTTTGAACTTCTTATTAGCTAAATATTCCGAAAAATATCCTGTCGTGTTACATTATGTGATGACTACTTGGATAGAGCCTTACAAAGAGTCTTTGTCAGGTGTGTTGATTGCGGAACAACATGAAAAACGTCAAGCAAAGAAGCTTACTCCAAGAAGAAGAGCGGGAAAGAACAATTTTGTTGAATGTATTCGTCAGGATATGCCTCCATATATATCCAATCATATAATTGATGCCAAAAATGTAATTTGTGATGGACATTGTGGGTATCGAGTGGTAGGCCATGCACTTGATATGAGTGAAAATTGGGTACAAGTGCGAAAAGATCTTGCAACGGAAATGAAAAGTTATGAGTTTTTGTACAATACACTATTTGGAAATGTGAGAAGGGCCGAACTTCTGTCATCCTTGGATTGTGTTGTAGTACCGGCTCCACTGGACAAATGGATGACAATGCCGGACATGAGATTAGTGATCGCATCGTGCTATAATGTGGCGGTTGTTCATTACTCCAAGTTTCAATCTTTTACATTTCTACCTTTACATTCTGCGCCTCCTGCGATCCGAAAAACTATATTTATTGGATTTGTGAATGATAATCACTTCATTCAATTATTGGTGCGGGAGGATTGCCCCTTACCTCCAATAATCAGTACATGGCGGAGATATCATGCTACCATTGCGGAAATGTGGGACTTGAATTACAATGCAAGAATTAGAGAGGTCGTTAGCAAAGAACAAGTCGAAGAAATTATTAATTTGACAGATCCATGACGAGGTATGCTTAATTTTGAATAATTAGTCAAATTTACGTTGTTAAATATAACTAGTAATTGTCATATTAATGTTTTTGGTGCAGATAAATGAGCTTTAATGGTTGAATGGATAATCAGCATTACTACGCATCACTGAATGTTTTTTAGGTAAAAATTTGAAATTTTAAAATTATATTTTAATTCGAACATACTCTCATGTTTTATAATTTTCTTTTGATGCAGGATGAGGGAATGGACGTTACTTGGAAGATTTTGTAATTCTTATTTTGGACTTGATTAGATTTCTCTTCGATTATTAGTGTATTTTGGACTGTTTAACATTATATATTGTTATGCCAACATGCTGTTTTGGAAATTTCTTAATGTCTTAGTGCAAATGACTATTTTTAATAAATGGTGTGTCCATAGCCAGTTGGTGTGTACATAGCTGAAATGGGTTGTCCATAAATTTTGGTTGTCCATAGCCAAAATTGATGTGCCCGTAACACCACTCTTAAAATTTGTATTATGTTTGGGGAATACTACTGATATTTTGCGGCGACAGTGCGTTTAACTCAAAAAACATTTATAGCTTGAATTTATATTATTCTAATTTAATTTACTCGTCATTAGGACATTAGGTTGATGTTGTGCCTTCGAATTTTATATTATTAAAAGAAATAAATACAATGTAGTAGAATTTTCTTTTAAAGAAAATCTTAGTTTTTTAGCACTATGGTGCATTTTATATATTTTTTTCCATGCAAGATAACTTCTACCGGTTTCGAATAAACTACGAAATTGGTTTAAGATATCTTTTTTATATATACATGTTAATCTGAAAGCATAGACAAGTCAAAAGACCCACAGAAAAGCTTATGAAGAGAAAACAATAATAACTTAATTTTTATTGAAGCACGATGTGAAAATTTATGGGAAGCTGAAAAATAGGTTGTAGGAACACTCAATCATACCAGAAGACATGTAATAACGAGCACAACAGAAGTACAAGAGTCATAAATTGAAATTCAATCTGATTTACAACGTAAATCATACATTGCGAGACATGATTTCGTCAATGTACCCCAGGAAAATAAAAAATACAACTGTATGCAAAAACAAAACTGTGCGGACAGAAATTGTAACGGCACAAACTGCTCAAGCAGCATGCCTTGTCCGTTGAAACCGACCAAATCACCTATCTGCAACTAGCCGCGCGGACTGCTTATTATTGAATGTTGATGATTAAGAAACAGAACCCACCGATAAGCCGGGCGAACTACAAACTCTATCCGCAACCCCGAGCAAAGTCACTTCAAGTCGCGGACTGCGACTTGTTGTAAAACGCTGATTGTAAACCGCAAACTGCTCAACACCATGCTTTCACTAGTTGTCTAGTGTAACGTCCCGCTTTGAACTAGACCCTCGTGGGTGTTGTGTCACCCAGTGTGGCTGGTAGGCCCGGACGGAATTAGAGAAAAATCATGAGCAGACTTGATGAATCGTCGAAAGGACTTGATGAACTCGACGAACTCGTCGAAAGAACTTTGCGAACTTGTCAGAAGGAATCGACGAATCTTCAAAAGAACTCGAACTTGTCGAAAGAACTCGATGAACCCATCGAATGGGCTCGACAAACCAGTCGAATGGACTCGACGAACCCGTCGAAAGGACTCGACGAACCCGGCGAAAGGACTCGACGAACCCGTCGAATGGACTCGACGAACCGGTCGAAAGGACTCGACGAACCCGTCAAAAAGACATGACGAACCGGACGAAAGGACTCAACAAACCCGTCGAAATGACTCGACGAACCCGTCGAAAGGACTCGACGAACCCGTCGAAAGGACTCGACGAACCCGTCGAAAGGACTCCACAAACTTGTCAGAAGGACTCGACGAACATGTCGAAAGGGCTCGACGAATCGTCGAAAGGACTCGAACTTGTGGAAAGAACTCGACGAACACTTCTTATTGTCTCGACGAATCCGCCGAGTAATCTCGACGAATCCGCCGAGTAATCTCGACGAAACGTCGAGAGTACTTGACGAATTGACTTGGTGAAATTTGTTAAATTTTCTCAACGTGGTCAGCAAGATAGCCCAAACGCCAAATTAATATCTTCGGAACTACCCAGTTCGCACGTTGAACCCGCGGAAACCAAGGAACAGAGGTTAATTCAAATAAACAATGGAAACACAAGCAGGTCTTTTATTCATTCACTTCTTTACAACGCGAGGCATACATAGCGAGACATGATTTCGCTAGTATCACAGCTGTAAACAGAAAGCACCAAAAACAAGCCGAGCGGACAGCACCGGAGTCCGCCGAGACCGCGAGGTCGCCGAGGTCGCCGAGTCCGCTGAGCTCGCCCAAGCTAAGTTGCAATCCGCCGAATAGCCACGAAGTTCGCTGAAGCCGCGAGGCCGCGCGGACACACCGTTATTCGCCTCCTGCTGAACCTGAACTGAGGAACACCCCTACCCGCCTGAAGCCGGCGGACAGGTTATTGAAGCTGGCAAAGATGAAACAGAACTGACAAGCCGCAGAGCGACCTCCTACTGAGTCTGCAGAGACCGCACACTTAGAACTGACAAGCCGTAGAGCGACCTCCTGCTGAGTCCGGAGAGACCGCACACTTCCAAGTACTTGACTGAAGTCACAGCCAAACTCCTGGCTCCTTGAAGCTACCCGCGCGACCTGCACACAGCAAACGTCAGCACCGAAACAATCCGCGCGGACTGACAAACAGAGACCGCAGCACTTCGCTCAACCCAACTTACTGTTCACTCAAGTTACTTAGGTTACTGTAGATGTGCCAGGGGGGTCCTATTAATAGGCAAGGTGAGGAGTGTGGTCACCGCCCAAGAGATAGCGTCACCACCCCAGCCCGCGCGATAGCAAAACCCGTCCGCCGAGTCCGCATGGACTTAGCCGGATACCAAGGAAAACCGCCAGGAGCAAGACAACCATTGACGAACCCTCTCCAGTCCGCCCAAGCTATGCACACAAGGCATCAGCCCGCAAAGCTCCAACCACTACAGGACAGCAAACCCCCTTCAATGGCAGTCCGCACCAACCCGAGGCAGTCCGCAAGACTCACACCTCAATCTGCCATAAGTCCACGACCAAAGGCAGATAGCAACAGTCCGCCCGGTCATAGCGGACTTAGCGGATACTGCGGACACCATGGTCTTGGCACAAAGTGTGACCAAGTCTAAAACCATCAAAGGCCAATGCGAGCATGGCGGACACAAACTCCCGTCCGCCAAACACCCTAGCACAGACTGCCATCAGTCCGCGAGCTCCTCGCACTTCTGTCCAACGCAGCAGCCATACCCGGACTCCAAAACCAGTCCGCCAATCGACCTCCACAGCAAAGCACCTGCTGTGCCACCAGAGCTCGACAAGGCCTCAGCCAAACTCTAAGCTCAGTCCGCACCAGCCCAAACCGCGGACACGCCAGTCCGCAAGCTTTCCGCGAACATGAGCCAATCCGCCTATCAGCACAAGCTTGCACCTGCGACCACTGAGCAATGCACCAGTCCGTAAGCCTTCATCCGCTCAGGCCGCTCCTTGGCAAAGCCAATCAGCAAACACCCTATCCG
Source organism: Platanthera guangdongensis (assembly GCA_039583875.1). NCBI lineage: Eukaryota > Viridiplantae > Streptophyta > Magnoliopsida > Asparagales > Orchidaceae > Platanthera > Platanthera guangdongensis. The sequence goes on along the minus strand of CM077165.1, from coordinate 36,104,573 downwards.
CAGAAACCAGGCCGCATAGTCCGCGGACTCCATGCAACAAGCCGCTCAGAAGACAACCGGCTTTCCACTAGACCTTCTACCAGGCCGCACATCACAGTCCGTCTAGTCCGCCTAGTCCGCCAAAGCTGTCCGCCCCAGGCCGCCCGGCCTGTCCCGTCACCCACTTCCACTTCACAAATTTCAACACTCCCCCTTGAAGTGGGAAGTGGTGACCAAGCCCAGCAAGCTGCGCAAGCGTTCAAAGGGCCCCTTCGACAGTGGCTTCGTGAAGATGTCAGCAAGATTATCTTCACTCCGAACATGCCCGACCAGCAGAGACCCCTCCAACACCTTCTCCCTGATGAAGTGGTGATCAATCTCTATATGCTTGGTCCTGGCGTGACACACTGGATTGTTAACCAGTTTGAGAGCACTCTCATTGTCACCCCGGAGTAAAGTAGGCTCTTGCACTTATTCATGAACATCCTCTATAAGCCTCCTCAACCAAACGGCTTCCCGAGCAGCCAAGGCCGAAGCCTTATACTCCGCCTCCGTGGTTGAAACCGACACCGAGTCCTGCTTCTTGCTACACCACGAGATGCTAGCTGAACCGCAAGTGAACACATAACCTGAAGTAGACCTTCGATCATCCGAATCACCGCCATAGTCAGCATCCGTGTACCCGAGCAACGCAAACTCCGCGTCCCTTCTATAGAGGAGTCCCATGTCAGAAGAATCCTTGACATACTTCAGAATTCCCTTCGCCGCCACTAGATGAGATTGCCTTGGTTCAGCCATATACCGACTTACTCGGCCAACAGCATAAGCAATATCCGGCCTTGTAATCGTCAGGTAAATCAAGCTCCCAACAAGAGCCCTGAATACCAAGGGATCAAGAAGAACCCTTCCCTCATCTCGTCGAAGTTTCAGCCCAGATTCCAGTGGAGTAGAGCACTTCTTCCCTTCGTCCATGCCAAACCGCTTCACAATGCGATCAACATACCCTTTCTGGCTAATGAGAACCCTGCACTCCTTCCTCTCCACTTCCAGACCGAGAAAGTGATGCAACTCTCCCAAGTCTTTCATCTTGAAGCGTATAGCAAGCTCAGCCCTGAGCCTTGCTACTTCCCCCTCCGAGTTCCCTATGATGATCATGTCATCCACATACAGCAGGACCAAGACTCGTAGCTCCCCCTTCTTCTTGACGAACAAGCTTGAATCCAAGTTAGAAGCAAGGTATCCACAGAATTGCAAGTACTCTGCAATCTTCCCATACCAAGCTCTAGGAGCTTGCTTCAACCCATAGAGAGCCTTTCTGAGTTTGCAGACATAGTCCGGATGCTTTTCAGAGACAAAACCAAGCGGCTGATCCATGAAGATGTCCTTGTCAATCTCGCCGTAAAGAAAGGCATTCTTCACATCGAGTTGCCACAATCTCCATCCCTTGCTAGCAGCCAAGGCGATCACCACTCTTATAGAAGTCATCTTCGCAACTGGACTAAATATCTCCTCATAGTCTTCTCCATACTGCTGTGTGTTGGGTATTGTATCCACAATTACCTGGATTTGAGGAAGCCACCTGTCAAGCTAAGATGAATTCACAATCTATTTGATGAAACCTCTTAAGTTGTGCTTGCAGTTATTCCACGCTAAGTGCACACCAATGTCAGGGTGCAGTAGGTCAATATACACGGGTCTGCACGACGTAATCCCTCGTTGAGCAGATCAGTGTGTTGGCCTACGTGTACTCTCTCTATTGGAGTGCACTTACTTTCAAGTACAGGGCCGTGTTTATACAAGAGCAGACAAGGAGCAAGGATGGGTCAAGGAGCAGCTCTTGGGTGGAAAGATGAAAATTCGTCTAAGTATGATTCGACGAGAATCACCAAGTGATTCTCGCCGATTCGGCGAGAATCACTAGTGATTCTCCCCGAATCATCGAGAATCATTAGTGATTCTCGCCGACTCTATCCGGCTACCTCAAAACGGTGCCAAGTAAGATTCGGCGAGAATCACTAGTGATTCTCGCCGAACCCATCGTCGAGCAGATCATGGCCAAGTAATATTCGTTGAGAATCAACAAGTGATTCGGCGAGAATCACTAGTGATTCTCGACGAATTGTCAAGAATCACTAACTGATTCTAGCCGATTCGTCGAGAATCACCTGCGATTCTCGCCGATTTTGACTTAGCAATTTCTCTGGAAGCTGCTGGACCAGATTCTGCCGCTGGGACTATGTTGAACCGGAACTAGGGTTTCCTTCAGGTGGGACCCACAACGGTCATTTAGGAGTATACGTGTGTATAAATACACGGGTATTTTTGAACATAAAAAGCAGCGAAGAAGAAAAGAAATACATGAGCCGCGACGTGACCTAGATCGCTGGTTCCGCTCCGCCGTCGCCGCCGTCGCCGCTCGCGCCGAGTAGTTCGCCGTTTGATCGTGGTTTCGCCCAGATCCTCCTGCGACAGAAGCCTAGCCAAGCTTAGAGTCTCACGTGTCTAACCGGAGATCTCTTGTCTCTCGATTTGTAGATCGGGAAAATCTTCCCCATCCGAATCGATCGAGACGATTGATCCTAGTGTGACCGTTGGTAGACCTAGCTAGCTTCGCTACGAAGTTTGGATCTCTAAAGAACAGCAGCCTCACATCGTCGTCGTCGCCGATCCCGTGAACCTAGCCGCCGCTCATCTTGCCGGCACCGGTTCCGGGGAGATCCTCTCCAAGAGAGATATAGGGTTGTGGACTCTTTGTGGACTTCAAGAACACATCGTCAACAAAGAGGGACACCTTAGTCTCCAAACGTAGTTTGTATCTTTTGTACATTCTAGTTTTACTTTTGTTGTAAAGGAACGTAGGTTCCTAGTTGTAAGGGTTGGGTGCAACCCGTGTTGTGGGAGTGTTGACTCTTACGTGTGGAAGGGTTCCTTCCGATAGTGCAGGGATTGGATTTCAATCCTGTTGGTGAAGAGACCGAGTCGTCCCTTGTTGGGAGATAGGTCGAAGGGGGAAAGTGGATGTACCCAAATCGGGGAACCACTATAAATAGCTTGTGTATTCTGTGTGCTGTGCTGTTTATTTTTATTGTGCAGGTACAATCTTAAATTCCGCAAAAACGCTGCACGTCACCTATTCCCCCCCCCCCATAGGTGAAGATAGTTGACACTAGGTGGACTTTCAAGTGGTATCAGAGGGAGGTTGCTCATCAAAAAGGTTTACACCTTGAGTAGAATCCTGCCACCAGTGTCAGAAGCATGGAGCTGGATCATGAGATATCGCCACTAAGACTCCCCACATGCACAAAGGAGTATTATCCAGTCTGGAGGATGAGAGTGTCGTATCACTTGGATGCAATCGATCCTCGAGCATCTCTCATCCTGGAGGAGGGTCCTTTTATTCCTATGAAGACCTCCGACTCTGGAAAGAATATCCAAGTGCCCAAGTGCATTGCTGAGATGTCGGAAATGGAACTTTCATTATTTAATTTGGACAAGAGGATTCGTCAAATTATCATGGATATCTGGTCTGGAGCTTCTCGCTCGAGATTGGAAAAATGTGGGTCGGCTAAATCTATGTGGGTGATGATCTCAGAGCTGATGGTGGGTCAGAGAAAGCTGGAATCTGCTGTCAATCAGAGGATGAAGCCTATGTGGGGGTCCTCGCCTCTAAAGATGAAGGCAAGGATCTATCAGACAGCATCAGAGCTCCAGTGTCCATGTCAGAGACTGAAGAGGCCAGTGAGGAAAGCAGCTCTGATGAGGATGACACAACGGTCACGGGCTCTAATGACAATAACACTGAAGAGCAGGTAACTTCTTCATCCTGCCCCGTCTCTCTTGAAGTTTCTGAAGTTAGTAACTGCCTTCCTTCAAAAAACTCTGATTCTCTGAAGAGAGCCCTTCAGACAAGCAACCTACTTGCTGAGGAGCAAGCTCAAGAGATTGTTCGACTGAAGATCTTGTTGGTTCTCCAATTGGCATCCAACAAGGTCAAGGACTCTAAAATCTCAGCTCTAGAGAGTAGTCTAGAGAATGAGAAAAGAATAGTATCAAACTTTTCCAAGGTTGATGCTATAAAGAGAAAGCAAGAAAATGGGTGGATCTCCCGGATTATCAATTCGTGGAGAAATGGGGAAACGATATTCCGACCCCCCACTCCAAGCAGGAAGGCAACTCATCATGCCTTCAGGTATGATCACAGAAATAATCGTGGTCACTGCAAGGGTGATCTGTCCTCATGTGGAGACACCCATAGTGCAAGGGCCGTCGTGGCCACCCATGAGAGAATACCTAAGGCTCATTCTGAGCCCTTTGTATTCACTGCCACTGCCTCAACTCGGTGTGAATCTGCATGTACCCGCTCACAGAACACTTCTCACTACCCAAGGACACAGGACAGGGAGGTTAGAAGTCATGGTGTAAGTTTTCATGGGGCCTCAGGAAGGGGGATGCCTGAAAGGAAGGCACCACCTCCCCGGCCTCATGACGCTCGCAACATGCATTCCTTCCATCCTTCCACGTGTCACGGTGGAAGAGGAAATTTTGTGAGGAGATCATGCCCTATCCCGTTTAGACCTAGGACCGTGACTACCCCAGTCACTAGATCAGGTCAGAAACGGCGATACAATATTCACCCTTGTTGGTGTTGTGGCAAAGTGGGACACTTTGTCATCGACTGTTGGCACAACCCCTCTGTGTCAAGGGCAAGGGCCTATCCACATTTTCTGGGCAGAGGTAGTCTTCCTGACAGGTTTTCTGAAGGAAGACAATCGAGTGCTTATGCTAACAGGAACCTAGGACCCAATATGATTTGGGTTCCTAAGGTAAAGTAATTCTTTCTTGCAGGGTAGTCTAGGTTCCCGTAACTATGATGGGAACTAGACAGTAGGTGTTTCAAGACTGAATTGGAACATGCATCTGGAATAACAGCAGTGATATCTATATGAGCAAACTCACATCGAGCACCTGGTATGTTATAGTCAGAGAGACTAAATGATAACTCTCATGTTCCCAAGTATTTTTCATCAGCTCCAAGACTTGAGTCGTTTTCCATCGACAGTTGCATATATATATATATATCTTCATATATATACATATATATATATATATATATATATATATATATATATATATATATATATATATATATATATACGTGTATGTGTGCGCATCCAAGGATAGGGTAACACGATGAATATAAACCTTAGATACACCATTAAAGAGTTATCGGAAATTCCACTGGTAGACTCGAAATCTAACATCTACAGGCTTAAATTAGTTCACTAAAAACTAGCGAAGATTGCCATCAAGAAATGTATGGAAAAGCTGGTTCAAACCCCAAATAGTGGCTTTAAGAAGTATTCACATATTTGGAAGATTTTTAAATTAACTTATATGGAAAAGTTGAAAACCCGTTAAAATCCCCTTTACCCGTCGATCCTTCTTATTCCCGCCGACTCTTCACATTCCGTAGGAATCCCGCCGAAGGATCTTCTCTGCAGGAAACTCGCCGAAACCCGCAGGAGTCTCGCCGATTCACCGAAGGTCACCATCATCTTCCCCTTCCGCAAGATTCCCGCAGGTCTCCCGCCGATTCTCCCCCTCGCCGAAGATACGAAGGTCTCTCGCCGAAGCTCACCGAAGCTCTCTCTCTCTCGCCGGAAGCTTCTTCCCGAAGATCTCTCGCCGAATCGTGAAGGCTTCCGTCGACATCCCGCAGGACGCTCACCGAAGCTCTCTCTCTCGCAGGAAGCTCACCGACGTTCTCTCCCGTTTTCGATTCTTCCGTCCAGGAATTACTCAGCGTGCACTCATCTAGTGTCCATCATCTTCAACCAACTAACTCCCGTCTACGATTTTAGGTAACCTCTTCCTCACCCGTACTTGGACGTTGTCACTAGTGTCGGTCGCCTGTTGACTGTTAATTAAGCGTAGAGTAGGGATTCTCTCCCTAGGTGTGCAATGGCTCCAAGGACAACCGCTGGGCTGGTCACTGGATGCGAGCTGGTTCGAACGGGGTTCTCTCATGCCTCTGACGAATTCAGAAACATCATTCTTATGCTGGAAGAGGCTGGGCTCTCATTCGTACTGGAGCACCCGTGTAAAATCTTGGACAAAGAGGTGCTGGAGTTCTTCGCTACCGCCAGACTCCGAAATGAAGACTCTCTTATCAAGAGCAAGGTGGGTGGGGCAAAGATCAAGATGTCTGCTAGCAAGCTGACCCGCTTCCTGCAGCTCTCTAGCTCGGAGCACGAGGACTATCTTGAGGAAGAAGACAAAACCAGAACTCTATTATTCTGTGGACTCCCTCGAGGAACTTGGTCGAAAAAGAGAAAGAATATGAATGAAGAAGGGAAACTTTTGTCCGACATAGTTGGGAAGGTACTCATATGCAAACCAGGTTCTCATGACCACATCTCTGCGGATATGTTCAAGACCCTGGTGGAAATTGTCTGCCGAAAATGATTCAACTGGGGGGCATTACTCTTTGAGAAGATAAAGGACACCCTGAGATCTCCGAGTTTTGGCCGAATAATTAGTCTGTATCTCAATCAGCTGAATGGAGATAAATATGACATGAGTAAAGGTGTTCCTATACATTACTTAAAGAAAATGGACTCGAGTGTTTTTGACAGATGGGAGAGGCGAATTGGGCAGGCTGCCGTGGAAGAACAACAAGACGTATCTCCAGCAGTAATCCCCAGTGAAATTCCTGATGCTTTGACTGCAGGAATTGAGGGGGAGCCTCTACCCACTTATGCTGATATAGTATCTGACATCTCACAGATAGCCAGAGATGCAGTGGCAGATATACAAGAAGAAAGTGATGCTGTCGAGGAGACTGCTGATGAAGGGTTGTAAGGTGATGCTGATGAGAATGATCAAATGGACGATGAAGGTGAGGAAGACGGCAATGGGGAACAGGAAGCATTGGAGACTCAGGATATCACTGAAGTTCCATCTGACATGCACGCTCCTGAGTTCGTCCCTGAGAAAATTGGTGCACCAATGGAGGGGGAGGCTGAGAAATCTACAGTGGCCGCAAGCATTCCCCCCTTAGATACTGTGCTCGTGTCCAGCTCTATAGGTGCATCAGCTGAACCACAAGGCCAAGGAGTGCCTCCGGGTCTTCCACTACGAGATAATCTAGCCACTCACACCGTGAATGTCATTCAGGGTATAGTGGATGAGCTTAAAGCCTCTTTTGGGAAAGCTCAGGATAAAATGTTAAAAAGAATCAAGAAGTCGGAGAATCTCATGCTCAAGAACATAGTGGAGATCAATCACAAACTGGACGTGATGGAAAAGAAGTTTGAAGGGAAATATACAGCGGCCGGCCAAGCTGTCACTCTTCTTATGGACGGACTGAAAAAGAACACCGATACTCTCGCCGTAGTAAATCAAAATGCTCATGTCGTAGCCAATAACATTCAAAAGTTTGATGGCAATATGGTAACTCTCAACGCCAATCAACAAGCCTTGGTCACTGAATTCTCCAGGACCACAAAGCATATTGATGACTCACTGCACTTCTATGCAAATTCCATCGCAGTCGAAGCCAAAAAGGGGGAGAAAGAATATATAGCTAAGATGGCTGAGCTTCGGGAAGTCATGATCAACAACTTTGAACATTCAAACAAATATGTCTATGACAGTTGCTGGTGGATGCTCCAACAAGCGTTAGGCGTTAGTATCCCTGAAAATCCCCAGGGTGCTCCTGCTCCTGATGATTATACTGTGGTTTATGAGGGCGCCAGCGTTGAAGAAGTTCCTGTAAGTAAAGCTGATGTTCATAGGGCTGCTAGGGCCTCCTCCAAGGCAAAACTGATGGCAATGTTTGATCAAGGAGCCCTAGCAAAAGCCAGGGACAAGAGGAAATCACAAGTAGGGACATCAAAGGAAACACAAGTTGAAAAGAGAATCAGACTGAAGGAGGAGAAAGTACGAAACGAAAAGTGGAGCCCAGTATCCAAGAGTATCATATTGGACACATTCTGGCTACAGGAACAAGGGGAAATCAATCGAAATGATGTATACAGCCAGTATGAGTGGGAGATGCACAAGACGTATGAAGCGAAACGAAACATCTTCTTCAGGACCAATACTGCGGCAGATAAAGCTCCTCCTCCCAGATATTATCTGAAGCCCAAAGAGTATATGGAGAGGCAAAGAAAGAAGTATTTGGCGCAAAAACTCAAGGATGACTTAGCCAAAGAAAAATAGTCAAAAATTGATAGCTTGTCATTCTCTCTTAAGAACAATTAATGGTTATTGTTATTATATGAACAATCTTGAGATTATGTCTATATATATATATATATATATATATATATATATATATATATATATATATATATATATATATATATATATATATATATATATATATATATATATATATATATATGCATTTGAATTTATGAATGACTCAAGTCTTGATTTGTCTGCCTATATTCTCGTGTGCTGCATATTTAAATTCTGAATGTTGTTTATATTATCTGGTTGGTGTTATTCATCTTTGCTAGTAGGGTTTTGGCTTCGTCAAATAGGGGGAGATTGTTGGGTATTGTATCCACAATTACCTGGATTTGAGGAAGCCACCTGTCAAGCTAAGATGAATTCACAATGTATTTGATGAAACCTCTTAGGTTGTGCTTGCAGTTATTCCACGCTAAGTGCACACCAATGTCAGGGTGCAGTAGGTCAATATACACGGGTCTGCACGACGTAATCCCTCATTGAGCAGATCAGTGTGTTGGCCTACGTGTACTCTCTCTATTGGAGTGCACTTACTTTCAAGTACAGGGCCGTGTTTATACAAGAGCAGACAAGGAGCAAGGATGGGTCAAGGAGCAGCTCTTGGGTGGAAAGACGAAAATTCGTCTAAGTATAATTCGACGAGAATCACCAAGTGATTCTCGCCGATTCGGAGAGAATAACTAGTGATTCTCGCCGAATCGTCGAGAATCATTAGTGATTCTCGCCGACTCCATCCGGCTACCTCAAAACGGTGCCAAGTAAGATTCGGCAAGAATCACTAGTGATTCTCGCCGAACCCATCGTCGAGCAGATCATGGCCAAGTAATATTCGTTGAGAATCAACAAGTGATTCGGCGAGAATCACTAGTGATTCTCGACGAATCGTCGAGAATCACTAACTGATTCTCGCCGATTCGTCGAGAATCACCTGCGATTCTCGCCGATTTTGACTTAGCAATTTCTTTGGAAGCTGCTGGACCGGATTATGCCGCTGGGACTATGTTGAACCGGAACTAGGGTTTCCTTCAGGTGGGACCCACAACGGTCATTTAGGAGTATACGTGTGTATAAATACACGGGTATTTTTGAACAGAAAAAGCAGCGAAGAAGAAAAGAAATACACGAGCCGCGACGTGACCTAGATCGCTGGTTCCGCTCCGCCGCCGCCGCCGTCGCCGCTCGCGCCGAGTAGTTCGCCGTTTGATCGTGGTTTCGCCCAGATCCTCCTGCGACAGAAGCCTAGCCAAGCTTAGTGTCTCACGTGTCTAACCAGAGATCTCTTGTCTCTCGATTTGTAGATCGGGAAAATCTTCCCCATCCGAATCGATCGAGACGATTGATCCTAGTGTGACCGTTGGTAGACCTAGCTAGCTTCGCTATGAAGTTTGGATCTCTAAAGAACAACAGCCGCACATCGTCATCGCCGCCGATCCCGTGAACCTAGCCGCCGCTCATCTTGCCGCCGCCGGTTCCGGGGAGATCCTCTCCAAGAGAGATCTAGGGTTGTGGACTCTTTGTGGACTTCAAGAACACGTCGTCAACAAAGAGGGACACCTTAGTCTCCAAACGTAGTTTGTATCTTTTGTACATTCTAGTTTTACTTTTGTTGTAAAGGAACGTAGGTTCCTAGTTGTAAGGGTTGGGTGCAACCCGTGTTGTGGGACTGTTGACTCCTACGTGTGGAAGGGTTCCTTCCGATAGTTCAGGGATTGGATTTCAATCCTGTTGGTGAAGAGACCGAGTCGTCCCTTGTTGGGAGATAGGTCGAAGGGGGAAAGTGGATGTACCCAAATCGGGGAACCACTATAAATAGCTTGTGTATTCTGTGTGTTGTGCTGTTTATTTTTATTGTGTAGGTACAATCTTAAATTCCGCAAAAACGCTGCACGTCACCTATTCCCCCCCCATAGGTGAAGATAGTTGACACTAGGTGGACTTTCACTGTGAGAATCCTCTAGCAACCAGGCGAGCCTTGAAATGATCAATGCTCCCATCAGCCTTCTTCTACAACTTATACACCCACTTGCAAGTAACCGGAGTAACGCCATCAACCTTGGGCACAAGGTCCCAGGTTTCATTCTTCTTCAGAGCATCAATCTCTTCCTTCATGGCATCTTCCCACTCCTTCACTCCAGTGGCCTCGTTGAAGTTTGCAGGCTCTCGCTCATCCAGAGGACCTGCAAAGAAGTAGGAGACAAAGCTCACTGTATTCCCATCACAGTACCGAGCTGGTGGCTTAACCACCCTCTTCGATCTCCGAAGACATGGCTCCTTGCTCACGGCTTCCGTTGCTTCTTCGGGCTCCACTCCTACCTGGGGCAAGCATTGAGTAGTGCTCACCCTGCTTCCTGAGCCAGAAGGCACAGCCTCGGAGTTCGAAGCAACAAGAGCTGCTGGTGAAACAGCAAGCTCCTCTTCCAAGCCTTCCGCAGCCTCCACCGGTGCTTCATCAACCTTGCTACTTCCGGTTAGCTCCACCGAGCCACCTCCATATGACGTCAGCTCGTCAAAGACAATGTCTCTTGACACCACGAACTTCTTCGTCACAGGGTCCATGCATTTCCATCCCTTCTTCCGCTCATCATAGCCAACAAAGACAAGTTTCCTTGCCTTCGCATCCAGCTTTGTCCGTGAAGCATCCGGGTCATGCACGTAGCAAGTTGAACCGAACACCCGAAGGTGTCCAACACTCGGCTTCTCCTTCAGCAACAACTCAATAGGAGTCTTCATGTTGATAGGGCTGAGTGGCATCCGGTTGATGACATAAGCAGCACAAGACATTCCCTCCGCCCAAAAGGACCTTGGGATATCTTTCGCATAAAGCCATCATTTGCAGGTCTCCGTCAGATGACGGATCTTCCGCTCCGCTACCCCATTTTGTTGTGGAGTATGAGCACAAGTAAGCTCCCGTTGGATCCCGTGCTTCCTACAGAAGTTAGAAAACTCGGAGGAGACAAATTCACCCCCGTTATCAGTTCTAAGCTTCTTAATCCGCAAGCCAAGCCGGCCTTCTACCAACTCCTTAAACTCCACAAACAAACGGAAGGCTTCCGACTTCTCCTTTAAGAAGTACACCCAAGTATACCTTGAGTAGTCATCAATCAAGACAAGCATGCATCTGCTTCCACCAAGGCTGGAAGTAACCATCGGTCCCATCAGATCGCCATGAATACACTCCAATGGTTTCTTGCTCCTTGTTTGTGATTTATCAAACGGAAGGCGATGTGCCTTACCGTATTGACAGCCCGCACAAACATGCCCATCACCAAAGGAGGACAACTTCAGCAACCCCCTCACCAAACTTCTACTCGCCATCGTCTTCAGCTTGTCCATGCCAACATGCCCCAGCCTCTCATGCCAGATAGCAGCACTATCATTGGTCATCATTCTATCAACATAAGCACTGGTGGAAAGAACAAACAAGTTCTTCACCCTCCTCCCAACATGAGTAACATCAGCCTTTACCGCTGATATGTTGCGAAGGAACCTCACGTCTGTTGGCCCAAACAGAACGTGATACCCAGCATACACCGCATTGGTCACCGAGAAGAGGTTTTTCTTCATACCCGGCACGTGATACACACTCCTTAACGTGAGTGGCCCCTGATCACTACCCAAAGACACGACCCCTCTTTCTCTACTGCATAAACAATATTATCAGCAGTGATAATAGCTTCATTGCCTGAGTAAGCCTGCATGGAGGTGAACTTCGATTTGTCTCCGGTGAGGTGATGACCACACCCAGAGTCCACGATCCACTCGCTGTTGAAGTCCTCAGCAGACAAGGCCCGGACACAAGTGCCCGTCATAAAAGCTCCGCCCCATCCTGCTTCTTCACTTCTCGAGCAAGCTTCCTCCTTTCCCGCAGCATGCCCAGGCTGCAGTTTGACCTTGCAGTCCCGCTTGAAGTGCCCTCGCTGATGACACCGGTAGCATTTCAGATTCTTCTTCCAGTCCTTAGGAGCATTGCTCCTCTCCAGCGGATATGAAGTTGAAGTCTCCTTCTCACCAACGACCTGCACTTTCTTCTTCTTCTTCCCTTCCCATCCTTTCTTCTTGCCTGAGAAGAGAGCTTTGCTGCCTTCCTGCTTCAGATTCACTCCAGCCATCTGCCTTGCTAAGCTCTCCTGCGAGGCAAGCAGATTCTCCAGCTCCAGCAACGACGACTGAGTAGCCCACCCTTGAACAGATGTTACAAAGGCCACATACTCCATCCGCAAGCCGCGGATAATGTGCCTTTTCATCTTTGCCTCAGAGATAGGCTCATCAGGATCCAGTGCCGACAGCTCAGCACACAAGCTCTTCATCTTTAAGAAGTACTTGGAGATGGAAAGGTCTCCCTGAGTTGCCCTGGCCAACTCATTTTCCAGGAACTGAAGCCGCGCCACATTCTTCCTATTGAACAACTCATCAATGGTTGTCCAAATATCAGCAGCCGACTCACACCCAACGATGTGATCAAACAATTCCGGAGACACGGCTCTCTTTAGAATGAACTCCGCCTTAGCATTTGTTCTTCTCCAGAGCCTAACCTTCTCAGCAGTACCGAAAGCAGCAGTGACTTCCTGCCTGTCGTCACCACCGACGACTTCCCACATCTCCTCGCCAAGAAGATAACTCTTCATGCACGACTTCCACTTCTTGAAGTTAGTCGGCGTTAAGAGTTCAATGCCCAGACCTCTTGCAAAGCTCCCTTCCATTGCAACACTTGTTGGCAACCTTTCAGCAGCTCCGAGCAACAACACAGGTTGATCACCACTCAATCACTGAGTAACAACATTGGCTGACTTCCGCTCAGCAACTGAACCTCAGAAACCTCGCTTTGATACCATGTTAAATTTTCTCAACGTGGTCAGCAAGATAGCCCAAACGCCAAATTAATATCTTTGGAACTACCCAGTTCGCACGTTAAACCAGCGGAAACCAAGGAACAGAGGTTAATTCCAACAAACAATGGAAGCACAAGCAGGTCTTTTATTCATTCACTTCTTTACAACGCGAGGCATACATAGCGAGACATGATTTCGCTAGTATCACAGCTGTAAACAGAAAGCACCAAAAACAAGCCGGGCGGACAGCACCGGAGTCCGCCGAGACCGCGAGGTCGCCGAGGTCGCCGAGTCCGCTGAGCTCGCCCAAGCTAAGCTGCAATCCGCCGAATAGCCACAGAGTCCGCTGAAGCCGCGAGACCGCGCGGACACACCGTTATTCGCCTCCTGCTGAACCTGAACTGAGGAACACCCATACCCGCCTGAAGCCGGCGGAGAGGTTATTGAAGATGGCAAAGATGAAACAGAACTGACAAGCCGCAGAGCGACCTCCTGCTGAGTCCGCAGAGACCGCACACTTAGAACTGACAAGCCGCAGAGTGACCTCCTGCTGAGTCCGCAGAGACCGCACACTTCCAAGTACTTGACTGAAGTCACAGCCAAACTCCTGGCTCCTTGAAGCTACCCGCGTGACCTGCACACAACAAACGTCAGCACTGAAACAATCCACGCGGACTGACAAACAGAGACCGTACCACTTCGCTCAACCCAACTTACTGTTCACTCAAGTTACTTAGGTTACTGTAGATGTGCCAGGGGGGTCCTATTTATAGGCAAGGTGAGGAGTGTGGTCACCGCCCAAGAGATAGCGTCACCAGCCCAGCCCACGCGATATCAAAACCCGTCCGCCGAGTCCGCATGGACTTAGCCGGATACCAAGGAAAACCGCCAGGAGCAAGGCAACCATTGACGAACCCTCTCCAGTCCGCCCAAGCTATGCAGACAAGACATCAACCCTCAAAGCTCCAACCACTACAGGACAACAAACCCCCTCCAATGGCAGTCCGCACCAACCCGAGGCAGTCCGCAAGACTCACACATCAATCCGCCACAAGTCCACGACCAAAGGCAGATAGCAACAGTCCGCCCGGTCACAGCGGACTTAGCGGATACTGCGGACACCATGGTCTTGGCACAAAGTGTGACCAAGTCCAAAACGATCAAAGGCCAATGCGAGCATGGCGGACACAAACTCCCGTCCGCCAAACACCCTAGCACAGACCGCCATCAGTCCGCGAGCTCCTCGCACTTCTGTCCAACGCAGCAGCCATCCACGGACTCCAAAACCAGTCCGCCAATCGACCTCCACAGCAAAGCACCTGCTGTGCCACCAGAGCTCGACCAGGCCTCAGCCAAGCTCTAAGCTCAGTCCGCACCAGCCCAAACCGCGAACACGCCAGTCCGCAAGCTTTCTGCGAACATGAGCCAATCCGTCTATCAGCACAAGCTTGCACCTGCGGCCACTGAGCAATGCACCAGTCCGCAAGCCTTCATCCGCTCAGGCCGCTCCTTGGCAAAGCCAATCAGCAAACACCCTATCCGCAGAAACCAGGCCGCATAGTCCGCGGACTCCATGCAACAAGCCGCTCAGAAGACAGCCGGCTTTCCACTAGACCTTCCACCAGGCCGCACATCACAGTCCGTCCAGTCCGCCTAGTCCGCCAAAGCTGTCCGCCCCAGGCCGCCCGGCCTGTCCCGTCACCCACTTCCACTTCACAAATTTCAACAAAATTCATTCGCGTTGTCTTGATTACTTGCGGTCAGGGGAAGAATCATGAGACGATTCAAGACCGAGGCACATTTCGGGACATGTACAAAACTGCGATAAGTCTTCTTTAATTCTTATTTTTATAATATAAGTGTGGTCCAATAAGAGAGTGACATGTGGTGAGTTAGTCATTCCAAGGCATGTGAGCCATTAACCATTAGTCAAATTAGCCGAATTTCTCTCTCCCTCCTCAAGACTTAACACTGCATTCCTCATGTAGAATGAGACTTTTTCTTCTTCCTCTTCATTGTGCTGACCACTCCTACCTGGAGGAACGAAGGAACGGAGCAAGGTCGTCGAGATCCAAACGTCGTCATGCCGCCGAGAAGGAGAACTCGATCGATGGACAAAAATCTGGTGAGCTTCCGACCATCTATCTTGATGCTAGATCTTTAGTTCCGAAATTAGGAGAGATGTCGACTCAAGAGATTTTGACTTTGGAAGTCTAATGAAGTTTCCTAGGAGAAGGTCATGCTAGAACTTTCGTTCTAGGGTGTCGATCATCGTGAAAATATCTTCAATTACTTCTTCTCTTCAATACGAAGGCGACAGACTTGAATTCGTGAAGAATGGTGGTTTATTATTTGAGAAAAGGAGGAGAGAAGCTAAATCCCTCTTGTATGTTGGCTGGAGGATGAAGATGAACAATTATTGTTCATCCATCTTTAAGATTCGTGAAGGAATTTAATTCTAATACTTGGACTGAAATCTGTCTTGTGCGTGTGACAGTACTCAAGCCTATTTTTAAGCATGGTGCAGTAAGATTCAGGTCTCGGGCTCAACATGAAGGTTGTAGCTCCTGGAAAGACCTTTTCAACATCTAGTTGCAAATTTTCTGGGGAGCTCTGTAGATCCTTAAAAGTGAATTTGAAATTGTTGTCCTGAAAATAATTAAGCTGCAATTGCAGGACATAATGTAACGCCTCAATCCGTTACATGACATAGAATAGAAGGTCCGAACAAGGCCCCACACTATATGCCACTAACATGCGGTGGGGTACAGGTTAATATCAAAAACTAGTACACACCCCCTAACTCAGAGCATTATAGCGGAAGCAATAGGTGTTGAAATTGAACTCACTGACCATGAATGTCCACTATAGATATAAATAACCACATTTATATATTTCCAAGGAATGTCTACAAAATACACAAAAAGTTTGTCCTTAAGACCTTACAATTAATCTTCACAAGTGTGGATTACATACATTGGCACGCAGACCAGCCACAAATGAAAACAATAAACTTTTCTTTATTTGGCCTTCAGGGCCAGCACAGCAGCAGCAGCAAGGGCTTCAGCCCATTATTTTCTACTCGGCTTTCCAGCACCTGCATGGGGACAATCCACCGTAACGATGATAAACAAAGCAATGGTCAGCATTTAGATGACCAATAAATAATGACCCTACCCCTTTCCCGGGGCAGTGGTATTCCTTCCATGCAGGCATAACATTATCACAAGCAGATATATCACAAGATGTGCTCTCACGGACAATCAATATATCACAAACGTCGACCGCACTACCCGACGCTCCGTACACTCCGGGTACATTATCAGTGTACCGAAAAACCAAGGTCCCACCACCGTTCTCAGGTTCCATACCAAACGATAAATCTTGAGCATTCAAGCTCGACGGCCCATGGACGGAGACTTTAGTCTTGATGGCGAACAGGCCAAGACTGTCGTTATGTGATCCTAACGAAACCAATAGCTTAGGCACTCAAGTTAGACAACAATAATGCGGATACAGTTCAGCCCTTAACCGTTGCTCAAATCGCCAATTCAATGTCTAGACTAACGCAGATCGGCTTCCCCTTGCCCGTTTGGCTCACTGGCCTTTTAGAGCGCACAGCTCACAATAGCCACAACGTCCCCGAAGGACTGGCTTCACAATCATAGGTTAGCTTGAGGTTATCGCCAGCGCAACCACTATCGTCTGGCGTTAGCGATAAAACACCTTTCTGTACCCAGCCCAAACCATATCTGGACCAACAATCCAGAAAACCCTACAGCCACCTGCAGTGCCAGAAACACTGGACTTCTATAGCATACAACACATATACTTCGAGGATATTTTCCTGGAATTCCACTCCAGTACTTCCTGCTACTCAACTTCACAGGCACAACCCACCAACTCCATAAAATACTCGTTTATACGTGGAGTCTTCTCCGGTGCGGAAACTAAAACATCAACAATCCAGACCAAATTGTCCAAATGGGCTTTGCACGACATGCCTATTCCGTACTACAAATTTTCGGATCTATATGTAAACCTTATTGTGGATTTCAAGAATCAACCCAAGGGAAATCCCTCAACATTCCACCTTTTGGTGGGAAAAATCCATGCATATGCCAAATTAAGGACTTCACATGTCCAAGCAGGAAGATCGTTACCCTTGGAGTTTTCTTCGGAGACATGACAAAGATTTTCTCCACGGATGGAAATGATCGTCTCACTTTCCCCATCGCGAATCTAGCTTCAGAACCTGTTTTCAAACACAAAATCTACTGGGCTTTTCGTCGAGCTCAGCTCGATGATTTTGGTCGAGCTCCGCTCGACACTTTTCGTCGAGCTCCGCTAGACGATTTTCGTCGAGATCTGGTCGAATGTTTAGCATGTTACCCCATATTCTTTTTTGGGGGTGTTTCAAACATCCCCTCCTTACAGAACTTTTGTCCCGAAATTTGATACAGTTTTCAGTAACCAGTAACAAATATGTTACAACATATATTTTCATTACAAAAATAATTGTTACAACATTTTATACAAACAACTCGGGAAATTCAGCACGCATGATCTACTCTCGCTCCCATGTTAGCTTTTCATGGCCACAGTTGTCCCACCAGACCTTCACCATCCCGATTGTCTTATTCCATAGATGCTTAACCGTTATATCCTCGATCCGAATGGGCCTAACCTTCGTCGTTAGCCCAGATTCGACCGGTATGCGATCATTTGCAATCACTTGAGTTGGATCCTTCACGACTTTTTGAAGCAATGATATGTGAAACACATCTTGCAATCCACTCAATTAAGCTGAAAGAGCTAGCCGATAGGCAGCCTCTCCAACTCGCTCAGGTACTTCGAACGAACCAATATACCTCAGACTTTACTTTTTCAAGCGCCAAATACTAGGCACGTCCTTGAAAGTTTTGATTTTCAAATATACAAATTCGCCAACCGCAAATTCTACGTTTCGGTGCTTGGCGTTATAGTACTTAGCCTGCTGATCTTGGGCTATCAATAGCCTCTCTCGAATAGAGCGTATTGTCGAATTAGACTCTTCGACTTCCTTACGCTTATACAACTTAGATTCACCTTTTTCCACCCACGCTAATGGTGTATGACACTTCCTACCATAAAGCTTCAAAAGGCGCCATATTCAGACTAGCTTGATAGCTATTATTGTAGGCAAACTCTACTATATAGAGATGGTCTTCCCATCTCTTTCTGAAATCCAAGGCGCACATTCGGAGCATGTACTCCATTGTTCTGTTGGTCCTATCAGTTTGGTCATCTGTTTGTGGACGAAAGGACGTATTGAGTGTTAATTTTGTCCCCAACAGTTGATGGATTAGCCTCCAATCATTCGAAGTGAAGCACCTATCTCGATCACTTACGATGTTATGAGGAACACCGTGCAACCGTACTATTTGCTCAACATAAAGCTTAGCCAAGACTTCTACTGAATCATCCCTCTTGTTCGGAATGAAGTGAGCCACTTTAGTCAACCGGTCCATGATCACTCGAACCGAATTGTTACCGCGTTGAGATCTCGACAAACCGTGCATGAAATCAATCGAAATATCATCAAACTTCCATTTCGAAATAGGTAGAGACTTCAGGAAACCTCCTGTCTTCTGACATTCAGCTTTCACTATGGCACAGGTCTGACATTTAGCCATATAATGTGCAATGCCTTTCTTCAAACACGGCTAGCAGAATAGTTTCTATTGAATTTTCCCGGACCTTGGAGTGAGCATGGGTTATCTCAACTAAAGTTAGTCACAACCAAAAACACATCCAGTAACAAGTGTCTTTATTGATAACAACAGTCTTATTTACAAGACGAGACATACATGGAGAGACATGATTCACCAAAACCACCACAAGGAAAGCAGAGACAACTATAAATACAAGACAAGTCAAGCCGCGCGGACTCAACATGTAGCCGCCGGATCTACTACTACACTAAGGAGTCCACATAGTCCGCTAGGTCGCCAGACCGCAACCAAGGCCACATGGGCTACCCCTTATTCCAATGCTAAGCTCTAGCCGCCGATCTGCAATTCGCTTAACTGCGAGGTCTCCTAGCCGCCAGACCGCACAAGCTGCGAAGCCGAACTGAATAGGACGCCTGAAGCAGGCGACTTATTGAACCCCGAACACAAGTTGCCAAAGAGAAAACCGTCTGGTCACTATCTGCGACATGCTGTTTACCGCCTGTTGCTTAACCGCAGAGTCTGCACTGTCCCCGACCGCAATCAG
Organism: Platanthera guangdongensis; assembly: GCA_039583875.1. Classification (NCBI taxonomy): domain Eukaryota; kingdom Viridiplantae; phylum Streptophyta; class Magnoliopsida; order Asparagales; family Orchidaceae; genus Platanthera; species Platanthera guangdongensis. Next base: position 36,085,248 of record CM077165.1, on the reverse strand, counting down.
AGCCAAGTCCTGGCTTTCTAGTGTATCCACACAACCTGCACAGCACAAACCAGACAACTCTAACAAACTGCGCGGATACCAAAATCCAGTCCGCAGTAACTGTTGGCAGGCTCACTTACTGTTCATTCGCTCTCTAATCCTGATGTGACATGTGTCCTATTTATAGGTACAATGAGGAGCGTGGTCACCGCCCTAGCCGATAGGATCACCACCACATCCCGCAGCAAGAACAAGTCTCCGCAAGCTGCGGATACAATCCAGTCTGCCGCGCCTTGTGCAGGATAGCCAATCCGCCTATGCTTCACCAAGGCTGGACAACCACACCAATCCGTCTTATTGCCAAAGGCCAAGACAAGACCTCCACAACCGAACGCCGCAATAACTGTCCGCCTATCCGAGAACACAGCTCCAGTCCGGTTATCCCGAGCCCACAGCCTCGCAACTAAGGCAACTGCTGAACTCAGCAGACACATCTACAGTCTGCTTATACTGCAGATACCTCCAGTCTGCATATCCCGTAGACTGCTCCAGTCTGCATATCCTGAGTCCACGACCATGCCAGCAAGGCAGCTGTCGGACTTAGCGGACCCAGCTCCTGTCTGCACGCCCTTTCGAATTCAATCTCCAGTCCACATTCTCCAAACTCGTAATCAAGGCACACGTCACTTCTGTCAAGCTCGGCGGGCTGAGAAGTAGTCCGCGCTTCACTGCATGATCTCCCTGGACTGAGCCAAACTAAGACTTGGTTCAGAACCAACCAAGTCCAAACCACTAGCCGCAAGAGTCAGTCCGCACTTACTGGCGGACACTGGAAACAGTCTGCCAGACCTAGTGAACTCCAGTACCTATCTGCACTGACTGGCGATCTCCGCGGCTTCCACTTGCCGCTTCACCAGAGCAAGACCAAGCCTTCAGACAAGCCGGTCTGCCGAGCTCCAGTCCTTCAGTCTGCTTCTTTCCGGACTACACGGATATAGTCACAATCCGCCCGGTTACCTTCTGGGATCAAACAACTTGTAGAGCATAAGCCGGCCTGGCAAACCGCTGTTGTTGTTCGCTTAGTCCGCGCGAACAGACCGCCCATGACTCCACAAAATAAACCGTCTGCAACCGCACTGCCGACCTGGCTGTCCGCCAACTCTATCCGTGAAGTCCGTACGGATAGGTTGCCCAAGTCCAATCACCCACTTTCACTTCACAATTTTCAACACTCCCCCTTGAAGTGAGAAGTTGTGAATAACTCCAACAGCTCCCGTAACCTTACACCTGGTCCCTCTGATAGCGCCTTTGAGGAGATGTCCAAGACATAGTCCCCGCCCTGCATATCCTGGACCAAGAGGGATCCCTCCATCATCTCCCAAAAGGAGCCATGCCTCCCTCTGCCTTCTTATTCAGCTTTGACCTCCACTCGTGCATCACAGGAGTATCACCAATGACCTTGGGCACAGGGGCCCAAGCCTCGTTACATCTGAGAGTAGTCACCTCCTCAGCTTTAGCGTCAACCACCTTCTTGACTCTAGTGGGGTCATCACAGCTAGAAGGTACTCGATCGACCTGAGGGTTTGTAAGGAAACATTAGACCAAGCTCGTTGTGTTCCCTTCGCTATGTCGAGCAGGGGGGTTGCTGATCCTCTTCGATCTCCGAAGAACCTGATCACGGCTAGCCACCTCCGATGCTTCTCCTAAACAAGCTCCATTCCCGGGCAAACCCGGAACAATGCTCCCCTTGCTACCTGAACAAGAAGCCACCACACTAGAACCAGGAGCACCTGGAGCAATGCTCCCCCTGCTTCCTGAACCAGAAGTCTCCGCTCTTGAACAAGAACTACCTGAAACATCGCTTCCCCTGCTTCTTGAACTAGAAGCCTCCGTCTTCGAGCCAGAAGCACTTGGAGCATCGCTCCCCTGCTTCCTAACCCCGATGCCTTCGCCCCGGAGCTAGACAACCTGGAGCTCCTGGTGACACAGGCAGCTCCAACTGAACCTTAGCAGCAGCCTCCTTCAGTATACTATCTGACCTGCTCACCTTTTGCTCCACACATGAGCTATCCCAATACGACATCAGCTCATCGAAGACAACGTCTCTCGACATGATGAACTTTTTCGTCGCAGGATCCATACACCTCCATCTTCTCTTTTGCTCATCACACCCAACAAAGACTAGCTTCGTCTTGAGAGCATCCGGAGCGTATACGTAGCAGGTAGATCCAAACACCTGTAGGTGCTTCACACTGGGCTTCCCCCCGAACATCAGCTCAACTGGAGTCTTCACAATGATGAGACTAAGAGGCATCAGATTGATGACATGTGCCGTACAGGCCATCCCTTCCGCCCAACAAGCCTTAGGAATGCCTTTGCACTGAAGCCAACACTTGCAGGTCTCCGTCAACAGATGGATCATCCGAACTGCAACACCGCCTTGCTGTGAAGTATGTCCACGAGACATCTCCCTTTGGATCCATGCTTCCTGCAAAAGTTCGAGAACACGGTTGAGCCGAACTCACCACCGATGCTTGTCCTCAACTTCTTTATCCGCAATCCAAGCTGGCCCTCTACGAGCTTCTTGAACTACACAAACAAGCGGAACATGTTTGACTTCTCCTTCATGAAGTATACCCAAGTATATCTCAAATATTCATCAACCAATATCAGCATGTACCTGTTGCCTCCAAGACTGGCGGTGATGGTCGGTCCCACCAGATCACAATGAACAACCTCCAAAGGTGCTTTATATATGGACTGCCCCTTATCAACCGTAAAGTGATAAGCTTCACCATGCTGACATCCCACGCAAGCTTGATCGTTGTCGTAGGATGACCATCTAGGCAAGTGTAACGCCCCGGTTTTTCTGTGTTTTGTTTGATCTTTGATTGGCGTTACGATGATGCATTTTTGGCCTTTCGTCGTTGTAGAGCGTGGTCTTAGCTCTTTAGGTTCCTTATGTAGCCTGGTTGTAGCCTGTTAGCAAGATTCCTTAGCTAGCCGGAGTCTGTTTTGGTGACTCGGTTGGGCCTCTTAGGGAATGCTTGTGTTTTGGCTTCGGGAGGTGTTAGCCCGAGTGTGCGATCGTCAGATGTTGTTTTCGACCTCACCGTTGTTTTCGTAGCTTGGGTGTTTTGCTACGGTGCGTGTTTTGGTCGAAGTCCGAGATCGTTTGCTTTCGCGTCGTTTCGACGTTTGTTATGTTAGCTGTAATGTTTGTTGTGCTGTGCACGGCCTGATGTGGCCGAGCTTGTTAGGCTGGTGCCTGGTTTCTTTTTTTTAGCTAAGGAGTTAGCTGTTTTTGTGTATGTTTGGGTGTCACGGCCTAGGTCACGGGCGTGACCTAGGTCGTGTCGAGCTCGGGTAGAGCTCTCGGTTGTGTGGTCGACGAAATTCGGTCGGCGGGTGTTTTTTTGGTTGGAACACGTCCTATGACACGGGCGTGTCACAGGGCGTGTCCCCTTCGGTTCGTTGAGCTGCGCTCGACGATAGTCGAGCGGCATTTGGGTGAGTTCACGCCCCCCCTGACACGGGCGTGCCGGATCTTGCACGGCCGTGGCTTAAGGCGTGACTCCTGGTCGGCGATCTACGCTCGACGATTGTCAAGCGCTAGTTAGGTTGGTACACGGCCTGTGACACGGGCGTGTCACAGGGCGTGACACCGATTTCATCGAGCTGAAATCGACGATCGTCGAGTGGGTAGGTGAGTGAGTACACGCCCCATGCCACGGGCGTGTCGGACCGGACACGGGCGTGTCACGGGCGTGTCTGGGGCGTGTTTCGTACTTTTTCTCCTGAGTGTATCTTTTTATGCCGTGAACCGTTTTTTCCTCCTCATTTTCGTTGTTCCCGAGTCTGGAGAGCTTCCAGCGGAAGGGTTTTCAGAGGAGGTAGTGGTTTTTGGCCGATGATTGCGGGAGGGAGCTCGTTTTTCTCGTGCGATAGCGGATTTGGCTTGCTCTCGTCTAGATCTTCCCTTTCATGTAAGTCATTCTTGATTTAGGGTTGATTTAAGGAGTTAAACTTCCTTCGATTTCTTTTCTTCTTCTCTAAATCGTTGCTTTTGACCAGTAGGTGGCCGATATTGCCGCCAAGTCCTGTTTCGTGTTGCAATCGCTGCATCTTGGTGGTAAGGCAAGTGGCTCCTTGCCCTTGCTAAGATTGACCCTTTTTTACCTTATTACTTTGCTGTATATTATTCTTAAATTTCATCCATGTTCGATTTTGTTTGTCTAGGAATTTTGACTAATCTCTTTCTTTTTATTATTCGCGGTTTGGTGTCCAGTGGGTAGCTAGAGTTAGGGTGTAGCTGCGTTTAGTTGTAGTTTAAGTATAGTTGCGGTAGCCCCGAGTAGATAGGATATAAGGGAGAGTTGGAATTAAATTCCCAACTCTCTGTTTTCGCGCGTTGAGAGAGTTTAGGCTGCGGTTTTAACTAAAACTTATGTTTACCCTAAGTAGGAAGCGGTGACAGCGTTGAGTGTGCCGAGTTCACTCAACGCCGTCATCTAGCGTAGGCTTTGTGGCTAAGTATTTTGGCATCAAGTGAGTGGAGCTTACTCAATGCCGCGTCGAGTGGGCTCGACGTTTCTGCCTTGGGTTCGTGTGTTTCCTTAGGATTGTTAGTGTGACTTTTCCCTATTTTCCCTAGGGGGGGTATTGGGTGTTCGGCTAGTTTTTTGCATGCCGACTCTTGGGTTGTGGCAGGTGGTGGAGTTTTTGTGGCCTCTGGAGGGGTGGTTTTATGTGGAGAGCTGTGGTCACCGCCTTTTGCCCCGGCTTGGGTTGGTGTGTGTGGGACCCTAGAGATGCCACTGTTTGACCCTTTAGCCCTTTTTGGACCTGGTTTTGGTTATGTATTCAGATCCATGTTTTGACCCCTGCCATTAACCCACGTGTTAAGACTGTTAGTTCATTTCCTATTTTATGGCTATTTCTTTTTGCATATATGTATATGTCTTGTTGCTGTTGCGGGCTCTTTTGTAGGGCATGTTGCTTTTATTACTCACACTTGGTGTGCTTTGCTGTTCTTTACACAGTGCTCTTTTCTTACTGTCATATCCTTTCTTTTGCTGATAATATTTTGTTGCCGGGTTGGTAAACCCTTCTTATTTGCTCATAAATCTAATAATCTATTTACCTTTTTGATTATTTTCTTGCTGAGGTGTTCTTTTCTTGAATGCATCAGTTCCAGGTTGTAGCCAATTCAGCGGCTAGTTCTTTTGGAGGGGCTTGCTTGTGGCCTCTTGGGTAGCTGAGATAGCTGATCCTCGATTTTTGTGAGGTAGTTCTTTACCTTTTTGTATAGACATGCATACTCACCAGGGGATTCGTGTCAGGTTGTTGACGCCCACTGGTGGCTTGTTGCGATGCTGAGTATGAACTTAAACTGCTATTTTTGCCTATTTGTGGTTGTTTACTTGCTTTTGGGAATGTTTTATGCTAGGTTGCATGTTAGATATTTTAAACCCTACAAGCATTACTATATGTATCTCATGTATGTCATATTTATAAAACCAAATCACTACGTTTCCTTTAGCGTAAAAACTACATTTTTATAAACTATACTAACCTTAGAGTCGTACATACCATAAGTCGTCCCTCGGGGAAACAGATGCTCTTTTAGGATGTCAACTCAATTTAACCAAAATTATTTTCTGCTGCGTACAAATATACTTTTAATTGTGGACTAGCTGATCCACCGTACCGAGGGATACAGCCATTAAACATGACTGGTTTTCTTTCATATTAATCTATGATTTTCCTTAAAATCTAAAGTCTGGTGTTTTGCTTGAACGTGTGCAGTTATCCCTTGTTTGGCAAATGGTCGGGTTGTGACAGTTGGTATCAGAGGGAGGTTGCTTGGCAAATGGTCGGGCAACCTTTCCCTTGTTTGCATTAGTAGTTAGCGTCATACCATACACACACCGATATGCCATCAGCACGTCTTGGATAAAGCACGAACACTACACTCATGAGCATGAAGAAGTATACGGGGCATATTATGTAGTATGGGATGCAAAATATGTGTTTGTATATGAATCCTGTTGGAGTTACCATTGTGATCTGGAAGTGATCAAACATGTAATCTCACTGCCAACGCGATATGAGCCTGCAGGGTCGCACATAAGAGATGTGGAGAAGTTGGATGATTGACTGTGTTGGTAAAGGTTACCAATCACCGACCTGAATGGGGTTGTGGGCAAAGTGTTGCCTTAAAGGAGAGTCGGGTTAGGCAAAGTGTTGCCTTGGTGGATTGGTGCTCGGATTCTCGCCGATCGACGAGAATCGTCGAGTAGTGTACTCTGATTCTCACCGATCTCGACGAGAATCGTCGACCCTGTTCAACATGTATCGTCGGTGATTCTCGACGATCGACGAGAATCGTCAACCTACGATTCGACGTGAATCATCGAGCATTCTCGCCGATTGATTCTCGCCGAATCTGCTGGTGATTCTCGACGACCGATTCTCGCTGACTGGTTCTCGCCGATCCTAGCCGATACTCGCCGATCCTTAGTGATTCTCGACGATCGATTCTCACTGATCGGCTGGTGATTCTCGCCGACTCTGGAACCCTTATTCTTGGGTGGTCTGCGGATAGCGACACTCCTAAGTCTATTTTATACTTTAGGTATAAATAGAATACTTAGGGTTTTTCGGGATAGATCTCTCCTTGGCTGATCGAATCGAAATCGATGGAAGCGTTCGGCCATTCCGCTCGTTCCACCGATCCCGAATCCCTCCGCCGACGGAAGTGTTCCGCCGCCGCCGTGTTCGCTCCGTCGACCTTCTACTCTCCGGCGATCGTCGCTGGTGTTGCTCTTCCTGGCGCGGAGCTAGCAGTCCGTGGAGAAGCAAGGTGCGGTCCCTCTCCTCCCGATTTTCCGTGCGACGGAAAGACCGGTGTTCTCCCGCTCGTGTGGATTTCTGCAGAGACGTGGACATCATTCTACGTAGAACTCGCCACCAGCAATAACACAAAGCTTGGAGTATCTTCGTTGAGTTGCGACTCAACGCCACCGAGGTAATTCTTGCCTAGTTGTTTGTTAACTTCTTGAATAAACTATCATGGTCCGATCCCATATCTTTTGGGTTTTCTTGATGTTTTATTCTTCCGCTGCGTGCATAAGCGTTGTGCCATCCTCATAGAGAAACCCAGCAGTGGTATCAGAGACAGGTTTCGGCCATGATTATTGAATTGGAAGTTTTGTTATTCCAGTGCGTGTAAACATAGGGATTTAGAAGTGTTCTAAATGTCTAGATTTAGTCTTGGTACCCCGCCAAGAACTTCTGGAATTGCGTGGAAATTTCTAATTGTTAGAAATTGTAGTCTCCTTAGCAGTAACCATCCCTCGATTTTGTTTTGGATTTTGAATCCAACAAAGAGAGATGAGCTTATCTACTGCTTTAAGTTGAGTTGTCTTTGCCTTTGTCCAATGCATGTAAATCTGAGGATTTGGAAGTTTCCAGATGTTTAGATTTAGCCCTTCCTTCTATCAATTGTTGATGGTGTCAGGATGTGCACATAAGGGATGCATGTGGTTTAGAATTGTTTTTCTTTTGATGTGCACATTGATCAAATGTTGATCATGGTTAACTGTTAACCTATAATCAAAATCCCTTCATCAAATATTAAGTGTTCGGATGCCTTCCGATGGATGACACTCTTCCTACCTCGATCGATGAAGTGTGGGCTTGCCAAAGTAAGGTGCATTAATCTATCTTGGTAAGGGTGCGAGCGGATAATTGTGATATCCCACTGTCGACATCGGGTCCAGCTTAACTAGGTGACCTCAAAGGTTGAGTGCCTAGAGGCATAGGGTTGGCATGCACCATATGATGGATGCGAATAAGGAGTTATTCACCAACCATACAAGAATTGCATGAGGATGCAATTGGCAAGCGTTGCCTACCTAAATAACCGCATCGTGAGAGGAAAGCCAAAGCTGACTCATTGTGTTGGTGAAATATGGATCTTGTCCACTAAGAGAGTAGCTCGCATGAACTCTCCGAATTGTTAGTGAGGGCTATCATTTCGAATAAAATAGTGGAAGTGTTTTAATTGAAGTCCAAATTAAAATAAATTGTATTTGAAATTTTGGTACTGATTTTATTCTGCATAAATTCTTGTAGAATTCCATGGCAAGTGTTTCACACTCCACTTTGTCTCTGAGAGCCATCCTTGAGAAGGATAAGCTCAGTGGGACAAATTACATGGACTGGTACAGGAACCTGAGAATTGTTCTCAGGCAAGAGCGAAAGCTCTATGTCTTGGAAGAAGAAGCCCCCGAGGTGCCGACCGGGAACTCTTCCCGTGCTGAGAAGGATACTTATAAGAAGTATACTGATGACGCTTTAGATGTCGAATGCCTTATGCTTGCCACTATGAACTCTGAGCTTCAGAAGCAACATGAGAACATGGGGTGCAAGGAGATTGACGAGCATCTCAAGAAAATGTTTCAAGGGCAGGCTCGTCAAGAGAGGTTCGACGTCACAAAAGCGTTGTTTCAGTGCAAGATGGGAGTTCGAGACTCAGTAGGGACTCACGTACTCAAGATGATTGTGTATATAGAGAACCTTGAAATGCTGGGTTTTCCTCTTGGTCAAGAGTTGGCCACAGATCTGATCCTGCAATCGTTGCTGGACAGTTATGAGCAGTTCGTCTTGAACTACAACATGAATGAAATAGATAAGACACTGTCCGAGCTCCTAGGCATGTTGAGAACTGCCTAAATCAATATGAAGAAGGCCAAGCCCGCCAGCCTCATACTGATGGTGCATAAGGGCAAGGGCAAGGCCAAGGGCTCTAAAAAGACAAAGGTGGGACCTAAGTCATATCTTGAGCCCAAGTCTTCTGCACTGATGAAAAAGAAAAGCACGGTGAAGGAAGGGAAATGCCACCACTGTGGCAAGGCTGGTCATTGGAGGAGGAACTGTCCTTCGTACATTGAAGGTCTGCAGAAAAAGAAGGGAGGTATGACTTCCGCTTCAAATATTCACGTTATAGAGATAAACCTTTCTGCTCCTTCATCTTGGGTATTGGATACCGGATGTGGTTCTCACATTTGTACAAATGTGCAGGAACTGGGAAGGAGAAGATTGCTGAGTAAAGGGGAGGTGGACCTCCGCGTCGGCAATGGAGCAAGAGTTGCTGTTGTAGCCGTAGGGGTTTACCGTCTTTCTTTGCCCACTGGGCTTGTAATAGAACTAGATAATTGTTATTTTGTTCCGGCCATAACTAGAAACATTATATCTATTTCATGTTTGGACATGATTGGATTTTCTTTTATAATTAAGAACAACTGTTGTTCTATATTTAAGAATGATGTTTGTTATGCTGTACCCCAATTGTTTAATGGTCTTTATGTTTTGAACTTGAACCATCTGATCTGTAATGTTGAAAATAATAAAAGACTAAGAACAAATGACTCGAACACTACATTTCTCTGGCATTGTCGTTTGGGCCATATCAACGAGAAGCGCATATCCAAACTCCATAGAGATGGACTTTTGGACTCATTTGATTATGAATCATTTGAGCGATGCGAATCTTGTTTGTTAGGCAAGATGACTAAAGCTCCTTTCACTGGTTATACTGAGAGGGCTGAGGATCTCTTAGGTGTTGTACATAGTGATGTATGCGGACCCATGAGTTCCATGGCTAGAGGTGGGTATTTCTACTTTGTTACATTTACTGATGATTTCAGTAGATACGGATATGTGTATCTTATGAAGTGCAAATCCAAGACCTTTGAAAAGTTCAAAGAGTTCAAGAATGAAGTAGAAAACCAGTTGGGTAAAAGGGTTAAAGCACTCCGATCTGATCGAGGTGGCGAATACCTGAGTCATGAGTTACGTGATCATCTGAAAGAGTGTGGTATTGTATCACAGCTCACTCCACCTAGAACACCACAACATAATGGTGTGTCTGAGAGGAGAAATCGTACTCTGTTAGACATGGTACGTTCGATGATGAGTCATGCAGACTTGCCTGTTTCCTTTTGGGGTTTTGCTTTAGAGACTGCTGCAATGACATTGAATCGCGCTCCAACGAAAACGGTTCTGAAGACACCATATGAGATATGGACTGGGAAGCGTCCTAGTATGTTGTTCATTAAAATTTGGGGCTGTGAGGCATACGTGAGATGTCCAATGCCTGACAAGCTGGAACCCAAATCAGATAAATGTTATCTGGTGGGATATCCTAAGGAAACGAAACGGTATTACTTTTACCTACCGTCTGAGGGCAAAGTGTTTGTCGCAAGGACTGGTGTCTTCTTGGAGAAAGAGTTCTTATCAAGAAAGACTGAAAAGGTAGAGCTTGAAGAAGTTCAAGAACCACATGTAGTGAATGAACCGGAATTGGATTCTGAGACAGGACTACAAGATGTTGTAGCTAGAGAACCTGCTCAGGGAACACAAGTCCTACGTAGATCTGGTAGACCAAGGTTTGAGCCTGAGAGATATGGATTTCTCGTGTCTCAAATAGGTAATGTGTTGCTTATGGATCATAATGATGAGCCAGCAACCTACCAAGAGGCTATGAATGGACCAGACTCCGACAAATGGCTTGAGGCTATGAAATCCGAAATGGACTCCATGTATGCAAACCAAGTTTGGAACTTGGTGGAACCACCTGAAGGGGTACGACCCATAGGGTGCAAGTGGGTCTTAAAGAAGAAGACCGACATGGATGGGAATGTACAGACATTCAAAGGGCGACTAGTGGCTAAGGGTTTCAAGCAAATTCATGGTATTGACTATGATGAGACCTTTTCCCCTGTTGTCATGGTAAAGTCCATTAGGATATTGCTTGCTATTGCTGCGTATTATGACTACGAGATTTGGCAGATGGATGTCAAAATGGATTTCCTTAATGGAAACCTCCTTGAGGAAGTGTATATGACACAACCCGAGGGTTTTGTATCCCTAGATGAAGCCACTAAAATATGCAAGCTGAATAAGTCCATCTATGGACTGAAACAGGACTCTCGAAGTTGGAATCTTCGTTTTGATGAGAAAATCAAAGAGTTTGGTTTCATCAAGAATGAAGATGAGCCTTGTGTTTACAAGCGAATCAGTGAGAGCATTGTTATCTTCCTGATATTGTATGTAGATGACATACTGTTGATTGGGAATGACATTCCTACCCTAAAAGTTGTTAAGAACAACCTAGGGAACTGCTTTTCAATGAAGGATTTGGGTGAAGCGACTTATATACTCGGTATTAAGATGTATAGAGATAGATCGAAGATGTTGCTGGGTTTGACCCAGAGTACGTACATCGAAAAGGTGTTGAAGCGGTTCAACATGCTTGAGTCCAAGAAAGGATTTTTGCACATGTCTCATGGTGTGAATCTCTCTAAGGACCAGTGTCCAAAGTCTTGTGAAGATAAGGACCGCATGAAGTTGATTCCATATGCTTCGGCAATTGGATCAATCATGTACGCGATGTTATGTACTCGACCCGACGTCTCCTTTACTTTGAGCATGACTAGTAGGTATCAGTCAGACCCCGGTGAGTGTCACTAGATTGCAGTCAAGAATGTCCTGAAGTACTTGAGAAGGACTAAGGATGCGTTCTTGGTGTATGGTGGAGAGGAAGAGCTCGTTGTAAGTGGTTATACGGATGCTAGCTTCCAAACTGATAGAGATGACTCCAAATCTCAGTCAGGTTTTGTGTTTTGCCTGAATGGAGGAGCTGTGAGCTGGAAAAGTTCCAAGCAAGAGACAGTTGCTGATTCTACAACAGAGACCGAGTATATCGCCGCAGCTAATGCGGCGAAGGAGGCTGTATGGATTAGGAAATTCATCGGCGAGCTTGATGTAGTTCCTAGTATTGTAGGTCCCGTAGTTCTCTACTGTGATAACAATGGTGCAATTGCACAATCTAAGCAACCTAGATCCCATCAGCGCTCCAAGCATATACTTCGGCAGTTTCATCTTATTCGTGAGATTGTCGAACGAGGAGATGTGAACATTTGCAGAGTGCCGACTGAGGAGAATATTGCGGATCCACTGACAAAGCCTCTCGCGCAGAGAAAGCATGATGGTCATACTAGATCGATGGGTATACGATACCTAAATGATCAACTCTAGTGAGAATCTTGTGGATTGCATGTAAACCTATATTTTGTTGGCTATTTGTTCATATGATGAACTGTGTACCTAGTTTTTCTTTTACAATTAATGGCAAGTTCTTTTATTATGAATTTTTTCTATATGATAGTTAAATGTTAACATAATAGATACCCTTAGAATGTTCGCTTCCATGGGACATCAAGTACGTGACTTGAATGTGAGAGCCTATGATTTATTTGAAGCTTCATTCTTAAAGGTCCCTGGTCGAGTATCATCATAGAAGCTAAGGGTGATGATGATACATGAAGGCTAGCACGTGCGTTGACTGATGACCGGTTCTCACAGGTCATGATATTGTGATATCAATTCATCACGTGGGTACTTGTTAGTGAACAAGTTGTACTGGACAGACCCAACCTGAGACTACTCTGTGGATTGTCATCCAATCGTGTCACGAGTAGGTCTCAATTGACAATGGTGTTGTGGTCCTTTGACCTGAAGTCACAGCATTCATCAAGTGAGGAAGAGCGTGCTTTGATGCCATCTAAAGTCTTCCTTGAGAAAGGTTGATGATAAGGGTGGTTGTTGGGCATGTTACGAATCATTTGGGTGTTTGTGTGTGAGCAGATATGGGATTTGTCCTCCTGTATGACAGGAGTTGCATCCATGGGCCCCTTGATGGAACTGGACTGAGAAATGCATGGCCATGCTTGGTTGAGTCAATATGTGATATTGGACTCACCATTCTCTGGAAGTCCGTCCTGGATCAAGAAACTTGGATTGAGCTATTACGAGGGTGACACGGTCCATGCCTCTAGTTCTTTCCGGATGTAAGGGGCAAAGACAACGCTGATACATTGGTCATAAAGGCTTATGAGTTATAAACTCTTATTGCTTGGGGAGCAATGATGCATTGCTAGATGCCACTTATTGTTTGTGAGGTTTTTGCTTTGATACTTTCGAGATCAAGTGGGAGTCTGTTGGAGTTACCATTGTGATCTGGAAGTGATCAAACATGTAATCTCACTGCCAACACGATATGAGCCTGCAGGGTCGCACATAAGAGATGTGGAGAAGTTGAGTGATTGACTGTGTTGGTAAAGGTTACTAATCACCGACCTGAATGGGGTTGTGGGCAAAGTGTTTCCTTAAAGGAGAGTCGGGTTGGGCAAAGTGTTGCCTTGGTGGATTGGTGCTAGGATTCTCGCCGATCGACGAGAATCGTCGAGTAGTGTACTCTGATTCTCACCGATCGACGAGAATCGTCGACCCTGTTCGACGTGTATCGTCGGTGATTCTCGACGATCGACGAGAATCGTCAACCTACGATTCGACGTGAATCATCAGGCATTCTCGCCAATTGATTCTCGCCGAATCTACTGGTGATTCTCGCCGACCGATTCTCGCTGACTGGTTCTCGCCGATCCTAGCCGATACTCGCCGATCCTTAGTGATTCTCGACGATCGATTCTCACCGATCGGCAGGTGATTCTCGCCGACTCTGGAACTCTTATTCTTGGGTGGTCTACGGATAGCGACACTCCTAAGTCTATTTTATACTTTAGGTATAAATAGAATACTTAGGGTTTTTCGGGATAGATCTCTCCTTGGCTGATCGAATCGAAATCGACGGAAGCGTTCCGCCATTCCGCTCGTTCCGCCGATCCCGAATCCCGCCGCCGACGGAAGTGTTCCGCCGCCGCCGTGTTCGCTCCGTCGACCTTCTACTCTCCGGCGATCGTCGCTGGTGTTGCTCTTCCTGGCGCGGACCTAGCAGTCCGTGGAGAAGCAAGGTGCGGTCCCTCTCCTCCCGATTTTCCGTGCGACGGAAAGACCGGTGTTCTCCCGCTCGTGTGGATTTCTGCAGAGACGTGGACATCATTCTACGTAGAACTCACCACCAGCAAGAACGCAAAGCTTGGAGCATCTCCGTTGAGTTGTGACTCAACGCCACCGAGGTAATTCTTGCCTAGTTGTTTGTTAACTTCTTGAATCAACTATCATGGCCCGATCCCATCTCTTTTGGGTTTTCTTGATGTTTTATTCTTCCGCTGCGTGCACAAGCGTTGTGCCATCCTCATAGAGAAACCCAGCAGATCCAACATAGGAGTCAACATGTGAGGGTTATGTAGTATGGGATGCATAACCTCACCACATGAATGCGGCTAGCACGTTTTCTTTTTTCGTTGCATGAGAATGTTATGTAGTATGGGACACATAACATTTTCATATGTACGCCGCCCATGGCATGCATTAAGGCCTTTTTAGAATGCATAGCACATCATGCATAGCATAATATTTCATAAGCACAACGTGCCAAGCTAAAGATTTGCATGATGACATATGTACATGCATGGTTTTGAGTCAAAAAGAATACAAATACATGCATTCATGGTTTAGGCACATGAGTTAGTGTGATGGTGATGAACCATCTTAGGTTAAGCATAACATCATCATGGTAAAAATAAATCCCTGAGCATGTTTAGCAGTTGAAGTTCATATTTAAGTGTGTTTATCTGTACCGGGTAGTTTTGTTCTAGCGGTTAGGCTGGGTTTTGTCTAAAGCTTATGCAATTATAGGATGGCAAGACATCCTGCGATGAGATCGACTCCCCAATCCGAGGGTGAGACGTCGGGAACGCAGAGCGAGGCATTGATAGAAAGCCTGCGACAGAGTAATGAGGCATTATCGAGACAGGTAGTGGATATGCATGCTCAGATTCAGTCTCTTGTAGCAGTGGTGGCGGGACAGACTCCGAGAGTTCAGGACCCCGCTGAGGGGGTAGCTATTCCTGCCCCTCCTGCCCCTCCCATGCCTCTGGTTGTGGTGCCCCGAAGATGGCGTTCATATCCCAGTTTCAACGGATTAGGCCCCTACTTGTGATGGGCAAACAGATTTCATGATTTTGGATGACTGGCTGATTTCCATTGAGGAGATGTTCTCTTACTCTGGGATTGCGGACAATCAGAGAGTGATGCTCGCTGCCTACTAGCTCAAGGGCTTTGCAAAGAGTTGGTGGTTGTGGGAGAAAGAGAGCTTTGTGGCAGGATGCTCTTGGGAGTCATTTAAGGTGATGTTGTTAAGTAAGTTTTTGCCTTCAGTCGAGCGGGACCGGCTAATGAATGACTTCCTTCATTTGAAGCAGAGGAAACTCACGGTTAGTGAGTATGAGATTGAGTTTAGTAAGTTGAGTCGGTTTGCTCCTGGTCTGGTGAGTGTTGAAGCAGATCGAGTTAAACGGTTTCTGGGTGGACTAAGAAGCGACATTCAGCAGTTAGTGAATGCCTACGGAGCAGTCAGTTATGCCAGCGTGGTTGAAGCTGACTTGAGGGTTGAGGCCATTGAGAATGCCAAGAATAGAGGCCAGCAGTTGAGGAAGGATAAGCGGAAGTCCGGTGGAGGGAAGAGCCCTCAGGAACCTGAAGCTGTCTCGAGAAAGAAGATCAAAGAGGTTTGTAGTTTCTATGGCCGGCCAGGCCACCCCTTTGAGAAGTGTTTCAAAAGGTTGGGAGCGCAGAAGAAGGAACAGGTGCACGCGATTCAGGGTGCTCCCAGCGGAGACTTGGTGTGTGCCTTGTGTGGAAGGAAGGGGCATGATGTTGCCCGTTGCTGGTTAAAATATAAAGTCTGTTTTCAGTGTGGGTAGAAGGGTCATCTCAAGACAAGGTGCCCACAGCTCCAGCCTATTCTGCAGCCAGTTTCCCTCCAGGCTTTGCCACTGCCTCAACAAATGGATAAAGGAAAGGGGAAGTTGAATGTGATTTCGGCAGACAAAGCGCAGACTTCGACCCAGGTTATCTCAGGTTCGACTCCTCCCCAGCCGTTTTGTTATGTTCCCTTTTTTGTTGTAGTTTTCGTTTTAGCGTTTGTTGCCTTAGATGCGTGTGCAATTTTTATGACGATTTAAGGTAAAGAACCGCTGGGCGCGCGTTCTCTTCGACTCTGGCGCTACCCACTTGTTTGTGGCTAGAGCCTTAGTAGAGTGGTTCAGTTTGGGCCTATATCGTGTTGGTGGTGCCTTCTGTGTTAAGTTCCCCTCCGGTGACTCTGTGGTTACAGACCTGGGTGTCCATGATTGTCCGATTTTGTTGGAGGATTTTCTAGTAAAGGCAGATCTGAAGGTGATTGACCTGGAGGACTTCGATGTTATCTTGGGCATGGACTGCTTGTCAAGGTACGATGCAGTTATCCAGTGCAAGGGTAAGCGCTTGGACTTCGTCAAAGACAACGGTCAGCCAGGGAGCGTTTATGGGTATTCTCTCCAGGATTCTCCAGTCATTTCTGCGGTGCGTGCTCGGAAGTTGCTTGATTCTGGCTGCTTTGCCTGTGTGGTCTCTATGGTAGGGACAATTGTTAGTGTGCCACGTTTGGAAGAGATTCCTATGGTGTGTGACTTCTCTGATGTGTTTCCTGACGATCTTCCCGGTCTTCCACCCGATCGAGATGTCAAGTTTGTTATAGATTTGGAGCCAGACACGCGTCCTTTTGCGAAGGCGCCATACCGGATGGCCCCGCGAGAGATGGAAGAGTTGCGAATCCAGCTGGATGAGATGTTGGCAAAAGGTTTCATAAGGCCAAGTTCTTCGTCTTGGGGTGCACCAGTGCTATTCGTTAAAAAGAAAGATGTGTCGTTGAGGTTATGCATCGACTACAGAGAGCTGAACAAGGTTACTATTAAGAACAGGTACCCTTTGCCTCGGATTGATGATTTATTTGACCAACTGCGTGGTAGTGCCGTGTTTTCCAAGATTGATCTTCGTTCGGGCTATCACCAGTTGAGGATTCGGGAGTCAGATGTTCCGCGGACGGCATTCCGCTCTCGTCATGTGCATTTTGAGTTTTTGGTTATGTCATTTTCTTTGACTAATGCGCCCTCAGCTTTTATGGATTTGATGAACAGAGTTTTCAAGGATTTTCTAGATAAGTTTGTGATTGTCTTTATAGACGATGTTTTGGTGTACTCTAAAGATGCGGAGGAGCATAATCGACATTTGTGACTGGTCTTGGCGACTCTGAGAGACCATACGCTATACGACAAGCTGAGAAAATGCAAATTTTGGTTGCCTCAAGTTTCTTTTCTAGGCCACGTGGTTAATAAGGAGGGAATATCGGTGGACCGAGAAAAAATTGCTGCTGTTATGGAATGGGCGAGACCTGTTACTCCCAGGGAGATCAGAAGTTTCTTGGTCTTGGCTGGCTATTATAGAAGATTTGTAGAGGGATTCTCTGCCTTGTCTGCGCTGTTTACCAAGTTGACGCAGAAGAATGTAGCGTTCATATGGGATGGCAAGTGTGAGGAGGCTTTTGAGGAACTAAAAAGAAGGTTATGTTCAGCTCCAATTTTGTCTTTGCCTACGGAAGGTAGTGAGTATGATATATATGTGGATGCGTCGCATGTCGGACTGGGCTGCATTTTGATGCAGGGCGGGAAGATGATTGCGTACGGGTCGAGGCAGCTAAAGACTCATGAGAGGAATTACCCTACGCATGACCTGGAGTTTGCAGCTGTGATCTATGCGTTGAAATTGTGGAGGCATTTGTTGTATGGCGCGCAGTGCAAGATTTTTACTGTTCACAAGAGTTTAAAGTATGTCTTCACCCAAAAGGAATTGAATCTGCGCCAACGGCGTTGGTTTAAAGTATGTGGCCTGACTATGATGTTGAAATCCAGTACCATCCGGGCAAAGCTAATGTGGTGGCTGACGCCCTGAGTCGGAAGTCAGGGAAGATTTTCAATCTCTCCGCCGAGCGTCTAGTGGAAGAGTTCCTTTTGATGGACATTTCTGTGGGAAGCTGCGATTCGCAGAATAGTTTGGCAATGGCAGAACCTTCATGGACTGCGCTTACGAGACTGCATCAGAAGGATGATCCCGATCTTCTGCATTTGTATCTTCGAGCTGAAAAAGGTGAATTACCAAATTTCTCTATAGATGATGCGGGTACCTTGAAGTATCGTGGCAGGTTTTGCATCCCCGCTGTTGGAGATATCCAGGGATAGGGTGTGCAGAGAAGCCCACGGTATCTAGTGTTGCCTACCATCCAGGATCTACCAAGATGTATCATGATTTGAAGCAGATTGCCTGGTGGTATGGGATGAAGAGAGACATAGCCAGATTTGTTTCTGAGTGTCACACTTGAAGGCGTATGAAAGCCGACCATGGGAGGCCTGGTGGCAAGCTGACTCCCTTGGAGATTCCTGACGTGGAAGTGGGAGAGTATCTCGATGGATTTCATTACAGGCTTACCGAGATCTCCTAAGGGGCATGATTCAGTTTGGGTAATTGTAGACAGATTAATGAAGAGTGCTCACTTCGTACCATTTAAGATCGATTATCCGATGAGGAAGATAGCCGAACTGTATTTGGATGAGGTTATCAGATTGCATGGTGTACCCTGTAAGTATCATATCGGATCGAGACTCCAGGTTCACGTCTCGTTTTTGGAAGGAGCCTTCAAGAGGGGTTGGGTACAGATTTGATATATTCCTCAGCTTATCATCCGCAAACCAATGGTCAGACGGAGCGAGTAAATCAGATTGTGGAAGATATGATCCGATGCTATATTCTGGACTACGGAGGAGCGTGGGACGAGCGCTTGCGGCTTATGGAATTTGCGTATAACAACAGTTATCAAGAAAGCTTACAAATGGCTCCTTTTGAAGCTTTGTATGGGAGGCGCTGCAGGACTCCCTTGTTTTGGGCTGAGGTTGGCGAGAGATCTTTGTTGGGTCCAGAAGCGCTTGAGGAAATGGAAACCGCTGTGAAGCTTATTCGGGAAAAGCTTCGGATAGCCCAGGAGAGATATGGGAAGAATGCCAACCGGCGTAGATCGGACTTGGAATTTGTTGTGGGGGACTTGGTGTTCTTAAAGGTCTCCCCGTTGATCGGAGTTAAGCGGTTTGGCAAGAACAGGAAGTTGGGCCGAGGTACGTGGGGCCGTTTCTGATTGTTGAGCGGATTGGGTTATCAGCTTATAGGCTGGCTTTGCCCGCAAATTTCCCTGGCGTGCATGATGTCTTTCACGTCAGTCAGCTGCAGAAATGTGTGTTGAATGGCAGGCAGGTTTTGGATTTTGTGCCTCAGTTGGAGTCGAATCTTTCTTATGTGGAGGTTCCTGTCTGCATTTTGGATTCTCAGGTCCGTGCGTTGCGGAAGAAGACTATTCCTATGGTAAAAGTTTTGTGGAGAAATCAGGATGTAGAAAGCGCGACGTGGGAATTGGAGTCGGCTATGAGGGAGGCTCACCCTCATCTTTTTCCCTGATTTTGTGCCTGGTATGTTTTGTTCTCTTTTTTTATATAGCCCCTTCTTGGCTATTTCTCTCTCCTTCTTGATAGGAGTGTTATGAGTAAAGTTTCGAGGCGAAACTTTCTTTTAGGGGGAGTGGCTGTAACGCCCCGATTTTTCTCTGTTTTGTTTGATCTTTGATTAGCATTACGATGACGCATTTCCGGCCTTTCGCCATTGTAGAGCGTGGTCTTAGCTCTTTAGGTTCCTTGTGTAGCCTGGTTGTAGCCTGTTAGCAAGATTCCCCAGCTAGCCGGAGTCTGTTTTGGTGACTCGGTTAGGCCTCTTAGGGAATGCTTGTGTTTTGGCTTCGGGAGGTGTTAGCCCGAGTGTGCGATTGTCGAATGTTGTTTTCGACCTCACCGTTGTTTTCGTAGCTTGGGTGTTTTGCTACGGTGCGAGTTTTGGTCAAAGTCCGAGATCGTTTGCTTTCGCGTTGTTTCGACATTTGTTATGTTAGGTGTAATGTTTGTTGTGTTGTGCACGGCCTGGTGTGGCTGAGCTTGTTAGGCTGGTGCCTGGTTTATTTTTTTAGCTAAGGAGTTAGTTGTTTTGTGTATGTTTGGGTGTCACGGCCTAGGTCACGGGCATGACCTAGGGCGTGTCGAGCTCGGGTAGAGCTCTCAGTTGTGTGGTCGATGAAATTCGGTCGGCGGGTGTTTTTTTGGTAGGAACATGGCCTGTGACATGGGCGTGTCACAGGGCGTGTCCCCTTCGGTTCATCGAGCTGCGCTCGACGATAGTCGAGCGGTGTTTGGGTGAGTTCACGCCCCCCTGACACAGGCGTGCCGGATCTGGCACGGGCGTGGCTTAAGGCGTGACTCCTGGTCGGCGATCTGCGCTCGACGATTGTCGAGCGCTAGTTAGGTTGGTACACTGGCGTGTCACAGGGCGTGACCCCGGTTTCGTCGAGCTGAGATCGACGATCGTCGAGTGGGTAGGTGAGTGAGTACACGCCCCATGCCACGGGCGTGTCGGACCGGACACGGGCGTGTCACGGGCGTGTCTGGGGCGTGTTCCGTACTTTTTCTCCTGAGTGTATCTTTTTATGCCGTGAACCGTTTTTTCCTCCTCATTTTCGTCGTTCCCGAGTCTGGAGAGCTTCCAGCGGAAGGGTTTTGGGAGGAGGCGGTGGTTTTTGGCCGGTGATTGCGGGAGGGAGCTCGTTTTTCTCGTGCGATAGCGGATTTGGCTTGCTCTCGTCTAAATCTTCCCTTTCATGTAAGTCATTCTTGATTTAGGGTTGATTCAAGGAGTTAAACTTCCTTCGAATTCTTTTCTTCTTCTCTAAATCGTTGCTTTTGACCCGTAGGTGGCCGATCTTGCCGCCAAGGCCTTTTTCGTGTTGCAATCGCTGCATCTTGGTGGTAAGGCAAGTGGCTCCTTGCCCTTGCTAAGATTGACCCTTTTTTACCTTATTACTTTGCTGTATATTGTTCTTAAATTTCAGCCATGTTCGATTTAGGTTGTCTAGGAATTTTGGCTATTCTCTTTCTTTTTATTATTCGCGGTTTGGTGTCCAGTGGGTAGCTAGAGTTAGGGTGTGGCTGCGTATAGTTGTAATTAAGTATAATGCAGTAGCTCCGAGTAGATAGGATAGAAGGGAGAGTTGGAATTAAATTCTCAACTCTCTGTTTTCGCGCGTTGAGAGAGTTTAAGCTGCGGTTTTAACTAAAACTTACGTTTACCCTTAGTAGGAAGCACTGAAAGCGTTGAGTGTGCCGAGTTCACTCAACGCCTTCATCTAGCATAGGCTTTGCGGCTAAGTATTTTGGCGTCAAGTGAGTGGAGCTTACTCAATGCTGCGTCGAGTGGGCTCGACGTTTCTGCCTTGGGTTCGTGTGTTTCCTTAGGATTGTTAGTGTGACTTTTCCCTATTTTCCCTAGGGGGGGGGGTATTGGGTGTTCGGCTAGTTTTTGCATGCCGACTCTTAGGTTGTGGCAGGTGGTGGAGTTTTGGTGGACTCTGGAGGGGTGGTTTTATGTGGAGAGCTGTGGTCACCGCCTTTTGCCCCGACTTGGGTTGGCGTGTGTGGGACCCAAGAGCTGCCACAGTTTGACCCCTTAGCCCTTTTTGGACCTGGTTTTGGTTATGTATTCAGATCCATGTTTTGACCCCTGCCATTAACCCACGTGTTAGGACTGTTAGTTCCTTTCTTATTTTATGGCTATTTCTTTTGGCATATATGTATATGTCTGGTTGCTGTTGCAGACTCTTTTGTAGGGCATGTTGCTTTTATTACTCACACTTGGTGTGCTTTGTTGTTCTTTAGACAGTGCTCTTTTCTTACCGTCATTTCCTTTCTTTTGCTGATAGTATTCTGTTGCCGGGTTGGTAAACCCTTCTTATTTGCTCATAAATCTAATGCTCTATTTACCTTTTTGATTATTTTCTTACTGAGGTGTTCTTTTCTTGAATGCCTCAGGTCCAGGTTGTAGCCAGTTCAGCGGCTAGTCCTTTTGGAGGAGCTTGCTTGTGGCCTCTTGGGTACCTGAGATAGCTGATCCTCGATTTTTGTGAGGTAGTTCTTTACCTTTATGTAAAGACATGCATACTCACCAGGGGGTTCGTGTCAGGTTGTTGACGCCCACTGGTGGCTTCTTGCGATGCTGGGTATGAACTTAAACTGCTATTTTTGCCTATTTGTGGTTGTTTACTTGCTTCTGGGAATGTTTTATGCTAGGTTGCATGTTAGATATTTTAAACCCTAAAAGCATTACTATATGTATCTCATGCATGTCATATTTATAAAACCAAATCACTACTTTTCCTTTAGCGTAAAAACTACATTTTTATATACTATACTAACCTTAGAGTCATGCATAACATGAGTCGTCCCTCGGGGACACTGACGCTCTTTTAGGATGTCAACTCAATTTAACCAAAAGTATTTTTCGCAGCGTACAAATATACCTTTAATTGTGGACTAGATGATCCACCGTGCCGATGGATATGACCATTAAACATAACTGGTTGTCTTTCATATTAATCTATGATTTTCCTTAAAATCTAAAGTCTGGTGTTTTGCCTGAACGTGTGCAGTTATCCCCTACATGACCACGTGACATCACGACATGTATTTTCTCTTGCTCTGATACGATGTAATCGTAGAGAAAATGCGGGTTATGACAGCAAGCCTCTTACGAGTCTTCTTACCGTCATTGCTTTCAGCTTGTCCATCCCTACATGCCTCAGTCTTTCATGCTAGATAGCTGCACTATCACTGGCCTTCATCCGATCAACATCTGAACTTGTTGATGACCCAACCAAGTTCTTCTCCCTGCCTCCAACATGAGCTACGTTCACCGAGAGCAAGATAACCTTGCACTCCTTACTGAGGTGACCATGCAGCTTGCATCTATAGCACCTTGGTCTTTCCTTCTTCTTCTCATCACGCCTAGGATAACCACTCCTCTCTTGCTAATATGAAGTAGAAGGACCATCATCTGCAGCAACCTTCATCTCCTTATTGAACAACCCATCAAGGGAAGTCCAGACCTCCGCAGCTGACCGACATTCACTGATGTGCTCCAAGAGCTCCGATGAGATCACTTGCTTGAGAATAGACTCCTGCTCTTGCATTTTTCTCCTTCCAAGCTCTCATCTCTTCAGCATTGCCAGCAGTAACCTCTTGTCTTCCTGCTCCGCATACCACCTCCCAAAGGTCCTCTCCAAGAAGAAAGCTCTACATACAAGACTTCCACCTATCACAGTTTGTCTCTGTAAGGAGTTCAATTCCAAGACCACTTGCATCTTCCACTACCATGGTTTCTACCACTGGTTCCCTCTTCACAAGAGCAACAACCACTTCAGTTGATCACTGTTTATCCACTCCAACCTTGCTCTGATACGATGTTGAATTTTCCCGGACCTTGAAGTGAGCAAGGGTTATCTCAACTAAAGTTAGTCACAACCAGAAACACATGCAACAACAAGAGTCTTTATTGATAACAACAATCTTCTTTACAAGGCGAGACATACATGGAGAGACATGATTCACCAAAACCATCATAGGGAAAGCAGAGACAACTGAAAATACAAGACAAGTCAAGCCGCACAGACTCAACAGGTAGCCGCCGGATCTACTGCTGCACTAAAGAGTCCGCATAGTCCGCCAAGTCGCCATACCGCTACCAAGGCCGCGTAGACTATCCCTTATTCCAATGCAAAGCTCTAGCCACCGATCTGTAAGCCGCCTAACATCGAGGACGCCTAGTCGCCAGACCGCACAACCTGCAAAGCCGAATTGAACAGGCCGCCTGAAGCAGGCGACTTATTGAACCCCGAACACAAGTTGCCAAATAGAAAACCGTTTGGTCGCTGTCCGCGGCCTGCTATTTATCGCCTGTTGCTTAACCGCAGAGTCCGCACTGTCCTTGACCACAATCAGAGACCAGTCTTGGCTTTCCAGCGCTATCCGCACAACCTTCACAACACAGACCGGTCAACTCTAACAAAACGTGCGGATACCAAAATCCAGTACGTAGCAACTGTTGGCGGGCTCACTTACTGTTCATTCGCTCTCTAATCCTGATATGACATGAGTCCTATTTACAGGCACAATGAGGAGTGTGGTCACCGCCCTAGCTGATAGGATCACCGCCACATCCCGCAGCAAGAACAAGTCTACTCAAACCACGGATACATTCCAGTCCGCCGCGACCTGTGCAGGATAGCCAGTCCGACTATGCTTCACTAAGGCTGGACAACAACACCAGTCCACCTTGTCACCAAAGGCCAAGCCAAGACTGCCACAACAGAACTCTGCAATAACAGTTTGCCTATCCGCGGACACAGCTCCAGTCCACTTATCCCAAGCCCACAGCCTCGCAACCAAGGCAACTGCCGGACTCAGCGGACACAGCTCCAGTCTGCTTATACTGTGGATACCTCCAGTCCGCATATCCCGCAGACTACTCTAGTCCGTATATCCTGAGTCCATGACCATGCCAACAAGGCAGCTGTCGGACTCAGCGTACCCAGCTCCAGTCTGCACGCCCTTGCGGACGCAATCTCCAGTCCGCATTCTCCAAGCTCGTAATCAAGGCACATGAAACTTCTGCGTAGCTCGGCAGACTGAGAAGCAGTCCGCGCTTCACTGCGCGATATCCCCGGACTGAGCCAAACCTAGACCTGGTTCAGAACCAACCAAGAACAAACCACTGGCCGCAAGGGCCAGTCCACACTTACTGGCGGAAACTGGAAACAGTTCGCCAGCCCTGACGAACTCCAGCACCTGTCCGCACTGACTGGCAATCTCCGCGGCTTCCACTTGTCGATTCACTAGAGCAAGACCAAGTCTTCTGACAAGCCGATCTGCCGAGCTCCAGTCCTTCAGTCCGCTTCTTGCTGGACTCCGCGGATAGAGTCACATTCCGCCTGGTTATCTTCTGGGATCCAACTGCTTGCAGAGAATAAGCCGGCCTGGCAAAAAGTCGCTGCTGTTCCCTTAGTCCGCCCAAACAGACCGCTGAGGCGGCCATAGAACAAACTGTCTGCAACTGCCCTGCTGACCTGGATGTTCGCCAACCTTGTCCACGAAGTCCGCATGGATAGGTTGCCCAAGTCCAATCACCCACTTTCACTTCACAATTTTCAATAGTTTCTTCATGTCTTTGTACATTTTTTGCTCCCTGGGTGAATTGAATATTTGTTAAGTGAACTTAATACATCAATTCATCTCTTAGCTTGCTCATATTCGGGACGCACAAATGACCATCTTTTCGCAAAAAACAGTCATCCCAGGAGAATTGGTCATCTGACCCATCCACTGCATAGCGTTGCAAACTTCCATCAAGTTTCGTTGCTCGCCGAACCCTGTCCTCAAGGTCAAATTGTACCTCTGTCCAGTTCAAGAACGCATTTGATGTGGAATTCTTGTCAACACAAGAAATCTCTAAAGCTTCCAACTCCTGGATCAGATGTTCATCATGCATTTGCAACCAATTTCCCCTTACTGGAGTCCTACGACTCAAGGCATCTGCGATGATGTTTCCCTTCCCTGGAGTATAATGAATCTAGAAGGTTTAGTCCCCGAGAAACTCCATCCACCTATGTTCTCACATGTTGAGATCCTTCTGATCCAATAAATACTTTAGGCTCTTATGATCCGTGAATATATCGACTTTCACGCCATATAAATAATGACGTCACAGTTTAAGTGCAAAAATCAACGCCGCTAACTTCAAGTCATGGACGGGATAGTTCCGTTCATGCACTTTCAACTGGCGTGAGCCATAAGCGATCACCTTTCCAAACTGAAGAAGAATGTAGCCTAAGCCGCTCCCTGATGGATCACTATAGATTTCAAAGCCGTCCGAACCACATGGCGACATCAAGACTAGCGCTGTGGTCAAAATACTCTTCAGCTCTTCAAAAGATCGCGCGCACTACGATGTCCAGATGAACTTCCGATCCTTCCACGTTAATATGGTAAGATGAAAAGCGATCCGTGAGAAGTTTTCTACGAAACGTCTAGTAACCCGGCAGTCTCAGGAAACTCCTGACTTCGGGCAC
This sequence comes from Platanthera guangdongensis, assembly GCA_039583875.1. Classification (NCBI taxonomy): domain Eukaryota; kingdom Viridiplantae; phylum Streptophyta; class Magnoliopsida; order Asparagales; family Orchidaceae; genus Platanthera; species Platanthera guangdongensis. Next base: position 36,059,378 of record CM077165.1, on the reverse strand, counting down.
AGAAGACAACACCGACCACTCCCGTATGGCTCTTACATTTGATAGATCCATCATAATGCCATCTCAACTCACCGCATGGTCAAGAAAAGCCACTGACGACAGCCAAAACTCACACTTTGAGAACTTGGCATAGAGTTCATTCCTCCTCAGGGTATGCAACACCATTTGTAAATGGTTCGCATGATCTTCTTCTGGCTGAGAGTACACTAGAATATCATCAATGAAGATGATTACAAACACGTCCAAGTACTCTCGAAATGTTCAGTTCATTAGGTCCATGAACACCGATGACGCATTTGTTAGCCCAAACGACATTACAGTGAACTCATAATGACCGTAGCGTGTTCCAAACGATATCTTGGGAATGTCACCTTCCCGAATACTCAACTAGTAGTAACCAGATTTCAACTCCAGTTTAGAATAGACGGTTGATCCCACTAGCTGATCAGACAAGTCATCAATTCGAGTGATTGGATATTTGTTCTTCTCCGCCAGCTTATTCAATTCATGATAGTCGATGCCAACCGCAGACTACCATCCTTATTTTTCACAAAGAGAACAGGTGCGCTCAATGGTGACATACTTGGGCGTATATATCCATTTTCCAGAAACTCTTGTAGTTGAACTTTCAGTTCTGCCATCTCTTTTGGCGCTACACGATATGGCGAGCGGGCCACAGATTTTGCACCCGACACCAACTCAATAGAGAAGTCAATCTTTCGCTGGGGTGGCAACCCCGGAAGCTCCTTCAGAAACACATAAACAAACTCCAAAACAATCAGAACATCACTCACACTGGCTTCTGGCTCAACAGCCGTAAAAAGCGTGAAGAATAACTTCGCGCCCTTCCGAACATCTTCAACGACTTGGAGAGCAGACATCAATAATTTGCTCGATCCTCGTATACCAGTGAACTTTGTCTCTAGCACGGTATTCTATCCCAGTGTGATCTCTTTTTAATTGCAATCGATAAAGGCACGCTGCTCTGAGAGCCAGTCCATACCAAAAGATCACATCAAATTCCGATATCGGCAGCACATATGCTTCCAATCCAAAATCCTGACTTCTTATTCGGACCTCCACAAAGCAAGATATATCCGCATGCATCACACATCTGTTCGATAATAACACCTTCACATTATCTGCCGCCATACGAATCGGCACTCCGATCTATGACATGATGTCCATAAATAGAAACGAATGTGAAGCACACGTATCAAACAGTGCTCTCGCCGGATAGACTCGAATCAGGACAAATCCTAAGACAAACACATCATACATAATCTACACATAATGTATGAAGTATCAAAAACAATAACAAAGTATCTTAACTCGTACTTTTGACGACGTCACATTGCTTTATAGCCTCCTGTTGGCCAAGATTATATACTCGGGGCTGAGCCTAGGAAGCAGAGGACTCAACCATTGCCTTTCCCTTTTCAGCATAGGACGCTCCTGTCTTCTTCTCACCCTTTGGCGGACCAACCCGACAGTCACGCGCTAGATGACCCACCTTACCACAAGTATAATAGGCACGAGGGTCTTTCCTAGAAGATGCTCCAGATGCAACATTCGTGGGAGCCTGTGAAGAAGACTTGGATCTCTTACCCCATTTCCTTCGGTAGTTCATTTTTCTCGGGTGTTGCACTTTGAACTCAGGCTTTGTCACAGCCAAGTCCCTCTTGCCCTGTACGCGCTTCATATCTTTCCCCAACGCATGAGCTGTATCAACCAATGCTTGAAACCACTGGTTCACCGAACTGGAGATCAGGAATCTCAGTTCATCCCACAACCCTTCGTAGAACCTATTGGTTTTACGTTCTTCGTCAGCAAAGATAGATCCCGCAGAGCGTCCCTACCTTATAAACTCATGTAAGTAGGTATCAACAAAACTTTCTCCCTGAGTTAGACGCTGGATTTCATTTTCCATGGCTATGCGCTAAGCCGATGGCAAGTGTTTTGCTAAAAACAGTCTCAAAAACTCCTATATCGAGACTTCCGTCAGTTTTCTGCCTGCCAAGTGCTGCAGCTCCAATTCATCCCACCAAAGTCGAGCCTCTCCTTCCAACAGGAAAGTGGCCAAGGTAACTTTCTATTCCTCCTCAGTTCTTATCGCCGTCAAAATCCTCTTGACGCGCGCAAGCCAATCCTCTGCCTGCGTTGGGGATCTTGCCCCCATTAACGTAGGAGGATTGAAGCTCATAAATTGCTTCAGTTACCATTCCACTTGTTGGATCGCTAGTTGGATTTAGGCTAGGTTCACTAACTAGGATGTTTGACCCACCTTGTATAGTCAGGGTCATGTCTGTATCCTAGAGTTTAGGCTAAGTCCTTAGAATCAACCACACATGAACCAGCCAACTGAAGACAATAGAAGACTCAAGACTTAAAAGAAAATCAAGTTCAGAAAGTGAGTTCGACGTCCGTCAAACTAAGCTCGACGATAGTCGTGCTCCGCTTGACGAACTCACAGTCCATTCTCTGAGTTGAGCTCGACGATATTCTAGCTCAGGTCGACGAATTCTAGCAGTTCAACTTCAACACACTATGTCCAGAATACTTTCTCTGAACTCGGGTCGATGAAGACAAGTTATCCGCTCGATGAACTTTGACCACAGAATTGACAAGTTTATTCACCGAATGAATTTCTCTTAACTCAGGTCGATGAACTTGGATCTCTGGTCGACAAACAAGAATTCTCAGGTCGACGAACATGATTTTTCTGGTCGACGAACTTTGATCTCAGGTCGACGAAATCTGTTCTCGGGTCGATGAATTCTGTGCAGTTCTAGACTTAGAATCTTCCTCATTTTGTCCTTATTCTCTAGCAGTAATTCCTAAGTAATTAATGATTATATTCTCAGAATATAGCCATTAGTGGCAGCATTGATTATGTTCTTCATCAGGTTAATTACTTGCTCTTTTTAATGAGACAGTTGGGGAAATTCATTAATGAAAACATTCTCTCCAGCCGTATTTCATTCTCCAGGCCGTCAACATTCAATTCAATGGAATTCAAATTCAAAGGAGAATACGACTGAATATATAAAGAGAGATTTTTCTCTTCAGGATAGAAAAGAGCTCTCAGCATACAGAGAAGATCTATTGCAACAACATTCTAAACCTTCTCTGTACAAAAAATAGTTTGTTTTCTCCTTGACCTTACTGAAGAAGAAGAAGAAGAACATCAACTACAAATCAAGAGTCTTCTTCAACCATCACTCCAGGATTCTTCAAGGACAACATATTCATATCAGTCAGAAGTTCCTGGATCATCATTTTTAAGTCAAGGCTGAAGACTGATGACCTCCACGCTGTGTAAGACTCCAAGTGATTTTGAAAGGAGTTCTTGACAATAGTAAATCCAGTTGTCTTCTCCGTTGATTAGAGAAAGAGAAGACACCATCAATCTCTCTCCCCCCTTTGTATAAAGGGTTTATTAACTCCCTTCAAAAGTTTATTTTGGTTTTTGAGCACATGATCAAAAGCTCATTGGTGGCAGTCAGCTGATCAAAACCTGCTAGTGGATTACTATGAGGGTGGTAGAAGAGTGGATGTACCCAGGTTGGGGAACCACTATAAAATTTCTTGTATTGTCTGGTTGCTCCTTTTTTTGTTATTCTTGCTGTGGCTGTGATAGGGTAGTTGTGCTGTGATATATCTATATACTGTGTTAGATTAGTTTAGCTTAGATTATATTTTCTCTGTTAATACTGGTATCACACTTATTTCATTACTCTGATAATATTTAAAACAACAAAAAATTTTAGATTACTCTATTCACCCCCATCTGGAGTAAATGGTCTAACCCCTTCATTCAATTGGTATCAGAGCAAGGTTCCTTTGGTTATACAAGCTAACCCTTGAACCAAAAGATCCTGTGTTATATTTGAACTTAGGTTTATTTAGTTCACAGCATGGCACAGAACAAGGACTATGCAAGCACCAGACCTCCAGTCTGCAATTTCAATTAATTTGCAATCTAGAAGGCAAGAATTAAGTTGTATTTGAATTGAATTGACGAGGACATCAACAATTCTATTTTGACAGGTCCTCCTCAACCAACAACATCTACATCTACATCAACATCAAGCACTCATGCTGTTCCACCACCTGAGTAGATAGATGTACAGAAGATGGCAAAGATTGCAGATGCAAAAGCCATGAACATATTGTCTCAAACCATGTCAGATGACATCTTCCAAAAGGTGGCTGATGCACATCTACCAAGGCAATCTGAGACTCTCTCAACCAGATGGTTGCTGGCTCAACAGATGAGAGAAAATATAGAAGATCAACTCTCATTTCACAGTATGAGAACTTCAAGAAAGATGAAGCTGAATCTGTTAGTGACATGTACAACAGATTAAGCTCCATTATTAGTAAATTGAAGACCTTGGACAAAGACATCTGTCTCACAGAGGTAAATGATAAAATCATCATATGCTTCCCATGCTCATGGGATTCCAGGAACTGTCCAATCAAGGAGGCCAGAAGTCTTAATGTGATTTCCATAGAATCTCTGCTGGGAAAGCTCAAATCTTATGAGCAGTTAATCAAATCCAGGGAAGCTGCAGAATAAAGGACTCCTCCACCAACAAGAAAGGAGCAGAATATAGCTTTCAAAGCTGCTGAAGAACCAGAAGCTTCAACATCAAATGAAGAACTCCTAAGTCTTTTAGCCAAGAGATTCTACAAGATGGCTAGGAAGGACTTCAGGAGAAAGTCATCCAGGCAGGATGATAAGCGCAGGTATGATAAAACACCCACTAAAGAAATAGTGTGTTTTGGGTGCAGGAAACCAGGACACTTCATCTCAGAGTGTCCAGAGAATCAGAAGAAAGAAATAAGAAGAGATAAGGACTCCAAAAGACAGCAATACAGCAGGACTTCCTCCAACAAGCACAAAAAGAAGGAGAAGGGCTTTGTTGCTGAAACCTAGAGTGATACAGAAGATGAATCCACATCCTCCAGCTCCAGTGAAGAGGAAGAAGAGGCAAAGGCAAGGGAAGTCTGCCTCATGGCTATTAATGCCTCTTGTAGCCCATCAGATGCTGAAGAATAATCTGATAATGAAGAATCTGAATCTGAAGCTAATCATGTACTATCTTCATTTGATTATAGTTCTGATAATTTTAAAATTGAATTTAAATCCATGTGTATAGATTTGATAAATTCTGAAAAGGAAATAAAATCACTTAGGGAGAATTTAATTGATCATGAAAACCTTGTTTCAGAAAACCTTAAACTTAAAGATGAATTAACATTTGCTCAAGAGCAAATAATTTCATTAAAATCCTAGTTAGCTAGGCCTAGGAAACTTGAAGAATCCCTAAATGGGAGAAGTATCAAGTTGATGAACATCACAAGCACAGTAAATGCTAGATTAAATGGCAAACTAGGCTTAGGTGCATCATCAAGCTAACCCCCACTAATTTAGAAAAATATTCTAACTACACCTATAAAATTTGTATTAGAAAAAGGAAAGGAAAAGTTGGAAAATAATAATAGTGATAAACAAGCAGAACTAAAATCTAAGAATAAGAAAAGGAAAAACAAGAAGAAAAATTTAAATTATAACAATGTTCAACATATTTTGTCAAACGCAGATCGACGAAATGTGTACAGTTCGTCGAACCCCATTCGACGAACTCCGAACGCAAATTTCTACTACAATAATTCGTTGAACTACGATCGAAGAAACCAGTATGGTTTGTCGACCAGAGATCGACGATTTTGGGGTCCAGAGAATGGATATTCTCATTCTCTGAATGGAGTTCGACGAACTCAAGCCCATTCGTCGAACTCAGGTCGACGAACTCACTTGAATTCGTCGAACACAGTTCAATTCAACAGATATTCTAATTTTGCTAAAACTCATAACCCACCAGGAACATTTAATAATCAATTTAATCAATGAATCATTCCAGCTAGAAGATATCACCCTTTAGGATACAAATGTCAACCTGAATATTCATTTATTTCCAGTTTTAACTATGTAAAGAAAGAAGGACCCAAGGTAACCTTGGTCAAGAACCACTAATCTTTTCCTTTGCAGGTAAAGAATGGTTCATCTTTTAATCAACAATGGTATCTGGACAGTGGATGCTCCAAATATATGACTGGCATCAAGGACAACCTAAATATTTACAAGTCCAAGCTGGGACCAAAGGTGATCTTTGGTGACTCAAATTATGGCCAGAATGAAGGATTTGGAGAAGTCAAGATTGGAGCAGTCACTTTCAAAAAGGTTGCATATGTAAGTGGACTGAAACATAACCTCATCTCCATAATTCAACTATGTGATGAAGGTTATCAGGTATCTTTTAACTCAAGCTCTTATATTATTTCTACTAAAGAAAACCAAACTGTTTTAATTAGAAATAGACAAGGCAACATATATGTAGTTAATTTTCAATCTACAACATCAGATATTTGTTTATTTAATCTTGTTAGCAATCAGAATGATTTATGACATAAAAGATTAGGTCATGTAAATCTGAAAAACATTGCAAGGTTATCTAAAGACAACCTTGTTAAAGGATTGTCTTCTTTTCCCTACAAGAAGGCTCCAGGGCTTGTCAATTAGACAAGCAAACAAAATCTAGCTTTAAATGGGTTAATAAGAGTGATTCAACTAGGATCTTGTACTTGCTACACATGGACCTTTTTGGCCCTATTGTTGTACAAAGCCTAGGAGGGAAATCTTATACTCTAGTTATTGTAGATGACTTCTCTAGATTCACTTGGGTTTTCTTTCTGAGATCTAAGTCTGATAACTTTAAGGTTCTTACAGATTTTCTCAAGAACATACAGATTAAGTACTCTTCTCTAGTTGCATTGATCAGAAGTGATCAAGGTACTGAGTTTGCGTCTCATTTTCTATAAGAGTTCTGTAGGAAGAAAGGTATCAGGCACTGCTTCTCAGCTCCTAGAACACCTCAACAAAATGGGGTTGTTGATAGGAAGAATAGAACACTAATTGAATCAGTAGGCACATTACTTGCAGATGCTTACATGCCCCTATCCTTTTGGGCAGAGGTTATGAGCACAACAAACTATGTACTGAACAGAAGCTTAATACATAAACTTAAGAATAAGACTCCCTATGAATTGCTTAAAGGGAAGAAAACTAAAATCAAATATTTTAAAATATTTGGTTGCATATGCTATATTCATAATAATGACAAGAAATATATTAGAAAGTTTGAAGCTAAGGCTGCAGAGAGAATTTTTCTAGGATATTCCCAAGTCAGCAAAGCTTATAGGGTGTTTAATAAATCTTCTTTAAAAATTGAGGAGTTTGTTCAGTAACGTTTGATGAAGTTAACATGTCTTATAAGAAGAAAGAAATTTCTACCAACAGGTTTTTACAGGTACCTCACTTGTGTGAGAGATTGGATGATCTAAGCATAACCCAAGAGGTTGCAACACATCCCTCTCCACAAGTTGAAGAAGAAAGTGAAGAAGAAAGTTTAGAGGTGGCTAAAACCTATCCAACAGCTAATGAAATTACACAAGAGGAATTTACTCCCCAAGCTGCTGAACAACCAACTCCTACTGAATTTGTCACACTTAGAGATCACCCTGTATCTCAAGTGTTTGGAGACATTTTAGTTGGTGTACAGACAAGCCATCAACTCAACCAAGACTTGATTCATGCCTGCTTCATATCCCAAATTGAGCCCCAATCCATTAAAGATGTAGATCAAGATCCCCACTGGATTGTTGCAATGCAAGAGGAGCTCAATCAATTTGAGAGATGCAGAGTTTGTGATTTAGTTCCAAGACCAAAAGACTACCCAGTCATTGGAACTAAATGGATATATAGAAATAAGATGGATGCCCAAGGGGTCATAATCAGGAATAAAGTAAGGCTTGTTGCTCAAGGTTATAGGAAAGAAGAAGTGATTTACTATGACCAGACTTTTGCTCCTGTTGCAAGGTTGGAAGCAATCAGGATCTTCCTTGCATATGCTACCTACAAGAAATTCAAGGTTTATCAAATGGATGTCAAAAGTTCTTTTCTTAATGGAGAACTTAAAGAAGAGGTTTATGTTGAACAACCTCCAGGTTTCATCTCTCCAACTCATCCCTCATATGTCTTTAAATTGCATAAAGCCCTCTATGGTCTAAAACAAGCTCCAAGAGCTTGGTATGAAATCTTAGCAAGCTTTCTCATAGATCATAAATTTTCTAGAGGCATTGTAGATATAACTTTATTCACTAGATATCATAAGGATCAAATTTTGTTAGTACAAATTAATGTAGATGATATTATATTTGGGTCTACAGATTCCAAACTATGCAAGAGGTTTTCTGACCTCATGCATTCAAAGTTTGAAATGAGCAGCATGAGTGAGCTCTTCTATTTCCTTGGTCTCCAATTGAAGAAGCTACCTAATGGCATATTCATATCCCAGGCTAAGTATGCTACGGAGCTTATCAAAAAGTTTGGAATTTCTGATGCCTCAGCAAAGAAAACACCCATGGCCACTAATGTTGTAATTGACTCTGATGAACATGACAAGCCTGCTGATCAAAAACTATATAGAGGCATTGTTGGGTCCCTGTTATACCTTATAGCAAGCAGACCCGATATAATATTTGTTAGATGTCATTATGCTAGGTTTCAAGTGAATCCTAAAGAATCTCACCTAATTTTCTTAACAAGGATTTTGAGATATATATAGAGTTGTCCTAGTATAGGACTTTGGTATCCCACTAAGTCGGAGTTTGAGTTAACTAGATACTCAGATTCTGATTTTGCTGGATGCAGAGTCGACAGAAAAAGCACCTCTGGAACATGCCAATTCCTTGGTGCTAGATTATTCTCTTGGTTTTGCAAAAAGCAGTCATCTGTGTCTACATCAACTTCTGAAGCAAAATACATAGCAGTTGACAGTTGCTATTCTCAGATGCTATGGATTCAGAACCAACTTCTAGACTATGGGTTCAACTTAAATAATTCAACTCTACTATGTGACAACACAAGTGCAATTTCCATTGCACAAAATCCATTCCATCACAGTACGACTAAGCATATAGACATTAGACACCATTTCATTAGAGAGTGTGTAAAAAAAAATAAAATTAATCTTGTCTATATCTACACTGATTTGCAAAGAGCAGATATCTTCACCAAACCTTTGGATGAAAGGAACCATCTGTTCTTCATAAATCAGCTTGGTATGATAAATGGAGAAGCCTTAATTTGATTTCTGTCTAAGGTCGACGAATTTTTCAAAGTTCGTCGAACGGAAATCGACGAACTGTGAAAGGTTCTAGAGATATTTGTCGAACGGAGATCTACGAACTCTCTGTGAGTGAAGCCATTTTCGTCGAACGGAGACTGATGAATTTGTTTCAAAAACATTTCGTCAAACTGAACTCGACGAAATGTTTTCATATCTTCTGACTAAGATCGACGAAATCTTTTTTCTATAAAATATTTCATCGACCTCAGATCGAAGAATTTTTATTATTTGTCGAACAGAGTCTGTCAGTTCATATTCTGAAAACCTTATATCTAGGTTTTCTTCGACCTCTGTCCCGCGCTTTCAGTTCTCTTGCACTTGATCTCTTTGTTTGTTTCTTGTTGCAGGTGAATTCATGGTGATTCCGGCAAGAACTCTTGCTGCAATGAAATTCGATATGAGATTTTATATTGACTTTGAATCATTTCAGCATTCTGACCCAATCTTTGTCGAAATTCTGGAACTGTTCGTACAGCAGAATCTGCAGAACTTCATGACCCGCCGCCTCAAGATTGCAATGACAGAAATAAAAGAATGGGTATACACATCTACAACATCAGAAGAAGATAATATGATGGGAACAATTTCTGGCAATCAAGTTTCCCTCTCCCCTACTGTACTAACCAAAATTTTCGGTTTATTAAATGGTGATGAAGAGATAGAAATGGACAATGAGGAATATAATAATATGTTGATTAAAATGGGTCATTCTGGAGATAAACCAAACAAGCTGCTGAAGAAGAACTTGTCTACTGAGTATAAATTCTTAGCAGATGTAGTTGGGGAAGTGCTGCTGGGCAAACACACAACACATGATTACATCACCAGACACCAGTTCTTGGTGATGGGTTCCTTGGTTGAAAAGAAAGGAGTAAACTAGGGAAAGTTATTGTTTGACTTGATTAAAAAGAAGAACAACAAGAAAGAGGTTTGTTTTGGAAGGGTCTTGGGGATCTTTCTGCAAGAAAAGGCATCTGAACATCTTGTTTACACAACAGTGTTCATAAATTCCTCCAAGAGGCTTACCTCTGCCTTGTTTGGCAGATGGGAGAGGAAGATCACCAAGCCCTCCAAGGCTTCTTCCTCCTCAAGACCTTCTGAGAGCACCAGGGCCATAACAATCGCTCCTCCACCACCAAAAGAAGTTCCTTCCTCCTCCAACATTCATTCTCCTCCACTACCTCAACCACAACAACAACAACATCAAATTCATCTACCCACACCAACCCCTTCACCAGTTCACTCTCTAGCTCCTACCTCACCAACTCTCCAACAACATCAACCCACACTAGCATCAACTCCAGTTCCATCTCCTGAGCACATCACTCCACCTCAATCTCCACTTCCACCTCATTTAACTGCCACACACCCTGACACATTTATCTCCTCCCACACCTTCAATGTACTGTTTCCTCCACCATCTCCACATCAGGAATCCATCTCCACTTCGACAATAATAGTTCCCCTTTCTACAACTGTAACTCCCTCCATTCCCTTCCCTCTACTCATCCAAACTGACATTCCATCTTCTGTACCTGACTATACATACACAGATATGTCCAGTGCATTCTTTGTCTGTTCAAATTGTGGTCATCACAATCCGTACTCCTCCACTGCTTCAGAATCCCTATATCTCAACTTCTCTGACATTGCTAATGATCTGCTAGCATTCATCTCTCCCACCATTAATAAACTTCTAGCTGCTGCTCTATCTCCTCTCTCTGCTTCCATCAATACTCTCTCTGCCAAAATTGGTGCTCTATACCATGTCCCTTCTTCTGGGGGACTTGCTCCAGGACCCCTTGTAGCCAGTCAGGGGGAGATGCTCCATGATGAAGAAGTTCCAGCAGTAGCAGCAGAAGAAGAAACAGATTCAATGATGTTAGATTCTTCAGAGGAAACAACCACTCCTACTAATATAATATGTTGGATCCCTAGTTTATTTGGGCTAGGTTCACTAACTAGGATGATTGACCCACCATGTATAGCCCTGGTCATGTCTGTGTCCTAGAGTTTAGGCTATTTCCTTAGAGTTAATATTTCTTGGACCAGCCAACAAAAGACTGCAGAAGACTCCAGACTTAGAGAAAAATCAAGATTCAGGAAAGTGAGTTCGACGTTCGTCGAACTCAGCTCGACGAAAGTCGTGCTCAGCTCGACGAACTCAGAGACAATTCTCTGAGTTGAGCTCGATGATATTCGAGCTCAAGTCGACGATTTCTGGATGTTCAACTTCAACATTTTAAGTACATAATCCTTTCTCTGAACTCCAGTCGACGAAGTTTTGCTATCAGCTCGACGAACTTAGAACACAGAATTGGCAAGTTTTATCAGAAATTAGTTAGCTGTTCTCAGGTCGACGAACTTGGTGCTCAGGTTGATGAACATGAATTATCTGGTCGACGAACATGATTTCTCTGGTCGTCGAACTTGGTACTGTGGTCGACGAAATCTGTTTTTTGCTCGATGAATTTTGTGCAGATCCAGACTTGGATTTTTTCCTTCTTCTATCCATATTCTATTGCAGTAATTCCTGAATAATCAATGCATATATTCTATGGAAATAGTCGTTAGTGGCAGCATTGATTATGGTATTCATCAGGATTATTACCTTTCGTTTTCAATAGGACAGTTGGGGAAATTCATTAATGTAGATATTCTTTCCAGTCGCATTTTCCTTCTTGAGGCAGTAAGCATTCAATGCAAAAAATTCAAATTCAAAGGAGAATTATACAGAGAATTATAAAAAGAGAATTCTTCTCTGGCAGTATAGACGATAACAAGAACAAAGAAAAGGAAAAATAAAAAGCAAGAAAGAATAACACATAAAGAGAACAAGACAGACATCAGAAAACATTCAAGACAAAATCTCTCTGTCTTCATCAATGTGTTCTTCCTCCAGCAAGCTGCCAAAAAGACAACTAACTTCAATCAGTCTACAGCTTCCTGAAGATCTTTTCAAGAAGTCCTACTCACCCTGTAAAGCTTCCATTCTTCCTGAACAAATCATCATCTCAGGGGGAGCTTTGACACCTTCAAAGATCCACAAATCTTCTCTGTTGCTTTGAGAAAGAGAAGATAACATCTAGTTCAATTGTTTCACCCCACTATACACAGGGTTCTAGATCCCTTCAAAAGTTAATTACTTGGTTGCAAATCTACTGATCAAAAGACTTGACTTGGTTTTTAGGCACCTGATCAAAAGCCTGAAGGGTTTCTTGATCTACCAGAAGCAGATCTTGTGATGATAGGCACCTGAACAAAAACCTGATTGGTGAGAGGGCACCTGATCAAAAACCTGAGTGGATTCCTATCAGGGTGGTAGAATAGTGGATGTACCCAAGTTTTAGAGGAACCACTATAAAATTCTAGTGTCGTCTGTGATGCTATTTTAATTCTTTCTCTGTCCTGATTGCTGGATAGCTTAGTTTTATTTCTGCACTCTCTGAATACACTTATTAGTATCACTATTTTCAACTCTGAAATAAAAATCTAAAGGATTTTAAAATACTCTATTCACCCCCCCCCCCCCTCTATAGTAAAACAGTCTAACCCCTCAGGTGGTATCCTCCTTACCACCACTTTCAATTGGTATCAAAGACATGTTATATTTGGTTTCACAGATTCACATTTGAACCAAGATCCTTGTTAGATTGTTTCTCTATTATTTAGTTTTTCTATTTTTACAGCAATGACACAAAATAAAGATTATGTTAGCACCAAACTACCAGTTTGCAATTTAAACAAATTTGCAATCTGAAAGGCAAGAATCAAGCTATATATGAACTCTATTGATGAGGACATTTTCAATTCCATTTTGGCAGGTCCTCCTTAACCAAGTACTTCTACCTCCACAACAACTTCTAGCACTTATGCAGTTCCACCACCTGAGTGGACTAATGCTCAGAAGAATTTCAAAGTTGCTGATGCTAAAGCCATGAATATATTGGCCCAAACAATGTCAGATGAAATCTTCCAAAAGGTGGCTGAATGCTCTTCTACAAAAGAAATCAGGGATTCTCTAAACCAGAAGGTGTCACGCTTTGTAGATGAAAGAAAGGATAGAAGATCCCTCCTAATATCTCAATATGAGAACTTCAAGAAGGAGGAATCTGAAACAGTGGCAAAGATGTATAACAGACTTAGTGTTATCATCAATGAACAGAAGACCTTGGATAAAGATATCTCATTGACTGAAATCAATGACAAGATCCTGATGTGCTTCCCTAGTACTTGGGATTCCAGGATCTGGCCAATCAAAGAAGCCAGAAGTATGAATGATATTTCCAATGAGTCTCTCTTGGGAAAGCTCAAATCCTATGAGCAATTGATCAAGACTAGAGAGGCAGCTAAAACGAAGGCCTCAACCTCTTCAAGGAAGGAACATAATATTGCTTTCAAAGAAACTGAAGAATCTGAAACACTTCCAGCCAATGAAAAGCTGATGAGCTTGCTGGCCAAAAGATTCTACAAGCTGGCCAAGAAGGATTTCAGAAGAAGGCCATCAAAGAATGATGACAAACCTAAGTATGACGGAACTCCTACCAAGGAGATTGTCTGCTTTGGATACAGAAAGCCTGGGCACATTCTTCCTGAATGCCAAGAAGCTCAGAAAAGGGACAGGAGAAATGATAAAGAGAACAAGAAGAACTCCAGTAGGAATTCAAACAAACACTCCTCCAGCAAATACAAAAGAAATTAAAAAGGTTTCAAATCTGAAACCTGGAGTGACACTGATGAAGAGACATCATCTTCCAGTTCCAGTGAAGATGAAGAAGAAGCAAGGGCAAAAGAGGTCTGCGTCATGGCAATTAATGCCTCATGTAGCAAACCTGATGTTGAAGATCAAGCAGAAGGTCACTCTGAAGAATCAAAAGAAGAATCTGAGACAGATGAGGATCAGGTAATCTCATCTTTTGATTTTAATTCTATTGATTTTAAAATTGAATTCAAATCTTTATGTAATGATTTAATAAAATCTGAAAAAGAAATTAAAATGCTAAGAGATAGGCAATCTGAAGTTGATAACTTGTTTGCTAAAAACAATAAGCTTAAGGATGATTTAGCTTTAACTAATGAACAAATTATTTCGGTCTTCCTGCAAATGATTGTTGTGCCGCGTTTTGTGATCCGGGAGGGGGGGTCTTACATCATCCGCTGCTCTGAACTGAATCCAGAAGGAAAGCACTTGTTGGACATCATTGGGAAGATACTCCTTTGCAAAACAAGTTCAATCAGAGACATTTTTATCAGTATGTTTGACATCGTGACAACAATCATTTGCAGGAAGAAATTTCAATTTGGTATGATGATTCTGGACAAAATCAGAGAGAGCATCAAGGCTCCAAGTTAAGCTAGGATTATTTCTCTTCTGCTACATGAGATTAATCCTGAGATATTCAACTTCTCCAAAGGGACCATTCTCTATCACATGAAGAAAGTCTCCATTTCATCCATTCAAAGATGAGACTTGAAGCTCCAGAACCCTGCTCAATCTACCAAAGCTCATGACCGTCCAGCTATAGAGGACAGGACCCCACCTCCCTCTCCACTTCAGGTTGCCAGCACATATAGTGCAACTTTTGAGGGGGAGCCTGCTCCTTCTGTTTCAGACAGAATTCCTACCACTCCAGTTGTTACCTCTCCTCCTCCATCCACTCCTGAAAAAGTTCCATTAGAAGCCCAACTCCAAGAAACCCTTCTATCATCTGAAGCAGCAATTAATGAAATGATTGAGGAATTGACTGCTGATGAACCTCTTTCCCCTCTTCAAAAAGAACAAACTGCTGAAGTTCCCAAGTAATCCACTCCTGTACCATCTCCAACACATACTCCATCATCTCCCATCCACTCTCCTACTGCTGACAAAGAGCAGGTTGAGACCATCTTGATTTCTGATGAGCCAGACCAGTCACCTGAACCAGCTGAAGCTCCATTGAGGAACCTGTACTTCACCATCCCCATAGTCACTGATGAAGGGGATGCCCTGATTCATACTACCAGAGCTGAGAGCTTTGTATTAATTGAAGTGATAGCCCCATGGTTTGCTCCTCCTCCAGTTCCCTCTGTTGCTCCTCCTGCTGCTGCTACTGCCAGTGATTTGATGGGTCAGTTTGTATATCTGCTACAAGAACAAAAGAAATATTTTTATGATTCATTCAAGGCTGTAACTGAGAAAGTCACTACTCTAGAGAAAGAGATGAGCAGGGGATTTGCTGAGATTCAGCACAACACAGATCAAATCAGACATCAATTCCAAATTGGTGGAAAAGCTCTAGATCACACTATCACTAGTGTTGGTCAGGTCATGGAGCAAGGTGTAACTCTTGCCAACAACTAGATTGAGTTAGACAAGAGAGCAGAAGCAACCAAAATGAAGATCTGTGAAGATGTAGGCACATTCAAAGATGATGTCATCAATAAACTGACTATAGAAGTCAGAAAGAGGGAGAGTTTATGAAAGTGATGTGTTAGATCTAATAAACTCTAGAGGGGGGGGGGGGGAATAGAGTATTTGTAGGTCCTTATAAAACTATTACAGCTTCTGCTATAATTAAAAGGTGCAGAATTAAAATAAAATAAATAAGCACACATCAGTCCTAAAAACACAAGCACAGCAAGAACAAAAAGAAAAGGGGCAACCAGACGACACAAGAAATTTATAATGGTTCCCCAACCTGGGTACATCCACTCTTCTACCACCCTGGTAGGTATCCACTCAGGTTTTTGATCAGTTGTCTAACACCAATGAGCTTTTAATCAGGTGCTCAAAAACCAAATCCTCAAGTCTTTTGATTAGGTGAATTGTAACCAGGAATCACTTTTGAAGGGGGATGACAACCCTTTACAGAGGTGGGGATGAGAGAGTGATGAAAGTCTTCTTTTCTCAATCACAATGAGAAGACTATGTGAATTCAATGATGTTGTCAAAGCTCCCCCTGAGATGTAAAAGGGTTCAGGCTGGGAAGCATTGCACAGGGTGAGTAGGTATTCAATTGAGAGGCTTGATCCAGGAGCTTTAGACTGATGGTGCTTGAATGTCTTATCAAGGTCCTGGAGAAGAAGAACAGGAAGACTCTTGATTTGAAAAAGGTGTTCTTCTTGCTTCTTCTTCAAATTACTGACAGACTGAGAAAGCTGATGAAGATCTGCTTCAGAATATCTTTGGATGAAAGCAGGAATAATCTTTTCTGTATGACTCTCAGTCTTTTTCTGAGAGCCTATTTTGGCAGCCAACTCAAGATCAAAAATTGGATCGCTGCCGTGTTATCTCCGAATTGAATCATAGAAAAACCCTTCTGTTTGAATTTCGAAAACATTCCTTTTTAATATTCTACAGGAATAGAGGAGAAGACAAAACGGCTACAGTTACTGCAATAAATGATTTCCTCAACTGTCTTTGGCATGTAATATAATATAATAACTCTGTGAAGACTTGTAGTTAATGATGCAATAGAAATGGCTATAATCCTTGAAAACATCAGCATAAACTACCAGAGATTTAATGTCATAAATAGGGTTGATAAAATAAGAATGAAATCTTCAAGACAGTTAAGCAATAAGGAAGTTGAACACAGAACAATAATCGTTGAGCTGAGATAGAAGATCGTCGATCTGAGATGTGAGATCGTCGAGCTGAGATCAACTATCTGCGATTTGAGATATCCGAGAACAGAAGAGAAAGCGTCGACCTGATCTCGTAGATCATCAAGCTCAGTTCAGAGACTAATCTCTGAGATCGTCGACTAGAGATCGACGATCGTCGGGCTGAGTTCGACAAAAGTCGAACTGATTTGAAATTCATACTTCTGAGTCTTGGTCTTTGAAATGAAGTCCAATGCTGGTCTTTGTGAAGCCTGTTCTACTAAGAATAACTTAGAACTAGACTTTGACCCGGGCTATACAAGTAGGTCAACCAACCTATGAGTGAACCTAGCCCAAATCAAACATGGGGTTCCAACAATCTCCCCCTATTTGGGTGAGGTTACTCAAAATAAAAACAATAACAAAAAACAATACAGTGCTATAGATATCTGATATAATATGACTCAACTTCTTCAGATTCTGAAGAAGAAGCCTATATTGGGTTGTTTACTACAGTTGCTGATGAAGAAGAAGACTATCCTGCAATAAGGATAGGTATCAGGGCCCCTCTATCACACTTAGAAAGTGTTGCTGAGGTGGATGAAGATGACAATGACTACTTTGGTCTCATGGCCATGATAGATGAAGAATCCAGTCAGGATCAGCCTGGTCCAGATAAGGTATATTCACTATTTAGCTCCTCTTCTGGTTCCGACTATAAGACTAGTCCCAATTATGATGTATTTTCATCCTGTGATGAAGAAGGGTCAGAATATGAGGAAGATGTCAATCAATTGATTGTCAAGTATGGTGCCCTTTTGGATAATTTCTTGGTCCTCTACAACTAGCTACTTCCCTGCAGTCTAACGCAGCATCTTTGCTGGAACAGAAGATGAGGGAAGTCAGCCAACTGAAGGCTATCACAATCATCTAGATTGGGAGCATCAGCCATAAGAACACAATCATTATGGATCTTGAAGAGAAGCTCCAAAGGGAGAAAATATTTGTGGCTAAATATTCAAAGCCCAATACTATGTTACTCCTAATAGACTCCTTCTCCACTTAAAAGGGTAAGAGGGGTTTGGGATTCAAGGGGAACCCCATTCCAATGGAAATGGCAAAGCTCCAAATCATCCTCCCGTCCCTTTTAAGAAAGTATTGACACCATCAAACAGGTATGACCAAGAACGTATCTATGGTCAGTGGTTGAATGGAAGATCTACAAGTATGAACAAAAATGTTCATAGCTATGGTGGAAGGTATGGCAAGGGGATGAGTGCTTTTAAGGCCCCACGTGAGGAACTTTATGTAATGCCCCGAAACTCAAAAGAGCGACGGGAGGCGTTTTGGGCCAAATCTGGTATTTGGCAGAGGGCACACGGCCTGGGACACGGGCGTGTCCTTGGGCGTGTCAGGCTCGAGTCGACGTTTTGGCTGCGAGGTCGATGAAATTTGGAGTTGACGATCGTCGAGCAGCGAACACGGCCTGAGACACGGGCGTGTCTCAGGGACTGTCGAGCCCGTGTCGACGATCGGCCCGTGGAGTCGACATTTTCGCTCGACGATGTGTCGAGTCAGGGAACACGGCCGAGGACACGGGCGTGTCCAAGGCCGTGTCGTGTGGTTGACGAACTTCGCTCGACGAAGTGTCGAGACCGTGAACATGGCCTGGAACCCAGGCATGTTCGGGTATGACACGGGCGTGTCACATTGGACACGGGCGTGTCCAATACCCGTGTGAGTCCCGGGTTGTTTTCGGGGTTGTGTCGATGGGGGCACACGGCCGACTACACGGCCGTGTCAGTTGGAACACGGGCGTGCCAGGTCGAACACGGGCGTGTCGGATGCCCGTGTGTTTTTCGAGACGCGTTGATTTTGACGGCGAATGAGGGACACGGCCCTGGACACGGGCGTGTCGCAGGTTTTGTTCGGCCCAGGTTTTACTTTTCAGCTACGAATCGTAGCCTTTTGTTTCCTTATTTTGGGATCCGACGGTTGGGGGTTGTTCCTACTGGGATATACCCAGGATTGGGCCTTTTAAACCATCATTTTACTTGAGTGGTTCTCTTTCTAAGTCAAGAGAGAGGTGAGAGCAAAGGAGCAAGAAGAAGCCTAGATCCGGTCACTAGCGGAGCTTCAGAGCTCCAAATCGCGAACAGACTTCGGATCTACGGACGCAAAGAGAGTGTGGTGCTTTTCATCCGCTTACATTTCCATGGCGCCAAGGAAGAACGCAGGGGTAACGATTCTCTTCTTGAGCATGTGAATCTCTCCTTCTTTTGCATAGGAAGCCCGCTCTCGCGAGTTTACGGTGAGTTTGAGGCGTTCCTTCGGGTAGACATGAATAGTCCCTGTTGTGTAGAGTCCGTATTCGAGAACGGACATAAGCATGATGTGTGAAGCCTACCCGGACATGTTGGTCTGGATCGGTGATGTTGCATTGCTTAAATGCCGGAGAAGACTCCGTGTGATTGTTTGTTTTTCGGGTTTTTTACGTGGTAGATTGCAACAGGGAGCCTTGGGGAATAACCCTAAGGTGTACCCGGAAAACTGGGCGGATGCGTGATCTTGCCAACTTGGTGGCCTGGGAGCCAACCTGAAACATAACCGGGTTATGTGAAGTGTGATGGAAACGGGACTCGGGAGAATTTTGACCCGCGCATATGACTTAAATTGTCATTGTGATGTGAGCACGAGTTAGATGGAACCGTACCCATTCCATGTCATTCGATTAAAGAGACCTAAGGGTACGTGGCACTTGTCGTTGGCATAGATGAGGGTCTTCGGCGGTCTATGGCTTAAATTGACGTGACCCATGCCAAGAATACAAAATGCTCATATGTTTGGCCGTCAAATTGGCGGTGGTGAGTCCGGAATGTCTCTGGCTTAAATTGACGTGACATTGGCCGGTTCACCGAGAATTTGCCCTGAGAGCACGGGGCGTGTGGCCGAGCGTGCCAATGCCTGTGATGCAATGTATATTTATATACTGCTTGGTTATGCTAATAAGTGCAGGGAAGGAGCATCGCCGCCCCGAGTTGGGGGAGGGATCGTTATAATTTGGTCAGCATTGCTGACCGTTGCCTTTGTTTCCCACCGTGCGGTGGTTTGTTGCTTGCAGGTGCTGCTGGATCAAGCGGTCAATAGCAGGCTAAAGCCCAAATATCGATGCCGGCCCTCGAAGGCCTAATTGGAGTGTTTACTTGCTTTTGTTCATGTATGACCGGCCTGCGTGCCGTGGTTTGTAAAATATGTAATTTGAAGTAAACTGTTTATAAGGCCTTAAGGCCAGTACTTGTGTATGTACTACATTCCTATTCGGTGTTTAGTGGACATTCATGCTTTGTGTTGGGTTCTTTTAATTGCAACTTATAAAACTGCTTCCGCTAGAATGCTCTGTGTAGGACGTTATGCTTGGTTGGATGGTTTCCATTGAGTAACCACCCGGTCTGTCTGTGGTATATGGCGTCGGGCCCCGGCCGGACCTACTGTTATATGGTATGTGACGGATAGGGGGTGTTACAATTTGGTATCAGATTACTGGTTTTGGTCGGGCTTAAGATGAATTCGTGGGCGAATTCCTTTTAAGGGGTGGTGAGCACATGTGTGTGCGTCATCGTTATAACAACAAAAGAACCCATGAATGTCCACTTAGGAATGAAAATACATGTGTTTGGGGAACCTGCGTGTTCCTATAATTGCTGTTTGCAATTTTATTTGGTCGCTTAACGGTGTTTTGTACCACTATAGGTGACCAGAAGTGGTGCTGGGCCGTCGGAACGTCGAGTTTCTGAGGCTAGCAGTGCACCTAATGATGCTCCTGCAACACCTCCATCTGCTGAGAACATACGATTGGTGGCCGAAGTAGTGTTGGCCATGATTAATGCACAGCCTGCAAGGCAAATACAGCAGCCCGCTCCTGCGATGGAGCAGGTACCTCTTCTAGAAGTTGAGCCGAGGAGGGTGGAGCAGGTAGTAGTGGAGCCGTTGGTGCCAAGGAGGGCAACCGAGAGACATCTTAAACATGTCGCGAGCTTTAATCCTCCGGTATTCTCGGGGTTGGGAACCCCATCTTAAGCTGAAGACTGGCTCTCCAGGGTGAAGAGAGTCATGACAGCAATAGAGACGGAGGAGTGGCAAATGACCACCATTGCTACGTTCCTTTTGGACGGTGAAGCGAGATTGTGGTGGGAAGGTTTAGTGCTGCACCTATTGAGAGGTAGGCAACTTATTGATGTCTCGATGGAGGAGTTCTCGAGACTATTCTTGGCTAGATACCTCCCTTCGGCGCAGAGGATAGCATTGGAGAACGAGTTCCTGAAGTTGGTTCAAGGAGACAGTACCGTGGATGAATATCTCCACGAGTTTACTCGATTAGGTCGATATGCTAGCTCCACCATCGCGGATGAGGAACACAGGACGAATCGATTCTATGAAGTGTTGAGAGATTAGTTGAGGTTACTACTCTCGGGGCCGATGACGCAGGGATTCTTGACCTTGGTCAACACGGCCCAGTCCTTGGAGAAGGACATGAAGAATGTAGCAAAGAAAATCTTGGGTGATAAGAAATCTGAGTTCAAAGTGCCGACTACTTCAAAGTCCGGCTATCAAAGATTACACAAGAAGCATAGGACTTCGGGTCCAGCTCCCTCTTCTGGTGCTTCTAGGGAGACTACGGGTCGAACCCCGGGTGCATGTTTTACTTGTGGAAAGTCGGGGCACTTTGCCCGCGATTGTTGGAGCGGATTTCCCAAGTCCGAGAGAAAGCCGGGAGCAACTTACGAAGAGAAGGGCAACGCGGTGGAGTCAACCGCGTCCCATTATGCTCCGGCCCAACCAAGTGTGTATAATCTTGGCCAACAGGAGGCCACCAAACAGGCGGATGTGGTGACAGGTACGGTTTAATTTATAGCAAGTTAATTTCTTGAAATACTTGTTATGCACATGTTACCTTACCGCTGCTTGTTTAGGATTTGTTTTGATTTGTGAAAATCCGGCAAGAGCACTCTTCGATATGGGAGCTTCACACTCCTTCTTGTCCGAAGGATTTATATCACGCATCGGAGTACCTTCTTTGATGGCGAAGGATAAGTTGGATGTGTTGTTGCCCAATGGGTGTTCGATGCGCACAGATAGAATCTACGGTGTTAAGATTCACATTGGGAATCAGGAGTTCGATCTGCAAGCGTCGTTACTTCCATTGGTGGAGTTCGACGTTATATTTGGCATGGACTGGCTCTCGGAGCAGCAAGCCTATATTGATTGCGGTCGCAAGGAAGTCAAGTTGGGAGCAAGTCGTGAGACGACCTTTACGGGCTTAAAAGGGTCGAGCAAGACGTTGATGTCTGCTCTTCAGGTGGTGAAGGCGGTTCGTGCTGGTGCAGAACTGTTCTTTACACTAGTGGAGGTTGCAAACCCGAAGCCCGCGTTGGATAGTATTTCAGTGGTATCTGAGTACCCTGATGTGTTCCCTAGAGATCTTCCTGGAGCCCCGCCTCAACGGGAGATAGATTTTACGATAGAGCTTGTACCAGGTGCAAAGCCTGTGTCACACTCTTCATATCGGCTAGCGCCTAAGGAAATGGCGGAGCTAAAGGTTCAACTGCAAGAGTTGTTGGAGCAAGGGTATGTGCGCCCAAGTTCTTCGCCTTGTAGCGCGTCGGTCCTCTTTGTTAAGAAGAAGGACAGAAGCTTGAGGCTATGTATTGATTATCGGGAGCTCAACAAGTTGACGGAAAAGAACAAGTACCTGATCCCCCGGATCGATGATCTTTTTGATTAGTTGGTCGGGTCAACGGTGTACTCGAAGTTGGATCTCAAGTCCGGGTACTATCAGCTGCAAATAAGGGAGAGTGATATCCCGAAGACAGCGTTCAGTATGAGATACGGGCATTATGAGTTTACGGTCATGCCGTTTGGGCTGACTAATGCGACGTCCGTGTTCATGGATTTGATGAACAGGACCTTCAGGGAGTACTTGGAACATTTTGTGATCGTCTTCATCGATGATATTTTGGTGTACTCACAGAGTGAGGAAGATCACTTCAGGCATCTTCAATTGGTTTTGGAGACGCTAAGGAGGAATCAGTTGTATGCCAAGTTCCCGAAGTACGAGTTTTGGTTATCCTCAGTGGCGTTCCTCAGTCATATAGTGAGTGGAGAGGGTATTGTAGTGGATCCGACGAAGATTGTTGCGATATGGGAGTGGCTTGAGCTTTCTACGGTAGCGGAAGTCCGGAGCTTTCTGGGGCTTGCGGGCTATTATAGGCGCATCGTAGAGAACTTCTCGCGGATAGCGTTACCTCTCACTACTTTGACGAGGAAGGAGCAGAAGTTCGTTTGGTCGCCGGAGTGCGCGCGAGCTTTTGAGGAGTTGAAATGTCGGTTGACCACGGCGCCTGTGCTGAGTTCGCCAAGTGGGACCGAAGGTTATGAGATTTATAGTGATGCTTCGGGCAGCGGTTTGGGTTGCGTGATATGCAACACGGAAGTGTGATAGCTTATGGCTCGAGACAGCTGAAAGTGCACGAGAGGAACTATCCGGTCCATGACTTGGAGTTAGCGGCCGTGATGTTTGTCTTGAAGCTGTGGAGGTATTATTTGTACGATGTGAAGATTGATATCTACACCGATCATAAGAGCCTGAAGTATTTGATTGATCAAAAAGATCTGAATATGCGGCAGCGTAGATGGATGGATTTCCTGGGGGACTATACATTCAAGATCCACTACGTGCCTGGTAAAGGTAATGCGGTTGCGGACGCGTTGAGTCGCCGAGCCCCAACTCAAGCCAATTGGCTATCGGTGCAAGATGAGCGGTTGGTTCGGGAGTTGGAGGCGTTGGAGATTGTTTGCGTTAATAAGAAATCAAGTGCTGAAGCAGTACTAAATTGGACTGAAGTCCAATATGACCTGGCTGATCGGATTCGGCAGGCTTTGGATTTGGATGTCCATATGAAGCAGTTCATGATAGAGGCTCTGGATGGGTCGAATTCCC
Organism: Platanthera guangdongensis; assembly: GCA_039583875.1. Classification (NCBI taxonomy): domain Eukaryota; kingdom Viridiplantae; phylum Streptophyta; class Magnoliopsida; order Asparagales; family Orchidaceae; genus Platanthera; species Platanthera guangdongensis. The sequence goes on along the minus strand of CM077165.1, from coordinate 36,035,540 downwards.
AATTCGTTGTGGAGGACGGATTACTTTGGAAAGACGGTCGTCTGTGCATCCCAAGTGTGGGCAATTTGCGGGGGGGGGGGAATTGTTGTACGAGGCACATCATACCAAGTACTTGATTCACCCGGGGAGCACGAAGATGTACCACGATGTAAAGAAACTGTTTTGGTGGCCGAGTTTGAAGAAGGATTTGGCACTCTACATGGAGAAGTGCCAAACTTGCGCCTTGGTGAAGGCGGAATGCCAAAAGCTGGGAGGATTTCTGAAGTCCTTGCCTATTCCGGAGTGGAAATTGGATGACATCACTATGGACTTTGTGCACGGTTTGCCAAGGTCGCAAAAGGGTAACGACGCCATTTGGGTGGTCGTAGATCGGCTAACGAAGGTGTCACATTTCATTCCGCATAGGAAGGATGATCCGGTGGAGAAGTTGGCAAAACTATATTTGGATAATATAGTACGTCTTCACGGTGTGCCCCGCAGCATCGTGAGTGACCGAGATGGGCGGTTTACGTCCAATGATTGGAGGCTAGTTCAGTAAATATTGGGAACAAAGTTAAAATTTAGCACGTGCTTTCATCCACAAATAGATGGGCAGACCGAGGGGGTCAATAGGACTATGGAGGACATACTCCGCATGTGTGTCTTGGACTTTGGAAAGCAATGAGAAGACCATCTTTATTTGGTGGAATTTGCGTACAACAATAGCTACCAGACGAGTATTCAAATGGCGCCCTTTGAGGCCCTTTATGGTAGAAAATGTCGCACGCCGTTGTCTTGGTTAGAAACGGGTGAGTCAAAGTTATACAAGCGCCAAGAGGTGGAAGATGCTACGTCTTTGGTTCGTACCATTCGGGAGAGGTTGCTTATCGCTCAGGACCAGCAAGCGAAGTACTATAATGCCAAGCACAGGAACGTGGAGTTCGCTGTGGGTGACTGGGTGTGCTTAAAGATCAAGCCGTTCAAGGGTGTCTCGCGGGTGCGGCGATTGAAAAAGCTAAGCCCGAGGTACCTTGGGCCGTTTGAGGTTCTGGACCGGGTTGGTGAAGCAGCCTATCGGTTGAAGCTTTCAGTGGAGCTTAGTGGTTTACATGATGTATTCCATATATCGGTGCTACGGAAGGCGGTGCAAGAGCCTACGCAAGTGATCGCGGTCGATCAAGTGCCGATTGATAGTGGGTTGACGACAAAAGTCAAGCCCAAGCGGATTAAGGACTCGGAGGTCAAGCGGCTACGCAATAAAGAGATCATGATGGTCAAGGTCTGATGGGACAATTGCGGTCGAGAGGAGCTCTCTTGGGAATGAGAGCAGACTATGCTTGACGAGTATTCGGAGTTGTTCTGCTCAGGTACAATTTAATTTTGTACTTGTCTTTCCTTTATGTAATTTCGTGGATGAAATTTTTTTAAGAGGGGGAGAGTTGTAACGCCCCGAAACTCAAGAGAGCGACGGGAGGCATTTTGGGCCAAATCTGGTATTTGGCAGAGGGCACACGGCCTGGGATACAGGCGTGTCCCAGGGCGTGTCAGGCTCGAGTCGACGTTTTGGCAGCAAGGTCGACGAAATTTGGAGTCGACGATCGTCGAGCAGCGAACACGGCCTGAGACACGGGCATGTCTCAAGGCGTGTCGAGCCCGTGTCGACAATCGGCCCGGGGAGTCGACATTTTCGCTCGACGGTGTGTAGAGTCAGGGAACATGGCCTAGGACACGGGCGTGTCCAAGGCCGTGTCGTGTGGTCGACGAACTTCGCTCGACGAAGTGTCGAGACCGTGAACACGGCCTGGAGCCCAGCCGTGTTCGGGTGTGACACGGGCGTGTCACATTGGACACGGGCGTGTCCAAGACCCGTGTGAGTCTTGGGTTATTTTCGGGGTTGTGTCGATGGGGGTACACGGCCGACCACACGGCCGTGTCAGTTGGAACACGGGCGTGTCAGGTCGAACACGGGCGTGTCGGATGCCCGTGTGTTTTTCGACATGCGTCGATTTTGACGGCGAATGAGGGACACGGCCCTGGACACTGGCGTGTCGCAGGCCGTGTTCGGCCCACGTTTTACTTTTCAGCTACGAATCGTAGCCTTTCGTTTCCTTATTTTGGGATCCGACGGTCGGGGGTTGTTCCTACTGGGATATACCCGGGATTGGGCCTTTTAAACCCTCATTTTGCTTGAGTGGTTCTCTTTCTAAGTCAAGAGAGAGGTGATAGCAAAGGAGAAAGAAGAAGCCTAGATCTGGTCACCGACGGAGCTTCGGAGCTCCAAATCGCGAACCGACTTCGGATCTACGGAGGCCAAGAGAATGCGGTGCTTTTCATCCGCTTACATTTCCATGGCGCCAAGGAAGAACGCTAGCGTAATGATTCTCTTCTTGAGCATGTGAATCTCTCCTTCTTTTGCATAGGAAGCCAGCTCTCGCAAGTTTGCGTTGAGTTTGACGCGTTCCTTCGGATAGACATGAATAGTCCCCGTTGTGTAGAGTCCGTATTCGAGAACGGACATAGGCATGATGTGTGAAGCCTACCCGGACATGTTGGTCTGGATCGGTGATGGTGCATTGCATAAATGCCGGAGAAGACTCCATGCGATTGTTTGTTTTTCGGGTTTTCTACGTGATAGATTGCAACAGGGAGCCTTGGGGATTAACCCTAAGGTGCACATGAAAAACTGGGCAAATGCGTGATCTTGCCAACTTGGTGGCCTGGGAGCCAACCTGAAACATAACCGGGTTATGTGAAGTGTGATGGAAACGGGACAAGGGAGAAGTTTGACCCGCGCATATGGCTTAAATTGTCATTGCGATGTGAGCACGGGTTAGATGGAACCGTACCCATTCTATGTCGTTCGGTTAAAGAGACCTAAGGGTACGTGGCACTTGTCGTTGGCATAGATGAGGGTCTTCGGCGGTCTATGGCTTAAATTGACGTGACCCATGCCAAGAAGACAAAATGCTCATATGTTTGGCTGTCAAAGTGGAGGTGGTGAGTCCGGAATGTCTATAGCTTAAATTGACGTGACATTGGCCGGTTCACCGAGAATGTGGCCTGAGAGCACGAGGCGTGTGGCCGAGCGTGCCAACGCCTGTGATGCAATGTATATTTATATACTGCTTGGTTATGCAAATAAGAGCAGGAAAGGAGCATCGCCGCCCCGAGTTGGGGGCAAGATCGTTATAATTTGGTCAGCATTGCTGACCGTTGCCTTTGTTTGCCACCGTGCGGTGGTTTGTTGCTTGCAGGTGCTGCTGGACCAAGCGGTCAATAGCGCGCTAAAGCCCAAATTGCGACGCCGGCCCTCGAAGGCATAATTGGAGTGTTTACTTGCTTTTGTTCATGTATGATCGGCCTGCGTGCCGTGGTTTGTAAAACATGTAATTTGAAGTAAACCGTTTGTAAGGCCTTAAGTCCAGTACTTGTGTATGTACTACATTCCTATTCGTTGTTTAGTGGACATTCATGCTTTGTGCTGGGTTCTTTTAATTGCAACTGATAAAACTGCTTCCGCTAGAATGATCTGTGTAGGACGTTATGCTTGGTTGGATGGTTTCCATTGAGTAATCACCCGGTCTGTCTGTGGTATATGACGTCGGGCCCCGGCCGAACCTACTGTTATATGCTATGTGACGGATAGGGGGTGTTACAATTTAGATGGCCCATCATGGACCATTTTTCTTTGGTACCCTAGCCCCCTCACTCAGAAATAAAGTAGTGGGTTGTTGTTAAAACCGAAAACTCGGTCTCTTGTGGAGTTCACCCTTGGCGAAGGGGTGATCGCGCACCTACTTCACTCCTGCAAATAAAACAACAAAAGAGACAAGGGAAGAACCGACCCAAGGGCTTGGCGGGGAGGACCCACCACACACCCGGAAGACCTGAGAGTACTTCCCCTCCTTAGCCATAGACCGAGCTAAGGCAACCTCAGAAAGCACTCGGGAATTAGGGTGCTAGTGAGTATCCAAGCGTGCCCTCTGAGGTGCCCCTTGGGTTCTATTTATAGAATTCTGAAAACGGCCTGCAAATAGCCAACCTCTGTTGTTTTGAACAGCTATGTGCAGCCCAGCTTGGTCTGCCAATAGTGTAGCTCTGTTGTTCCAACTAGCTATTTGCACCCATGGGGAGGGCATGCAGGTAATTTTATCTCTGGGCCTCTACTGGGCCCACCCCAGGGATATGGAGGTCAGCTCGCCATTATTCTCTCCTCGCAAGGGGCGGGTGCGACCTGGATCCTGCAGCTCGTCTACTCTTCCTGGGCGAGCGTGAGCCAGGCTGCCGCGATCCGCCAATCCTCTGTCGAGGCGGACCGGCGGCCAGGTCGCGCATAGGAGAGCGGGCTGGCGGCCGGGCTTCCAACTGTAACCATGGGAGCCTCGGAGGAGGGCTCGCCAATCTGGACTCGTCTAACCTATCCCCGAATACCACTTCGATGAATGCCGACCAAAAAGCTCTGTTCGACGAATGGCGACCCAAACTCTGCTGGACGAATGACGAACCAAACTCTGCTCGACGAATGGCGACCCAAACTCTGCTCGACGAATGGCGACCCAAACTCTGCTCGACAAATGGCAACCCAAACTCTGCTTGACGAATGACGACCCAAACTCTACTCGACGAATGGCGACCCAAACTCTGCTTGATGAATGTCGACCCAAACTCTGCTCAACAAATGGCGACCCAAACTCTGCTTGATGAATGGCGACCCAAACTCTACTCGACGAATGGCGACCCAAACTCTGCTCGACGAATTCTGAGCAGGCGAGAGGGGTGAAGGGGCCAACTCGCGTGGCTCGCCCGCACGACCTGGGCGGGAGCGGGCTGGCCTCCTGCCGCCTGCCCCTCGCATGTTATTCTGGTGCGGGTCGGGTAGCCTGGACCGCTCACCTGGCTGGGCGGATCCGCTCGGCAAACACGGGGTTGTACACAATCCCCGATCTTTTTTAGCTTGACCAAGCTCGAAAAGATCCATCTAGCCATCGTGTTCGGCGAGTGTTGTGCTGAGCTGTCATAGAATCTTCTAGTGGGTCCCACTCCTGGGCTATTAATATGCCACTGAGCCCTTAGACGGATCCTCACCCCATTTCGTCTTTCCAAGCAAACTGTAGCTGCTCTATGCCAGTCAGCGAGGAGTTGCGAGCCCGTCTGGCATCCGCGAGCCAGAAGACTCGGGAGGAGGCCCTCGAGGCCGCCCCTTGGTTGGCGCGTGGGTCTCCCGTCCCTCTCTTCAAGCCGGTAAAAGGAAGGATTGTAAGGCGGCCCCCGATGAATAACTTCCCGGGTTCCAGCTCGGCAGCTGGCACTGAGGTCGTCCCGGAGGTATGGGCACCTCCCTCCCGATTGGTTGTTCCATTTCCGACCTTTTCTCTCGTAGGTAATACCGCGTGAAGATGAGGGCGATGGGGGGGGGGGGAGGATCGCTCCCCCTCCGTCAACTGAGCGGGTCACCAACCCCTCGGGCCTGGGACGTCCCCCCCCCCCCTGAACACCCCTCGATCGCCGATTCCCCTGGGCTAGGGAAATCTCTTGCAGCCTTCGAAGGAGAACCCTTTTAGGGTCAGCCGGGTTCCTCCCGACCGTCCACTGGTATGGACGTCGTGCCAACCCCTGGTAAGCTCGCACTTGGCGCTTGTTTTGTTCTCGCCCATCCCCTCTGAATCTCTTCTTTGCAGGCTACAATGCGATCTCCTCTGAAACTGAGATGAGCGAAGGCTACTCGCCTCCTCCTGACGCGGAGGGTGTTTCGGATTATCTGGGCGACCCGATTGACGCGGTGGGGATGAAGAGGCAAGTGACGCGGCTTTTCCAGAAACACACTCTGTTGCTTCAAGAGATCGTCAAGAGAGTCGACCAGGACAAGGCCGAGACTGAGGCTCGGCACGCGACTTTGGAGGGGGCTCCGCGCGCAGCAGAAGATGGTGATGTCACATCACCTGGCGTGCATACTACGCGGGTCGAGGACTGTCTAAAGAGTGTCATGGAACAAGTTGGCCTGGCCCAGCAGGAGTTGGTGGCGGTGCGTTATTACCACTATCCTCGCGTGCCGCCGCGAACCGGAACACAACGGGGCAGGTGGAAGTGGATCCAGTACTGATCCACCTTCTCTTCCCCTTTGTTCGCGGCCTATCGCCGGGTCAGGCCGCATCTGCGCTTCGAGGCGAATTGCTTCGGGGGGTTTATTATTTTAAAAACTCATTCAATGTCTGTAATAATCTGCGACTTTTCTCGCCCGCCCATAGGACTGGCTTCTGATTTCTGGTGTTTGTCGTTTTTATCGTGTTGTTGCTTGACCTTCTCTGAGGTGGGTATGGATGCACCCGCGTCATCCGCTCGCCGCTCTTTCAGGCGAGTGTGAGACCATAGGATAGACTTGCCCAGCCCGCCAACCGGATCATAGCAGGAGCAGGCCAGGGGCTTGCCGGCTGAGAGTCTCCCCGGCTCGCTCAGAGTTCTGGGCGGGTGCGAGCCGCATCTCGAAGACCCGCTTTTCGTGCAGATGCGTGCGGGCATGACCCGCTGCTGAATGGTCTCGGAAGCGCGGTTGCAGGCCGGGAAGTTGAACTGTCAGGCCTAATTTTTGCTATACGCACTTTTCCCGCCGGAGGAAAATTTTCCCGCTCTTTTTTCTCTCTATAAATAGGCCTTGTTGGTTCTTATCCTTCCACCACACTTAAGCACTTTCTCCTCTCCTGCTCCTCGCGAAGCCCGACTCGCGTGTGCCCTTCTGAGGTTTTCTCGCTCGCTCGGCAAACGCTCTGTGGAATGGGTGGCGGCAGCGGCGACGCGGATGGGCGAAGTAATTGCGACTGGACGTTCTCGGAGCATGGCTTCCCCCACGTCGTTATCTCTGAGCGCGAGTACTTAGACGCTCTCGGCGATCACATACCGCCTGGATTCTCGGCGAGACGACCCGAGGAGGGGGAGAAGATCAACGATCTCTCCAGGGATGAGCTCGTCATCCCGCTGGCTCCCTCTGAGGTGGGCCTTCGGCTTCCTCTGTGGTCGGAGGTTCGTCAAGTGTTGAAGTAATTCGGGGGCGTCATAGGCCAGATGACCCCGAACTCTGTGGCTGTCATGGAAGGGTTCACCTGCTTTTTGCGGGAGGAGCGAGTCGAGTTCAGCCTTGCAGTTTTCCGCAAATTGTTTCTCCTTCCGCGCGAACCGGGACGGGACCGCCTACTTCTCCAGCGCTCACATCAAGGTGCGGGAGACCGTCAATAAGAGCCACAACTGGCTCAAGAAATTTTTGTTCGTCAAGGGGGACTTCGTCAACGTCCCTTTCTCGCTGGTGCAGCTCAGTGAGGCGAGTTACCGCCCGCCCAGCCTGGGCGGCCATGAAGCTGACCTGTGGGGGTTCTTCGCTGGGAAGAACTTCGAGGTCGCATACTTGCGCCGCAACCTGGATAACCTTGTCGTTGTCCCGCCAGGGGGAGGTTAGCTACTTGCCGTTACTCTGCCTCGCTGCTTTGTACTCTTGCTTCACCCTTTCCCTCCTTGGCAGGCGAGCGGGATGTTCACCTTCACCCCCTTATGAGAGTACCAGGGTCGCCTCCAGTGTCCTCGCCCGCGCTCAGGTCGCTGACGACGCTCAGCGCGACATCCCAGTGGTACCTGCTAAGAAGCGGACGGGCCGCGAACAGCCTACTCCGCTGCCCAAGAAGGCGAAGGCTGCGGGGGAGCTACCCGTCGTTGGCCAAAGAAAGGGCAAGGCCCCGGCGGATCAATCGTCTGAGGGTCCCGCCCTCTTGACCGCTTCGACCAGCGAAACCCCTGGCGAGGTGGCGGGCACTTCTGGGCCATCTGATGGGGCGCATACTTCCGCGAAGTCGGTGCCGAGAGGGCACCGTAATTTCAGCTACAGCGAAAAATACCTGGACGAGCTCGGCGTCCCGCTTCTGTTAAGGGACAAAGAGTCATATTGTGCGGTGGTTTCGACCCTGCTGCCGAGTTGGTTGAGCAGGACACTATCGGCAGGGAAGCCTATAACTTCTCATTTGGCCTTTACTCGCGGAGGACGCCGCCATCTACGACAAGGAGGCGGGACGCTGGATGGTTGGGCGGCGTGTTGAGTGGAACGAAAGAGCGGCGGGAAACCCAGCGGGACTCTGCCGAGGAGGCCTGGTATATCTTTCAGCCCGCACTTATTTCTGTCATTTTTTCTCGCCCGACCTTCATCCTTTTATGGCGACGGCCGCCATCCGGATGGGTGAGATCTCTCCCTCGGCCAGGACGCTGCACCCAGCTTGGAGCCCACTCCGGAAGCTTCTTGTCTCTTAAGAGTTGGAGTGCAGAAGAACGCCTGGCGAAGGATGCGGGAACCTCCTCAAGAGCGAGGGCGTGGGCTATCGGAGCGAGGTGGCGTCGGCGCTGTTCCTTCATGTGCGGACCCCGGGACCCCGGGGATAAGGTCCTGCTCAGGGCTTCTCGCCGCAGGATCGATCACCTTGCCCTGCGGCGGATATCTCTTGAATTGTCAGCCGAGCCGTGTAAGGATTTTTGTCTAACGCTTCCTCGGCATTATATGTATGTTTGATTTTCGCGATGTAAATTCTCACTTTTCGTACTCGCAGTCGAGACCCTCGCGGATTGGCTTAGGAGTCATTGGTGACTTGGAGGTGTGCATAGAGGACTACTCGCTCACCAGGAGAGGCGAGTCTTCGTCGCTCTCCTGAGCCATCATGGCGGGCTGACTCTCGCCTCTGCGGCCTGGGTTCTCCCCCCTTTGGCCTAGTGTCACTACGTAGCCCCCCCCCCCCCCATGGCTTTCGCGACTCGATTACATTCATTATCTTGACTTCCCCGACTTCTGACACTGCTTTGCGCTTCCCCAAGCGCGAGTTGTTGAGGATGTGACATTACAGCGACGGCCTGACAGCGAGAGCCGACACGAGTGACTTCCAGGTGCTAGTGAGAGCGAGAGCGGGATCTGCTCGGGGGTCCAAGGCTAACGCCCCGAGTGACTTCAGCCTGCCAGCAGCAGCGGGATCTGCGAGGTCTAAGCGCGGCTGCCCTGCCGGCTGGAGGCTACGCCGAGTGATCTCCTGCTCGGGGTCCAAGGCTAACAGCTCCTGCCAGCTTGAAGAACATCGACTCCGACTTCCAGCCCAATAACAGCTAGGTCCCCCTTACAGCGAGTCACTCCGCTCGGGAGTCCAAAGGCTAACGCCATCGAGTGACTTCCATCCCTGCCAGCTAGGTGAGAGCCTGGCGGCGGTATCTGCTCGAGGTCTAAGGATGACACTGAGTGACTTCCAGCCCTGACAGCTAGGTGAGAGCCTGACAGCAGGATCTGCTCGGGGTCCAAGGCTAATGCCATTGAGTGACTTCCAGCCCTGCTAGGCCAGCTATGTGAGAGCCTGGCAGTGGGATCTGGTCGAGGTCTAAGGATGACACCGAGTGACTTCCAGCCTTGTCGGCTAGGTGGGAGCCTGACAGCAGGATCTGATCGGGGTCCACGGCTGATGCCACTGAGTGATATCCAGCCCTGCCAGCTAGGTGAGAGCCTGACAGCAGGATCTTCTCGGGGTCCAAGGCTAACGCCACCGAGTGACTTCCAGCCCTGCCAGCTAGGTGTGAGCCTGACAGCGGGATCTGCTCGAGGTCTAAGGATGACACCGAGTGACTTCCAGCCTTGCCAGCTATGTGATAACCTGACAGTGGGATCTGCTCGTGGTCCAAGGCTAACACCATCGAGTGACTTCCAGCCCTGCCAGCTAGGTGAGAGCCTGACAGCGGGATCTGCTCGAGGTCAAAATACACTTCACTTCTTCATGCAAACTCATCGTGATAGCATTTGTGTGTTAAAAACTTTCATTAAAAAACAAAGCACCACTTACATGTTTCAAGGGAAAAAGCATTTTAAGTCGTCACCACTCCAAGTGAGACTCAGGGTCTCGCCCTCCACATTTTGTAGTCGATACCCCCCTGATCTTAAAGCTTCTTTTACAATAAATGGACCTTCTCAGCTGGGGTTGAGATTCCCCACGGTTTCCGACCTCCCTGCTGCATCCACCTTCTTCAGCACCAAGTCCGCCTCCACAAATTGCTTGACTTTGACGTGCTTGTCAAAGTACTTGGCCATCCTCCTCTTCACCTCTTCCTGCCGGATGGTGGAAAGGTCCTGCAGTTCTTCCACCATGTCCAGGGAGAGCCGCAGCTCCTCCTCGTTCTCAGCCCGCCATTCTTCCCTGCCTTTCCTGGCCGCCACAACTTGAGGTGTTTGAACCTCAAATTTCACAGGGAGCACTGCCTCGCACCCATGAGAGAGCTTGAAGGGGGTCTCTTCGGTAGTTGTATTGGGGGTGGTCCACAAGGCCCAGAGAACCGCGGGAAGCTACTCCACCCAGCTATCTTTTAGATTTTCCACCTTCTTCTTTAGGAGGTTGACAATGATCTTATTCGCGGCTTCCACCTGCCCATTGCTCCTGGCGTGGTGGACCGAGGCGAACCTGAGGTCGATCCCAAGCTGCTCGCAGAAGCTGGTAAATTCCGCGCTGGCGAACTGGGACTCATTGTCCGTGACAATGGCCTGAGGGAGCCCATGGCGATAGATGATCTCCCCCCACATGAAGTTCCTGATGACCTAGGAAGATACCTTGGCCAGCGCCTTCACTTCCAACCACTTGGAGAAATAATCGATCATCGCCAGTAGGAACCTCCTCTGCCCACTGGCCTGGGGGAACGGTCCTACCAAATTCATTCCCCAAATGGCAAAGGGTCAGGGGGCTGTGATACTTTTGAGTCGCTGAGCCGGCTGTAGCTGGAGGGGAGCGAACAGCTGGAATTTATGGAACCTTCTTGCGAACTCCGTTGCATCACGGCCCAGGGTGGGCCAGAAGTACCCCTGCTTGACAATCCTCCCTTCTAGGGTCCGACTCCTGGAGTGGCTCCCACACTCCACGGAGTGGACTTCTTCCAAGATTCTTTGTACTTCCCCCTCGGCCACGCACCGAGCCAACATCCCCGAGAGAGTCTTCCTGTACAACTGCCCGTCCTGGAGAAGGTAGTACACCGATTTGTGCCTGAGCTTCTTCTTGTCCACCCCCTCCGAATACGCTCCCGTGCAAAGGAAGGTCGTGAACGAGTCCATCCACGAGGGCCGCTGATCTATCTCCATAAGCTCCCCCTCTTCGATGGAAGGGCGGAATAAGTCGGTGATGGCACACCCCACCCGGGGACCATGCTTCGCTAGCTGATCTGCCTGCTCGTTCTCCTCCCGGGGCACGTGCTTGATAGAAAAAGTTTGGAACGTGCCGATGACCCCCTTTACCTTGGCTAAGTATAGCCGCAGGGTAGGCTCTCTCGCCTCGAACTCCCCGTTGATCTGAGAAGCAACTACCATGGAGTTAGTAAGGACCTCCACGTCCAACACCCCCAGCTCCGTGGCCAGGCGCAGCCCCGCTATCACGGCCTCATACTCGGCCTGATTGTTGGTGATGGGAAAGTGCACCACCACCGTCTGCTTAATTTTAGTCCCATGAGGGCTCTCCAAGATCACCCCTACTCATAGGGAATGCCTTCCTGAGGCCCCATCCACCTTCACCTTCCAAGGAGTCGGACGAGTGAGCTCTTCTTCGCCACCTCAATCACATAATCAGCCAAGAAGTCGGCCATTGCTTGAGCTTTGATCGAGAGGCGGGGGACAAAGGAAACGTCGAACTCACTCAACTCCACCGACCACTTGGCGAGCCTGCCATAATGCTCCACCCCCTCAAAGATGTTGCGGAGGGGATGGTCAGTCACCACTCTGATTGAGTGTGCCTGGAAATAGGGTCGTAGCCTTCGGGCTGAGATGACCAGGGTGAAGGCCAGCTTATCCAAAATTGGATATCGGAGCTCGACTTTTCTCAGGACCCGGCTCACGTAATATATAGTGAGCTGCTTCTTCCCCTCTTCACGAACTAGGACAGAGCTTAAGGCCTCCGCCCCGACCCCGAGGTATAGAAATAGGTCTTCCCCTTCCTTCGGCCCTTGAAGCAATGAAGCCCGAGTCAACTGCACCTTGAGGGCCTGGAATGCCTCCTCGCACTCCTTGGTCCACTCGAATTTCTGACCCCCCCCCCATTAACGTTTTGAAGAAGGGGGAGCATTTCTCCCAAGCCCGAGAGAGGAACCTACTTAGCCCTGCCAGCTTTCCTCTCAGCTGTTGTACCTCCTTAGTGTTCCGTGGCGATCCCAGCTCTATGATGGCCTTGACCTTATCCGGATTCGGCTCGACCCCCGTAGGGGTGATGAGGTGTCCCAAGAACTTCCCCCTATTGGCCCAACTTCAGGGGGTTCAATCGCATCTTGTACCTGCGCAGGGTAGCAAAGGTCTCCTCCAGGTCCTGGAGGTGAGAGTCCACATCCTAACTCTTGATCATGAGATCGTCCACATACACCTCCAGGTTCCTCCCCTTTTGTTCCCTGAAAACCCTGTCCATCATCTTTTGATAGGTCGCCCCTGCGTTCTTTAGCCCGAAGGGCATCATCTTATAACAGTAGCATCCATCCCCCGTGATGAACGAGACATCCTTGACGTCCGGGGGGTGCATTCTGATTTGATGATAACCTGAAAATGCATCTAGAAAACTCATTATAGAAAAACGAACAGCTGAGTCAACCAGCGCCTCGATCCGAGGCAAGGGATAACAGTCCTTAGGACAAGATTTATTAAGCAAGGAGAAGTCGATACACATACGCCACCGGCCATCCCCTTTTTTCACCATGACTACATTTGAGACCCAGCCGGGGTATTGGATCTCGAATATGAAGCCGACCTTGAGAAGCTTCGCCACCTCCTCTCTGATGGCCTCCGCCAGCTTGTCCGCGGTGGACCTCTTCTTTTGTTGGACGGGGCGTGTTCCCGGGTCCAAGTTGAGGTGGTGGCAAGCCACATCCGCGTCAACCCCCGGCATCTCCGCGGCGCTCCATGCGAAGATGTCCATGTTCTTCTGGATGCACTCCAGCATCCGGCCTTGGTCCTCCGTGGTCAGCCCTCCGCTGACGCGAACCTTCTCCACCCTGCCTTCTCGGGTATGGACCTCAAGCTCCACCACATCTTCCGCAGCTTCCAACTGGGACTGCTCCCCCCATCCTTCAACACCCCTCTCCTCCGGGACGAGGGCCTCTGCCTCCGCCTCTTCTTCCATGGCCATTGCCTCGGCCGACTCCTCCTGATCTCCTTATGTTGTCTCTACCGCGACGCAACTCTCCGCCTCTAGCTCCTCCCTACCAGCTTCCTGCTCCACCTCCTCCATCCTTCGCTCCATCTCCTCGGCTCCCTCCTGCCAAGGGATGGAGTAAACAACGGTGACGTAGCACTCCCGCGCCACTTTAGGGTCCCCCCTGACCCTGACCTGAATCCCCTCTACATTGAACTTCAAGCATTTATGGAAAGATGAGGGGACGCAGCGGAAGTCACTGATTAGGGGCCTCCAGAAGATGGCGCTATAGCTGGTGGGGGCATCCACGATGACAAACCTGCAGTTCTTGGACTGCCCCCCTAAGGTGACATGGAGGCCTACTCCTCCCTCCACTTCCTTTCTCTCCCCCGAAAATACAAACTAGGGCCCATCCGAGGCCAACACCCTCTTCGCATCCACCTTCATCGCGTCAAATGCCTTCTTAAAGATGGCATTGACGGAGCTTCCATTGTCGACGAGAATCCTAGAGACGGTGAAATTTTGATGGCTGTCTGGATGACCAGCGCTTTGCAAAAAGGATCTTCGTGATCTGCCATATCGCTACTTGAGAAGGTGATCCTATCCTCTTGGGGCGGGGTCTGGGATGTGGAGCCAACACTCCGGCGATACATGTTGTGGAGGCTTGCCTTCCGGGAATCCTCGAACCCCCCCCCCCCCCCCCCCCCCCCCCGTGGATCACTCTGATCCCTCCTCGGGTCCCAACATCCACACGGTCTTCGCAACGGTCCTCCTCCGCCCGAGGCAGGACCTCCTCGATCCTCACTTCTGAACACCCCTGCTGCTCCCGCTACTTGTTCCCTCTCATTTTGAGGAACTCCAGGCACGTGGTTGTGGCGTGCCCTTCCTCCTGATGGAAGTCGGAGTAAGGTAACTCCACCATATCCTCTCTCCTCCTTCTCCTTGCTACTCTCCTTCTTTCCCCATGGCTATGGCCATAGCCTCTTCCTAATGGGGAGTCGAGGTCTCTGGGCCTACCTCCTGCCCGGGGGGTGGAATTGATCTTGCCCCCCCCCCCCCCCCCCCCCACCCCCCCGATGGTAGTCCCTTCCTTGGTACCCTCTCTGTGGCCCCTGCCCTTGCCATTCCGGCCTCCAGCCCAGCCGACGGTCGGGCTCCTAACGCCCCCACCTGGGCTGTTGCTGCTCCTGGAGCTGCCTCTTCTCCCTCTGTCGGGGCTCCCCTCTCGTCTCCTCTTGTCCTCTTCCTCCTCTTGGCTCCTTCTCTTCCTCCGTGGCCCACCTGGCCAGCTTCCGGGCGAACTCCAGATTTGATGCCTCCCTTTCAACTTCTCTCGCCGCCCTCTCCATCAGCTCCTCATAGGAGAGGGTGGTATTCTCTTCAACTCCATTCTGAAGAAACCCTGTTGCAGGCCCAGGGTGAAAGCCATCATCAGACTATGGCCTGACATCTCCTGGACCTGGGTGACCTCCTCCTGGAACCGATTCACGTAGCTCCCCAACGTCTTGTTCACTCCCTGCTTGATGTGGAACAGGGACTCTGACTCCTTCCTTCTCTTTGAGGTAGTGAATCTCAGTATGAATCCCCGACGCAAGTCCTCAAAACAGTAGATGGAGATGGTCGACAGCTGATGTAACCACTCCCTTGTCTTCTCCTTGAGGATGATGGCGAAGAGTCGACATTTGAACCCATCCGACATCTGCCGGATCGAGACCACGTCCTCAAACCACTGGATGTGTTGGACCGGGTCTCCCTTCCCGGTGTAGTAGGACATCTCGGGTTCCCTGAACCCCTCTAGAACTGGAGCTGAAGAGACCAACTCGCTGAAGGGGCTGCCTCCCCCTACCGGGCAAGCTGGCGCTTCTCGCAGGCTCAGATCGTCGAGCCGACCTCTGCCTGCTGAGCCGTGGAAGAGCTCGCGCCCGGGGAGCTCGCACCCCCGGCCCTCCTCGGCCACTTCCTTCCCAGCTCGCCTTCCGGGGGTGTCCTCGCCTAAAGAAGGGGGGTTACGATCTGTATTACCAGAGTCGAGCACTCAGCCCGCGTGCCGAGTGCGAACTTGACGAGGCCTAGCACCTCGTTCCTGAGATCTTCAAAAATCCCCACCATGGCCAGAGGGGGGGGGGCGGCGAGTGCGGCCTATCAGATCCCTGTCCTCCTTCCATTGAGCTCGCTGAAGCTTTTCTATACTGACCACGTTCCACGCTCACCGCACCAAAATGTTGAAACTGAAAACTCGGTCTCTTGTGGAGTTCACCCTTGGGGAAGGGGTGATCGCGTACCTACTTCGCTCATGCAAACAAAACAACAAAAGAGACGAGGGAAGAACCGACCCAAGGGCTCAGCGGGGAGGACCCACCACACACCCGGAAGACCTGAGAGTACTTACCCTCCTTAGCCACAGACCGAGCTAAGGCAATCTCAGAAAGCACTCGGGAATTAGGGAGCTAGTGAGTATCCAAGCGTGCCCTCTGAGGTGCCCCTCGGGTTCTATTTATAGAATTCTGAAAATGGCCTGCAAATATCCAACCACGCTATTTTGAACAGCTATATGCAGCCCAGCTTGGTCTGCCAACAGCGTAGCTCCGCTGTTCCAACTAGCTATTTGCACCCATGGGGAGGGCATCCAGGTAATTTTATCTCTGGGCCTCTACTGGGCCCACCCTAGGGATATGGAGGTCAGCTCGCACTATTCTCTCCTCGCGAGGGGTGGGTGCGACCTGGCTCCTACAGCTCGCCTACTCTTCCTGGGTGAGCGCGAGCCGGGCCGCCGCGATCCGCCAATCCTCTGCCGAGGCGGACCGGCGGCCAGGTCGCGCATAGGAGAGCGGGCTGGCGACCGGGCTTCCAACTGTAACCATGGGAGCCTCGAAGGAGGGCTCGTCAATCTGGACTCGTCGAACCCATCCCCGAATACCAGTTCGATGAATGCCGGCCGAAAAGCTCTGTTCGACGAATGGCGACCCAAACTCTGCTCGATGAATGACGACCCAAACTCTGCTCGACGAATGGCGACCCAAACTCTGCTCGACAAATGGCGACCCATACTCTGCTCGACGAATGGCGACCCAAACTCTGCTCGACGAATGGAGACCCAAACTCTGCTCAATGAATGGCCACCTAAACTATGCTCGACGAATGGAGACCCAAAATCTGCTCGACAAATGGTGACCCAAACTCTGCTCGACGAATTCTGAGTGAGCGAGAGGGGTGAAGGGGCCAACTCGCGTGGCTCGCCCGCCCGACCAGGGCGGGAGCGGGCTGGCCTCCTGCCGCCTGCCGCTCGCATGTTATTCTGGTGCGGGCCAGGTAGCCTGGTCCGCTCGCCTAGCTTGGCGGATCCGCTCGCCGAACACGGGGTTGTACAGTTGTGATCAAGCTATTCCAGCAAACTCTCAGACCATTGGTAAGTCAGTCAAAAAGCCTGACTTGGATATCTCTGATGTCATCAACAGCTTGTCTACTGCAAAGAAAATTATTGTTTGTGGTACTCAAAGAAAGCCAAGTAAATCTGTTGACTGACTTTCTTTCAGTCAGATCCTTGCTGAGAGAAACTTGAAAAGGACTGCTGCTCTCCCTTCTAATCAGATTGTTATTGGCATATCCACCAATGTAGTTCAAAAGAGGATATTCAATATTCATGAGTGTTGGTGTTGTGGTAAAGTGGGTCACATTGCCAAAGATTGCTGGCACAATCCAACTGTGCCTAGAGCAAGTGCTAGTATTCCTGTCAGAAAATCTGCAGGAAGACATATTCATTTTCAGGCAAACCAGAACCAAGGACCCAATACACATTGGGGTCCTAAGGTAACATAAAATATATTTTGCAGGATAGTCCAATTGCCCATACTCATATATGGTACTTGGACAGTGGTTGTTCCAAGAACATGACTGGAACAAGAAGCAACCTGGAGGACTTCACTCCAGTGAAGAATGGACCTAAAGTAATCTTTGGTGGTTCAGACATAAGAGTCACAAAGGGATATGATATGATTACTAATGTCATAGTCTCCATCTCAAAAGTGGCTTATGTGGAAGGGTTGTGATGAGTTGTAAATATACGCATATTTTAGTACTTTATTTATATTGTTTTAGTTCTTATTCATAGTTTTTAGTTATTTGAATTTATAAATATGTTTCTTTTTGTAAATATTTACCTAACTTAGCTTAATTTTGCTTGCTGAAATTTTTCAGGAAAAAGTCAAAAAATGACCTGACACGCCCGTGTACTTTGGGTCACGCACGTGACCAGGCCGTGACACTTCATTTCCCGTGGAATCAGCAAAATTTGATGAGAAAAGTTTGGCACGCCGGGTCACGCCCGTGTCATTTGACATGCCCCGTAACCATGGCCGTGACACTCAAGCTCGACGAAATTCGCTCGACGATCGTCGACCAAGCCGACACGCCCAGAGTCACGCCCGTGACCTGGGGCGTGACTCCTCCACCTGGCCGACAAGATGCCGCCGACGACTTTTGACGCAACTCGTGCCCAGTTCCACCTCACCGACACGCCCAGAGTCACGCCCGTGACCTGGGGCATGACATCCTAGTGTACAGCCACGAAGTCAACTTTCCCGTCAATTCAACGATCACCTCATGAACAGTAGTGACACGCACCCACCCCCCCTCCCCCCGACACACCTGTGTCGGAGGGCGTGTTCTTAGGAATTTTTCCCAATAAATTCCCCATTTCTGTAATGACCAAGGGTTCACATTTTTGACCAACTTTAGTGTGTTTTGTGGGCTGCCCATGTGGATTCACTTGCTATGTATGGAGATTTCTCCCCCCCTTCCTTTCATGTTTGTTTTTGCTTTGGCTTTAGCTTTGTAATAGTTTCATTATGATAATAAAAATGTTAGGTTTTCTCTCTCTACATGGCATGAAAATTCATTTGGGTCGCTTATCTCTTTCTCCTTTTATCCTTAAGTTTCTCTTTGTTCTTCCCTTTATGAAAAGGGTGTGTGTGTGTATCAGTTTAACTTGTTTAGTTCTTATGCTTTTCTTGATATGTCTCCATGTTAGGTTTTGATATAGACTTTATCTCTAAATGAAAAGTGTGTTTAGATTCTCTTTTTTTCTCCATGTCTTTTTTTTAAAGTTTTAAATTTCATTCTTATGAATTTATAAAAGAGGTTTGAAAGTGAATTTGTTTTTTTTACTTTGCTTTTTTTGTAGGATTGTAAAACTTTTTTTGTTCTTTTCACTTTCTTTTCACTTTTTAACCATTTTTATGAAAACCTAAGAATGAAAAAAAGTTGTTATTTTAATTTTTGAAAGGCTTTAGTTTTTGATTTGTTTTGAAAAACTTTTGTTCCTTTTATTTTTAATTTGTTCTTTTTATTTGTTTTTGAAAAAATCTAAGTATAAAAAAGTAGATGTTTTAATTTTTAGGTAACTTTCATTTTGTTTTTAATTTATGTGTGTGAGTGTATGAGTTAGTTTTTCACTTTGTTCTTTTACATTTCATGTTGTGTGTGTGAGTTTATGAGATAATTTTTCATGCTTTATTTTTTGCTTTCTTCAATTATGTAGAGTGTGTGTGTAGGAGATAAATTTTCACGCTTTATTTTTATCGCTTTCTT
Source organism: Platanthera guangdongensis (assembly GCA_039583875.1). Classification (NCBI taxonomy): domain Eukaryota; kingdom Viridiplantae; phylum Streptophyta; class Magnoliopsida; order Asparagales; family Orchidaceae; genus Platanthera; species Platanthera guangdongensis. The sequence continues at coordinate 36,016,827 of CM077165.1, read as the reverse complement.
CAAATCATGTAGAGTGCATTGTGTGTAGGTGATAGGTTTATTGCTTTCTTTTAATTCGTGTAAAGTGTGTGTGTGCGCGATTTATTTCCGCCCACTCATTAAGAGTTAAATGACGTGCTTTTATTTCTCGTCTACTCGTTTGAGTAGGACTTGTAATTTTCTTTTTTTTTCTTTTTCGCCTACTCGTTAAGAGTTAAATGGCGCACCCTTATTTCCCGTCTACTCGTTTGAGTAGGACTTGTAATTTTCCTTTTTTGTAACTTAGTTTTTTTATTTATAATTTGAAGTGTGTGTGAGTTCTCGTTTTAGCTAAATTTTTAAGCTTTCTAAATGTTTGTTATTTTCATGTCTTCTTCTTATAATCCTTTAGCGTTTAGTTACGAACTTGCGCCTCATCAAATTATAAAGCCATCCCATACCGACGTGTGGCTAATTGTTATTAGCCTCAGCATCGAAGAGCATTGGGACATTTAAAATGATTTGAAATAATTAAAGTTCTTTATTTTCACTTTAATTTTAGGACTTAAGGTTTACCCCGGGTTAACGATAAGTAGGACCACATATCGATGTGTGGGCCCTATTTCCGTTATCCATACGCTAGCTAGCCGAGAGGCCGTGCGTATGACAGATGACCCCTGGGTAAAGAGAATTGTGTGCATACCCTCGAGAGAGGACAAGCGTAATTCTTTCGGATTGGGTTCCCCACCCAATAGCGGGGTTCTTAGCGTAAAGCGGGCGTTAAAGAATCCTTCATCGGACTAACGTTCGGTTGAATAGTCTTAGCGTTCAGGTGAGCAATATTCCTAGAGATAAGTGCGCTCATATTTATGGAACCTCCACGGCCAAGTTGCCTTTTATTAATTTGAAAACTAAGTTCAATAATTATTAAAAGTAATTTTCATCTTAATCTGATTCGGTGCCGAGCGTTAACCCTTCATTGAATTTTCTAAAATCATTTTCGCACTTTCTTTTCTTTCTGTCTTTAGTTAATTAAAATCTCCGCCTTACTTTCAGTAAAATAATAGTCCTCCTAGAAGAGTAACAATAATCAACCCGACCCCGAGAACAATACGACCTCAGTATTCCCCCAAATATTGAGTACTACTTGTGATAGGTGCACTTGCCTCCTTTAGCAAGCCCGCGACGTACGACTCATCGAACCAACCACCCACATAAGAGTCTGTTCACGGGCCATCAAGTTTTTGGCTCCGTTGCCGGGGAATCTCTTGAGTTGTTATTCCGAATTTCGGAGTCTATTACTTTTACGTATTTTTCTATAAAACAAACTAACAATTTTATTTTAAATAAAATCAAAATAGTAGAGTTTCTTTTGTTTTATTTTTATTTTGGGTGTATGACCCGTGGACAACCCTCAGAGTCTGAAGATTTTGACTTTGACCCTGAGATCGAATGCTCTCTTGCGCGTATCCGATCTCAACGCCGAATTCCTTCTTTATACCCCGAAGAATCTATTGGAGAACCCCCTGTCATAGTTATGGCTTCCCCTAACCATGCCCCGACGGCCGAGCGTACTATGTCTTATTATGCCCAGCCTAACCTGCATGATACTGGGTCTAGTATTGTTCGCCCTATAGTGACGAATAATAATTTTGAAATAAAATCAAGTGTCATTCAAATGGTCCAAAATGTCGTGCAGTTCGATGGACTTTCGGATGAGGAACTGAATGTCCACTTGTCCAACCTTTTGGAAATATGCGACACCTTCAAGATTAATGGCGTCACTGATGACGCCATTCACTTGCGCCAATTTCCTTTTTCCCTTAAGTCCAAAGCCAAGGCGTGGTTGAATTCCCTCCCGCGAGGATGTATCACCACATGGGCTGAGTTGACGGAGCGGTCCCTGACGAAGTACTTTCCGCCCGCAAAAACTGCAAAGTTGCGGGCGGACATTTCTTCGTTTGTGCAAAACGATCCTGAGTCTCTTTATGAGACTTGGGAACAGTTTAATTAGTTCCTCCGTCGGTGCCCGCACCACGCGCTGCCAACGTGGTTGCAGGTACAAATTTTTTATAACGACCTTAACTTTCAGACGCGTCAAATGATTGATGCGGCTGTCAGGGGTACCTTGAACAACAAAACCCCCGAGGCCGCCCGGGCTTTATTCGAAGAGATGGCTATGAACGCCTATAAATGGAACGTCCCACGGGGACGCCCAAACCCGGCGGCCGGCCTTTTTGAAGTGGATGTCACTGCTCTTTTAACCCTTCAAGTTGAAAGGTTAACAAAGCAGGTGGCGGAGATGTCTGCTGCCTCCTCCACTCCGTCTTGTTTTATTCCCCATAACGTCTACGTAGATGAAGAGTTCGTGGACTTCGTAAGAAATTCGGGTCGTCCTTCCTTCAACCCCAACAACAACCCGTATAGTAATAACTATAATTCGGGTTGGAGGAATCACCCCAATTTTTCTTCGTGCAACCGAACAATGCGCAGCCCCCCCTATTTCATTTGCACCAGGATTTCTACAGCCTCCCCCTCTTCCAAAACCCACCCCGATGGAGGAGAACTTTTCTAAATATATAGCGTCTAACTAATCAAATATCCGGAACATCGCTGGATCGCTAAAAACCCTTGAACAACAGGTTGGAGAACTTGCGAGGATGATGTCCAAGCGCGCGCTCGGGGCACTTCCAGGAAACACGGAGCCCAACCCTCGGGAGAACGCCAATGCTATAACCCTCTGTAGCAGAAAGGAGGTGATCGATCCAAAACGGATCGATCCACAGGTACATATTTCACCTCTGACCCCTCTTCCCTCCTCTTCGTTTACGCAGCCTTTACCAATTTTAAATGAAAAAATTAATTTAAACAAGGGCTTGTCGTATCCGCATAAATTAGATAATGAGCGTAAGGAAGCGCAATACGAAAAATTTATTTTATTATTAAAACAAATTCATATTAATGTTCCTTTTTGCGAGGCTATCTCGCAAATGCCCAAATATGCGAAATTTTTAAAAGAATTACTTTCTAATAAACATAAATTAGAGGATATTTCGCATGTATCTCTCAACGCTTTCTGCTCGACGGCCCTTACTAATAAATTGCCCACAAAACAAAATGACCCGGGACGGTTTTCCATACCGTGCCTTTTTGGCAATATATTAGTAAAATACGTCTTAGATGATTTATGGGCTAGCATTAATCTGATGTCGTTCTCGCTCTTTCAACGTTTAGGTTTGGGTACTCCTAGTCCTACGAATATGCGCATCCAATTAGAGGATCACTCGATTAAGTTCCCTATCGGGGTAGTGCAGGACGTCCTTGTCTGAGTATACAAGTTTACCTTTCCGGTAGACTTCATCATCTTAGACATCGAGGAGGACGCCGAGGTACCAATAAAAGTCGGTCGCCCTTTTCTCGCCACCTCGTGTGCACTAATAGATGTTAGTAATGGTCGTCTTCTCCTCGGAGTAGGAGATGATCAAGTTACTTTCTCTATTAATCCCATGATGGACAATTTGTCATCGAACGATAATTTCTGCTATTCTTTAGATACCTTTTTTGTAGATCATTCTTCTCCCATTTTCGAGTCCGTATTTTTAAACGACGATATTTATGTGCTCGAAAATTTTACATGCGATGAGGATACCTCTATAGACTTGCCATTCGAACCAATTGGTAAGAAAGACATAGGAATTAAAACCTCCCTAAAAGAACCGCCCATCCTAGACCTCAACCCTTACCTGCATCACTCAAATACGTTTTTTTGGGAAAAGGCGATACGCTTCCCGTTATTATTTCTTCGGACTTGAGTGATTCAGAGACTTCCAATTTCTTGGAAGTTTTACTTAAACATCGCCACACAATTGCGTGGAAAATCTCTGACTTAAAGGGGATTAACCCCTCCTTTTGCACCCATAAGATATTTCTTAACGATAATTGCCGCAAAATGATTCAGCCGCAGCGTCGTCTTAACCAAAACATTAAAGATGTTATTAAAGCCGACATTATTAAGTTATTAGATGCGGGGATTATCTGCACTATTTCGGACAGTGCATGGGTTAGTCCCGTGCATGTCGTGCCCAAGAAGAGCGGTCTAACCGTAGTGGCGAATGAGCATAACGAGCTCGTCCCAACTCGTACTGTTACGGGTTGGTGAGTGTGCATCGATTATAGAAAACTTGATGATGCCACCCGCAAGGACCATTTCCCACTACCATTTCTGGACCAGATTTTAGAGCGTTTATTCGGTCATCCATATTATTGTTTTCGTGATGGTTTATCGGGGTTTTTTCAAATCCCCATTTCCCCCGATGATCAAGAGAAAACAACTTTTACTTGCCCGTTTGGCACCTTCGCATACCGAAGAATGCCATTTGGACTCTGCAATGCGCCGGCAACATTCCAAAGAAGTATGTTAGCAATCTTTGGCAAGCTAGTAGAAGACTGATGAGTCCATTTTTTATACCTATTTTCGGACTCATCTGGCCTAGTTTTCACGCGTTTGCACTTCACTTTTAGTTCGTTATCATATATATTTCGTCTTATCTTTATTTTCATAGGAAGTGCCCACTTAGGCCCATGGTTGTGTATTTTTGTACTTTTAATGTTTGTACTCCCTTTTTGTCATCGTCTGGAATTTCTGCACATACCAGTGCTGGGTTTAGGGGTTGTGTGCGTGTTCCGGGGACGTTTTGAAGCAGGAATACTGCGCACGATCATCAGATATAGTGTGCACGACCACTGGTCGTGCGCCGATGATCGTGCGCAATGTACCCTGATTCCCAAAATCTGCCTGGCGTAATCGCACGACCACTATACATAGTGCGCACGACCACCGGTCGTGCGCCACTGATCGTGTGCATTGATTCCTCTTTTTCTGGAGTCTTATCTGAGGTAATCGCACGACCATTGAACTTAGTGCGCACGACCACTGGTTGTGCGCCACTGCTCATGCGTATTATCCCAGTTCTTCTTCCTATTCTACCATGCCAGTGCGCACGATCACTGGACATAGTGCGCACGACCACTGGTCGTTCGCCCGTGATCGTGCGCATTGTTCAATTCTGCTTTGTATAAATATTGCAGGTCTCGCCCTAACTGAGGATCGCTGAAATCATTCGGATTGCTCAACATTTCTCCGCCATTTTTGTCTCTGAGGAAGGGTTCCGCCGTTCCCCTTCATCTTCCATCATAGGGAGGTGCTCCGGGCAAGCTTTCACTGCCAAATCCAAGCCGGAGCTTCCTCTCGGCCTCCTCCTTCATCTTTGAGCTTCAAGAAGAGCTTGACCTAGCTTTCTCCATCAAGCTAGGAGAAGTTATGTCATCCTCCACCGGATCGTGACACGAAGAAAACGGGCCATTGGAAGGTGGTGACAGCCCTTCTCTACCCCGGACGCAGTTGAGGACCGAGCTTGGACGTGGATTGACAACCCGACAATTCCAACCGTGAATCCTCAGCAAGACTTCGGATTCGGTCAATTTTGCACACTTTTCTTCTCTTGTTGTTGATGGTTTAGTTGAACTCTTTGTATTTGATGAAGTTATGCTTAGTGTAATATACGTTTATGTGTAATCATGTCTATGTGATTGTATGTTTTCGTTATTTTCTTGAGGTGCGCATATTTGTCCATCCACCATCAATCCGCCCTTGCCGCACTAGCAATTGCTAGTGGCGTGCTTAGCGAAGAGGTGCTCACGACCCTCATTCCGCCATTCTCATCACCTCATCCGCAAGCCTACTCGACCATCCGCCTAGTGATTCGGTGCATAGCGGCCCGACTAGTCTTCCATCCCGCCTGACGAAGCATCGCATAGCGGCATTGCATAGGAGTAGTTGATAGTGTTTTATTTTCATTGTCCGCAAATATCAAAACCCCCCTTAGTTAGCTCCGACCTAAGGACTTCAATCTCAAGTCCTCCTCGAAATTAACTCCACCTTACTGTGTTCCTTGAGAGATCGATACTTGGGAAAACTCGCCCATTTTATATTACTTGTGCGACCGGTTCACTGCCGTGATCTTTAGCATCAAGTTTTTGACGTCGTTGTCAGGGAACACAGTCGTATGAGTTTCTGGAGAGGGAAACGTGAGATTGCTTTCCTTTTCCATTATAAATCGCTTTTGTTTTGTTCTATTTCTGTTTTGCCTTCCTTTTTATTGTTTGTTTCGGCAATTATAGTAATATATTGTTGGATTTAGTAATTTGCACAATATATTTTGAATCTGCTATTTCGATAACATGTGGGGATATTCGTATGCCCAATGTTGTTGGTGTGGGAGGCCTTCCCATGCTAGTCATGAATGCCCTACGAGAGATATTGAGCATAAGCCTCAGCGCACAATGCATGAGATGTTGTATTCGTACAGCCCTTCAAACACTGTGCCCCGAGCTTATGATCAATCGTCCTCGCCACATACACCGTTCTCTTATTCCTCTTTGGCCCCACATGGACCACAAATTAATGGGAGAAAGTGTTTGTATTGTCATAGAACAGATCATGTCCTGAAGGATTGTGCCGAGTACCTCCGTGTTATGGAAGAGGATGATGAGCCGGACATCCGGATCATCCCGACTACTACCCTTGGTGGCACACCTTCATCATCTGGTTATGTATCCCTGTCACCTTCATTTGTTGAATGGAATGATGTGGACACAACCGCCAGATGTGTGGCTGATCTAGGCTTCGACGTGGCTGAGCCCATCTCTCCTGTGCATACATCTCCAAGCGTGGAGCCGATTCTTTGTGAGGAACCTGCGCTTAACTCTTATCCAAGCAAAGTTCTTCCGCCTTTTGTGCATTCTACTTCAGTCGTCTCTGACGACATTTTCGACGATGCAACACAAGTTGAGGCTTGTGATACATGGATTGTTTCCACTCCCATGGAGGAGGACAACCTTCCTGGTGTCGAGGTTTCGCCCACGATACCAAAGGAGGAAGTCCAAGTCTTGGTGGAGGCCTCTATGGATCCGGCCAAGCCTTGTAGCATTGTCGACATTGCTGACGATATTTTTCTACCTCAGCCTTTGGGGAGTGAAACCGGGATCACTCCCCCGATTATTTTTTTATGTTCTTCGTCTCTTTTATTTCTTCACCCCCTTCCTTATCTGAGCCTATGCAGGTTGAATCTCCACGGGTAAGTTGGGTTGATGTTGAGCCTTGCGCTCAGGCTATCGACGAGTGCATCCTCTTGTGTGAGGAGGTTCCTACCTCCTTCACAGTGGAAGCCCCTGGCATCACCTTCGCCCCCAGCGAAATTGTGGTGGACGAAAGCTTGCTAGGCAAGGATTTGTTTTGTGGTGAGAAGAGTGAGGACCAGCGCTCCTTCTCTTCTTACTTCCTATTTCCTATACATGTGTTGGGCAGGTATTACTATTTAGGTATCGGGGTAACTGTTCTATCGCCATATCGGTACCCATTACCGAAACGGATATTGGGACAGTTACCTGTGCATTTTTCTTTTCATAGACCCATTAGCTAGAACCGTTTTGTAGCCGAATAAGTCGTGCTAGGATGACAATAACAATAACCCACTACTTATTTTTCACATTTTGTTTTTCATGCCCTGGTTTTACGTGTTTTACCCACATTTTATATACTTTCATTTCAGTTTTCACGTTTTTCACGGCATTGTTGTCCATTTTTCATGTCTAGTTTTAGTTTTAGCATTTCTTTGTAGTTTTATATTTTTGTTTTGTTTTTGCGGATCTCACCCCTGCAGGTATTCATGGCAAATCGCTTTGGTAGGGTTGTGATTCTTCGTATGGCGGACCTGCTTCAGGTTTCCACGCGTCTTCTGGTATGCTCACTAGCTGAACATTGGGTAACCTCTTCCCTTAGCTCTTTATGATTTTAATTTCTCCATCATATGCTGTGTTGCTTAGTTTAAGTCTGGGGGAGGGCCATTATTTGTTACCTATTGCACGCGCACATTTCTTGTGCATACTAGAAGCTTTTATAGTTTTATTTTGATTAGTTTATTACACTGCACACCACTACACCCACTTGAGCGCATGCTTAGCTATTAGTGTGCTACGAGTTAAACTCATTTCTTTGTTAGATTTGGGAAAATTATGGTGTTGGCTTAGGATTGTGAGACAAAGTAAAATAGTTGACACTAGGTGGACTTTCATTAACTGCTCTCGTCTCGTGTAGAAATTCGACTAGATTTAATTTTTCTGTATGTTTATGGTTTTATACTTTTCTATTTGCGTAAAGATCTTTTTATTCTACTCAAAAGTTGGTGAATCCTGTGTGAATCAAACGGTAGTATAGGAATGTGTGTAGTCGTCACTAGACTCGTTTTGCTCGAGTCGGGAGGAAAGATCATCTTTCTCGGTGGCTAAGAACTTGCCCAAAGCTACTCTCGAAGCATGAGTATTTGGTTAGTCTAGCGTAAGCGTGATGTAGGCCATCATTTTGGCCCGGTTGAGCTTTGTACCATTCCTAACGTCATATCCTCGCTAGCCCCGTTGTGCCTATCCTTCTTTTGATTCAGTTCCACCTTCATTCACCAAAGCCCCATAGCATATCCTAGTCGCACACCCAAGTCGAGTTTAGTGTTTTATATTTTTCATGTTGGGATGTGATGTGGTGTTATTATTTGTGAAAATGTGGAAGTGCTCCCAAGTTTCTATCTGCTGAATTGTGAAAATAAAAGGAAGAAAAAAAAAGAAAAATAGTTGTAAAGAAAAAAAAAAGTGAAAAGAAAAAGTTTAAATTGAAAATATTTTTGGAAATGTGATTATATTTGGAGTAGGCGGTGCACACACCCATATGTTAAAAGTTAAGTCTGGAGGTGTGGTGTTCCTGCATATATTGTGGTTATCGGTTGGATTCTTTTTAGGCTAGCTCATTTGGTGTAACGCCCCTGCTTTTTTCGGCATTATTGTCTCCCCTGGTTGGCATCTTTGTGACGTAAGGGCGTTACTCTAGCGTTTAGTTGGTGGCGCGTCGCCGTTAGTGCGCTTTCACGTCTCGTCGATTCAGTAGGCTGAATTCTTGAATCTTTGGCAGAAACGGAAATTTTCACATTTGGAAAGCATAATTGATTGTCTTTTTCTGTCTTGCTCGTCCAGTTCGTCGAACCAACCTTGCTATGTCGATTTTATCTTATTTTATCCTCTGGGTTCGAGCTTGACGATGGTTAGTTTTTCTGGGCGTTGTTTGGAGGTTGACGATCGTCCAGCTCCACGATTGCCGTGCTGGCTCGACGAGTCGTCGAGCGGGGCCGTCTGGTGTCGACACTTTGTTTCGACACCGCTGGCTGTCGGTGTCGACACTGCGGTGTCGACATTGCCGGCCGGTGTCGACATAGTGTGTCGACACCGCTGGCTGTCGGTGTCGACACTGCTATGTCGACACTGCCGGCCGGTGTCGACACAGTGTGTCGACACCGCTGGCTGTCGGTGTCGACACTGCTGTGTCGACACTGTCGGCCGGTGTCGACACAGTGTTTCGACACCGCTGGCTGTCGAGTGTCGACACTGCGGTGTCGACACTGCCGGCGGGTGTCGACACAGATGTGTCGACACCGCTGGCTGGCGGGTGTCGACACTGCTGTGTCGACACTACCGGCTAGTGTCGACACAGGCGTGTCGACACCGCTGTTCTGTGGTGCGTCGGCACCACCGGTCCGGTGTAGTTGAACCCGGTCCTTGCAGCTGTTGAGTATTTATACCCTGCTTCTCCTTATCTTTAGCCGACCTAGGTTTCTCCTGCTTTCCGACCCAGAGCGGCGTGCGGGGAGAAGTTTGTCGTCCGTTCCTCTCCCGGCGATCACCGACGGAGCTCCGGTGCTTGGTTTTTCCCGCCGATCGTGGATCTGGAAGGCTCTCGTCGAGAGCTACGCCCTCGGGGTATTTTCGTCCCCGTTCCTCAAGTTTTTCTTGCTAGGGTTTTCGGCCCTAAACGTTTCTCCAGTCATCTTTCGTCCAGATTTCGGCTCCTATCGCGGCGCGTGGAGATTTGGAGAGTTTTTCCGGTAAATCGAGGCAAGTAGTGTTCTTGCTTTCCCTTTGTTCTTAATTCTAAATTCCTACCTTCCTTTTTGTTTCTACACTTGTTGAGCTTATCATATTTCGACGGTAGAGATACTTGTTCTGAACTCCTAACTTGTTTTCCCCTCTATTTCTGGAATTTGTGACTTGATGTCCCTTAAGTTTTAAATCTCAAAATCTTGTTGTTCTTTGAAACGCCCTTATGCAGCCCACTTGGTCGGCTATCCCTGGAGTTTATGGTGATGAATGAGCGTAAATGAACATTGCTTGTATAATTATGTAACTAAGGAAATTCAGATGAACTATGTGAGTTGGGGTCCTCCCTCGGCATAGCGTTTTATATTCAGATGAACTATGCGTGTTGGGGTCCTCCCTCGGCATAGTGTTTTATATTCAGATGAACTATGCGCGTTGGGGTCCTCCCTCGGCATAGTATTTTATACTCGGATAGGCTGTGCGCGTTGGGGTTCCTCCCTCGGCATGGTAATTGCTAATGAAAGATTGGACTTCGGTTGCTGTTGCTTGCTCCTTTTCTTTTGTATATATAATGCTTAGCATATCTTGCTCGGCTAGTTTTACTGTTGCTCATTTTTACTCCGTTGACCGTTTTGTTGCAGTCACCTTTTCTTTCATTCTCCTCTACTTAGAGGTTTGTGTAGTCTGCTTTTACTCTTGCTCTACTTGTGACTTGCTTCTGAGGTGTTCTTCTTTTGAATGCCTCAGGATCAGAGCTGTAGCTGGTTTAGCTGACAGACTTGGGCTTCTGGTGCTGCTGGTTCCTATGGCTGTTTGTTTCCACCTCCGAGTTTGAGGTAGTTGCATTGTTTAGACTTGGCTGTTTTTCTTCTTTCTATGGGTTCGTGTCAGTTGTTGACGCCCATAGACTTTAGCTTTTCTGTGTTAGACTGCTTGCTGCTCTCACTACTGTTACTTTTTACCTGGTGGTTCTTGCTCTTCTGGGAAGGATTTATGCTAGGGTGCATTCCAGTTATTTTAAACCCTAAAATGTTACTATATGTACTCATGCATTTCATATTTGTAAAACTAAAGCACTATTTTTCCTTATAACGTAAAGACTACCTTTTTATGTATACTATATTCACCTTAGAGTCGTGCATACCATGGGTAGTCCCCCGGGGACACCTATGCTCGTTTAGGGTGTCAACTTAATTGAACCAAAGTATTTTCCGCTGCGTATAAATATACTGTGATCTGTGGACTAGCTGATCTACCGTGTCGAGGGATACGACCTTTTCAACATAACTATTTTTCTACCATAATTAATCAACGTTTTCCTTAAAAACAAAGGTCTGGAGTTTTGCCTGAGCGTGTGCAGTTATCCCCTGCACGACGTGGCATCACGACACGTGTTTTCTCCTGCTCTGATACGATTTTATCATTGAGAAATGCGGGTTGTGACAGTTGGTATCAGAGGGAGGTTTTGCAAGAGGGTTGGTTGGTTGACCAAACCAGTCGAACAACTTTCCCTTAAGCAAAACCCAAGTTGTATCATTGCATTGTATACACACACCAATATGTCATCAGTAGATTTTGATGGAAGCACGAATACTACACTCATAGCATGATAAGAAGTATACCGGGCATATTATGTAGTATGGGATGCATAATATGTGTTTGTATATGGATCCACCATTGGTGGCAACATGTGACAGTTATGTAGTATGGGATGCATAACCATCATCACATGGATGCCCATTAGCGCGTTTTCTTTCTCCGTTGCATACAATATTATGTAGTATGGGATGCATAATATTGAATGTATACGCCGCTCATAGCATGCACTAAGGCCTTATTGTAGTAAGCATAGCACTGCATACATAGCATATCATTGCATAAGCACATGTGCCAAGTTAAAGATCTGCATGATGACATATGTACACTCATACCTTGGGATGAATTTTATACATTCATGCATTCATATTATAGGCACAAGCTAGAAGCATAACATCATTTTATGATTTCCCAGAGCAAGGTAACAGTAGGAGCAAGTATCGGTTCTTTTTCGACCTGATCTGAGTTTGTCCGTTCCGGATCTGAACTGTGTCAGGGTATGCTTGTTTCTAGCTTCAGTGTCCTAAGCTAGGTCCCTGATAAGCCTTTTTATTCGTATCGGTCAATGTGAATCAGAAATAGTGTGTTTTAGGGAATGCTTTCCCAGTTTGTGGTGTCTTAGGCAAGGTCTGACTAGATCTCTGTTTGTTCTGTAGAATGCCGCCTAAGCGCGTTGCGACGAGGTCGACCCCCCCCCCCCCAGTCAGAGGGCGAGTCTTCAGGTGCCCAGAGCGAAGCGGTGATCGAAGCGCTGAGGCTAAGTAATGAGACCCTGGCAAAGCAGATGGTGGACATGCAGTCCCAGATGCAATCGATGTTGGCTGTCATCTCTGGGCAGCAGTCCAGAGCACAGGGTCCTGCTGTGGATCAAGCGGTTCCTATCCCCCCTGCTGCTCTAGTTCCCCCAGTTGCGTTGCCGCCTGAGATGAATCTCATTTCTCACTTCCAGCGTTTAGGACCCCCGTCTTATGACGGTAGGGCAGACTTCATGGCATTGGATGACTGGATTATTGCCATGGAAGAAATGTTTTCCTACTCTGGCGTTTCTCCCAATCAAAAGGTGATGATTGCGGCTTATCAACTCAAGGGCCTTGCGAAGAATTGGTGGATCAGAGAAAAAGAGAACCTTTCAGAGGGGTGCTCGTGGTAATCATTCAGGAGTTTGCTACTAAAGAAGTTCCTACTATCGGTCGAGCGAGACCGCCTCATGAATAGTTTCCTACACCTGAAGCAGCGGCAACTCACTGTTGGTGAGTACGAAGTCGAGTTTGGCAAGCTCAGTCGTTTCGCCCCAGACCTGATAGCATCTGAAGAAGGCAGAGTGAAGCTTTTTTTGGGTGGTCTGAGGTATGATATCCAGCAGTTGGTTAGTGCCTACAAGTCGGAGACCTTTGCCGAAGTAGTTGAAGCTGCCTTAAAAGTTGAGGCGATAGAAAATGCGAAGAATCGGGGATCGCTTGCAAAGAAGGACAAGAGGAAATCTGACGATGGAGGAAGTGCGAGGGCACCTGGCCCTGCAGTGAAGAAGGACAGAAGAGAGGTGTGTAGCTTCTGTGGTAAGCCGGGGCACTCTCTCGATAGGTGTTTTAAGAGGTTGGATGCGCAGAAGCTGTCTCAGGTGCATGCGATCCAAGATGCTCCCAAAGGGGGTCCTGTCTGTTCTTATTGTTAGAGGAGTGGACATGATGTGGTCCGTTGTCGCAAGAAGGCTGGAGCTTGTTATCTCTGTGGCCAAAGAGGACACATGAGGGCTAATTGCCCGCAGAGCCAGCTTGCGCTGCATGCAGTCCCGTTGCAGACCTTACCGCCGCCCCAGCCTCTCGCGGACAAAGGAAAAGGAAAGTTGAATGTGCTGACCAAGGAGGAGGCCCAATCATCGACTCAGGTGATCACAGGTTAGTCTCTGACTCGACTAGTTATTCCTTTTAGTGGATATATGGTTTCTGCATATTAGTTTCACGCGCTGTGTGTTTAGGTGAATTTAAGCTGAAGAATAAGTGGGCGCGCGTTTTGTTCGATTCGGGTGCTACTCATTCTTTTGTGGCAAGAAGTTTTGTACACCGTCATCGTTGGGCTTTCGACCAGTTAGACACCTCCATAGATGTCAAATTTCCTTCAGGAGAGTTTGTGAGGTCAAGCAAGGGTATCCAAAAGTGCCCCATCTCCCTAGGCGGGTTTTTGGCGATTGCGGATCTGAAGGTGCTATATCTGGTGGACTTTGACGTAATTTTGGGCATGGACTGGTTGTCCAGCTATGATGCTGTCATTCAGTGCAAGCTCAAGCGCTTGGATTTCAAGGGTAGCAATGGCCAGCCCATGAGTGTGTATGGTTTGCCGCGTCTGGAGTCTCCGATCATTTCTGCGGTGCGTGCTCGTATATTTCTAGAGTCTGGCTGTGATTCTTTTCTTGTCTCTGTTTCTGTTCTGGGAGCTGCACCGGTTGAGCCTCGGGTAGAGGATGTTTCTGTGGTGTGCGAGTTTCCGGATGTTTTTCCAGATAGCCTTCCTGGACTTCCTCCTGAGAGAGAGATGGAGTTTGTTATAGACCTCGAGCCAGGCACTCGCCCTATTGCCAAAGCACCGTACCGCATGGCGCCGCGTCAGTTAAAGGAGCTGCGTACTCAACTGGATGAGTTATTGCAATGCGGTTTTATTAGATCCAGCTCTTCTCCCTGGGGTGCACCAGTGCTCTTCGTGAAGAAAAAGGACGGGACGATGAGACTATGTATTGATTATCGAGAGCTAAACAAGGTAACAATTAAGAACAGATATCCGTTGCCTAGGATCGATGATTTGTTCGATCTGTTGCGGGGTAGCTCTGTGTTCTCGAAGATTGACCTCCGTTCAGGTTACCATCAGTTGAGGATCCGGGAGTCAGACATTCCGCGTACTGCTTTTCGTTCTCGTTATGGTCACTTTGAATTTCTGGTGATGTCTTTTGGATTGACGAATGCACCGTCAGCTTTTATGTACATGATGAACAGGGTGTTCAAGGATTTTCTGGATAAGTTTGTGGTGGTGTTCATTGACGATGTCCTAGTATATTCTAGAGATGCAGATGAGCACGCCTTGCACTTGCGCTTGGTTTTGTCTACTTTGAGGGAGCACAAGCTGTATGCGAAGCTTAGCAAGTGTGAGTTCTGGATATCTCAGGTGTCCTTCCTAGGACACATTGTAAGTAAGGAAGGTATCTCAGTGGATTCTGCAAAGATAGCTGCGGTTTTGGACTGGAAGAGACCTGCATTGCCTAAAGAGATAAGGAGCTTCTTAGGGTTGGCAGGTTACTACAGAAGATTTGTGGAAGGGTTCTCTATCCTCTCTGCGTCGTTGACCAGGCTTACACAAAAGAGCGTAGCTTTTGTTTGGAGCGATGCCTGTGAGGGAGCTTTTCAAGAGCTCAAGAGGCGTTTGTGTTCTGCTCCAGTGTTGGCATTGCCAGTGGAAGGAGTGGAGTATGCTGTTTATGTGGACGCCTCGCGAGTTGGACTCGGTTGCGTGCTGATGCAGGACGGCAAGGTGATTGCGTATGGATCAAGACAATTGAAGGTTCATGAAAAGAATTACCCTACGCACGATCTAGAATTTGCTGCCGTCATTTATGCCTTGAAATTGTAGAGACATCTTCTATATGGAGTGTCATGCAAAATTTATTCGGATCACAAAAGTTTGAAATATGTCTTTACTCAGAAGGAACTGAATTTGCGCCAGCGCCGATGGTTAGAGTATGTTCCGGACTACGAAGTGGACATCCTTTATCATCCCGGCAAGGCTAATGTTGTAGCAGATGCGCTGAGCCGGAAGCCCGCACACATCTTTAACCTCTCGGTGCAATCCCTTGTCGAAGAGTTCTTGCTCATGGACATAACCGTAGGGAATAGCGCTTTGCCGAGTAGCCTAGAGGTGGATGAGCCTTCGTGGATTACCCTCACTAAGCTCCATCAGAAGGACGATCCTGACTTGCAGCACCTCCGCAGTAGGATTGAGAGAAGGGAATTACCCGACTTTACAATTGACGACGTGGGTACCTTAAAGTACTGTGTCAGATACTGTATTCCTGCTGTTGGGGACATCCGATCAAAAATATGCAGTGAAGCGCATGGTTCCAGTGTTGCATATCATCCTGGCTCCACGAAAATGTACAGAGATTTGAAGCAGATTGTTTGGTGGTCAGGCATGAAGAATGACATCGCAAGATTTGTGTCTGAATGTCATACCTGTCAACGTGTAAAAGCTGATCATAGAAGGCCGGGTGGTAAGTTAACTCCCTTAGATGTACCGAGTTGGAAATGGGAGAGTGTATCAATGGATTTCATAACCAGTTTGCCCAGATCTCCCCGAGGTCATGATGTAGTGTGGGTCATTGTGGACAGGCTAACTAAGTGTGCCCATTTTGTGCCTTTCAAGATTAGTTATTCCATGGAAAAGATAGCTGAGCTTTATCTGAACGAAGTTATCAGACTTCATGGTGTACCGACGAGTATTGTGTCCGACCGAGACTCCCGATTCATGTCTCGATTCTGGCAAAGCTTACAGGGAGCTCTAGGTACTGACCATAGATATTCTACTGCCTATCATCCGCAGACAAATGGTCAGACGGAGAGAGTGAACCAGATCTTGGAGGATATGCTTAGATGTTATATCCTGGACCATGGCGGAGCTTGGGATAAACGCCTCAGATTAATGGAGTTTTCATACAATAATAGTTATCAGGAAAGTTTGCAGATGGCGCCCTTTGAAGCTCTTTATGGAAGGCATTGTCGAACTCCTCTATTTTGGACAGAAGTGGGCGAGAAGCCGTTGCTCGGACCAGAAGTGCTGGAGGATATGAGTACTTCAGTAAGGCACATTCGTGAAAAGCTGAGGTTAGCTCAGGAGCGATACGAGAAGTATGCAAACCAGCGCAGAGTTGACCTGGATTTTGCGGTTGGGGACATGGTGTTTTTGAAGGTCTCCCCGATGCCGGGTGTTAAAAGATTTGGAAGAAACCATAAGCTAGATCCCAGGTATATGGGGCCTTTTCAGATTTTGGAGCGCATTAGAGTTTCTTCCTATAGACTAGAGTTGCCTGATTCTTTCCCTGGTGTTCACGACGTGTTCCACGTGAGCCAGTTGCGAAAGTGTGTCCGCAGTGAGCGGCATGTCCTTGTATCGGTACCCCGGCTGCAGCCTAATTTCTCGTATGTTGAAGAACCGGTTCGTATTCTGGAGACGCAAGATCGTGTGCTAAGAAAGAAAACAATTCCAATGGTTAAGGTTCTCTGGCGAAATCAGGATACAAGAGGTGCAACTTGGGAATTGGAATCCGCGATGAGAGAATCTCATCCTCAGCTGTTCTCTTAATCTCTCTGGTTAGTATTCTAGTTTCAAGAATTCTTCTGTCTTGTCTCGTTCTCTGTCCTCTTATTTTTCGTTTGTGTTTCAAGTTTCGGGACGAAACTTCCCTTTTGGAGGGGTGACTGTAACGCCCCTGCTTTTTTCGGCATTATTGTCTCCCCTGGTTGGCATCTTTGTGACGTAAGGGCGTTACTCTAGCGTTCAGTTGGTGGCGCGTCGCCGTTAGTGCGCTTTCACGTCTCGTCGATTCAGTCGGCCGAATTCTTGAATCTTTGGCAGAAACGGAAATTTTCACATTTGGAAAGCTTAATTGATTGTCTTTTTCTGTCTTGCTCATCCAGTTCGTCGAACCAACCTTGCTATGTCGATTTTATCTTATTTTATCCTCTGGGTTCGAGCTTGACGATGGTTAGTTTTTCTGGGCGTTGTTTGGAGGTTGACGATCGTCGATCTCCACGCTTGCCGTGCTGGCTCGACGAGTCGTCGAGCGGTGCCGTCTGGTGTCGAAACTTTGTGTCGACACCGCTGGCTGTCGGTGTCGACACTGCCGGGCGGTGTCGACACAGTGTGTCGACACCGCTGGCTGTCGGTGTCGACACTGCTGTGTCTACACTGCCGGCCGGTGTCGACACAGTGTGTCGACACCGCTGGCTGTCGGTGTCGACACTGCTGTGTCGACACTGCCGGCCGGTGTCGACACAGTGTGTCGACACCGCTGGCTGTCAGTGTCGACACTGCTGTGTCGACACTGCCGGCCGGTGTCGACACAGTGTGTCGACACCGCTGGCTGTCGAGTGTCGACACTGCGGTGTCGACACTGCCGGCCAGTGTCGACACAGGTATGTCGACACCGCTGGCTAGCGGGTGTCGACACTGCTGTGTCGACACTGTCGGTTGGTGTCGACACAGGCGTGTCGACACCGCTGTTCTGTGGTGCGTCGGCACCACCGGTCCGGTGTAGTTGAACCCGGTCCTTGCAGCTGTTGAGTATTTATACCCTGCTTCTCCTTATCTTTAGCCGACCTAGGTTTCTCCTGCTTTCCGACCCAGAGCGTCGTGCGCGGAGAAGTTTGCCGTCCGTGCCTCTCCCGGCGATCACCGACGGAGCTCCGGTGCTCGGTTTTTCCCGCCGATCGTGGATCTGGAAGGCTCTCGTCGAGAGCTACGCCCTCGGGGTATTTTCTTCCCCGTTCCTCGAGTTTTTCTTGCTAGGGTTTTCGGCCCTAACCGTTTCTCCAGTCATCTTTCGTCCATATTTCGGCTCCTGTCGCGGCGCGTGGAGATTTGGATTGTTTTTCCGGTAAACCGAGGCAAGTAGTGTTCTTGCTTTCCCTTTGTTCTTAATTCTAAATTCCTACCTTCCTTTTTGTTTCTACACTTGTTGAGCTTATCATATTTCGACGGTAGAGATACTTGTTCTGAACTCCTAACTTGTTTTCCCCTCTATTTCTGGAATTTGTGACTTGATGTACCTTAAGTTTTAAATCTCAAAGTCTTGCTGTTCTTTGAAACGCCCTTATGCAGCCCACTTGGTCGGCTATCCCTGGAGTTTATGGTGATGAATGAGCGTAAATGAACACTGCTTGTATAATTATGTAACTAAGGAAATTCAGATGAACTATGCGCGTTGGGGTCGTCCCTCGGCATAGTGTTTTATATTCAGATGAACTATGCGCGTTGGGGTCCTCCCTCGGCATAGTGTTTTATATTCAGATGAACTATGCGCGTTGGGGTCCTCCCTCGGCAGAGTATTTTATACTCGGATAGGTTGTGTGCGTTGGGGTTCCTCCCTCGGCATGGTAATTGCTAATGAAAGATTGGACTTCGGTTGTTGTTGCTTGCTCCTTTTCTTTTGTATATATAATGCTTAGCATATCTTGCTCGGCTAGTTTTACTGTTGCTCATTTTTACTCTATTGACCGTTTTGTTGCAGTCACCTTTTCTTTCATTCTCCTCTACTTAGAGGTTTGTGTAGTCTGCTTTTACTCTTGCTCTACTTGTGACTTGCTTCTGAGGTGTTCTTCTTTTGAATGCCTCAGGATCAGAGTTGTAGCTGGTTTAGCTGACAGACTTGGGCTTCTGGTGCTGCTGGTTCCTATGGCTGTTTGTTTCCACCTCCGAGTTTGAGGTAGTTGCATTGTTTAGACTTGGCTGTTTTTCTTTTTTCTATGGGTTCGTGTCAGTTGTTGACGCCAATAGACTTTAGCTTTTCTGTGTTAGACTGTTTGCTGCTCTCACTACTGTTACTTTTTACCTGGTGGTTCTTGCTCTTCTGGGAAGGATTTATGCTAGGGTGCATTCCAGTTATTTTAAACCCTAAAATGTTACTATATGTACTCATGCATTTCATATTTGTAAAACTAAACCACTATTTTTCCTTATAGCGTAAAGACTACCTTTTTATGTATACTATATTCACCTTAGAGTCGTGCATACCATGGGTCGTCCCCCGGGGACACCTATGCTCGTTTAGGGTGTCAACTTAATTGAACCAAAGTATTTTCCGCTGCGTATAAATATACTGTGATCTGTGGACTAGCCGATCTACCGTGCCGAGGGATACGGCCTTTTCAACATAACTGTTTTTCTACCATAATTAATCAACGTTTTCCTTAAAAACAAAGGTCTGGAGTTATGCCTGAGCGTGTGCAGTTATCCCCTGCACGACGTGGCATCACGGCACGTGTTTTCTCCTGCTCTGATATGATTTTATCGTTTAGAAAATGCGGGTTGTGATATTTGGGTTAGGTGCATAGCCTTTCTTTTTATCATTGTTTACCTCACCGTAACCCAAGCCCTGTGATTATCCTAAAGTCCTACGGATTTGCACTTGAGTCTAACTAGTGTCATGGAGAGAGTGTGAACGGGCAAGCGTATGGTCCCCGACATTGGTGGATTCCTTTGGAGGTGATCCTGAGCCCCGATATTTGACAAAGCTCACCTTAGTGGTCTGCCTACTTTCTTCCTATGCGTGACCGATTGATTCACCGTGATTCTATTTTTGAGTAGAAATAAAATTTTGATATGCATTGTGAAAAATATAAACTATTCTGCATACTTAGAAATTTTCTCTATTGTATTTTTACACACGCGAGCATGCGACTTCGCATGGTACTTTGTTTTTCAATTTCTTTGTTAGCTAGTAATTTTCCCTATCTGCTTAGATTTTGTTTGCTCGGGACGCGCAAATAGTTAAGTCTGGGGGTTTGATGAGTCCATTTTTATACCTATTTTCGGACTCATTTGGGATAGTTTTCACCGGTTTGCACTTCACTTTTAGTTCGTTATCGTATATATTTCATCTTATCTTTATTTCCATAGGAAGTGCACACTTAGACTCGTGGTTGTGTATTTTTGTACTTTTAATGTTTGTACTCCATTTTTGTGATCGCCTGGAATTTCTGCACATACCAGTGCTAGGTTTAGGGGTTGTGTGGGTGTTCCGGGGACATTTTGAAGCAGGAATACTGCGCACGATCATCGGATATAGTGCGCACGACCACTGGTCGTGCGCCGATGATCGTGCGCAATGTAACCTGATTCCCAAAATCTGCCTGGGGTAATCACACGACCACTGGAAATAGTGCGCACGACCATCGGTCTTGCGCCACTAATCGTGTGCATTGATTCCTCTTTTCCTGGAGTCTTATCTGGGGTAATCGCACGACTATTGAACTTAGTGCGCACGACCACTAGTCGTGCGCCACTGCTCGTGCGTGTTATCCCAGTTCTTCTTCCTATTCTGCCATGCCAGTGCGCACGATCACTAGACATAGTGTGCACGACCACTGGTCGTGCGCCCGTGATCGTGCGCATTGTTCAATTCTGCTTTGTATAAATATTGCAGGTCTCGCCCTAACTGAGGATCGCTGAAATCATTCAGATCGCTCGATATTTCTCCGTCGTTTTCATCTCCGAGGAAGGGTTCCGCCATTCCCCTTCATCTTCCATCATAGGGAGGTGCTTCGGGCAAGCTTTCATCGCCAAATCCAAGCCAGAGCTTCCTCTCGGCCTCCTCCTTCATCTTTGAGCTTCAAGAAGAGCTTGACCTAGCTTTCTCCATCAAGCTAGGAGAAGTTGTGCTATCCTCCACCAGATCGTGACACAAAGACGACGGGCCATTGGAAGGTGGTGACAGCCCTTCTCTACCCCGGACGCAGTTGAGGACCGATCTTGGACGCAGATTGACAACCCGACAATTCCAACCGTGAATCCTCAGCAAGTCTTCGGATTCGGTCGATTTCGCACACTTTTCTTCTCTTATTGTTGATGGTTTAGTTGAACTCTTTGTATTTGATGAAGTTATGTTTAGTGTAATATATGTTTATGTGTAATAATGTCTATGTGATTGTATGTTTTTGTTATTTACTTGAGGTGCGCTTATTTGTCCATCCACCATCCATCCGCCCTTGCCGCACTAGCAATTGCTAGTGGCGTGCGTATCGAAGAGGTGCTCACGACCCTCATTCCGCCATTCTCATCACCTCATTCGCAAGCCTACTCGCCCATCCTCCTAGTGATTCGATGCATAGCGGCCCAACTAGTCTTCCATCCCGCCTGACGAAGCATCGCATAGCGGCCTTGCATAGGAGTAGTTGATAGTGTTTTATTTTCTTTGTCTGCAAATATCAAAACCCCTCTTAGTTAGCTCCGACCTAAGGACTTCAATCTCAAGTCCTTCTCGAAATTAACTCCACCTTACTGTGTTCCTTGAGAGATCGATACTTAGGAAAACTCGCCCATTTTATATTACTTGTGTGACCGGTTCACTACCGTGATCTTTATCATCAAAGACATTATGGAAGTCTTTATGGATGACTTTTCTATTTTCGGACGCTCTTTTCCTGATTGCCTTCACAATCTAGATCGTGTCCTCCAACGGTGCGAGGACACAAGCCTTGTTTTAAATTGGGAAAAATGCAACTTTATGGTTCTAGGAGGTTTGGTCCTCGGCCATATGATTTCGTCTAAGGGGATGGAGGTGGATAAGGCCAAGATAGAAATCATAGAAAAACTTCCGCAAACAACAAACGTAGAATCTATTAGGAGTTTCTTAGGCCATGTGGGATTTTACCGATGTTTTATTCAAGACTTTTCAAAAATAACAAAGCCGCTAACTCACCTCTTGGAAAAGGAATCACGTTTCATCTTTAGTAGCGAATGCGAGTTCGCCTTTAATTTAATAAAACAAAAACTCATCACCTCACCAATTTTAGTGGCCCCTAATTGGTCTCTTCCATTTGAAATTATGTGTCATGCTAGTGATATTGCCTTAGGTGTCGTTCTTGGCCAACGAGTAGAAAAAACGTTTCATCCAATTTATTACACTAGCAAGATGCTCACTTCCGCACAAGTAAATTACACAACGACGGAAAAGGAACTCTTAGTCGTCGTCTTCGCTTTTGATAAGATGTGCTCGTATATAACGCTTTCTAAAGTTATCGTATTTACTGATCACTCCGCCCTTAAATATTTATTAGCTAAAAATGATGCGAAGCCCCGCCTTCTTCGGTGGATTCTCCTCCTACAAGAGTTTGATTTGGAGATCCGAGATAAGAGGGGCGCGGAAAATTTAGCGGCAGACCACCTCTCCCGCTTAGAAAATTCGGGTGCGGAAGCGCACGTCGAATCTGAAATAAATGACAGATTCACCGAGAAACGTCTCCTAGCCATTCATAATTCTTTGTCATCTTCGTCTTGGTTCGCAGATTTAGTAAATTACTTAGTAGCACGGGTGCTTCCAAAATAGTTTTCAAGACATCAAAAGAAGAAATTGTTTTCTGACTTGAAAAAATTCTTTTGGCAGCACTCATTTCTTTTTCATATCTGCGCGGACCAAGCGGTCCGAAGATGCGTTGCGGGTGTGGAGTGCTTGCAAATTCTTAAGCACTGCCACGTGGGTTCAGCCGGTGGGCATTATCAAGCCAACCGGACCGCTCGGAAGGCGCTAGAGGCGGGCTACTTTTGGCCAACTCTCTTCAAAGACGCGCACACTTTTGTGCGCGCATGAGATAGCTGTCAGCAATCGGGTAACATCTTTTGTCGCGACAAGATGCCGCAAAACATGTTTTTATAATGCGAAGTCTTCGATTTATGGGGCAAAGATTTTGTTGCCCCCCTACCTCCCTCTTTCAAAAAAATGTATATTTTAGTAGCGGTCGACTACGTATCGAGGTGGGCGGAAGCGCAAGCTCTCCACACCAACGATGCGCGAGTCGTCGTTACATTTCTTAAAAAACTATTTTCTCGTTTTG
Organism: Platanthera guangdongensis; assembly: GCA_039583875.1. Lineage (NCBI taxonomy): Eukaryota > Viridiplantae > Streptophyta > Magnoliopsida > Asparagales > Orchidaceae > Platanthera > Platanthera guangdongensis. Next base: position 35,993,710 of record CM077165.1, on the reverse strand, counting down.
GCACGCCTCGCGCACTTGTTAGTGATAGGGGAACGCATTTCTGTAACGCTCTTATGGCTAAGACGTTAGCTAAATACAGAGACACGCACAAACTCGCCACCCCCTACCACCCGCAAACTAGTGGCCTAGTAGAGGTAGTCAATCGAGAGATTAAGCGAATATTAGAAAAAACTGTTTCGCTAAATAGGAAAGATTGGTCCGTTAAACTCGACGATGCGTTGTGGGCGTATCGGACGGCATACAAAACCGCAATTGATTGTACGTCGTTCCGGTTAGTTTATGGAAAATCGTGTCATTTACCCGTAGAACTAGAGCATCACGCTCTTTGGGCTTTAAAACTCTTAAACCTCGACGCCAACTTAGCCGCTCAGAATAGAAAACTGCAACTAAACGAGCTCGATGAATGGCTTGCAAACGCTTACGAGGGCAATAAGTTCTATAAGGAGCGTTCTAAGTTATATCACGATCGAAAAATAAAGTCCCCAAAAGTTTTTTCTCCGGGCAATCTTGTACTTCTTTACAGTTCACGTCTTAAGCTCTTTCCCGGAAAACTAAAATCTAGATGGTCCAGTCCCTTCTCTGGGCAATCTTGCCCTTCTTTACAATCCACTGTCAACTTTAAGGTTGAGAATATTATTCAGTAGGCTATAGAGCTACCTACTACATCTCTTACTATCTTTATAAAAGAGCATGCATCATATTGCAAAACTTCAATTGAATAGATGCTTGCATAGATTAATGGAGTTTGTGCTTCAATAAAGCATGTACTAAATAAGTTGGTCTCCTCAGAATTTACCAAGTCTTTCTTAACCTCTTTAGCTCATGAGGTTCAGAAGGGGGAGATATCTGAGAGTGAACAGCATATGGATCCTTTAGAAGCGGATGAGGGCCATCATGATGATGCTCAAGAACCTGCTAATCTTGCTGAACAAGTGCATACAGATCCTGTAAACAAACCGTCAAAGAACCAAGTGAACAAATGGAGTCAGAACGAAATAATGATCAAGCTCTTAAGCATGATGCATTTGTTCAGGGGGAGACATAGCAGAGCATTTTAATGGATGTACTTTTGATAGTTAGAGAGGCTGTAAAAAATATTGCATCAACTCTGCGGGAGTGCCAAAATCAGGAATGTCAATCTAAAGAAGGGCAGAATTAGCATAAACAGATAAAGGAAAATGATGTCCTGAAAAAGTTTTCATGAAAAAGAAAACCTTCTTCTTAAAAACATAAGTTATTGTTCAAAGGTACATTGAAAACCATATTTAAATATTCATTCAGGAAGCATCAAAATATTCAGTTGTCTCTCTCATACTTATGTCCTTTTTCTTAGTGCTTATATCATATACATGTTAGTCAAATTTTGTACGTTTACTGAGTTATATTTGTAAAATCATTTTTGAAATTCTGTAAAATATGTTAAGCTAAATAGGAGGAGATTGTTGGGAATAACCCTAATGATTTACCTTAATAAATTACTCTAAATGATTTTACAACATAGGGAAATTACCTATGTTGTATAAAGAGGGAAATTTGGTCTTAAGAAGTCCTTGGATGTCAAAAATATAAAGGACTTGAGAAGGACACACTGAATTCAAGAGGAAAGATAAGATTTGTCAACATACGTCGACTAGAAGTCGACGTAACTATGACAAAAATTTGACACAACTTAAAATAAAAATCAGAGAATTAATATATGATGAAATCGACGCTCTTTGAGAATGAAATTGACGCATACGTCGATATGATATCGACGCAACGTCAATTACAGAGTTGCTTTGACAGACTGTTTGAATGAAGCCAGAAGTCGATGCTACTTCGATATGAACTCGATGTTACGTCGAGTAATTTTCTGAATAAAGATTGTTTTGAGGATTTAATCAGAGTTAATTCAAGAAATGTTATCAATGATTAATTATATTATTAGTCATTCGATTCTCAGCTATATATATACAGAGATACTTGAGAACATTAATAGTGATATATACATAAGAATCAATCACAGGAATAACAAAAACATGATGATAATAGTTAGATCAGATCGGGGGTTTGGTAGATTGAATTCGACAGAGAAAGATAGGAGGACTATCATTTGTGTTTGAAGTTATTCCTTGAATCTATTGATCAACATCATATTTCTAAATCTACAAAAGAGAAATAATTCTTCTTCTTCTCAATATCTTGTTGTAACAGATTCAAAGAAGATTAAAGGATCATCACCTCATCTGCTGAATGACTCAAGGGCCTCGACGATGAAATTTAAGCTCCTGTGTGTTAGGGGATTGATGGTTCTGGAAGATGAAATTACATTTTTTTAGGGAGAACCGGGTGATGGCTGGAAGAATTAAGCGAGCACTTGCCCCACAGATCGGAGAGACTAGCGATGAGCTCTTCATTACTGAATTCTCCTTCAAAAATGGGTTCACCCTCTCGATCAACTTTGCATATGTCTTTGGCTTCTTTTCACTGATCTTGAACATGAATCATCTGGGTCGGAGGCCATTATTAAAAGCAACAATGTAGACCTAAGGATCCATGTCTGGAACTTCCATAATAGGACTCTGGAATTGATAAACATATTGACCCAAAGTCTTCCACGGTCCTTGTCGAATCTAGAGTAGAGCGTCAACATCCGCCCTTCGTCGTTTGGAGGAGGTGAACCTTCACAAGAAATTTGTTCTTAACTCCCTGAAGGAAGTGAACGAGCTGGGAGGGTGGCTATAGAAGCACTCTCTCGCCTTCTCATCAAAGGTGGTGGAAATCAGCTTGCAGCGCAGACCATTGGTGAGCGGCTGCAGAGACATTGTGACATCAAATGCCTTCAAATGAGAAGCGACATCCTCCTTCCTCGAAAAGCGGGGAATTCGAGTCTCCCTAAATCCATTGGGGGTTGTCTCCCCAGCGATTCCTACGACAAACGGTGAGTATGCCTCCTCTCCCACAACTAGCTCGTTGTCCTCAAAGTTCAGGACCTTTCCAGGATGGTCCTGAGCAGCTTCTCGGAAAAGTTGACGGCAGGCATAGGCTCCCTCGTCTTGTTGTTGAAGCTATGACAGATTCCCTAGCAGTTGAGGCGATGGACGAGTACGGGTTACAGGTTCTCTTGGATGCTCTACAACCTGAGGTCGCTGCACCACCCAGGAGACTAGTTGATTTACTAAGCGAGCAGATGCTCGAACTTAGCGCGGGTGACGGACTGTTGTGCGTGATCTAGCGAATTCCAGACTGCCACGTGTTAAAATTGATCAGCTAGGTGGTATCTGAAGGTCGTCGGGGAGATCACTCCTCATAGGGCTCGTGTGTACTGGCGTGCTTCTTGGATTGGGCGAACACTATCGCTATTCTCCGACGGCAAGGGAGATTTCACTAATCGCTTAAGTCCACGCTCACCACACTAAATTCTATTGGAGGCAAAATTGTCAACAAATCTCTACATCCTATCACTGAATCAGGTAGTCGGAAAAGGAAAGAGAGATTCGCTAGCGATTAGGTAATAGCCCCGCAAATGGTTTAAGCAAATAAAAAGGACCATGAAAAGGAGGTATTGCTGAAAGCGGCAAACAACAGATTTGACTCGCCGCGACAAACGTCTTCCTTTGCAACGGACCTCTTGATTAATTGTAAAGAAGTTACAGGCGAAAACAAGCGTGTGTAAGTGATAGAGAATAAAGAAGACTAGCGAGAACCGAACTTAACGTCTGTACCTACAACCGGGTAGGTTCTGGCCTAACACCGCATGTCCCATCTAAGCACTCATAGTACCTATTTATACTTGATGGTAGACTGCTATGACGGTTCACGAACTGGCGGGAAATTAACGCTTCATTAATTACAACATTAAATGCGTAGCCGCCCGAGGTACATAAAGAGTTGGGTGGCGGGGGTTGAGAGAAAATATCGCACATAACCATGCGGTGCCACCAAGGCGGATGCTGAAAAGATGAGTCCGCGCAGGCTCTAGGAGACGCGCCCTCCCGCGACCTCTAGGTTGGGTCTGCCAAATGCCTGTGTTGGGGTTTCCTGAAGAGTGTCCGTGCTGAACACTGCTGCGCTCAAGCCACGGGCCGGGGAATGCCCACGAACATCTGGAGTGACCGCCTGAAGAGCCCGCGAACACCGGGAATGGACGCCTGACAAGTTGTCCATGCTGTCTGATGCTCGCCTCCACTGTCGCAAGATATAGGTTAACATGAGTTATATTTATCTCTATTTTTTGCTAAATTTGATTAAATTCGCTGACATTAAAATTAACAAAAATAATTATGTATACTTTTAATCTTTATACTATAAGCAAACTTCAAAAGAGACATGGTGTATCATTCATCTTCTCAAAATACCCCCCAGCCATGGTGTTACTTTTTAATGCCAAAATATCCCTCATTTTTCTTATTGCTCTACTCATTTGCATGGTTTTTTTGTCATTTGATCATAAATTTTGTTATTCTCCTACTCATTTGCATAGTTTTTTTTTCTTATTCCCATACTCACCGCCCCGCCAATGTTGCCGCCCTCGCCAATGTCGCCGCCCCCGCCCCCGCCCAATATCGTGCCCAAGACCATTGTCGCCTCTCCAGGCTAATGTCGTCGCCTCCCACCAATGTCGCCGTCCCCGACCAATGTCGCCGCCCCCGACAAATGTCTCCGCCCCAGACCAATGTCGTCGCCCTGCACGGAATCTCTCGTACACGACTGCTTGTATATATATATATATATATATATATATATATATATATATATATATATATATATATATATATATGTATATATATATATATATTTATATATATATACATATACATATACGTATATATATATATATACATATACATATACGTATATATATATATACATATACATATACGTATATATATATACATATACATATACGTATATATATATATACATATACGTATGTATATATATATACATATATGTATGTATATATATATATAGATATATATATATATATATTTATACATATATATATATATATATATATATACATGTATATATACATGTATATATACATGTATATATATATGTATATATATCTATACATATATATATACATACATCTTATTATATAAAGCAATATAGGTATTTGGAGGCACACCATAGATCAAACAAGCGTCATTGGATTAGGAGAGAGAGCATGAGATGGGGGGAGAGAGTTGAGAGAGAGAGTAAGGAGAGAGAGAGAGGAGGAAAGAGAGAGGGAGAGAGAAAATGAGAGATGGCAGAAGGGGAGGAGAAAGGGGTGGAGAGAGAGAGGGAGAGAGATGAGGAAAGTAGAGAAAGAAAAGAGAGAAAAAGATTGATTGAAATTAATGTTTTTACGATAAAACGTAATTTTTTATATAAAATAACAAATTGTAATATTTATTTATATTTTTTACAACCATTTTGAGTACTCATATGTATATATTGCGGGCATTGCCCGTCTTGATGCTGGTGCATCCCGCTTTGATGCGTGCACATCCTGCTTTGATGCGGGCGCAGCCCGCAACGACGCATCGAGCACGGGAGAAGCCCGTTCGGAGGCAGGCGAAGCCCGCCTGGATGCGGCCGAAGGCCGCCTGAGAGCATCGAGCACGGGCGTAGCCCGTGCGAAGATGCTCGTACATATATATGTATATAAATATATGTATGTATATATATATATATATATATATATATTATACACTATTTTTTCTATCATTAAAAATAATTATTGAAAGCTCGTGTGGTGTGCTGAGTAAATATACAAATTATTTATCATAATGAAATGTAGAAATGAATCAAGCATTACCTTTCATGACAAAAGGACCGCGGATCCATAGCTCGCCGGGGCTATTCATCGATAAAAATTTCCCGTCCATTGGATCCACAATCCTTGCCTCAGTGTTCGGCACTAGCAAACCGGCCGACCCATACCGTCGAGAATCCTCTTCGGTGTCAGCAGATGCTCCCATCGCAGTCGACTCTGTTAGGCCGTACCCTTGCATTATATGCACGTCCGGATACTTTTCCCTAAATCCTTCCACCACCTCTCTCCCGAGAGGTGCCCCACCGCATATAACCTTATGTAACTTACCCAACAACAACACTTTCTCCGACCCTTGCAATGCCACCAAGACCGGAGGGACCACTGGCAGATGTGTCACCTGGTACTCTACAATCGCCCGCAGCATCTCACCTATATCAAATTGTGAGAGAATTACCACCGTTGATCCCATTGTCAACATTCCGATGGCAAACCCTGCAAGACCATACACATGAAACATCGGCACCGTGCACAGAAATGTGTTTAGATCTTCATCTGATCGGTATCTGTCATGCAGAATCTGCACCATTGCGATCATGTTTCGGTGGGTGGCGACCACCCCTTTACTTGTGCCTGTAGTTCCTGAAGAGTAGAGAAGTGTTGCAACGTCATCTTGGCTTACGGGTTCTGGCGGCGGCAAAAGATGATTGTAGTCGAGTTCTGATAACTAAAGATATACAGTGATTATGATATTTTCAACATTAATAATAAATTTATATTACGGCATTTTCTATCAAATTTACACTTTTATAAAAGCATGGTAGGAGTCTTCGAACGTGAACTCAACTCTACGCATTCAAAAATCAAATTAAATCCATTTCATTTTAAAACTTCAGGTTTCCATCAAAAAATTAAAAAAAACTTATTCCCAAACATTTCTCAACTCTTTGGCGGATTCAGAAAATTAATAATCGGGGTTCACAAATTGATAATGGGGGTGCACAAAATTTTTTTTGAATGTATCATCAGCTTCTAAAAATTTTAACATGAGGCTAGACATCAACTTTTTTCAAAAAAAAAATTAGAACATTTTCATTTTATCGGAGTTGTTTCACCCTCATCTGTCCACCATTTTTGAAATATAAGAAGTTTAAATTCATTATCTCGACAAGAAGAATCCAAATATACTAAAATTTCATAAAATAATGGGGGGTCAGTGTCTCTCAACCCTCCTCTGGATCTGCCCCAGTCTCAACCTAAGTTGTTTTAATGTTTTAACTAGACCAGTAAAAATGATTTATTATGGTTCTTTTTGGGGGGTGGCGACCGTTGAAAAAAATATATCATTCTCGTGGCCACTACTCTTTTGCAAGCATTCGTTTTCTCATTGGTGGGGAAGGAACATAACTGGCCCTATGGGCTTACGTATGATCTTTCAAAATCCCATCAAAACAGTCATGCTCGCCCGTTTTCAATCAGAGGGTGAGTGGGTGGCAAAGAATATGAGAGAGAGTAGAGAGAAAATGAGAAAGTTGAGATGTGAGAGGGATGAGACCCACTTCAATAAAAAAAATAGAGAGGGAGAGGGGGTAGTGAAAGATTTGGGGGGGGGGGGGGGGGGGGCTCCAGAGAGAAAGAGAGAGGACATAGAGGGGAAGAGGAGAGATAGAGAAAGTCGTTTTCGAACTGGGGAGAGTGTACAAGAAAGAGAGATGAGAATTGTGCTTATAACACATTCGGGAGCGCATCCACGCATTCCCCCTGTCTGCTGGACGCGCATCTTCAATCCCTTGAGAATAGTTCCATTCGTCACCTCTATCTGGTTGTTGGCTTGTGGATGCGCCGTAGCAGTGTGTCAGAGACTAATATTCAAAGTCCTCACACAGTTGGTGAATTTCCTCTCAGTGAATTGAGTGTTATTGGCCACGAAGATTATTGTTGGGATGCTGAAATGGCAGACAATGTTCTTCCAAACAAATTGCTTGACATTTTTTTCAGTTATTTTGGCGAGGGGTTTAGCCTCCACCCACTTGGTGAAGTAATCGATGATCGTGATTCTAAACTTTCTTTGCTCTGATACCACGAGGAGAGATCCCAGGAGATCTAATCCCCATTGTGCGAATGGCGGAGGGCTTTGGAGCGCGGTGAGGACAACCAATGGCGGTGCGTCGTATTGACGTAAAGCTGACGGCTTTTGCACTTTTGGACAAATCTCCTGCATCCCTCTCCATAGTTGGCCAATAGAACCCCTGGAGGGGGATTTTCTAGGTCAGAGTCTTTCCATATAAATTCTCCTTGCAGATTGCTTCGTGCGCCTCGTGCAACTGTGCAAGTCATACTCTGTGTTGCATCCATTGCCCACAGTGTCCTAGATTTGAGTGTAGTCAATCTTGGCAATGATATACATAAAGTTGTATTTGATATGTGTCTGAGTTCATGCATGCATGATATCATAGTAATAATGATGGGACAGATAGCCTAAGTGGATAGGTCAGGTAAACACTAACCTATGATGTAGATAGATAGAAAAATACCTATGTCCACAGGTTTGAGTGAAGGTCATTCACTCAACGCCAGATGACTTATTGCTCTGAGTGAAGGCTATACAGTCAAAGCCAAGTAGTGGCAATCTGAAAATGTGGCTAAGACCGCAGGCTTTGAGTGAAGTCAACTCACTCAATGTCATACAGCAAAAGGCTGTGAGTAAGGCTAATGCAGTATGTGCCTCAGGATAAATGGGCAGAAAAGTAGCAAAATCCACATGCGTTGAGTGAGTATCACTCACTCAATGTCATACTCTATATTCATTGAATATTGCCTTAAAAGCAAAAGCCACAAAAAAAATGTGTTAATGTTTGACTAAGTCCATAAGCATTGAGAAAGGCAAGCTCACTCAACGCTATATGATAAAGCGTTGAATGTATCTCATCCAGTTAGTGTCTGTGTTTTCTAACACAGAAATCTGGCTAAGTCCAAATGCGTTGAGTGGAGCTTACTCACTCATCGCCAGTTAAACAAAATAATATATGTTAAGTAGTTTGGCATTGAGTGAAGCTTACTCACTCAACACCAAGGAGCAGAAATATCTGGCTAAGACAGAAAGCGTTGAGTGAGGCGTGCTCACTCAACGCTCTCAATGCTTAAGATTCTGAAAAGCAAAAAATTAGTTATGTAAGAAATCGTTGAGTGATGTATGCTCACTCAATGCTCTCAACGCCAAAATTATAGAAAGCATAGCTGTGGTACAAGGCGTTGAGTAAGGCGTGCTCACTCAACGCTCTCAACTCCTAGCATGCAGAAATGGCTGAAGAATAAGCTAAGGCATGAAGCGTTGAGTGAGGCTTGCTCCCTTAACGCTGTCAACGCTTAGATAGATAGAATTCTGTCTAAGTACTTTGGCGTTGAGTGAAGCTAATTCACTCAACTCATATTCTACTGATGCTTGATTTTTGTTAAGTACACAGGTGCTGACATCAGCAATATATGCAAAATCGACAAAGTCAACTTATGTCAAATCAAGTACGGAGAAGCTACAAAACAGGACAAACTTTGTCGCGACGCTACTGTGCATCTTATTCCGTTAAAGAAAGGCGCAGCTGGATGTTGCAAGTGGGCCCTACTGATATCTTATAGTCGTTGATCGTGAACTATAAAAGGAAGGGAGTGGCCAAGATGATAACAACTTTTTGTGCTTTATCAATTTCAAAAAGTTGCGGTTGGACTTCATCTTCCTCGCCATTGCTGTAGAGAAAACGCTTGAAGTCTTCCTGCAAAAACCAAAAAGTTCAGTTAGTTGTTTGTCTTCTTCATCGACGTCAGCTAGATCAGAGCAAACCTCTGAGAAGAAGATGGCAAGTTAGCTGGTGCCTTCTTTACATGTACCAGCAAGATCAGAAGGTCTTCCTTCTGAGGGAGAAGCAGAAACAAAGAAGAAGTTTCTGCAGATCAAGTTGCTTCTCAGTTCAGCAAGCTCAAATCTGAACATCTACTTCCGAAGCTGAGTTTAATGAAGAATAAAGTTGTTGATTCTGTCCTGGGAAGGAAAAGAAAGCAAAGCAGCTTACTACTAGTTACTTCCAGCTCAAAATCCTTGTAGCTGTGAAGAAAGTTTGAGCTGAGATAACTCAGCTCAAGGGTCTATTATAGAGAAATTTCTCTGTGGTAGATATACATCTATTTCACTCCAGCACGATCCTTTTGGATCTGAGTTGTAGGGCTCTCTGAGCCTAAGGCGGGGCAAATTTTCCGGAGCTGTAGGATGTAGTTTGGATCTGAGGTAGGTGGTCAATTGATCACTGAGTTGTGGGAGAAGAACACTCTCTGAGTATAGGACCTTTGGGTCTGAGGTAGGATCCCTAGTGGATCTGAGGTAGGGCTATCCTCCCAGCCTGAGTGTAGGTCCTTTAGCCTGACGTAGTTGATCTCCTGATCACTGAGTTACAGGCCTCTGTGGCTGAGCTATAAGTCTTGGAGGAGACTGAGAGATCCTGAGGGATCTGAGGTGTAAACTCTGTGGAGCAGAGTTTTGGAGAAGTGCCTTGACTAACATGAAGTTGGCAAGGTAGGAGGAGAGTGGATGTACCGAATAATTGGGGAACCACTATAAATCTGTGTGTGCTTTTTTGTATTGTTTTCTTTGTGCAGGTACTTGAAAGCTAATTAATCCAAACACATTAAGTACTAAAGAAGATAAAATAAAATGCTAATAAAATCAGTCAAACAACCTATTCACCCCCTAGGTTGTAAGCTACCTACAAAATAAAGACTTTCAATTGGTATCAGAGGGAGGTCACTCAAAAAGGATCTAACCATCTGAGTGATCTTCCAAGGTAGCTACAAACTATTCAAATGGGTTTAGGAGTGAACTACAGTGAGTTGGGTTTCATGAAGCTTCCTATCTGCAGGAAGGAGGGATTTAGCATCTAGAAGGAGAGGGTTAGGCTGTTCATGGAAGCAGTTGACCCTAGAATCTTTATAACTGTTAAAGAAGGACCTTTCATACCCATGAAAGTGTCTATCCTGGATGCAATCATCCAGACACTCAATACATATGATGAGATGACAAAGGATGAAATCATTCTTGCCACCATGGACAAGAGGGCTCAAAATATCATTGTCAGTGTAATTGTTGATTCTACCCTTCAGAATCTGATTCACTGCAAAATTGCAAAGGAGATGTGGGACACTTTAGTAATCTACATGGAAGGCATAGAGGAAGTCAGGGATGATAGAAAGTCTATGCTCAACCAGTAGTATGAGGCCTTTAGACAGATCAAGGGTGAGAATATAGCCACCTGTTATGAAAGATTTTTCAAGATAGTAAATGAGCTAAGGACCAATGGAAGGGTCTTTAGTCATTATGAGCTAAATGAGAAGCTCCTCAGGTCTCTCACCAAATACTGGGACACAAAGATTTGTGTCATCAGAGAAATGGCTAAGCTGGGTGATACTCCACCTCACACACTATTAGGAAAACTGCTCTCTTATGAGATGCAGCTAATAGTCGGGAAAGAGGAAGAGACCAACTGCAAATCTTAAGCCAAAGAGAAGTCAGTGGCTTTCAAAGCTGAAGCCACAAGAAAAAGTAAGAGAAAGACCACTTCTCCTCCAAGAAGACCAGCAGACTCAGACTACTCTAAATCAGAGTCATCAGACAACAGTATGTCTGATGAGGACTTTGTTATTTTCTTCAGGCAGCTCCACAGACTGATGAAGAAAAAGCACTGGAAGAGCAGACCCTCCACCTCAGCTCGTCACTGGAAGAAAACCTCCAAGGAGGACAAGTATGACTCTAAACCCAGTAAACAGAATTCATCTAACATTATCTATTACTGCTGCAGTAAGCCAGGGCATGTCATTGTTGATTCCCATGTGAATAAAAGAGAGGATGGTGAGGAGAAATCTCACCAAAAACGCAAGGGCAAGAATGAAAAGTCCCTTGTGGATAGAAAAGAGAAGAGCTGGACAGACTCATCATCATCAGAGTTTGAAGAAGAGGAAGCCTACATTGGGCTAGTTGATGTTGCTGCTAAACAGGAAACTGTTTTAGCGGATGAAGACTATCCTGCTAAAAGGATAGAAGTCAACGCCCCCACTAACACTATTGGAAAGTGACTTAGAGGGGGATGCTGAAGAAGAAGATGCCTGCAGCTGTCATGGGCTGATGACAATGACTGATGGAGAGGGTAGTCAGGATCAGCCTGGTCAAAGTAAGGTACATTCTCTATCCAATTTTGTGTCAAGGCATGAGACAGGTCCTTATGCAGAAGCCTCTTCATCTAATGGTCAAGATGATTCTGGCTCAGAGGGTTATATCAATCAATTGATTGACAGATATAGTGAACTTCTTGATGCCTTTAAGAAATTCAAAAACTTGACTAAGAGCAGGCTAAGGAGATTTTATCTCTTCAACCTACAGCCTCTTAGCTTGCTAAAACAGTTGATGTGCTGAATTAGACAATGTTGGAACTCAGTCAACTAAAAACCCTAACAGGCTTCCAGATGGAGACTATCAAGAGAAAAAAATAGTCTCATTAAAGATCTTGAAGAAAAGCTCCAAAAGGAGAAAGGTATTGTGGCCAGTTTCTCTCAGCCCAATACAGTGTTGCCCTTGATAGATTCCTTTTCCTCACAAAAGTGTAAGAAGGGTTGGGCTTCAAGGGTAACATACGAACTGCCAATCACAAAGGGAAAGTTCCAGTTGTGCCAGTGGCATCTAGGCCACCTAACCCATTCAATAGGGTGATATTCCATTCAAATAGGTATGACCAGAAAAGCATATGTGGTCACTATATGAATGGTGCATCAACAAAAGGAACAAAAAATGTTCTCAGCCATTGTGGAAGGTACAGTAGGGCAAGTGCCTTTAAGGCTGCTCATGAAGAAATTCAGATGGCCCATCATGGACCATTTCTCATTGGTGCTGCAACCCCCCCCCCCCCTCAAAAATGTGGCTGCAGCTAGTTTTCAGAACTCGTTGGCACAGAATCTGACTGAGGGTCAGTCTGTTAGCTTGTCTAATATGATTGTTTCTGATGCTATCAAGAGCACAATATCTGAAAAGGAATGTGCTGCTGATAGGATTCAGAATAGGCCACACAAGCCAGCAAGCAAACTAACCTTCAGTCAAATCCATACTGAAAGGAAACAGAAAATGGTTGTTGCACCTCTTCCTTCTATCAAGATTTCAGTCAAACCAACTGCTAGGCCTACACAAAAAAGAAGATACAACATACATGATTGTTGGTGATGTGGAAAGATAGGCCATTATGTCATTGACTGCTGGCACAATCCTAATGTGGTCAGAGCTAAAGTGAGTCCACCAGTCAGAAAACTAGCTGGTGGACATGTTCAGTTTCAATCTAATGTACACTTAGGACCCAATAGATATTGGGGTCCTAAGGCAAAGTAATCTTCTTGATGCAAGTTAGTTCAAGTGGACATACCCGAATATGATACTTGGACAGTGGATATTCAAGGCACATGACTGGAACAATGAGCAACTTGAAGGAGTTCACCCTAGTGAAAAATGGACCCAAGGTTATCTTTGGTGGTTCTTATAGAGGGGTAACTAGAGGCTATGGTAAGATTACCAATGGCATTGTCACTATCTCAAAAGTGGCTTATGTTGAAGGATTGTAACACAACCTCATAATCATAAGCCAACTCTTAGATCTTGGCTATGTTATTGTCTTCCACAAGGTTGAGTGCCTAATTAGGAGGTCAAGTGACTAGGAGGTCATTTTGACAGGTACTATGAGTGGAAATGTTTACTGTTTAAACTTTCTATATCTCGACTCAGATTCTCCAATCTGTCTTGTTGCAAGTGAAAAGGTCCCATATTGTGTCCAGTGGCACAAGAGACTAGCTCACTGATGCGTGTAAATCGGCAAGCGCACCGGTCGCACAAGTAATAAAGTTTGGGAATAAATCCCCGAGTGTCGGTCTCTTGAGAAATGCAACTAGTATAGAGCGGCAACAGTTCAGAAAATATTGTTATGAGGGTTATACTTAGAAAAAGAGCAAAAAAGGGACTTGAGAGATTGTGGTTGTTTGATATAATAAACTAGCAAACGCTATGCGGGTCGAAGGCACCGCTTCGCAAGGTGAAGTGGGTGTTTCGGCCGCCATGCCGAACTTCGGTTGGGCGAGTGGACGGAAAGCTAATGGATGGAAGTGTTCTTGTGTGGAGTGCAATCGGGTGAGACACGGGTATGGAGTGGATGTGGAGTGAGCGAGGCGCATTCACAGACACTACTCACAAGCATAAGAAAAATACTAACATCCCATTAGATATAAAATAAAACTTGATGTTCATTACAATGTTAAACCATTCCATACTACATAGGAAGGGGAAGAGGAGTAAACCAAAAGAGAGTGAAGATCCACCGCAGGTCGTGGCCGGAATAGCGATTTGTCAATCCGCTTTCGGGCTCAGTCCAAGGAGGCTTCCAGTACCAACGAGCTGTCACCTCGAAGGCCTTTAAGTCCGTTCTCTAGGTTGTCTTCTTCACCAACTCCGGTGGAAAGCTTGGAGTTGAAGTCGTAAATGGCCGAGGGCTTCGCCGGAGAGTTTGAAAAGCTTCAGAGTAGCTGTCTATGGACTCCCAACGAAGGTGGAGGTGATGGAGCAGCTAGAGAAGTAAAATAGCGATTCCCGCGCACTCCCCGATCGCAGCAAATGACGGGCGTTGACCTAAATCGCGGAGCAGGGCCTTAAATATGGAGGCAGAAAAAGCAGCGCGTACGATTAGTGGCGCACGACCAGTGGTCGTGCGCACTGTCGGTCGATGATCCTGCGCCATTTCCAAATAGACCTGCAAGCTGGATAAGAAGCATCAACAAATATGCGCACGATCAATGGCGCACGACGAGTGGTCATGCGCACTAAATCCACTGATCGTACGATTGGAAGGGACATAATTGCCGAAAGTAAGGGGCAAACGCTCACGAGCAGTGGCGCACGACCAGTGGTCGTGCGCACTACAGCCAGTGCTCGTGCGATTACCCGGGCAGAATTAGGAAAATGGGAAGGTAATGCGCACGATCGGTGGCGCACGATCGGTGGTCGTGCGCAATAAATCCAGTGGTCGTGCGTAGTATTCCTGCATCGTCGGGGTCTCCCCAGCGGTTCCGGAGCACGCACATGAACCCTGCACCAGCAGAATAGGCAGATAGGCCACCAAACGTGCACACCACATTCCAAAGACAGGGCTAAAGAACAACAAAAACACAGAAACACAAAAAGCACATAGAAACGGGCCTATAGTGCACTTAATCGTGAAATAGGCACGTAAGCAAATATAAGCAATAATGACTCTCAAGTGTAGTGCTAAGACGATAAAACTAGCACAGATGAGTCCAAAACTCAGTGTAAAATGTGGACTCATCACACCCCCAGACTTAACCATTTGCACGTTCCGAGCAAATCATCACTTCGTGGACTAGAAAATAGCTAGCTGGCTCAGAAATTTCAAAAAGAAGTAAGATCAGAAATCAAATACATCATGGGCATAGAAGATATAATAGAAAAATGTTTTAATTATACGACATAGTTTAAACTATTCGACAGACGTAAATAAATATTGTAATTGCTCAAAATTAGAATTCTGGAGAATCTTGCGATCATGTGTAGGAAGAAAGTAGGCAGGCCACTAAGGTGAGCATTGCCAAAGTTCGGGACTCAGGATCACCTCCAAAGGAATCCATCAATGTCGGGGACCATTTGCTTGCACGTTCACACTCTCTCCATGGCACGGGTTAGACTCAAGCGTGAATCAGTAGGACTTGTAGGAGAAATGGGGCTTAGGCGAAGGCTCGGTAATCAATGATAAACATGAAGGCTACATGCAACCAAAGCTAGCGAATAAAAACCTAAACCAATACAGCCACTTAGAAATGTATGGGTAACACACCCCCAGACTGAGCTTGAAAACCGGGCATGTACACGGCCTAACCCGACCAAAATCAATAAATAGGATGGGGATAGAATTCTCAAAGCAATTCTTTCAGATTTTTCTCTCTTTTTTTTTCTTTTTCGCTTAGCTGCTTTTTTTTTCTTTTCTGCGCTTGCAATCCCCAAACCTAGCAATCAAAACGTGAATGGATTCAGCACCACATTAAACAATGTCCACATATCACAACCTTGGCAAAATAGTAAATACAAACAAGCTCAAGCATTTGATTGCGATGGTGGGTTTAGCTTCAGTACTTGGTGAATGTGAGTGGAGCTGGATCAAAGAAGGGGTAGGCACAATTTTGGCATGCAACGGTTAAGGGGTAGGAATGGCTAAACAAGACTCAAACTAGCCAAAATGAGGGCCTACGCCATGCTCACGCTTGACTAACCGTGCACCAATGCTTTGAGAGTAGCTTAGGGCAAGTTCTTAGCCACCGAGAAAAAGGATTCTTCCTCCCGACTCGAGCAATACGAGTCTAGTGGCAGTTACACACATTCCTACATTATCGTTCGATTACTCCAGATTCAGATTTTGAGTAGTACAAACAATATTTACGTCTGCAGAAAAATATAAATCTACGAGCATAAAGAAAAATTAATTATATCCTAGTTCTACACAAACCATGAGTACTCGATTAGGAGCACTGCATGAGTTTCGAACTACTCAATCCTGAAATCCTAATCCAGCACCACTATTTTAAAGCTTACACAAAAACAATACATTTGACTCGGGCTGTGCGTGTGGATAAGACCGCACTCGTGTGGGTGATTCAGTGTGTGCAACAGAGATCATGAAATAATTAAACAAGAAACTGGTATGCAACAGAATGTATGGTGTAGTGACCACAGGCATGTTCTCCCCCTCTAGAGTTAAAGTCGATAACTAGTAAAAATAAGCATTCCAAATATGAAAAATAGCTCGGGTAGGAAGTACCTATGCTCAAAATTGAGCATACCAGTCGTGCAATGAGATGTCCAAGTGCGGCCAAGTTGCCGCGCCTCAAAAATTCCTGCACCTGCGATTGAAGTATGCACGCCAAACAAAATATGGACATATATATATATATATATATATATATATATATATATATATATATATATATATATATATATATATATATATATATATATATATATATATATATGAATATATAAAAAGAACTCAAAACACAGCATAGGACCAAATGGTCCAACTTGGGTTGTCTCCCAAAAGCAACTTGGACCGTCCTTAAGGTGGACAAATAACTGTATTAGCAGTTCAAATAGTATATATATAAAAAACATTCGGCTCCCAGATGGGCGCCCACAAAAAAAATAGTTGTCTCCTTGCTCGGAAAATAAAAAAATAAAAAGAAACAGAAGGCGTGGTAGACTAGCTATGTGGTGAGCTCCACTCCCATATAATTAAATTCAAACAAAAATTTAAACAAAAGAAACACTATCCTAGATAACTGTTGGGTTTATTGTCTCCCAACAGGACTTATTCAAAATCTGAGCTGTTGGATCCCTAGTAGATTTGGGCTAGGTTCACTGACTTAGGATGTGACCCATCATGTATAGTCTGGGTCAAGTTTGGGTCTTAAAGTCTAGGATAGTCCTCTATCTCAACTTCAGATGGACCAGCCTTCTTCAAGACCATCAGGAACTCCAGATCTATCAGTTTTTCAGACTAAGTGAAATGAGTTCGACGTTCGTCGAACTCAGCTCGACGAAGGGAGCTCTGCGCTCGACGATCGTGAGACAATTCGCAATGCTGAGCTCGACGAACTTTGTTCTTTGCTCGACGAACACCAGGTTCTACTTCAAGCATTCTTAGGACTATTTCAAATTTCTCTGAGCCCAGCTCCATGCTTCGGTCGACGAATTATATTCTGAGCTCGACGAACTTGGACCTCAAGTTCACAGCTTCTCAAGTCGACGAATGCTAATCTCTACTCGACGAGTTTTGTGCTCAGAGAATCTGTGTCGACACTTAGGGCTTGTGTCGACACCAGACAATTTATGTCGACACCCGGGATTTCAGTCGACACCAGCTTGTGTCGACACCAGAGGATTTGTGTCGACACCAAGACCAATCTGTCGACACCAGAGGATTTGTGTCGACACCAAGATCAATCTGTCGACATCATTTTGTGTCGACACAGCATTTCAACAAATGCAGAGTATTTCGTCCAAGTCCAGAACTTTTCTCAGGTCGACGAAGTTTATTCTCAGCTCGACGAATTTTGTTCTCTGCTCTACGAATAATGTTTGTCTGATATTGAAGATTGTCTATTCAACGAATGAAGACTGTCAGCTCGACGAACTCAGCTCAGCTCGACGAACCCAGCTCAGCTCGACGAACTCAGCGTAGCTCGACGAATTCAAGACTCAGCTCGACGAGTTATGTTCTTCGGTCGACGATTCCAGACTAGGTCTTCTTCCATTTCCGTCTCATTCCATGGCGTTGATTCCTGGACAATTAATGGCAGTTCTTCACAGTATACTACCGTTAGGATGCGCAGTTAATTCTGGATTATTACATGCCGTTTTCCCATGGAAACAGTTGGGGAAATAATTAATTGCTGCTTCCTTTCCAGGCCGTCTGTCATCACTGCTCGACATTCAAAATTCGAATGTTTTCTATAACAGACAGAGATATACAAAAACCAGAAGTAATACACCAAGCACACAACAACAGACAACAAGAAGAAAAGCATAGACAGTGATTCAGACAACACAAGAAAAAGAATTCATTCTTGGCCTAGAGAAAAATTGATCTAGAAGAAGAAGAAGAAGAAGAACATTGCATCAATATCAAGAGTCTTCTTCATCTATTTTTACTCAGGAGAACTTCAAAACAATACATTCGTATCAGCTACAAGAAGTTCCTGAAGACTCTCGCTGGACCTGGAATTCTAGGTCTTTGAAGACCTATCACCCTGAAGCAGTGCTCCAGTATTCTTCCTGAACCATTCTACATATCAGGGGGAGCAAAGCTGCTAAACAACATTCCACAAGTCTTCTCATTTGATTTGAGAAAGAGAAGACCTCATCACCCTCTCACTCCACCTCTGTACAGGGTTTTAATTCCCTTCAAAATTATTCTGGTTGCAAGTCTCCCACCAAAAGACTTGAGGGTTTGGTTTTTGCGAACCTGATCAAAACCCCATTGGTGCCAGGACACCTGATCAACCCCTTCCTGCAGTGGATTCCTACCAGGGTGGTAGAAGAGTGGACTACCCAGATTTGGGGAACCACTATAAAATTCTTGTGTCGTCTGGTTGCTTTCTTTTCCTTTTATTTTCTGGCATTGCTCTGTGAATGTGCTGTGATTAGTCCATTGCTGCTTGTTGGTTTATTTTATCTGCTTCCCTTCACACACATACACACACCTAAAATACAACAGCAGTTGTAAAAGTTTTAAAATCACCATATACTCTATTCATCCCCCTCTAGAGTATATCAGATCTAGCTGCACTTTCAATTGGTATCAAAGCGAGGTTGGTTAAACATACCATACCTGATTGGTTGTACAGGCTAACACCTGAACCCAAAGATCCCTTGATTAAATCTCTTTTCTTTTCTATTCTGTTATTGGACTTATCCTTATCACAGACATGACCCAAAACAAGTATTATACAAGCATCAGACCTCCAATTTGCAATCTTAACAAGTCTGTCATCTGGAAGGCAAGAATCAGATTATATATGAACTCCATTGATGAGGATATTTTCTCTGTCATTTCAACAGGTGTTTCTCCAGCTCCTACAACTTTTGCCAGCACATCAACTAATCTGAGTGCAGTACCACCCCAGACAATACTGAAGCCTATAAGAAAGCCAAGATGGCTGATGCAAAGGCTATGAATATTCTGGCCCAAACAATGTCAGATGACATATTTTAAAAGGTGGCTGAGTGCACCTCAGCCAAGGCCATTTGGGACTCTCTCAATCAAATGGTAGCAGGCTCAGCTGATGAAAGAAAGGATAGGAGATCCAGTCTCATTTCTCTCTATGAGAATTTCAAAAAGGATGAGACAGAATCAGTGGCTGAGATGTACAATAGATTAAGTTCAATCATCAGTGAACTCAAGACTCTTGACAAGGACATCACCTTAACTGAGGTGAATGACAAGATATTGATGTGTTTTCCCAGTTCATGGGACTCCAGAATCTGGCCAATCAAAGAAGCCAAAAGCCTCAATGAGATCTCAACAGAATCTCTGCTAGGCAAGCTGAAGTCATATGTGCAGCTTGTCAAATCAAGAGAGGCAGCAGAACAGAAGGCAACTACCCCAGTTAGGAAGGAGCACAGCTTGGCCCTAAGACAGTGAAACATCTACCTCCAATGAAGAGTTAATGAGCCTTTTTGCCAAATATTCTACAAAATGTCAAGAAAGGACTTTAGAAGAAAATCATCCAGGCAGGATGATAAACCCAAATATTACAAGACACCAACTAAGGAGGTTGTGTGTTTTGGATGCAGAAAGCCAGGGCACTATATTTCAGAATGCCCAGAGAATCAGAAAAAGGACAAGGAAAGGGACAAGGATTCCAGAAGAAAACAAAGCAGCAGACCCTCCTCCAACAAGTATAAAAGGAAGGACAAAGGATTTGTTGCTGAGTCCTGGAGTGACACAGAAGAGGAAACATCCTCCTCCAGCTCCAGTGAAGAAGAGGAAGAAGCCAGATCCAAGGAGGTGTGCCTAATGGCAATAGATGCCTCCAGAAGCAACTGTGGATCAGAAGAGGATTCTGAAGATGAAGGTGCCTCAGACTCAGAGGCTGATCAGGTGATTTCTAGTTTTGATTTCAATTCTGATTTGTTTAAAGTAGAGTTTAAAACCATGTGCATGGATTTAATAAATTCAGAAAAAGAGATAAAAACCCTGAGGACTAGACTAGAAAATCTTGAATCTGTCAGCACAGAAAACAGAAAACTAACTGACCAATTGACTCTAGCTAATGAACAGATAATCAAGTTAAAATCTGAATTATGTGAGGCAAAACAACTTGAGCAATCTCTCAATGGGAGATGCCTAAAGCTGATGGATATCACAAGCACAGTAAATGCCAGATTAAATGGCAGGCTGGGCTTGGGTGCTTCATCAGGTTTACCCCCCATAATAAAGAAGAATATACTTTCCACTCGCATAAAGTTTATCACTGCTAAAGGTAAAGAGAAACTAACTGAAAAATCCAGATCAGAAAACAAGTCAAATCCCCTAGACAATAACAACAGAAAACAGAAGAAAGCTGTTAAAAACCAAGTTCAACAGAATTCGTCG
Organism: Platanthera guangdongensis; assembly: GCA_039583875.1. Classification (NCBI taxonomy): domain Eukaryota; kingdom Viridiplantae; phylum Streptophyta; class Magnoliopsida; order Asparagales; family Orchidaceae; genus Platanthera; species Platanthera guangdongensis. Next base: position 35,972,740 of record CM077165.1, on the reverse strand, counting down.
AACCTAGATCGACGAAATCCTGCAAGATCGTCGAACCCCGATCGACGAACGCTGAACGCAAACTTCAGAAATAATTATTCGTCCTACTGCGATCGACGAACTGTGTACGGTTCGTCGAGCAGAGGTTGACGAACGTGGGACGCAGAAAATGACCATGGTCATTCTCTGAGTGGAGGTCGACGATCTCATGCCCATTCGTCGAACTCTGGTCGACGAACTTACAATAATTCGTCGATCCCAGAATGACCAAATATAAATAATTTCTCCTATAGAAATTTTAAAACAGCTAACAAGACATTTAATCCAGTAGCTGATTGGATAATTCCACCTAGGAGATATCACCCTCTAGGGTATAAGTCTCAACATACATTATCAGTCATTTCTAGTTTTACTTTTCAACCAAACCAAGGACCCAAGGTAACCTGGGTCAAGAACAATTGAGCTTTATTTTTTGATGCAGGTACAGGTGAAGAACTGTCCAAGGCTAAGTCAGACATGGTACCTGGACAGTGGCTGCTCCAAGCACATGACTGGCAGCAAAGCAAATCTCACCAACTATAAGTCCAAGCTAGGACCAAAGGTGATATTTGGAGACTCAAAGAGTGGTCAGTCAGAAGTGTATGGAAGAGTAAGCATTGGAGCAGTGACCTTCAAAAAAGTGACATATGTAAGAGGACTTAAACATAACCTTATATCCATAAGTCAATTGTGTGATGAAGGTTATCAGGTACATTTCAACTCCACCTCTTGTTCTATTATAAATGATAAAAACCAAACTGTTTTAATTGGACTTAGACAAGGAAACATATATTTAGTAGATTTCATTTCTGCCACAACTGATATTTGTTTACTCAATATCACTAGCAACCAAAATGAGTTATGGCACAAAAGGTAAGGACATGTAAACCTTAAGAACATATCTAGGTTATCTAAAGACAACCTTGTTAGAGGTTTACCTGCTGGTCCCTACAAGAAGGAAAGCCTATGCAGGGATTGTCAACTAGGCAAGCAAACTAAAACTAGCTTCAAATGCATTAATAAAAGTGATTCACCTAGGATATTGTATCTGCTTCATGTGGATCTTTTTGGACCCATTGCAGTACAAAGCCTAGGAGGGAAGTCTTACACCTTAGTTATTGTTGATGATTTCTCCAGATTCAGTTGGGTAGCCTTCCTGAGAGCTAAGTCAGATACATTCAAAGTTCTTACAGATTTTCTTAGGACCATACAGATTGAGTTCTCTACTCATGTTGCATTGATCAGAAGTGATCATGGCACAGAATTTGAGTCTCTTCTTATGCATGAGTTCTGTGAGAAGGAAGGTATCAAGCAGTGCTTCTCAGCTCCTAGAACTCCCCAACAAAATGGGGTTGCTGAAAGGAAAAATAGGACACTCATTGAAGCTGCAGGTACATTGTTAGCAGATGCTTACATGCCTCTATCATTTTGGGCAGAAGTTGTAAACACAACTAAATATGTCCTGAACAGATGTCTTATACATAAACTGAAACACAAGACCCCCTATGAATTACTTAAAAAAAAGAAACCTAAAATCACTTACTTTAAAGTTTTTGGTTGCATATGTTACATCCACACTAATAACAAAAGATACATCAGAAAATTTGAGGCTAAGGCTGAAGAAGGGATTTTTATAGGATATTCCCAAGTAAGCAAGGCCTATAGGGTTTTCAATAAATCATCCCTTAAAATTGAAGAATCTGTCCATGTGTCTTTTGATGAAGCTAACATGTCTTATAAGGAGAAAGACATTTCTACCAATAGTCCTTTGCAGGTTTCACAAATGTGTGAGTCTATGGATGGACTAAACCTTACCCAAGAGGTTCCAAATCATCCCACTCCACAGGCTGCTGAAGAGAGTGAAGAAGAAATCGAAGAGGAAGTAACTGAACTTCCATCAACAGCTAGTACCATTCCTCAAGAGGAATTATTTGCAGAAGCTGTTGCTCAACCAACTCCACAAACTGATCTTGTCACACTTAGAGATCACCCCAGATCTCAAGTGATTGAGGACATTTCAGTTGGTGTACAGACAAAACATCAGCTCAATCAAGACTTGATGCATGCTTGTTGTCTCTCTCAAATTGAACCTCTCACCATCCATGAAGCTGAGCAAGATCCCCACTGGATTCTTGCAATGCAAGAGGAACTAAATCAGTTTGAGAGATGTAGAGTTTGGGATTTGGTTCCAAGACCCCATAACTACCCAGTCATTGGAACCAAATGGGTATATAGGAACAAATTAGATGCAGAAGGGAACATAGTAAGGAACAAGGCTAGACCGGTTGCCCAAGGATATAGGCAAGAAGAAGGAATAGACTATGACCAAACCTTTGCCCATGTTGCAAGGTTGGAGGCCATTAGAATATTCCTAGCCTATGCAGCATGTAAAAAGTTCAAGGTATTCCAGATGGATGTTAAGAGTGTATTTCTGAATGGTGTACTTCAAGAAGAGGTTTATGTAGAACAACCTCCAGGTTTTATCTCTCTAACTCAACCCTCTTATGTTTACAAGTTGCATAAAGCTCTTTATGGTTTAAAGCAAGCTCCAAGAGCTTGGTATGAGACCCTAGCTAGCTTTCTTTTAGAGCATAAATTTACAAGAGGAACCATAGATAAAACCCTTTTCACTAGACATCATAAGGACCAAATCTTATTGGTACAAATATATGTGGATGACATCATTTTTGGGTCTACTGATCCCAAATTGTGCAAGAGGTTTGCTGACCTCATGCATTCTAAATTTGAGATGAGTAGCATGGGTGAGCTTTCCTACTTCCTTGGTCTCCAAGTGAAGCAGCTCCCTGATGGTATCTTCCTCTCCCAATCTAAGTATGCTAAAGAGCTTATTAAAAAGTTTGGGATGGGTGATGCCTCAGGAATGAAAACACCTATGGTTACAAATGCTGTTGTGGATTCTGATGCAGCAGGAAAACCTATAGATCAGAAACATTATAGGGCAATTGTTGGATCCCTATTATACTTAACAGCTAGCAGGCCTGGCATAATGTTTGCCACATGCCTTTGTGCTAGATTCCAAGTGAATCCTAAAGAATCTCATCTTATTTTTCTAAAAAGGATTTTGAGATATATAAAGAGTTGTCCTAGTTTAGGACTCTGGTATCCTGCAGAGTCAGAATTTGAGTTAACTGGATACTCAGATGCTGACTATGCTGGATGTAGAGTGGACAGGAAAAGTACCTCTGGAACTTGCCAGTTCCTGGGTATGAGACTTGTCTCTTGGTTTTGCAAAAAGCAGACATCTGTGTCTACATCAACTGCTGAGGCAGAGTACATGGTTGCTGGCAGCTGATGTTCACAGATGCTATGGATACAAAATCAACTCCTAGATTATGGTATCAACTTAAATAATTCAACCTAATTTTGTGATAATACAAGTGCTATTGCTATAACTCAGAATCCAGTTCATCATTCTAGGACTAAACATATTGAAATAAGACATCATTTCATTAGAGATAATGTGGACAAAAAGAAAATTAATTTGATCCACATTCCTACTGATCTACAGAGAGCAGATATCTTCACCGAGCCTTTGGATGAGAAAACTCATCTGTTCTTTATAAATCAACTGGGAATGATTGATGGAGAAGAGTTAAATTAATTTCTGTCTGCATTCGACGAATTTTTCAGAGTTCGTCGAACGGAGTTCGACAAATTAGGGAAAGTTCGAGAGATTCTCGTCGAATGGAGATCGACGAATTCTCTATGTGGAAACAATTTTCGTCGACCGGAGATCGACGAACCTTGTTTCAGAAACCATTTCGTCGAACGGAGTTCGACGAACTGTTTTCAATTCTTCTGAATGGGTTCGACGAACTACTCTCCTATACCTTATTTCGTCGATCTCAGTTCGAAGATCTATCTTCTTTTCGTGGAACGGAGCTTGTAGATTCATATTCTGAAAATCTTATATCTAGGTTTTCTTCGACCTCCGTCCCGCGCTTTCAGTTCCTTTGCTCTTGATCGCCGTTTTCTCTGTAATTTTCTTTGCAGGTCATCAATGGCGATTCCTCCAGGAGCACTTGCAGCGATGAAGTTTGATGCAACATTCTCTATGGACTTTGAGTCCTTCCAACATTCCGATCCAATTTTTCTGTATATCCTTGAATTACTTGAAGAATTGCATCTCAAGGACTTCATGACATGCAGCATCAAGCTACACTCAACCGAGATCAGAGAATGGGTGTACACTGCCGCAATTTCTGAAGATGGAAATCTGATAGGAACTATTGGAAACACTGTCGTTTCCCTGTCCCCAGCAGTACTCTCTGAAATTTTTGGACTGATCAATGGGGAAGACAACTTGGAAATGGACGCTGAGGAATATGCTGATATGCTGAAAGTTATGGGTTTCACTGGCAACAACCCTAATAAGCTTCTGAAGAAACAAATGTCAGCCGCTTATCAGGTTTTGGCCAACATTGTAGGGAAAATTCTGATGGGCAAGCACTCGGCACACGACTACATCACTCGCCATACGACTACATCACTCGCCATCAATTCTTGATCATGTGCGCAGTGCTCAACAAGCGCCAAGTCGATTGGGGCATGGTTTTCTTTGACCTTATCAAGAAAAGAACTAGCAAGAAGGAAGTCTGCTACGACAGAATCCTGGGGATTTTCCTCCAGGAAAAGGCCAGCGAATGGTTGGTCTCCCCGACCACATTCATCAACGCCAGCAAGCGCCTCACCTACGCCTTGTTTGGCCGATGGGAGAGGACAATCTCCAAACCCTCCACGGTTTCCTCCTCCTCCATCAAGGCTTCTGAGAGCACCAGGACCGTCAAGGTCACTCCCCACCCTGACCCTGACGAGGCCAGTCCCCCTACCAAATCTCTTTCCGCTCCTCCTGCACCTCAATTGACTCCACCTCAACATCAATCTCCACCGCCTGATCTTACACATATCCCTACACCTCCAGTTTCCCCCACTGTAACACATATTCCCTCATCCCCTCAATCCCCTCTTCCACCACACCTATCCACTATTCCATCCTACACCATACCCACTGAACCACAACTGTTCTACCTCCCTTATCCCCTCCACATATTCTTCCTTCCTCCTCTACTATTCTCTCTCCACCTATGGATTCTTCCACCATTCCCTCCATCATCTCTCTTCTGACTCCTCTTATTAAATCACTCATCACAGAGGCTATTACACCTCTGGTGAATTCCATTGATTATTTATCTGCCCAAATCACAGCCCTCTCTGCTGCCCCCTCTTCATTCAGGGGCCTGGCTCCAGGTTCTCCTGAACCCAGGCAGAGGGAGATGCTCCATGATGAAGCTGGTGCAGCAGTTGCAGAAGTAAATATAGTTGATACAGATACAGATACTGCAGATACAGTTCTTGACACCACAGATACAGTTATTACAGTGCTTAATAATGCAGTTACAGATACAGCAATAGACTTTATTCAGTTCATGGACACTGACAGTAGCTTTGATGAGTCAGTAGATTCAATAACAACTGCTGGTGATTTCCTTATAAATCTCACAGTTAATTTATCTGAGATACTTCAGATCTTTGATCCTGTACATATGAAGCTTCCTTCAGTAGAGATTGCTAAGCCATATTTGGCTATTGTCCAGTATACCTCTCCAGCAAATCCAGCAGTTGTCAGGCAACTTTGTGCATCCTTTGCTGCTCCCACTGCTGTTCCAACTCCTGTGTCTATTCCAGACATCTGCCCTATCCCAGATTTTGTCATGGATGATTCTCTCATGCCTGATCTGGATGAGCTCATTCTGGTAGACATTGAAGAAGAGAACAAGGCAGGAGCTGCAAGTTCTGCCTCTACTGCTGTTGAACCTTCACCCTCTAAACCTTCTATTCCCCCTCAAGAACAACCTCTTATCATTTCTGATGCCACTCTGAGGAAGCTAGATGCTTTGTATGATAATCCTCAGAGTTCAAATTCTGATGATGATGATGATGAATCAGATGAGGAGGCTGCTAAAAAGAGAAAGAAGTTGCTCTCTAAGAAAAGGAAGGCTCCTCCTCCTCCTGCTCCCAAGCCTAATCCCACTGCAGACACTCCATATTATATTCTGCATAATGTTGCTCCTTACAAAGGGATGCCTGCATGGATGTGGTTATCTAAGAACCAGCAAAAAGAGAGGAAGAGGAGTAGGAGATACTCTCCTCCCCCAGTTCATAGATACAGAAAGGATCCACCTCCTCCTCCTCCTCCAGCAGCAGGTGCCTCTGGCTCTAGCTCTCTGAGATCTGCTCCTATTCAAACCTATCAGAGACAAACAGGGAGATCCTCTGGTGGCAGTCAGCCAAGGACACCATCTTCAGGCAGTCAACACCATCAAAAACAACAGCAGCAGCACCAGGAATCTAAGAAACATGAAGCTGAAAGGCCCTATTCTCCTCCTGAAGATCCAGAAACAGCCAACACAGCCAGAATGGCAAGATTCCAAGAAATCATTGGCTTATCTCTAATCAACAAAGCTAAAGCTGAAGGCAAGGACACAACAGGCTTAACTACTATGTCTCAGTACAGGAGAGATGAGCTAAAAAGATTTGGGAAAGCAAACAAGCTACTCAATGTTGATGAATACATGAATCTTCACCCAGAAGCAGTTGTCCCCAGAGCCACTTCACTGAACATCATAGGGGCAGCTGACATGACTATGACCAAGGCTCAAGCTTCAGATCCCAATAGGGAAATCATTTTCAAGAAGCCAGGAGAAAAAGCACCAGAAGTCAAGCCAAAACAGAAGAAATCAGAGAAGTAATTTTTGTGTTTTCTTTTCATTTCTGCTTCTGTTTCAGTCTATATCTTTGCATTAAAACAAAGCCAATATGTATATATATATCTGTTGCATGTGTTGTAAACTCTCTGCCAGATATATCTCTTAATTTTGCTTTGTTTTTCTGTTTGTTCTTTGCTTGGAGTTTCTGTTAGTGACCTCACCCAAATAGGTGGAGATTGTTGGATCCCTAGTTGATTTGGGCTAGGTTCACTGACTTAGGATGTGACCCATCATGTATAGTCTGGGTCAAGTTTGTGTCTTAAAGTCTAGGACAGTCCTCTATCTCAACTTCAGATGGACCAGCCTTCTTCAAGACCATCAGGAACTCTAGATCTATCAGTTTTTAAGACTAAGTGAAATGAGTTCGACGTTCGTCGAACTCAGCTCGACGAAGGGAGCTCTGCGCTCGACGATCGTGAGACAATTCGCAGTGCTGAGCTCGACGAACTTTGTTCTTTGCTCGACGAACACCAGGTTCTACTTCAAGCATTCTCAGGACTACTTCAAATTTCTCTAAGCCCGAGCTCCATGCTTCTGTCGACGAATTATATTCTGAGCTCGACGAACTTGGACCTCAAGTTCACATCTTCTCAAGTCGACGAATGCTAATCTCTACTCGACGAGTTTTGTGCTCAGAGAATCTGTGTCGACACTTAGGGCTTGTGTCGACACCAGACGATTTGTGTCGACACCCAGGATTTCAGTCGACACCAGCTTGTGTCGACACCAGAGGATTTGTGTCGACACCAAGACCAATCTGTCGACACCAGAGGATTTGTGTCGACACCAAGATCAATCTGTCGACACCATTTTGTGTCGACACAGCATTTCAGCAAATGCAGAGTATTTCGTCCAAGTCCAGAACTTTTCTCAGGTCGACGAAGTTTATTCTCAGCTCGACGAATTTGGTTCTCTGCTCTACGAATAATGTTTGTCTGATATTGAAGATTGTCTATTCAACGAATGAATACTGTCAGCTCGACGAACTCAGCTCAGCTTGAGGAACCCAGCTCAGCTCGATGAACTCAGCGTAGCTCGACGAATTCAAGACTCAGCTCGACGAGTTATGTTCTTCGGTCGACGATTCCAGACTAGGTCTTCTTCCGTTTCCGTCTCATTCCATGGCGCTGATTCCTGGACAATTAATGGCAGTTCTTCACAGTATACTACCGTTAGGATGCGCAGTTAATTCTGGATTATTACATGTCGTTTTCCCATGGAAACAGTTGGGGAAATAATTAATTGCTGCTTCCTTTCCAGGCCGTCTGTCATTACTGCTCGACATTCAAAATTCGAATGTTTTCTATGACAGACAGAGATATACAGAAACCAGAAGTAATACAACAAGCACACAACAACAGACAACAAGAAGAAAAGCATAGACAGTGATTCAGACAACACAAGAAAAAGAATTCACTCTTGGCTCAGAGAAAAATTGATCTTGAAGAAGAAGAAGAACATTGCATCAATATCAAGAGTCTTCTTCATCTGTTTTTACTCAGGAGAACTTCAAAACAATACATTCATATCAGCTGCAAGAAGTTTCTGAAGACTCTCTCTGGACCTGGAATTCTAGGTCTTTGAAGACCTATCACCCTGAAGCAGTGCTCCAGTATTCTTCCTGAACCATTCTACATCTCAGGGGGAGCAAAGCTGCTAAACAACATTCCACAAGTCTTCTCATTTGATTTGAGAAAGAGAAGACCTCATCACCCTCTCACTCCACCTCTGTACAGGGTTTTAATTCCCTTCAAAATTATTCTGGTTGCAAGTCTCCCACCAAAAGACTTGAGGGTTTGGTTTTTGGGAACCTGATCAAAACCCCATTGGTGCCAGGACACCTGATCAACCCCTTCCTGCAGTGGATTCCTACCAGGGTGGTAGAAGAGTGGACTACCCAGATTTGGGGAACCACTATAAAATTCTTGTGTCGTCTGGTTGCTTTCTTTTCCTTTTGTTTTCTGGCCTTGCTCTGTGAATGTGCTGTGATTAGTCCATTGTTGCTTGTTGGTTTATTTTATCTGCTTCCCTGCACACACATACACACACCTAAAATACAACAACAGTTGTAAAAGTTTTCAAATCACCATATACTCTATTCAACCCCCCTCTAGAGTATATCAGATCTAGCTGCACTTTCATGAGCATTTCCTAACTGATGGGTGAATGAAACTGGAAATGCTCAGGCAGAGGTTCATGGTAGTGCTGCGGTAGCGGGTACCGGAATGGAGATAGAACATAAGCCTCAATACTTGTATATGTATACCTGTCGTATGTGTCAGGCATGGGCAGAAAGTAACTTGGGAAGCTCATCGGCTCCAACTCCACCTGCATCTGGTCACAATAAGTCCTAGGCCGCATTACAGGCCCTTGCACTGATTGGACCAATTCCACAATGTGGTCCTGCATGGAAGTAGACACGAGAGCAGGGTCAAGAAATAAACTAGAAGAATAACATAAAGGAACCTCGATCTTGGGGATGGTCCCGGAGTCATCCCCCGTCGGTGGAATTGTGGGTGCTTCCAGACAACTGTCTAGGCTGATGCAAGAATATTCTAAAGCTGCATCTGCCTCGTCCATGCCTCGGGCATCCTCACATGGGGTAAAGGTCGCAACCTCTGCCACGGAGTCGTCCTCCGTGACTGGATCTAACAGAATGGTGGAAATTCTAATTTCCACCTGCGAATCAACCTCAACAGCACTGTCAGAAGAAGAAAGAATGCTATGCAAAGAAGAAGGTGAAGGCACGAAGCTCGGTAGGACGTTGAGTGCTGGCTCTCCACAACTAATAGTTTCTATGCTAGGTGAAGTATGCACTTCATGAGTATAAATAGCAGTGTCAGAATGGGGATAAGCACATGTATCGGTGCACATACCTGGGATGCCTTCTCCATAAGATAGAGATGGCAATGGTGCATACCCCGATACAGAAGGGATGCTGCCCAAGGTTGAAGTGGAGACAATCCGAAGATCCGGCTCGTCATCCACTTCTAGCTCAGCTAGGTAAGCGGCGCAATCCTTCAATGCATGATCCCTGCTTTGAAAAAAAGGCACTGCTTAGCTGGCTTCGGCGGTGCTACGGGTGCTGAAGCCGAATAAAAGTAGTGTGGCAATGGCTCCGCAGGTCGGTAGCTAACCGGCTTATGTCTACGATATGTAGATTCCTGAATTTCCTGGCTACTATACTTCTGAGAGCATCTGTCGCTAGCATGAGAGATGTCTCCACAATGACGGCAACGAATATTGAAATTGGCCCACATTGCGGAGATTTCAAATATAAAGGATACAACTACTTGGCATAGATTCTGCGCATAAAACTAACAATTCCATCTGACGGAATAACAACACAAGAGAAAAGGGATCAAAACAAAACAAAACAATGCAACTCTTATAACGAAATTCTCAGTCATCCGGAGTCGCTCTACAGTTGCATTCCCCGACAACGGCGCCAAAAACTTGATGCGTGTAAATCGGCAAGCGCACCGGTCGCACAAGTAATAAAGTTTGGGAATAAATCCCCGAGTGTCGGTCTCTTGAGGAATGCAATTAGCATAGAGCGTCAACAGTTCAGAAAATATTGTTATGAGAGTTATACTTAGAAAAAGAGCAAAAAGGGGACTTGAGAGATTGTGGTTGTTTGATCTAATAAACTAGCAAAAGCTATGCGGGTCAAAGCCACCGCTTCACAAGGTGAAGTGGGTGTTTCGGCCGTGATGCCGAACTTCGGATGGGCGAGTGGACGGAAAGCTAATGGATGGAAGTGTTCTTGTGTGGAGTGCAATTGGGTGAGACACGGGTATGGAGTGGATGTGGAGTGAGCGAGGTGCATTCACAGACACTATTCACAAGCATAAGAAAAATACTAACATCTCATTAGATATAGAATAAAACTTGATGTTCATTATAATGTTAAACCATTCAATACTACAGAGGAAGGGGAAGAGGAGTAAACCAAAAGAATGAGACCCTTGACATCATCATCAAGTTTATCAAGAAAGTTCAGAATGAGTTTAATAGTTCTGTGATTAAAATCAGGAGTGACCATGGAACTGAATTCCAGTCTGAAGGCATGACAGAGTTCTGTGGAGAGCAAGGAGTTCATCAAGAACTTTCTTCCCCTAGAACTCCGAGCAAAATGGGAATGTTGAGAGGAAAAATAGAACTCTCATAGAGGCTGAAAGTACCCTATTGTGTGACACATCTCTCCTAGAATATTTCTAGGCTGAGGTATTAAATACTGCATGTCATGTCCTCAATAGGGCCTCTATCACCAAAAGCCATAAAAGGACTCCCTATGAGATCTTGAAAGGCAGAAAACCAAATCTGGGATATCTCAGAATCTTTGGTAGTAAGTGTTATGTGCTCCATAATGGAAAGTCCTATGTGACTAAGATTGCTGTCAAATCTTTTGACGGAAATTTTGTTGGGTACATCAATCATAGTAAAGCCTATAAGGTATACAACTTGAAAAGCCAAGTTATAGAAGAATATGTGCATGTAGTCTTTGATGAGTCTAGCATGATTAATAGGGAGCAGTCAAGCCCCTCTTCCAGTACTGTAGGTACAAAATAGATGATGGACAACCTAACCATCAAGGAAGCTGCATCAGTTATCCAAGATGAGGTGGATACTCCAGAAGGTCTACCAGACACACTAGGAGCAGAAGAAGATCAACAATAGGCTGTTCTAGAGGTTGTTACTGAAAGAAGATTACCTCCAGCAATTAGGCATTTAAGAGACCATCCTGCTCACTAAATCATTGGTGAACCAAGACATGGAGTAGTGACAAGAAGCAGAAATCTGAATATATCTATGTATGCAAGCTTCCTGTCACAAGTGGAGCCAAAGAAGTTTGAGGAGGCCAACATAAATCAATTATGGATAATGGCTATGCAAGAGGAGCTGAACCAGTTCAAAAGATGTAATGTTTGGAAGTTGGTTCTCAGACCTCATGGACATAATGTCATTGGAGTCAAGTGGATTTACAGAAAGAAACTTGATGAAAATGAGATTATAATCAAGAACAAAGCAAGATTAGTAGCTAAGGGGTACAGGAAGGAAGAAGATATTGATTTTGATCAAACCTTTGCCACTATACCAAGGTTGGAGGCCATTAGATTATTCCTTGCATATGCTGCACACAAGAGATTCAAGGTCTACCAGATAGATGTGAAGTCAACCTTCCTGAATGGTGACTTAAAAGAGGAATTCTATGTTGAGCAGCCTCCGGGTTTTGTAATTTATAACTCACCTAATTCTATTTATAAACTTAGGAAAGCTCAATCTGGGCTAAAGAAAACCCCTAGAGCATGGTATGAGACTTTGTCTAGCTTCCTCATTGAGAACAAATTATCAATGGGGAAGATAGACAAGACCTTATTCCTAAGATATTCTAAGGGTAAGATCATCCTAGTTCAGATCTAAGTAGATGATATCATCTTTGGATCTACTGATGACAACCTATACAGGAAGTTTGCCAAACTTATGCAGGGGAAGTTTGAGATGAGCAGTATGGGTGAACTTAAGTTCTTCTTGGTTCTCCAAGTAAGACAGACTGATGATGGCTTGTCCATATCCTAGTCTAAGTTCACTATGGAGTTAATAAAGAAATTTGGTACGAAAAATTCCTCCATCACGAGAATTGACATGGGATCAAGTATGCCTATATACAAAGATGAGGCAGGGAAACCTGTTGATGAGAATTTGTATAGGGGTATAATTGGTTCCCTTCTCTATCTAACTGCAAGTAGGCCAGACATCATGTATGTTACATGTATTTGTGATAGGTATCAGGCTTCCCAAAGAATCTCATTACTCTGCTGCAAAGAGAATTCTGAGGTATCTTAAGGGCACACTAGATCTTGGCCTATGGTACCCTAGGAATGAGGAGTTTGAACTAAATGGCTATTCAGATGCATACTTTGCGGGTTGTAAAGAGGACAGGAAGAGCACTTGTAGCACCTGTCAATTCCTCGGTGGAAGACTAGTTTCTTGGGGCAGCATGAAGCAAACTAGTGATGCAATTTCAACTGAAGAGTCAGAATACATCACAGCAGGTAGCGGTTGTGCTCATTTGCTGTGGACCCAGCATTAGCTCCAGGACTACAACCTTCAGATAAGTAGAAGTCCCTTATTTTGTGATTCTACTAGTGCAATTTCAATTGCTAGAAATCTTGTCTCTCATAGCAGGACTAAGCACATTGAAATCATATATCATTTTTATTAGAGAGCATGTGGAATATGAAGATATCAACCTTGAGTTTGTCTCAACCGACAAGCAAGTGGCTGACATCTTCACTAAACTTCTAGATGAAGCAAAGTTTAACACCTTCAAATTTGAGTTGGGTATGTTAAACCTGGTATAGCTTTAGTTGATCCTCATTTTGTTGCAAGTTATTTTGTATTTTGCAGATGAAATTATTCTTCAGAAAAATGAAGACTCTTCAAGAAATATACCTTTAGTGGCATCATGATCAACTGCTATCCAGACTGATGTAGACTAGATTGTCTACCAAGAAATATGTCAGATGATGCATCAGTTGAGAGGGAGCATATCCAGCACTGTTGCAGCAATTCACTATTGTCTATTTGAGGGGGAGCAGATCATTAGAACCCTGCCAGCTATTTGCTGAAGTCAAAAAGGGGGAGGAAAAGATGATCAGATGAATGATCAAGAATGGTAGCAGCAATGTAGGGGGAGCATGTATAGTAATGCTCACCCTACAAGCAAGGAGGTGTGGTACTATAAATCATTCTCTAGTAATATGCTTTTAAAATTCTTATTATTCTTATTGCTACAAAATGCTATGTATATTATTGACTCATTATTGACTCATTTGATTAAGGGTTTTGACTTCCTCAAATAGGGGGAGATTGTTGGGTTTATTGCACACAATGTCCTAGATTTGAGTGAAGTCAATCTTGTTAATGATATACATAAAGTTGTATTTGATGTGTGCTCAGTTCATGCATGGAGAATGTCCTAGTGACAATGATGGGATAGGTAGCCTAAGTGGCTAGGTCAGGTAAACACTTACCTACGGTGTGGATAGATAGAAAAATTTCTATGTCCACAGGCATTGAATGAAGGTCATTCACTCAACGCCACATGACTTATAGCTCTGAGTGCAGGCTATACAGTCATAGCCAAGTAGTGGCAATCTGAGAATGTGGCTAAGTCCACATGCATTGATTGAAGTCAACTTACTCAACGCCATACAACAAAAGTTGTGAGTAAAGCTAGTGCAGTAATAGCCTAAGGAGAAATGTGAAGAAAAGTGGCAAATTCCACAGGCGTTGAGTGAATATCACTCACTCAACGCCATACTCTATATTCGTTGAGTATTGCCTTAAAAGTCAAAGCCACAGAAAAAAACATTGTTGATATTTGAATTAGTCCATAAGCGTTGAGAGAGGAAAGCTCACTCAACGGTATATGATAAAGCATTAACTGTATCTCATCCAGTTATTGTCTGTGTTTTTTTGACATAGAAATTTGGGTAAGTACAAATGTGTTGAGTGTAGCTTAATCACTCAATGCCAGTTAAACAAAATAATATTTCTTAAGTAGTTTGGCGTTGAGTGGAGCTTACTCACTGTGTGAACAGAAAACAAGAGACCGAAAAATTGGAGTAACAAAATTTTTATTATCCAAAAAGATATCTATTACAAAGGTATAACCTACCCTTTATAGAATAGAGGAGATGAGAGAGATTACAATTAAGTAATGTGGGATTAAATAATTACAGGTGTAAGCGGTTTGCCATAAAAACAAGCCGAACAGGCCGCGCGGTTAGACGAATAGGCTAATCGCCCGGCCACCATAAGAAAGAGAGAACAAGACGCCATAGGAGACCGCCAGACCTCCCGGTCTCTAAGCCGTTTGAGACAAACCGTCAGACCGCCCGGATAACCACAGCACCAGTCCAGCCACCAAACCAAAGGAGAGATATTGACAGACCGCTCGGTCCCTAAACAGCCAGAATCAGACCGCCAGACTGCCCGATCTCCATATAGCAGCACTCCCCCTCAAGCTGGAGTATATATGTCGATCATGCCCAGCTTGTCGCAAATGTGAAGAAAGGAGGCGGACACTGGCTTGGCGAAAATATCTGCCAGCTCTTTATCGGAGGTGACAAATAGAGTAGAAATTTGTTTCTTCAAAATCACTTCCCGAATAAAGTGGCAGTCGACTTCAATGTGCTTTGTTCTCTCATAGAAGACCGGATTTTTGGAGATGTATATAGCGGCCTTGTTGTCACAAAATATATGTAGAGGATGATTGTAGACCTCTCTTAAGTCAAGTATGAGAGTCTATAACCACTTCAATTCACATGTGGTCGATGCCATACTTCGATATTCTGCTTCGGCGCTGGACCTAGAGACGACAGACTGTTTCTTGTTCTTCCAGCTCACAAGATTTCCTCCCATAAAGGTGTAAAAGCCCGACGTTGACTTGCGATCTCCTTTGTCATCAACATAGCTTGAATCTGAGTACGCTTCAATCTTCAAATGACCATTATTCTGAAAGAGTAGTCCTTTCTCAGGCGCTGATTTAACATACTTCAATATCCTTAGGGCAGACTATAGATGGCACTTCCTAGGATCCTGCCTGAATTGGCTAACATTGCCCACAACATAGGCGATGTTGGGTCTGGTCACCGTGAGATATATAAGTTTACGAACCAGACATCTATACCTCGTAACATCTGAAAGAAGAGGAGAGTCATCCGTCCATGTTTTATCTTGTCTAGTCACCATGGGGCATCGGGCAGGTTTAGCCCCAGTAAGCCCTGCCTCTTTTAGCAAATCAAGAGCATACTTGTATTGGGAGAGGACAAGGTGTGGTATTTTAACCAACCTGGAAGGTTGTCATCTCCCTTCAAAAGTGATTCCTGGTTCACAAGTCTCCTTCCAAAAGACTTACGGTTTTGGTTTTTGGGGATCTGATCAAAACACATTGGTGTCAGACACCTGATCAAAAACCTGAGTGGATTCCTACCAGGGTGGTAGAAGAGTGGACTACCCAGATTTGGGGAACCACTATAAAATCCTTGTGTATCTTCTGTGTTGCTTGATTTCTTTTTGCATTGCTTATTTTAGTTTTGTTTTTGTGCCGTGAAATTTATAACTCTAATCAGCTTAGTTAAGATCTATCACCTTCAATTGGTATCAGAGCGAGGTTGGTTAAAATACCAGACCTTCCAGGTTGGTTAAAATACCAGACCTTCCAGGTTGGTTAAAATACCAAACCTTCCAGATTGGTTAAAATACCACACCTTAAGTGGTTGTACAAGCTAACACCTGAACCACAAAGATCCTTTGATAGATCTTAAGAATCTTTTGAGTTTTATCATGACACAAATTGCAGATTTTTCAAGCACCAGACTGCCCATGTGCAATCTAGATATGCTTGCACTATGGAAGACAAGGATTAAATTTTATATGGACTACATTGATGAAAAAATCTTCAAATCTATTTTGTTAGGACCCATTACACTACCTGCAGCCTCAGATGCCCAAAAAAAGATGAAGATTGCTGATGCACAAGCAATGAACATTTTGGCACAAGCAATGTCTGATGACATTTTTGAAGAACTTGCTGAATGTTCATCTGCAAAAGAGATGTGGGACTCCATCATAGCAATGGCTGCTGGATCAGCAAAAGAAAGAATAATTGAAGCTGAATCCTGGAGTGATGAAGAAGAAACAAGAGTAAGAGAATTTTGCCTAATGACAATAGATGCTTCTCGCAGCAGCTATGCTGAAGAATCTGAAGAATCAGAGTGTGAATCAGATGAAGAGGATCAGGTTATTTCTTTCCTTGATTAGTCTTCAGCTAAATTTAGCACTGATTTCATATTATCACATGAAAATCATCAGAAAATCTTAGTTCAAAATATTTCGTCGAACGGAGATCGACGACATCAATACTATTCATCGAACTCAGCTCGACGAACTATGAACAAAGATTTTTCTTTGAACTGTTCAGGACTCTGTGCTCGATGAAACAAATTTAATTCGTCGAATAGAGATCGATGAAAATGGATCACAGAAAACAATTGTTATCATTCTGTGAATAGAGATCAACAATCTCAATATCATTCGTCGAACTCAGATCGATGAAAATATTTTTCGTCGAACTCAGAATTTCAAAACAGAAATTTTTATTCTTTTATTTCTGACTATTATAAAAGAGAATCAGGACCCAAGATTATCTGGGTCCAGAACTCCTAACATCTCCTTGCAGGAAAAGAATTCAGTTCAGCAAATATACAGGATATCAATGGCTGAATAATTTGTGCAAGGCTATGCATATAGGGGGAGATTCCTATAAATGAAGCTGCAGAAATTCCAACAGTAGCAGCAGATTGTGGGAATTGTAGCAGCAACAGCAACAACAGATTATAATGTTGCAGTTTTGGGCAAGGATCAACAGCAGCTGTATCAGCAGCACCAGCAACAGTAGTAGTACTTGATCCAGATTTAGGGGGAGATTGTATTTAATTGTCTTGTATTTTACATACATTTATGTAAATAGTGTTCTCACCCAAATAGGGGGAGATTGTTGGAACCCTAGTTCTGATTTGGGCAAAGAACACTATTAGGAATATTAGATTGACCCAACATGTATAGTCATGGGTCATAGGATTATTTCTAGGGCAGGTCATTCAGAAGGTCTCTCCAGAATTGCTGAAAGAAGTCCAAGAAATGCAGTTAAGACAAAGTCAGAGAATCAGTTCGACGATCATCGAACGCAGTTCGACGAACGGCGATCTCCGATCGACGAATTCTGAGTTGCTTCTCTGAACTCAGGTCGACGATCTCAAGACTCAAGCAAGGTTGTGTCGACACCATCACAGCAACTGTGTCGACAATCAACAGTTCTCTTAGCTCGACGAACACAGAAACTGAGCTCGACAAATTGCAAGCTCCGGTCGACGAACGTAGGCTAGATATTCAGGTCGACGAATTGCAAGATCCGATCGACGAACACAGGCTAGATATTCTGCTCGACGAATTGCAAGCTCCGGTCGCCAAACACAGACAAGATATTCAGCTCGATGAATTTAGCTGAGTTCGACGAATGTCGTACTCAGGTCGATGATTGATGAACTCGACGAATGCTCAGGTCGACGATTTCTGTGGAATCAGTAACAGTTGGCAGAATTAATTGGGGATTAATTACAGTCAACATTCCCTGTGAAAATAGCCGTTCAAACGGACAGTTACAGAGGAATTAAGTGAGGATCAGTTTCCAAAGCATCTTCACTCTCGGGAATGTTTCTTCCACCATCAAGTCTACGGGATTCAAATACACAAGAAGAAGAAGAACAATAAGACAGAATACAGGAAGAAAAGAACAGATACAGAAAGTGAAGAACACACAGAAAGGGCAATATATCACTGAAGCAACTAGTAGCCATAGACCAGAGGAGACAGCAATCATAAGAAGAAGAAGAACATCCAATCATATCAAGAGTCTTCTTCTTCGACATCACTACAGGACAACTTCAAGGATAACAAATAATCTATCTGTCAGAAGTTCCTGAAGATTTCTCTGGTCCAGGCCTGAAGATTGAAGGCCTATCACCCTGTAGCAGAGCTCTAGTTTTCCCTGAACCAATCAATATCTCAGGGGGAGCCTTTGCTAACATCAATATCCACATAGTCTTCTCAGTTTTTTTGAGAAAGAGAAGACTTCTATCACTCTTTTCCCCCTCCTGTATAAAGGGTTGTCATCTCCCTTCAAAAGTGATTCCTGGTTCACAAGTCTCCTTCTAAAAGACTTGAGGTTTTGGTTTTTGGGGACCTAATCAAAACCCATTGGTGTCAGGCACCTGATAAAAAACCTGAGTGGATTCCTACCTGGGTGGTAGAAGAGTGGACTACCCAGATTTGGGGAACCACTATAAAATCCTTGTGTCTCTTCTGTGTTGCTTGATTTCTTTCTTCATTGCTTATTTTAGTTTTGTTTTTGTGCTGTGATATTTATAACTCTAATCAGCTTAGTTAAGATATATCACTTTCAGTTGTACATTCAAGGTGGATATGGAGCTCACTGTACATGTGCCAAATAGGTCTTTCATGACTAGCATGAAGAAAGGGAGCATTGGATTGATAGTGGGGCGACATTGATTTCAAGATGGTAACGACAATCCTATAACTAATAGAGTTCAACATTATCTTGGGGTTGGACTGGCTTGTAGAGTAATAGGCTAGTATTGACCGGCTATTGAAGGTGGAGACCCTAAGGAGCCTAGGTAGAGCGGAGGCCATGTTTGAGGGCCTTAGTAGAGTGGTCTACTCCTTTATTTCAGCCATACAGATGGTTTGTGTGGTGAACCAAGGAGGTGTAACATTTGTAGCTTTGTTGGAGGTTCACTCCATGAAATTGGCAATTAGAGATGTTCCAATGGTGGTGGAGTTCGAGGGCATGTTCCTTGAGGAGCTTCTGGGAGCACCCCATCAGCGTGAGATCGACTTTACGATAGATCTAGTACCAGGTACAAGACCGGTGTCACGTCCTCCACTTAGTATGTCACCAAAAGAGCTTGTTGAGCTCAAAGTTCAGTTATAGGAGTAGTTTGAGCAAGTGTATATTAGGCCCGACTCTTTGTCATGGAGTGCCCTAGTGCGATTTGTAAATAAGAAAGATGGTATTATGTGGATATGTATAGACTACCATGAGCTGAATAAGTTGACTGTTAAGAACAGGTATCCAATTCCGCAGATAGATGATCTATTCTACAAGATGTTTGGGTCAGTGGTGTACTCCAAGTTAGACCTAAAGTCAGGGTATTACCAGTTGCGTATTCAAGAAGATAACATACCTAAGATAGTGTTCGGGATGAGGTATGGACACTTTGTGTTCTCGGTGATGTCGTTCGGTATGACAAACGCGCCATCGTTATTCCTTGATTTGATGAACAAAGTTTTCTTGCAATACCTATATTCATTCTTGGTGATTTTCATTGACGACATTCTAATGCATTCAATTTCAAAGGAGGAGCATTAGATTCATTTAAGAGTGGTTTCCAAATCCCGAGGGAGAACCAACTTTATGTTGTTCTCGAAATACAAGTTCTAGATAGAGATGGTGACATTCTTGGGCCACATGATTAGTAGTGAGAGATTGGCCAAATCTAAGAATCGTGTTAGAGGTCAGGAGTTTCCTTGGACTCACTGGGTACTATAAAAGGTTTGTGGAGAATTTCTCGATGATAGCATTGACCCTCAGCTCTCTTACACATAAGGATCAAAAGTTTCTGTGGATGTCAGAGTGTGCTCGAGCATTCGAGACCTTGAAGGAAAGGATATGGTCTTATCTGATCTAAAGCCCTCCTAGTGGGACTAAAGTGAAAGTGTGAACAGTTAAATAAATCCTCTAAGAATTTCTACGTGGGTAGTGAACAGAGATTTTTAAAATTGATCTTAATTAAATTCAGTTATCTCAGAATTTGCACACATAGAAAATATTGTCTCACCTTTATTAAACACAAAGAAATACAACCCATAAACATTATAGATGATGACCCTGAGAAGATCATTATTTTTAACATGGCCATCTCGCCTAAAATTAAGGGTATTCTAAGGAAGAAACTCATAGAAAATAAAGTCTCAAAATATAAAAAATTTGTATACTAGGAACATGCATTGACTTCATCTCAATGCAACTCTGCAGATGCATCGAGCTCTACTCAATGCATGCATAGATCTTTTTCGACCTCATATCAATACAACCTCACTTATGCGTCGACTCTATATCGGTGCAACCAGAAAGTTGTGTCATGTTCTAGGAGAAGCATCTTCCTTATGAAAAATCTTAACAAGTTTAAAACTATAATGATTATTGATCCTCATTCTTTAAAACTTATATGTAATAATTGTTTGAGATATGGACATTATGCTAAAAACTATTGGTTTAACAGACCAATACTCTTTCATCCAGAAGGGTATCATGAAAAATGATTTTAAACTTTCATGACACACTATAATGGTAAAAGAAGCAATGGGCCCAAGGTAACCTGGGTCCCAACTAATGTAGGGTCACAACTAATGTTTAGTTGTTTCTGTATGTAAGGGACTGCCTATCCACAAACCAAATGTGGTATTTGGATAGTGGTTGTTCTAGTCTTATGACTGGACATAAAGAATTACTGGAATATTTTAAGGCCAGGGAGGGCCCTAGGGCAATTTTTGGTGACTCTAATTGAGGTCAAACCAAAGGTTTTGGTGCGATCAAAATTAGAGACATCTAATTTTCTAAAGTAGCTTATGTTGAATGGTTTCAACATAGTCTTCTTAGTATTAACCAGCTTTTGATGGTGAATACAAAGTGGTATTCACTCACAACCTGTTTCAAACAATCAACACAAAAACATATGCAATTGTGTTATTAGGATTTAGGAAAGGAAATGTATATGTGGTTGACTTTACGTCAAATGCAAAAGAAATTTGTCTATTCAATTCAGATATGGATAGAAATGAGCTTTGGAATATAATCCTTGATCATCTAAACCATAAGACCAAAGCCAAGCTCGTTGGTGCTAGATTGATCTCCTGGTATATCAAAAAGCAAACCTCAGCCTCTACTTTAACAACTGAAGTTGAATATATAGCTGATGGAAGTTACTTTTCACGGATATTATGGATGCAAAATCAATTGCTTGATTATAATTTGAATTTCAAAAATTCCATAATTTTTGTGATAGATCAAGTGTACTCTCAAATGCATCAAATCCAGTACTCCATAGCAAAATAAAGAACATAGAAATAAGTCAGCACTTCCTCAAGGACAATGTAGAAAAAGGGAAAATTTCCCTTGAATATAGGTCCACTAAAGATCAAAGGGCTGACATTTTGACAAAGTCCATTGATGACATAAAGCACAAGCACTTCATTAATGCATTGAGTATGTTTGATGGTGCTCAAAAAACAATATCATAATAAGCACAAAATATATTTTCCATAAGAATAAATTGCTGGGAAAATTAACTTAAGACTTAAAATTTTAAGTCTATATTCGATGTAATGTTGATTACAAGTCGATGCAACATCAACTTCTATTCGGCGCAATGACCAGAGTTGGCGATTATGAAGAGTTTGAATCCATTCAAAGTAACGTCGATATAAATCGACGCATACATCGACGAAAAGTCTGATATGTTAGTTTCAAAGCTACGTCAAATTCTAATCAACAAAATGTCGATTCAATAAGCGCGCATAAAAAAATTCCCAATTTACGTCGAATCCTTCCTAAAGTGCATCACTTTATGCCCTAAATATCAACATAACATGTACTTTTACCAGATTTTTGTTATAACTTAATATATCTTCAAAACTCTTTATCTTCCCCGCTCTCTACTTTCATGCCCTATCTCTCTGTCTCTCTCCTGTTTGTCTAGTGTTTTTGTTGGTATTTCAATGGCAACAAAGAAAAACTCCAGATTCAATGTCGGTTTGGAATCATTTTATATTGTGGCTAATACTTTCAAAGGAATTCTACAACTCTTCATAATTGTTGGGCTGAACAAATTGATCACAATAAGATGCTTACTACATGCAAATGAACTCGCTGAGTTTCTGGACAAAACTATAATTGATAAAGAGGGGACAATGATAAAACAAATTGTTGGGTGAGAAGGTATGATGACTTCTGAAATGATAAAGGAGACTTTTGATATTCCCTCTGGGGAAGGTGAAGAAGAGCTATTAGAAAAAGAAATAAGGGAAGTGCCGAAACTAATGAACTTCTCCAAGGATAAGCAAATTTGTTTGAAGAACAAGAACTTTGTTGAAGAATACCAATTTCAAGAGGATATTGTTGGAAAGGCATTGTTGTGTAGGATCTCTGTCCTTGATACAATTCCTAAAGCACAACTATATCTGATGGGAGTACTTACTCTTGGCAAAACGATTGACTAGGGGATATGTATCCTATAGTTGATATGCCATAAGTATGGAATAATGAAGAATGCATATATGACCTTTATGATTCAGATTATAAAACATCAGTATCCTGACCTGTGTAAATTCAAAGGTGTGAATATTCCTCTAGGAAAAAGATTAACAATTACGTTATTTTCAAAATCAATCAGGAAAATCATCAATCATGGGTCCAAGAAAGAATCGGCCTCTCCTTCATCTCCAAAAGCTTATGTAAATGCAATAAGAAATCAAGGAAAAAGTGAACTACCTCCTATTACACATCTTTCTCTTATAAAACTCCAATCTCCCACCATTCAGCCAGAACTAGCAAACTTCAAAGAAATTTAACAAGACCCTTTACACCACCCAACTATCTTCTCCCCAGAATGCATCAGTAAAACTAGAGGACTCAACTTTATCTTCTCCTCTAAGAATTACTCCACTTACAATGCTAACTGCTCCTACCTTGAATCTTGATTTCATCATCATCCAGGCAATACAGTAAACTCCTAGAAAACGTTATGACAAAAAAAGCCACCTGGTGTCATGAATCTTATGAGGCCATGCAAATCCAGATTGATGGGGTCACTACATCTATGAAGAGATTACATGATATGCTAACTTCCTCCATTGCTACCAAGTCTTTCTTAACCTCATTAGCTCATGAGGTTCGGAAGGGAGAGATGTCTAAGGAAGACCAAACTGTGAAAGATATGCATAGAGAAGTTTCCATCTCTTGTGATCCAAGAAAGACTATTGAAAATAAAGAAGTCGTGAATGGGATAGATGTTAATGCTAAAGTGAGCCAAAATCCTGCAGTATAAATTCAGGGGGAGTCATCCAAACAGGGGGAGATGAAACAAGATGATCGGAATGATACAATAAAGGTTACAATAGATGGTGTGCATATAGTAAATGAGCTTGAAAATGATGCATTAGTACAGGGGAAGCATGAAGTTAAGAACAATAAGGATTAAGAGACCAAGAAAATAGATGTTTATGCAAAGAAGAGAAAGATTGTGAATAATACTGAGTGAAAGGTATGATGGATAAGGTGTGAAACTTTAATTTATGTGTTCAAGGAAGGCTCGTGAACATTTTTTAATGACTCCACTACGATTTTATTTCATTAATTCTGTCTTGGAACTTATATTTTCAGTTGCCTACTCGTATTTTTGTTTGTTATTGTCTCTATTTATCAATGTTGTAAATCATCCATTGTCTTTCAGTTTTATTTTATAAAATCACTTTAACACTTTGTAAAAATTATTAAGCAAAATAAGCACAGATTGTTGGGAAAAACTGTGTTGATTTATCTTAACAAATTAATTATAAGTGATTTTACTACCTAGGATTATTACTCATGTTTTATAGTGAGGGCAATATGGTCATAGATGTCCTAGGAAGTCAGTTTAGTTAAGGGCATCAGGTAGGCACGCATAATTAGAAAATAAAATCAAGCAAAATCAATATACGCCGACTAGAAGTCAACGCAACGCTGAATAGAAATCAACGCAACGCTGACTAGAAGTCAATATCAGTTCGACTAGAAGTCATAGTAATAACAAAAGTTTAGTCACACTACTCTAAGACAGAAGATGATGCAAGCGTCGATATGATATTGATGACCCATTGATTAAATAGTTAAGTCGACTGGACTTCATTCTAAAGGCAGATCTCAATGCTCCTCCTATTTGAAGTTGACGTAGCGCCGCATAGAATTCAAGATGAAAATAACAAAGGTTCTCTCTAGACTTATTCCAAGGAATTTGTTACTGAATTCTTTCAAATATTTTGAGTCATATTTGTTGGTGTTACCATGGTGATCTGGAAATGATCCAACATGTAGTCTCACTGCCAACGCAATATGAGCCTACGGAGTTGCAAATAAGTGCATTGGAGAAGTTGGAAAGGTTTGTGTTGGCTTTGCTCATATGTGATATGAGTGAAGGACCAAGTCTTTGACGTTCTGGATGTGAAGGTTTTCATTCTGGGACCAAGATTGTGATTACGGGTCATCAGGTATGTGGACGAAAGAATCTAAGGGAAATTCGTCGAGTATAGCCTAGAGGTTTCGACGAATAGTCTTGAATTTGTAGAGTATAGTCGTGACATCTCAACGAATCGGTCTGAATTCGTCGAGTATCGTAATGATATCTCGACGAATTAGACTTAATTCGTAGAGTATAGTAATGACAGTTTCGACGAATCAGACTCTGATTCGTCGTATATCGCCTTGATACTTGTACAGTTTCTCTATCTCGATTCATTGAGTATTCACGTGTTATTTCGACGAATGGTTTTGATTCGTCGAGTATCAATATATATACTTGACGAATACTGAAAGATAACCCTATGGGTAGATAATCACCTAGAGGGGGGTGAATAGGTGACTTTTAAAATACTGCAGCAAATATTTATCACTTAATAGATTCAGCAGTTAAAGCATTCACAACATAGCACAAGCAGAATTAATTCACAGCACACAACACACACAGAATTTATAGTGGTCCCCCTTTCTTGGGTACATCCACTTTCCCCCTTCTTCCTCACTAGCAATGTGCTAGATAAGGTTATAGTTCCTCCTCTTTAACTCAGATCCAAAGATCTTACAAGCTCAGTTTCTGTTAAGAAACCTACACTCAGACTACCAGGTCCTACCTTAGAGATTCTCCAAATCTCCTACCTCAGGTCACTCAAGAACCGTATCTCAGCCTTTATAAAATAGGCCTACAACTCAGTGATTCACTCAAACCATCTATCTCAGGTCCCTCAAGAACCTTACCTCAGCCTTTATAAAATAGGCTTACAACTCAGAGGTAAGATCTCCTACCCACTCAAATCTCTAGAAGATATTACAAAATAAAGAGGTAAAGTATAAAGAATAAATTATTAGAAAATAGAATTTCTATAATCTGACTTATCTATTTGCACAGATTTTTCAATCAGCAGCAATGTATTTCTCCTTGATAAATGGCTCGCCGATAAGTTGCTTTTTTGAATCTGATATCTTCTTGATGTTGATCGGATTGATAACCTTGAAGAAAATGTTGATCAGATCCACCTTGATTTTTAGATCGACTTGTATAAAAGATATGGAGATTTTCTTGAAGACTTTCGTCTTCCTCCTCCTCGGGATCTGAAAATGAATGAGAATTTTCTGATTGGTTTTTTGACTGTCCTCCCTCTCACTTGTTGGTGTAGACTACCCCTCTATTTATAGCCTTTATGGATGGGTAGTTACTGAATGATGACATCAGCGTCTGACATCATGCATCAAATTCTCCCTTAGTTTCTGTTGATAAATCTTATTTCTGTACCTGATGTGACAGTTCTCACTCATCTTAGCACTATTGTGTTGACTCTGCATATTTTCTAAAACAAAAGTGTCGAGATGTCTAAAGTGTCTCGATACTTGTGTCGAGACATCTTAGCAGTCTCGACACAATTCTACTTGAAAGAATTTTCAACTAAAAATTGAGAGTGTCGAGACAATTGATTTGTCTTGACACAAGCGTTGTCTATGTCGACATCTTTTGCTCTGCTTGGTGTCAACATCTATTGTTCTGCCTGGTATCTACATCTTTTGTTCTTCATTGTGTCGACATCTTTTGTTCTTCATTGTGTCCAGACAGTTGATTTCTCTCGACACAATTTTACTTAGTAAAATTTCTGGTCTTTGTTGTGACGAGACAGTTGTATTATCTCGACTCAACTGCTTTAAGCTTTACAGTGTCGAGTAAACTGACTTTGTCTTCAAAGTGTAGAGACAACTGACTTGTCTCGACAAAGCTGTCTTGAATCTTCTATGTGTCAAGCAAGCTAACTTGTCTCGACACAGCTTATTTAAAGGTGTCGACGCAGTTGAAGTGTGTCGACACATTTGTACTTAGTCAATTTTTTGTGCTGCAAGTTGTTGAATGTAGACTATGCTGACTTGTCTCGACATTGCTACTGCAAAGGTGTAGACACAGTTGAAGTGTGTCGACACTTTTAAACTTTGACAATTTTTCTTCAAAAACAAGTTATCTTCTTGTGTCCACCTGTCCAATCAATATGTAATCCTGCAAACATAAACTGAAATATAAAACAAATACAAATATGTTTATATCATTGAGTTGAAAGGACTTCTTCAAATCAAGTACATTATGACCAATGTACCCAACAAATACATTTCCTCCGATTAATTTCCTTTAAGTCTGGTTCGGCTGGTATGCGGTTATCGACTGGTTCGGTAGTCTGTATAAATACGAATTGTACAGTAAACCTAAAAAACAGTTCATTCTTCTAACCTAATTGAGCGACGACGTCTTCTTCTACTCGACAAAAAGGTTTTGCTAAGGCCGTGATCGATCTCGTTATCGTCGACCACCCGACCTACTATTGTTGTCGGAAAGTGTTTCCAAGGCGTCGTCTTTGTCACTGCCGCCTCTCCTTTAACGAATCTAGTAGTCCGTGGAGACATTGAGGACAAGCCATCTTCTGACATAGATCTTGTGTGACAAGAGTCTAGGGTTCTCCGTTCTTGTGTGGATATCCGTAGAGGTATGGACACAATTCTACGCTCAGAACTCCAGCCGCTATTGTTCGTTGGAATCATTCACATCACATCGGTTGAGTATTGACTTAATCCCTCAAAGGTATAATTTATTTATGGCTATGTTACTTCTGGATGAATGTTCATCGCTAGATCGGTATTTCTATTGGATTTTCTTGTTCCTTATTTCCACTACGCACAACTGTTATGACGTATATCAAAACCCAACAGTGGTATCAGAGGGAGGTTGATGCGATGATCATTATTTCAAAAGTTGTTAAATCCATTGCGTGTAGATCTGGAAATTTTAGAAGTGTTCTAAATTCCTAAACCAATTCTTGGAACATCAAATGTTGATGGATTTTGTGAGGAATCTGCCCCTTGGACCCCATTAGGGATTCTTCCCCTAAGAGCCCGCCATGGGCGCAACCCCATGGAACCTAGCCAGGAGCGCATGTGATTTTGTTATGAAATCTTTGTTACTCCTTAACAGCAACCGTCCCTCTTGTTGGTTTGGGAAACCAACTGTGTTAGATTTTGAATCTCACATAGAGAGACGAGCTTGTCTATTGTGTAAATGGAGTTGGTGTTGTTCATGTCCAGTGCATGTAAATCTAGAGATTTAGAAGGGTTCTAGATGTTCCGATTTAGGCCAGTTCATCAAGTGTTGATGGATTTATTGTGCACATCTGGGATGCATTTGGATTGTGAATGCTGGTAGTTTTTGAAGGATCAAGCGCATAACCGACTGTTCCAAAAGCCCGGACTGTTGGAAAGGGTGCTACTTAATTTCTTAAATAAGTAGAAGAGCGCCACGGGTCAAGTGAAGGAACGCCGGACCCAACAATCCCCCCCCCCCCCCGGCGTCCAGCACAACCCGTCGGCTCAGAGGTGGAGTTACCACATGGCCCACATGGCTCAGAGGTGGGGTTACCACATGGCCCACACGGCTCAAAGGTGGGGTTACCACATGTCCACGATTTCACGGCTCAGAGGTGGGGTTACCACATGTCCACGGTTGCCTGACCCGCCGGACCCACACAGGTAGAAGGGAAAAATCAGGATTTAATAGCGCTCCCCCAGTCTTGAACCCGTGACCTGCTTTGATACCAATTGAAGGATCAAGCGCATAACCAACTGTTCCAAAAGCCCGGACTGTTGGAAAGGGTGCTACTTAATTTCTTAAATAAGTAGAAGAGCGCCACGGGTCAAGTGAAGGAACGCCGGACCCAACAGTTTTTTTATGAATGTGCACAGTGGTTAATTGTTAACCATGATTAAGTGTTAATCGATTATTTAAAATCCCTTATGTAATATTAAGTATTAGGATGCCATCTAATGGATGACACTCTTCATGCCTCGATCGATGAAGTGTGAGATTGCCAAAGCAAGGTGCATTAATCTATTATGGTAAGGGTACGAGCGGATAATTGTGATATCCCAATATCGACATCGGGTCAATCTTAATTGGGTGACCTCAAAGGTTGAGTGCCTAGAGGCATAGGGTTGGCATGCACCATATGATGGATGAGAATAAGAAACTATTCACTAACCATATAGGAGTTGCATGATGATGCAATCGGCAAGTGTTGTCTACCTGAATAACTACATCGTGAGAGAAAAGCCAAAGCTGACTCATAGTGTTGGTAAAATACGGTTCTTGTCCACTAAGAGAGTTGTTCGCTTTAACTCTCCAAATTGATATCAAGGGTTATCAGCTTGATTAAAATAGTGGGAGTGTTTTTAATTAAAGTCCTAATTGAAATAGAAATGTATATTGAAATGTAGTACTGGATTTTGCTTTGCTAAATTGTTATAGAATTTCCATTGCATGTGGATCTCATTCCACCCTGTCTTTCAGAGACATCCTTGACAAGGAGAAACTGAGTGGGACAAACTATTTGGACTGGTACAAAAACATTAGAATTGTTCTCAGGCAAGAGCGTAAGCTCTATGTTTTGGAAGACGAATCCCCTAAAAAGCCACCCAGGGAATGTGTCCTGATCTGACAAAGATGCTTATAAGAAGTATCAAGAAGACTTCTTGGATGTCGAATGTCTTATGCTGGAAACCATGAACTCTGAGCTACAGAAGCAACATGAGAACATGGGTTTCAAAGAGATTGACGAGCATCTCAAAAAATGTTTCAAGGGTAGGCTCGATAAGAGAGGTATGACTTCACCAAGGCATTGTTTTAATATAAGATCGGAGCTCGAGATCTAGTAGGGACTCACGTACTCAAGATGATTGGTTATATAGAGAACCTTAATAAGCGACGCTTTCCTCAAGGCCAAGAGTTGGCTTCATATCTGATCCTGTAATTATTGTTAGACAGTTATGAACAGTTCGTCTTGAACTATAATATGAATGAAATAGACAAGATAGTGCCCGAGCTACTAGGCATGTTAAGAACTGTCGAAATCAATATGAAGAAGGTCAAGCCTGCTAGCCTCATACTGATGGTGCATAAAGGCGGGTAAGGCCAAGGGTTTCAAGAAGACAAAGGTTGGACCTAAGTCATCTCTTGAGCCCAAGACTTCAGCACTAAAAAAGAAAGGCTTGGCAAAAGAAGGGAAATGCCACCACTATGGCAAGGCTAGTCATTGGAGGAGGAACTGTCCTTCTTATATTGAGGGTCTGCACAAAATGAAGGGAGGTATGACTTTCGCTTCTATTATTTATGTTATAGAGATAAATCTTTCTGCACCTTCATCTTGGGTATTGGATACCAGATGTGTTTCTCATATTTGAATAAATATACAGAAACTGGGAAGGAGAAGATTGTTGAGTAAAGGAGAGGTGGACCTACGTGTTGGCAATGGAGCAAGAGTTGTTGCTTTCATCGTAGGAGTCTACCATCTTTTTTGCCCAGTGGGCTTGTAATAGAATTAGATATTGTTATTATGTTCCTTCCATAACTAGAAACATTATATCTATTTCATGTTTGGACATGATTCGATTTTTTTTATTATTAATAACAATTGTTATTTTATATTTAAGAATAATATTTATTATGGTATAGCTCAAATGCTTAATGATTTATAGGTTTTGAACTTATACCATCAGATCTATAATATAGAAAATACTAAATGACTAAAAACGAATGACTCGAACCCTACGTACCTTTGACATTGTCGTTTTGGTCATATAAATGAGAAATGCATATCCGAGCTCCATAAAGATGGACTACTGGACTCATTTGATTATGAATCATTTGAGAGATGCGAATCTTTTTTGTTAAGTAAGTGACAAAGGTCACTTTCACTGGTTTCAATGAGAGGGTTGATGATCTCTTGGGTATAGTACATAGTGATGTATACAGACCCATGATTTCTATGGCTAGAGGTGGATACTTCTACTTTGTTACATTTATTGATGATTTCAATAGATATGGATTCATGTATCTTATAAAGTGAAAAACTGAAACCTTTGAAGAGTTTAAAGAATTTAAGAACGAAATAGAGAACCAGCTGGGTTAGAGGGTTAAAGCACTCCGATCTGATCGAGGTGGAGAATACCTAAGTCATGAGTTTCATGATCATCTAAAAGAGTGTGGTATTGTATCAC
Organism: Platanthera guangdongensis; assembly: GCA_039583875.1. Taxonomy (NCBI): domain Eukaryota; kingdom Viridiplantae; phylum Streptophyta; class Magnoliopsida; order Asparagales; family Orchidaceae; genus Platanthera; species Platanthera guangdongensis. Next base: position 35,941,900 of record CM077165.1, on the reverse strand, counting down.
AGCTTACTCCACCCAGAACGCCGCATCATAATGGTGTTTCTGGGCTGAGGAATCATACTTTGTAATACATGGTATGGCCGATGATTAGTCATGCAGATCTGCATGTTTTCTTTTGGGGTTTTGATATAGAAACTGCTACTTTTATACTAAACTGTGCTCCAACGAAAGCGATTTTAAAGACACCATATGAGATATGGACCAGGAAGCGTCCTAGTATGTCTTTCATTAAGATTTGGTGTTGTGAGGCATACATGCGGCGTCCAATACCTGACAGGCTGGAGCCCAAATCAGATAAATGTTATCTTGTATGGGTATCCTAAGGAAACTAAACGGTACTATTTCTACCTACTGTCTTAGAGCAAAGTATTTGTCGCAAGGACTGGTGTCTTTCTTGAGAAAGAGTTCTTAAGTAGAAAGACTACTGGGTAGAACTTGAAGAAGTTCAAGAACAACAAACTGTGAATGAACTAGACATGGAACCGGAGCAAGGACTACAAGTTGTTGTAGCTGGAGAGTCTGCTCAAGAACCACATGATCCATATAGATCTGGTAGACCAAGGTTTGAGCCTGAGAGATATGGATTTCTCATGCCTCGAATAGGTGATGAGCCTACAACCTACCAAGAGGCTTTGTGTGGACTAAACTCCGAGAAGTGGCTTGAGGCCATGAAATCTGAAATGTACTTCATGTATGCAAACCAAGTTTGGACCTTGGTGGAACCACCTGAAGGGGTACGACCCATATGGTGCAAATGGTTCTTCAAGACGAAGACCGACAAGGATGGGAATGTTCAGACATTCAAATGGCGATTTGTGGTTAATGTTTTAAGCAAATTCATGGTGTTGACTATGATGAGACCTTTTCCCCTATTGTCATAGTGAAGTCCATTGGAATTTTGCTTATTATTGTTGTGTATTATGACTACAAGATCTGGAATATGGATGTCAAAACGGCTTTCCTAAATGGAAATCTCCTTGAGGAAGTGTATATGACACAACCCGAGAGTTTTGTTTCTCCAGGTGAAGCCACTATAATATGCAAGCTACAGAGATCCATTTATGGATTAAAACAGGCTTCCCGAAGTTGGAATCTTCATTTTGATGAAAAGATCAAAGGGTTTGGTTTTATCAAGAATGAGGATGAACCGTGTATTTACAAATGAATTAGTTTGAGCATTGTTGTCTTTCTAATATTATATGTAGATGACATATTGTTGATCAGGAATGACAAACCGACCCTATAAGTTGTTAACAACAACATAGGGAACTACTTTTCTATGAAAGAATTGGGTAAAATGACTTATATACTCGGTATTAAGATCTATAGAGATAGATCGAAAAATTTGGTGGGTTTGACCCAAACTACCTACATTGATAAGGTGTTGAAACAGTTCAACATGTTTGAGTCCAAGAAAGGATTCTTACTCATGTCTCATGGTGTGAGTCGCTCTAAGGACCAGTGTGCTAAATCTTCTGATGAAAAGGATCGCATGAAGTTGATTCCATATGCTTCAGCAATTGGATCAATCATGTATGCAATGATATGTACTCGACCCGATGTCTCTTATGCCCTGATCATGACTAGCGGTATTAGTCTGATCCTGGTGAAAGTCACTGGATTGCTGTCAAGAATATCCTAAAGAACTTGAAAAGGTCTAATAATACGTTCTTGGTATTTTGTGCAGACGAAGAGCTCGTTGTAAAGGGTTGCACTGATGCTAGATTCCAGACTGATAGGGACGATGATAATACGGTTTACAGTCAATTTTATTAGGGTATTTTCAGGGTTTTAAAGCAAATAATGTCTTGTAAAGTGCTTATTTTGATTCCCCTTTGTATATATTTTTGTCACTAATGAGTTTTTCTGTTTTTTGCAGGTTTTCACGGCTTTCAGCCGAATTTTGCTGTGACACGCCCCCGGGTCATGCCCTACCCGGGCGTGTACCTAGGGCGTGTAACCTAGAGGAATGAAGCAATTGGTCCGAAACTGCATTCCGTGGAAACTTAGTGTACATGCCCTTTGTCATGCCCGTGTCACATCCGACACGGGCATGTTCCAGAGGCGTGTCCCCAGGTTCCGAGGAATCGCCGCAACGCGCTCATTTTTCCCGCTCCACCGTCGCACCGAATGTGTCACGCCCCAGGGTCACGCCCGACCCGGGCGTGAAATATGGGCGTGTACTTCAACAACCACGCCCGTCAACTCCAGCAATTAATTTCAGCACGAAAAAGTCGCACCGACCGTGTCACGCCCTGGGTATATGCCCGACCAGGGCGTGTCAGGGGGGCGTGACCCATCCCAAAAAAAATCTATAAATTGAGCCCTTCCCCAAGGGTTCAGGATCACTTTTTTGGCTGAGAGGGGGAGGTTCTGCCCCTTTGTTTAATGTTCCTTTTATGCTTTTCCCCTCTTTCTCTCTCTCTTACTTTGTATTTTTCTTAATCCTAATTTAATTAAGCTTTTGTAATAGCTTTTGTTAATGCTTTAGTTGCTAATGATAGGGCCATAATAGGATTTTCAATTCCATGCACTTGTAATCTCGTTCATTTTCATGCTGTAAGCTCGCTTTAATTTTAATAAAAGTGCTCTTGTTTTCTTCTCTTTACTACTTTGTGTTTTTATGCTTTACTACTCATCCCCCCTCTTCCACCTCACCATGATTAACTAATCCTCCATGTACTCGATCTTGATGATCCGAGGTTCGAGTGATTAGGTTATGATGCTTTGAATCTTACCTTTTTTTTAGGGTTTAGCCTTGAATTACTCTTGATTTATCACAGGTTGGAGGTATATCATCGATATATACTCTCCACCTTTGCTTTCATTCTGGGCTAGCCGAGAGGCCGAAAGTTTGAAATGAGCACTCAAGAGTAAAGGGAGTTGTTTACACCCCTCAAGAGAGGCAGACATTCAATTCTCCCGGATTGGAGTAAAATCCAATAGAGGGGTTCGCAACATAAAGTGGGTTTTAGGCCTCCGATACGGACGAAAGTTCGGTCAGACCTTCCTAAACTCAGATGGGCATGACTTCGAGAGAAGCATGTTCTTGCTTTTAGAACCTCCGCGGTCAAGGTCTCTTGCCTTATTAATTTAAAAAGTTTATTGTTGCATCTTTTGATCAACTTAAGCCGAGGTAATTCTCGATCGAGTACTATCGCTTAATTATCATTTAGCTTTTCTCTAATTTGCAAGCAAAACATTCTCACTTCTCTAATTTAGTAAGCAACCCCCAAAACAACTTTTAATTAATAAGATAATAGTAACTCCTTGAAGTAGAAGTACTCAATTCGCCCCGGGTAATACGACCTTGATATGAAACTTAATATCCTATACTATATGCGACAAGGTATACTTGCCTTCATCGAATATAGAATCGGAGAACATCTCACAACTACACTTTCACCTTCTCCTCCCTTAACTTTGTCTTCTCCATGCATAACCCCTTCTCCGCTAATAATTTTATATCAAGTTTTTGGCGCCGTTGCCGGGGACAAATGTTTTGATATTTTGAAAAAAAGGATAGCTATTAATTTTATCGTTTTTCCTTTTCTCTCGCTCTCATAACGGTTTTATCTCTTCCCCCTCTTTCTCTCTTTTTAAGTGTATGACCCGAGAAAGCTCATCGATTATTCCTTTTGATCCTGAGATAGAGCGCACCGCTTTGCGTCGCCTCCGTTCCCGTGACCAGGAATCGCATTTAGGCATCGAAGAGTCGATCGGGGACACTGCCACAGAAATGATGGATCCTAATCCGCCCAACCCAAATGAGGCCCAACAAAGGACTATGTCATATTATGCGAGGCCGAACCTGGAGGGTACACAATCAAGTATTGTTCGCCCCACAGTGGCGAACAATAACTTTGAGATCAAGTCCAGCATCATCCAAATGGTGCAGCAGTCGGTAACATTCGATGGTCTCCGGGACGAGGATCCAAATTGTCACATTGCAAATTTTCTCGAAATCTGTGATACTTTTAAAATCAATGGAGTCTCAGATGACGCCATTCGATTACGTCTCTTCCCTTTCTCTTTGCGGTCAAAGGCCAAGTAGTGGTTGAGCTCTCTTCCTAGAGGGTCCATCACCACGTGGGCCGAGATGGCAGGGAAATTTCTTACCAAGTATTTCCCGCCTGCTAAGACCGCCAAATTGCGCACGGATATTGCATCCTTCATGCAAATAGACTCGGAGACTTTCTACAATACATGGGAGCGCTTCAAGGAGCTATTGAGAAGGTGCCCACACCACGCGCTTCCAATTTGGCAACAAGTGCAAATATTTTATAACGGCTTAAATTCCTTAACAAGCCAAATGATCGACGAGGCCGCTGGGGGAACACTAAATAACAAAACCCCAGAGGCTGCTCGGGAACTTTTTGAGGAAATGGCTATGAATTCGTATCAATGGAATGCACCCTGCGTGCGGGCTAACAAACCAGCGGGAGTCTTTGAAATTGACGCTACTTCAAATCTTCCCCTCCAAGTTGAGCGGTTAACAAAGCAGGTGGCGGAGATGACTTCTTCCTCCGCCACTCCTCCTTGGTTTAATAATTATAATAACTCTGCTTTTACAGAAGAGCATGTTGACTTCATGGGAAATGCTCCTCGGCCCTCCTATAACCGGAACAACGCACCGTACAATAACACTTACAATGCGGGTTATATGAGCCATCCGAATTTCTCATGGAGCAACCAAGGAAATTCTCAACGCCCCCATAACCCCCCTCATAATCATAGCGAAACATTTAATCTAGCTCCCGCCTTAAATTTAAATCCACCTGGTTTCCAACCGCAACAGGCAAAGCCCTCTTCATTAGAAGAGGTCTTTGCCAAATACGTTGCTACAAATGAAACAAATATCAGGAATATTGTCGGGTCCATCAAAAACTTGGAAAACCAAGTGGGACAGCTAGCCAAGATAATCTCCGATCGGCAACAAGGAGCTTTGCCATGCAATACCGAGCAAAATCCAAGAGAAAGTGAAAACTCCATTACCCTCCGCAGTGGAAAAGAAGTTGCTATACCAAGCGAACCTATGGTACCTCTCCCTTCTCCTCTCTCTCCTCCTGTTATTTTAGTTTCAAATTTTCCTACTACGCCTACACCACATGCGTCTAATTCAAAATTATCGTATCCGTCTAAACTTAAAAATGAACGCGCTGAAGAAAGTTACAAAAAATTTTTAGAAATTCTAAAAAAAATTCATATAAACGTGTCGTTCTGCGAGGCTATCTCTCAAATGCCGAAATACGCGAAATATCTCAAGGAGCTCCTATCAAATAAGAAAAAGCTCTTGGATATTTCGCATATTTCCTTAAATGCAGAATGCTCCGCGGTTGTGCTCAACAAATTACCCCGGAAGGTGAATGACCCGGGAAGGTTCTCCATCCCGTGCCTATTCGGTAATTCGTTGGTCAAACATGCGTTGGCGGACTTGGGAGCAAGCATAAATCTCATGCCCTTTTCGCTTTTTAAAAAATTAGGTCTAGGATCTCCGAACCCCACTCGTATGAGCATTCAGCTAGTCGATCGTTCTGTGAAATATCTGATAGGGATTGTGGAGGATGTCTTGGTCAAGGTGGACAAATTCATCTTTTTGGTGGATTTTGTCATCCTAGACATCAAAGAGGATGCTGATGTACCCCTGATACTCGACCGCCCCTTCCTTGCCACCTCCCGTGCTATTATTGATGTTAGTGATGGAAAGCTCCTCCTTCTGGTTGGAGATGATGAAATCACTTTCAGCATTAATCCCTCCATGCGCAACACCCTAGAGCAAGATGATTCCTGCTTTTATCTAGAGGAATTCTTCGAAAATGAATTTTTTGTGCCTTTGGAATTAGTTTCTTCATCATTTGATGAATATCTTATCACTGAGCTCTTCTGCTTAGAGGAAGTCTCTCGCACTACCCTCCCCGAATCGCTTCCCATGGACACCATAAAATTCAAAACCTCTTACGAGGAACCACCCATATTGGAGCTTAAGAAACTCCCCCCTCATCTGCAGTATCGTTTCCTCGAAAATGACTCTAAGCTACCGGTTATTATCTCCTCGGATCTGAGCAACTCAGAAATTTCTGAGTTGACTCTAGTTTTGCAAAATCACCGCCATGCAATTGCGTGGCAGTTATCCGATATTAAGGGGATTAGCCCATCATTCTGTACACACAAGATTTTCTTAGGTAATAACTTTTGTAGTACTATCCAGCCCCAATGACGTTTAAATCCAAACATGAAGGATGTCATGAAGGCTGAGGTTATTAAGCTTCAAGATGCGGGAATTATCTATCCCATCTCCGATAGTACTTAGGTAAGCCCAGTCCTGCTCGTGCCAAAGAAAGGCGGGGTCACGGTAGTGGCCAATGAAAATAATGAATTAATTCCAACCCGTACTCTTACGGGTTGGCGGATGTGCATTGATTACCGCAAACTCAATGATGCCACCCAAAAAGACCACTTCCCGCTCCCCTTAATCGACCAAATTTTAGAACGACTTTCCGGTCACTCCATCTACTGCTTTCTCGACGGTGTCTCGGGGTACCTCCAAATCCCTATTTCACCTGAAGACCAGGAGAAGACTACCTTTACTTGTCCCTTTGGCACCTTCGCTTACAGACGGATGCCATTTGGTTTATGTAATGCGCCTGCTACATTTCAGCGATGTATGCTAGCGATTTTCGACGAGTTGGTAGAAGAAGTAATGGAAGTTTTCATGGACGACTTCTCGGTGTTTTGTAGTTCTTTTGCAAATTGTTTAAAAAATCTCGAGCGCGTGTTGATTCGTTGTGAGGAAAATAACTTAGCCCTCAACTGGGAGAAATGTCATTTTATGGTCCGAGGGGGATTGGTCCTCGGCCATAAGATTGCAGGCAAGGGGATCGAGGTCGACCGGGCCAAGATCGAAATTATTGAAAAGTTCCCCCCTCCAACGAATATTATTCAAGCAAACGATAACCCATCTTCTCGAGAAAGAGTCACCTTTCATTTTTAACAACGATTGTCTTCTTGCTTTCAATTTAATAAAAGAAAAATTAGTAAACTCTCCAATTCTAGTTGCGTCGGATTGGTCGCTCCCTTTTGAAATCATGTGTGATGCTAGTGACACTGCGGTAGGCGCGGTCTTAGGCCAGCAAGTGGATAAATTCTTCCACCCGATTTATTATTCAAGCAAGACACTCACGTCTGCACAGGCCAACTACACCACCACCGAGAAAGAGCTCCTAGCAATTGTTTTTTCCTTTGATAAGTTTAGGTCTTATATCACCCTCTCCAAAGTAATCGTCTTTACGGATCACTCAGCTCTTCGTTTTTTATTTAGCAAAGCGGACGCAAAGCCCCGCCTTTTGCGATGGATCCTCCTCTTGCAGGAGTTTGATTTAGAAATCCGGGACAAAAGAGGGACCGAAAATTTGGCGGCCGACCATTTATCTCGTTTAGAAAACCCTGCCAGCGAAATATTAGTGGAAGCCGACATTAATGATAAATTCCCTGAAGAGCGCCTCTTCGCTCTCGCAAATTCAAAAGATTATCCTGTGCCCTGGTTCACCGACTTTGCCAATTATTTAGTGGCTCGGGTCTTGCCAAAAGAATTCTCAAGCCAGAAAAAGAAGAAATTCTTTTCTGATTTAAAGAATTACTTTTGGGAAGACCCTTTCTTATTCAGAATCTGTGCGGATCAGGTAGTGCGGCGTTGCGTTTCGAGTGAGGAAGGAGTGCAAATATTGGGACATTGCCATGAAGGACCAACAGGTGGTCATTATCAAGCGAACCGCACCGCAAGAAAGTTGCTGGAGGCGGGTTTCTTTTGGCCCACGCTATTCAAGAATGCTCACACCCTAGTGAGTACTTGCGATAGTTGCCAGCGGGCAGGCAATATCTCACGGCGGGACGAGATGCCTCAAAATATTTTCCTCGAATGTGAAATATTCGATCTTTGGGGCATCGACTTCATTGGCCCCCTTCCTCCCTCTAATCAAAATAAATACATTCTCGTAGCTGTCGACTATGTATCAAGGTGGACGGAAGCGCAAGCTCTCCCAACCAATGATGCACGAGTTGTTGTAAAATTTCTAAAAAAATTATTCTCTCGATTTGGCACGCCACGCGCTATAATTAGTGATAGGGGAACCCATTTTTGCAATCGCCAGTTTGCCAAAATTTTGGCAAAATATGGAGTAACGCACAAACTTTCCACCGCCTATAACCCCCAGACGAGCGATCAAGTCGAGGTTGTTAATCGAGAATTGAAACGTATTTTAGAGAAAACTGTATCCTTAAAGAGGAAGGATTGGGCACTAAAACTAGATGATGCCCTATGGGCCTATCGAACAGCATATAGGACCGCCATCGGCTGCATGCCGTATCGATTGTGAAAGTCCACCTAGTGTCGGCTATGTGCACCTATGGGGGGGGGGAATAGGTGACGTGTGGTTCTTTTGCGGAATTTACAGATGTACCTGCACAATAAAAACAACAAACACAGCACACAGAATACACAGCAAATTTATAGTGGTTCCCCGACTAGGGTACATCCACTTTCCCCCTTCGACCTATCTCCCCAACAAGGGACGACTCGGTCACTTCACCAACGGGATTGAAATCCAATCCCTTCACTAAAGGAAGGAGCCCTTCCACACGTGAGAGTCAACACTCCCACAAAACGGGTTGCACCCAACCCTTACAACACGGAACAAAAGTTCCTTTACAACAAAAGTAAATATGGAATGTATATGAGATACAAACTTCTTTCGGAGACTAAGGTGTTCCTCTTTGTTCGACGACGTATTCTTGAAGTCGATGAAGAGTCTACAACCTTCTTCCCTCTTGGAGAGGATCTCCCCGTAACCGGCGGCGGCAACACAAGCGGCGGCTAGCTTCGGGATCGGCGGCTACGATGAAGAGCGGCTGCAGAACTTGGAGATCCAAACTTCGTAGCGAAGCAAACTCGGTCTACCAACGGTCACTCTAGGATCAGTCGTCTCGATCGATTCGGACGGGGAAGTTTTTCCCGGTCAACAAATCGAGAGACAAGAGATCTCCGGATAGACGCGTGAGACTCAAGCTTTGCTAAGCTTCTGTCACCGGAGATCGGGAAGAAGAGCGATCTGCAGCGACGACCACTTGACGCGAGCGGCGGCGGCGAAGCGGAGCGATTTCGCGAATTTAGGGTTACGTCGAGGCTCGGTTTTCTTTCTCTCTTGTCCGTCATTTACTGTTCAAAATACTCATGTATTTATACTGTAGTATTCTCAAAGATGACCGTTTGTGGGACCCACAAAAGAAATCCCCAAAATCCGGTTCAAACTAATCCAGAAGCAGAATCCGGTTCAGCAGCATTCTGAGAAAAGGCCAAGTAAAAATCGGCGAGAATCGCAGACGATTCTCGACGAATCGGCGAGAATCACCAAGTGATTCTCGACGATTCGTCGAGAATCGTTTGTGATTCTCGTCGAATCTCTTGTCGATTCTCAACGAATTTGACTTTGTATTCATGGGCTGCTTGGCCACTGGTTCGGCGGGAATCACAAGTGATTCTCGCCGAATCTTACTTGGCACCATTTTGAGATGGCCAGAAGGAGTCGGCGAGAATCACTAATGATTCTCGTCGATTCGGCGAGAATCACTAGTGATTCTCGCCGAATCGGCGAGAATCACATGGTGATTCTCGTCGAATTTGCCTTGGAAGATATTTCGTCTTCCACCCCAGGAGTTGCTCCCTGATCCTCTGTGCTCCTTGTCTTCTCTTGCATATGAGCGACCCTGTACTTGAAAGTAAGTGCACTCCAATAGAGAGAGTACACATAGGCCAACACACTGATCTGCTCAACGAGGGGTTACGTCGTGCAGACCCGTGTATATTGACCTACTGCACCCTGACATTGGTGTGCACTTAGCGTGGAGGTACTGCAAGTACAACTTAAAATGTTTCGTCAAATACATTGTGAATTCATCTTAGCTTGACAGGGGGCTTCCTCAAATCTAGGTAATCGTGGATACAATACCCAACAATCTCCCCCTATTTGACGAAGCCAAAACCCTACTAGCTAAGATGAATAACACCTATCAAATAATAATTATAGCATTTAAAAATTAAATATGCAACACAAGGGAATATATGCAATCAGAACAGGACTTGAGTCATTCACACATTCAAGAAAATATATATATACCAAGAGAAATATATTCACAGATAATTCAGAATTGTTCATATGACAGTAATAATCATTAAACGTTCTTAAGACACAGTGACCAGCTATAAAATAATGACTATTTGTCCTTAGCTACGTCACCCTTTAGAGTTTGAGCCAAGTACTTTTTGCTTTGCCTTTCCATGTATTCCTTGGGCTTCGGGTAGTACCTAGGAGGAGCAACTTTGTCTGGATCCTTGTTGTTTCTGAAGAAAATGTTGCGTTTTGCTTCAAATGCTTTGTGCGTTTCCCATTCGTACTGGCTATATGCTTCATTTCGATTGATCTCTCCTCTTTCGTACAGCCGGAAGGTGTCTAAGATGATGTTCCTTGAGACTGGACTCCACCTTTCATTTCGTACATCCTCCTCATTCATTCGAATTCTCTTTGCAGCCTGTGTCTCCTTGGATGTCCCTTCCTGAACGTTCCTCTTTCCCATGGCTTTAGCTAAAGCCTCCTGGTCAAACATACTCCTCAGCTTGGATTTGGAGATGGCCCTAGCATCAGCTTCATCAGTGAAAATTTCTGCAGCACTTGTACTTACAGCCTCAGCAATATTTACTTCCTCAGCAGCCTTAGAAGTCTCAGGAACCTGAATACCGGCAGGTTGGTCAGGTAGGACGACGCCTAACGTGCCCAGTGCCTGTTGTAGCATCCACCAGCAACTCTCATAGACGTATTTGCTTGATTGGGCAAAGTTTGCATCCATGCTTTCTTGGAGCTCGGCCAGCTTAGCTATATACTCCTTCTCCCCCTTTTTGGCTTCGTCAGCTATGCAATTGGCATATGAGTGCAAGGAGTCATCAATATGCTTAGTTGTCTTGCCGAATTCAGTGATTAGGGCCTGCTGATTTGCATTTAAAGTAACCATGTTACCATCAAATTTCTGAATATTGTTGGCTACAACGTGAGGGTTCTGATTGACAACAGCCAGAGTATCAGTATTCTTTTTCAAGCCGGCCATTAACAGTGTGACAGCTTCGCCGGTCGCGTTATACTTTTCTTCGAATTTCTTCTCCATTACGTCCAGCTTATGGTTGATTGCCACCATATTCTTCAGCATGAGATCTTCAGAAGTCTTAATCTCTTGCAGCATTGTTTTCTGAGCAGGACACGTGTAGTGACACGGGCATGTCCCTACCTGTGTGTGTCCAAGCAGCTCGACGATTCGTCGAGCAAATGAATCGCCAACCACATTCTTCCTGAGTAGGACACGGGTAGTGACACGAGCGTGTCCATACCCGTGTAGTTCAATTTCGGGTTTTGACGAATTTTCTGGGCACGTCGTTTCGAAGGGACTCATTTACTGAGTAGATTGGCAGCCCAATGATAGGTCGACACGTGTCTATGCGGTTGCCAAACTTCTCACATGAAAAGGGGAGAAAACCCTAGCTGATTATAGTCTTCCTTCCAAAGCAATTGCTGTAAGAAACTGCTGGAGAGGAAGAAGGTGCTGGAGCCGATCTTCTCCCTGTGAAGAACTAACACCGACCAAGGAGAAGAAGATGCCGCGAATAAGGGTGACAAGATCCATGGCCGAAAACGCCAAAAACGAGGTGAGCTTCCTACCCTCTCCCTTGGTGCTAGATCTTTAGTTATTTCTAAGAGAGATATCGGCTCAAATAGTCTTGATTTGTGAGAAGAAGGTCTCTAGGAAAAGGTCATGCTAGGACTTGTGTCCTAGGAGTTAGAGTCTTCAAACTTTCCCAGACTTTGAATGCAGTTTGTGGACTGGTTTCGTGAAGAGAAGTGACCTTATGAGTGTGAATAAGGGAAGAGAAATTCTGGATGTTATTTGAAAATTTGATTGAAGGAAGAAGACGAACTGATGTCGTCCGATCTACTTTAAGATGTGCGCAGAAATCTGTGTTCTGCGTGCAACACCCTTCGAGGCTGTTTTCAGTCACGATGCGGCCAGACCTGGGCTTTCGACTAAGCATGAAAATCACAGCCTTTGGAAATACCTTTCCAATGTGGGGTTAAACACCTTCACGGGATTCCTGTAGCCTCCGGGATCCCCGTTTGAAGTTGTTGTACAATAATTATTCATGCACATGTAATTCTCGTGTTTGTTCTGTATTGGTACAGTAACGTAAAGGCATGTGGAATTTAGACTATAAATGATTGGGGTGAAATATGTTAATAACATTTGTGGGATTGACTCCCTAACGCACAGATGATGTAGAAGAGTGTACTTGATCGAGGTGATTTGGTGGAGGTTAGAGAAAGATTTAAATATGTGAAATATTGAGAACATGCTTGACAGTAGTAACGTGTTGAATAGTGATGAATTTGGCTTGAATATGCTGTATATAATTAGTAATGACTGTTACGAACAAATGGTCGTGGTCTTAGATGACGAATGTGTGAAATAGCCTTACACTCATAATTAACCCATAAGTATCTTGGGCACGGAGTTGTGAAAGGGTGTAAGTGCGGGGATATGACCGCACTGGGTTGGTAATGCAGAGAAGAGACATAGTGTACGGTTGGGCTTGGTCCTCAGTGTTCATTCCTGAGGCTCCTTCCGTGCCAAGTGGACGGTTGGGCTTGGTCCTCATATTTTTCCGAGGCTCCTTCCATGTAACGATGATGTGAAATTGTATGCGGTGTGAGTCGACACGCGGTGTCGTAATCCTGGGTTAAGGATAGTGTGGCAGGTCTACAGGCACGCCAGTTGTCACACCGACGGGAGCTGACAGATAGACTTTGGGCGGTTGGGCTTGGTCCTCGGTGCTCACTCCCGGGGCTCCTTCCGTGCCAAGTGGATCGTTGGACTTGGTCCTCGTGCTTTTTCCAAGGCTCCTTCCGGATCACAATATAGGCCAGTTCGGGGCTTGGTTCTTGGTGCACATCTACCCGAGACTCCCGCTGAGCCGTAGTATGCATGTGAGCTTCGTTGTTGTGTTCTTAGCGTTGAGGCATACGGAGGCCTAGGCTTGGTAGTGTGGATGCCCGCCTAGTAGTGGAGATGCCCGCTCCACTGTCACCGCCTGGTCACGACGGTTGACGCCTGAGAGGTTAGCTACCTGCTCGAAAAGTGGGAACTATAAGTCTGTGTCGACATAGTAGTTGCATGTGCATGATCATGGGTGAGTCATTGCATTGCATTCATATCATTACATTGCATTGCATACACAAGCTAGATCCTCATCGTATAAGTTTGTATGAGCACTCTTATACGATGAGTTACTTTATTGTTGAGCCGATCCTTAACTTATAAGTTTGTATGGGCATTCTTATAAGTTAAGTTACTTTCCTGTTGCAAATCTTTATGCTTAGATGGATTGATATAACTTGAGTAGAATTGCTACAATAAAATGCTAATAATATTGTTTTACATTACTTCTATAGGTACTCATGACATGTATATTTACTTCACTTGCTTGTACTTCTTCTTATATAAATATATTGCACCCTTTGTTCCTTTCTCCGCCCGGTGCCGAGGAGTCGTCGGGGGAGCGGATGTGATAGCCACTTATTCTTTTGACTAACAGTTGTTATGTCTTTATTTTAGGATGAAACCCCTCAGTCAGAGCAGCCGCAGATTTTGTAGCAGGACAGCCAGGCCAAGACGACAGGGCCTGAAGGGACAGCGTCGTCGCTACCGTTAGTCACCGAAGTGAGTCTGAGAGACTTTTGATGTAGCCCTATTGGGCAAGTTGTACCCGTAAACTGATATTTTAGAAGCTTGTTGTAGCTTCTTCTCTTGATGTACCTTGGACTATTTTACTTATGTGTGAATTGACTTCTATTTTATATTCTTTGTTGGGTTGGCATTGGATGATATTGTTTATGGCTGACAGGATAAGCGTCTTGTGGTGCAGACCAACACGTGCGTTGGTGCCACCGCAAGGCGGCTGTTCTGGGCATAAGACTCCCCTCGTGCCTTGTTTTGTGGTCCGGGAGGGGGGTCATACACGTGCGCGCAGAGTGAAACGCTCGGGTATGCACGCAGGTGGATAAAGGTGGATGAAGGTAGACGAAGGTGGATGAAGATCATCGAAGAGCGAAGGAGGCACCTAGTGGAGGTCTCATGTGCGTAGGAGGAGAAGAGGGGGAGGACAAAGGTGGAAATGAAGGAGAGAACAAAGTCCTATTAATTGGCCCATGCGGTGATTACATAGTTATCTGTAGACCATAACTACATTTTTTACTATTTACAAGCCAATTTAATATAGTGCGCCACACATTTTAATAATATTTCCGCTATCCGCAATTGATAAGATTTCGGCTATTCACACACATCAATAATGGGTGATTATGATGGTGGTTATGCGAGTGGTTACCTGCAAATTAGGCGGTAGCGATTGTGTGGGGACAAACGGACAACTAAGGAATGGAGAGGGTCGAACGGGCGCTGCCCCTGCAGCGGGCTGATGAGCGGCGGCCAGCCACACGAAGAAGGCCCTTGAGTGGGCGGCCGAGCGAGGCCAAGCCTCGTGGAGGCCGGTGGAGACTGCCCTTGAGCGGGCGGCCGAGGGAGGGCCGGCCTTACAAATGTCGCCCGTGCGCGCGCAGTTGAGCGAGGGACGACATCGTGAAAGGCGGCTGACCGAAATAGCGGTGTGTGGTCAGCCGCAGGTTGTTCGCGGCTGATAGGGTCACATACGTGTTGGTTAGTGTGCAAATTGAACGTGGATCGGGCGGCACAGATGACGTGCATGGCAGTTTTTCCCATAAATCCCCACTAAATTAGCAGGGGACATGAGAATTCTAGCTATTTGCATCCCAAAATTTCGATAAATTAAGGGAGTCCGCATCAAGTGTGTCAAAGTCTCTCCATAACAAGGATGTCCCAATGGAAGTATTGTTAAATTTTCTCAACGTGTTCAGCAAGATAGCCCAAACGCCAAATTAATATCTTTGGAACTACCCAGTTTGCACGTTGAACCAGTGGAAACCAAGGAACAGAGGTTAATGCCAACAAACAATGGAAAAACAAGCAGGACTTTTATACATTTACTTTTTTACAACACGAGGCATACATAGCGAGACATGATTTCGCTAGTATAACAGCTGTAAACAGAAAGCACCAAAAAACAAGCCGGGCGGACAGCACCGGAGTCCGCCGAGACCGCGACGTCACCGAGGTCGCCGAGTCCGCTGAGATCGCCCGAGCTAAGCTGCAATCTGCCGAATAGACACGGAGTCCGCCGAAGCCGCGAGGCCGCGCGGACACACCGTTATTCGCCTCCTGCTGAACCTGAACTGAGGAACACCCCTACCCGCCTACAGCCGGCGGACAGGTTATTGAAGCTGGCAAAGATGAAACAGAACTGACAAGCCGCAGAGCGACCTCCTGCTGAGTCCGTAGAGACCGCACACTTCCAAGTACTTGACCGAAGTCACAGCCAAACTCCTGGCTCCTTGAAGGTACCCGCGCGACCTGCACACAGCAAACCGTCAGCCTGAAACAATCCGCGCGGACTGACAAACACAGACCGCAGCACTTCGCTCAACCCAACTTACTGTTCACACTAGTTACTTAGGTTTGCCAGGGGGGGTCCTATTTATAGGCAAGGTTAGGAGTGTGGTCACCGCGCAGGAGATAGCGACACCGCCCCAGCCCGCGTGATAGCAAAAACACCGTCCGCTGAGTCCGCAAGGACTTAGCCGGATACCAAGGAAAACCGCCAGGAGCAAGGCAAACATTGGCGAACCCTCTCCAGTCCGCCCAAGCTATGCGGACAAGGCATCAGCCTGCAAAGCTCCAACCACTGCAGGACAGCAACCCCCTTCAATGGTAGTCCGCACCAAACCGAGGCAGTACGCAAGACTCACACCTCAATCCGCCACAAGTCCACGACCAAAGGCAGATAGCAACAGTCCGCCCGGTCACAGCGGACTTGGCGGATACCGCGGACACCATGGCCTTGGCACAAAGTGTGACCAAGTCCAAAACCATCAAGGGCCAATGCGAGCATGGCGGACTCAAATTCCCATCCGCCAAACACCCAAGCACAGACCGCCATCAGTCCGCGAGCTCCTCTCACTTCTGTCCAAAGCAGCAGCCAACCCCGGACTCCAAACCCAGTCCGTCAATCGATCTCCACAGCAAATCGCCTGCTGTGCCATCAGAGCTCGAGAAGGCCTCAGCCAAGCTCTAAGCCCAGTCCGCAACAGCCCACACCGCGGACAATCCAGTCCGCAAGCTACCCGCGGACACGAGCCAAACCGCCTATCAGCACAAGCTTGCACCCGCGGCCACTGAGCAATGCACCAGTCCGCAAGCCTTTATCCGCTCAGGCCGCTCCTTGGCAAAGCCAATCAGCAAACACCCAATCCGCAGAAACCAGGCCGCATAGTCCGCAGACTCAACCCGTGCAAACCGCTCAGAAGAACAACCGGCTTTTCACTAGACCTTCCACCAGGCCGCACATCTCAGTCCGCCCAGTCCGCCTAGTCCGCCAAAGCTGTCCGCCCCAGGCCGCCCGGCCTGTCCCGTCACCCACTTCCACTTCACAAATTTCAACACTCCCCCTTGAAGTGGGAAGTGGTGACCAAGCCCAGCAAGCTGCGCAAGCGTTCAAAAGGCCCCTTCGACAGTGGCTTCGTGAAGATGTCAGCAAGATTATCTTCACTCCGAACATGCCCGACCAGCAGAGATCCTTCCAATACCTTCTCCCTGATGAAGTGGTGATCAATCTCTATATGCTTGCTCCTTGCATGACACACTGGATTGTTAACCAGTTTGAGAGCACTCTCATTGTCACCTCGGAGTAAAGTAGGCCCTTGCACTTCTTCATGAACATCCTCTATAAGCCTCCTCAACCAAACGACTTCCCGAGCAGCCAAGGCCGAAGCCTTATACTCCGCCTCTGTGGTTGACACCGACACCGAGTCCTGCTTCTTGCTACACCACGAGATGCTAGCTGAACCGCAAGTGAACACATAACCTGAAGTAGGCCTTCGATCATCAGAATCACCGCCATAGTCAGCATCCGTGTACCCGAGCAATGCAAACTCCGCGTCCCTTCTATAGAGGAGTCCCATGTCAGAAGAAGCCTTGACATACTTCAGAATTCCCTTTGCCGCCACTAGATGAGATTGCCTTGGTTCAGCCATATACCGACTTACTCGGCCAACAGCATAAGCAATATCCGGTCTTGTAATCGTCAGGTAAATCAAGCTCCCAACAAGAGCCCTGAACACCAAGGGATCATGAAGAATCCTTCCCTCATCTCGTCGAAGCTTCAGCCCAGATTCCAGTGGAGTAGAGCACTTCTTCCCTTCGCCCATGCCAAACCACTTCACAATGCGATCAGCATATCCTTTCTGGCTAATGAGAACCCCGCACTCCTTCCTCTCCACTTCCAGACCGAGAAAGTGATGCAACTCTCCCAAGTCTTTCATCTCGAAGCGTATAGCAAGCTCAGCCCTGAGCCTTGCTACTTCCTCCTCCGAGTTCCCTGTGATGATCATGTCATCCATATACAGTAGGACCAAGACTAGTAGCTCCCCCTTCTTCTTGACGAACAAGCTTGAATCCGAGTCGGAAGCAAGGTATCCACAGAATTGCAAGTACTCTGCAATCTTCCCATACCACGCTCTAGGAGCTTGCTTCAACCCATAGAGAGCCTTCCTGAGTTTGCAGACATAGTCCGGATGCTTCTCAGAGACAAAACCAAGCGGCTGATCCATGAAGATGTCCTTGTCAATCTCTCCGTAAAGAAAGGCATTCTTCACATCGAGTTGCCACAACCTCCATCCCTTGCTAGCAGCCAAGGCGATCACCACTCTTACAGAAGTCATCTTCGCAACTGGACTGAATGTCTCCTCATAGTATTCTACATACTGCTGTGAGAATCCTTTAGCGACCAGAAGAGCCTTGAACCGATCAATGCTCCCATCAGCCTTCTTCTTCAACTTATACACCCACTTGCAAGTAACCGGAGTAATGCCATCAACCTTGGGCACAAGGTCCCAGGTTTCATTCTTCTTCAGAGCATCAATCTCTTCCTTCATGGCATCATCCCTCTCCTTCACTCCAGTGGCCTCGTTGAAGTTTGCAGGCTCTCGCTCATCCAGAGGACCTGCAAAGAAGTATCAGACAAAGCTCACTGCATTCCCATCACAGTACCGAGCCGGTGGCTTAACCACCCTCTTCGATCTCCGAAGACACGGCTCCTTGCTCACGGCTTCTGTTGCTTCTTCAGGCTCCACTCCTACCTGGGGCAAGCATTGAGCAGTGCTCCCCCTGCTTCCTGAGCCAGAAGGCTCAGCCTCGGAGTTCGAAGCAACATGAGCTGCTGGTGAAACAACAAGCTCCTCTTCCAAGCCTTCAGCAACCTCCACCGGTGCTTCATCAATCCTGCTACTTCCGGTTAGCTCCACCGAGCCACCTCCATATGACGTCAGCTCGTCAAAGACAACGTCTCTTGACATCACAAACTTCTTCGTCACAGGGTCCATGTATTTCCATCCCTTCTTCCGCTCATCATAACCAACAAAGACAAGTTTCCTTGCCTTCGCATCCAGCTTTGTCCGTGAAGCATCCGGGACATGCACGTAGCAAGTTGAACCGAACACCCTAAGGTGTCCAACACTCGGCTTCTCCTTCAGCAACAGCTCAACAGGAGTCTTCATGTTGATAGGGCTGAGTGGCATCCGGTTGATAACATAAGCAGCACAAGACATTCCCTCCGCCCAAAAGGACCTTGGGATATCTTTCGCATGAAGCCAGCATTTGCAGGTCTCCGTCAGATGACGGATCTTCCGCTCTGCTACCCCATTTTGTTGTGGAGTGTGAGCACAAGTAAGCTCCCGTTGGATCTCGTGCTTCCTGCGGAAGTTAGAAAACTCGGAGGAGACAAACTCACCCCCATTATCAGTTCTACACTTCTTAATCCGCAAGCCAAGCCGGCCTTCTACCAACTCCTTGAACTCCACGAACAAACGGAAGGCTTCCGACTTCTCCTTTAAGAAGTACACCCAAGTATACCTTGAGTAGTCATCAACCAAGACAAGCATGTATCTGCTTCCACCAAGGCTGGCAGTAACCGTTGGTCCCATCAGGTCGCCATGAATACACTCCAATGGCTTCTTGCTCCTTGTTTGTGATTTATCAAACGGAAGGCGATGTGCCTTACCGTATTGACAGCCCGCACAAACATGCTCATCACCAAAGGAAGATAACTTCGGCAACCCCCTCACTAAACTTTTACTAGCCATCGCCTTCAGCTTGTCCATGCCAACATGCCCCAGCCTCTCATGCCAGATAGCAGCACTATCATTGGCCCTCATTCTATCAACATAAGCATTGTTGGAAAGAACAAACAAGTTCTTCACCCTCCTCCCAACATTAGCAACATCAGCCTTCACCGCTGATACGTTGCGAAGGAACCTCACGTCTGTTGGCCCAAACAGAATGTGATACCCAGCGTCCACCGCATTAGTCACCGAGAAGAGATTTTTCTTCATGCCCGGCACGTGATACACACTCCTTAACGTGAGTGGCCCCTGATCACTACCCAATGACACGACCCCATCTTTCTCTACTGCATAAACAGTATTATCAGCAGTGATAATAGCTTCATTATCTGAGTAAGTCTGCATGGAGGTGAACTTCGATTTGTCTCCGGTGAGGTGATGACCACACCCGGAGTCCACGATCCACTCGCTGTTGAAGTCCTCAGCAGACAAGGCCCGGACACAAGTGCCCGTCAGGAAAGCTCCGCCCCATCCTGCTTCTTCACTTCTCAAGCAAGCTTCCTCCTTTCCAGCAGCATGCCCAGGCTGCAGTTTGACCTTGCAGTCCCGCTTGAAGTGCCCTCGCTGATGACATCGGTAGCACTTCAGATTCTTCTTCCAGTCCTTAGGAGCATTGCTCCTCTCCGGCGGATATGAAGTTGAAGTCTCCTTCTCACCAGCGGCCTGCACCTTCTTCTTCTTCTTCCCTTCCCATCCTTTCTTCTTGCCTGAGAAGAGAGCTTCGCTACCTTCCTGATTCAGGTTCACTCCAGCCATCTGCCTTGCTAAGCTCTCCTGCGAGGCAAGCAGATTCTCCAGCTCCAGCAACGACGGCTGAGTAACCCACCCTTGAACAGATGTAACAAAGGCCACATACTCCTTCCGCAAGCCGCGGATAATGTGCCTTTTCATCTTTGCCTCAGAGATAGGCTCATCAGGATCCAGTGCCGACAGCTCAGCACACAAGCTCTTCATCTTTAAGAAGTACTTGGAGATGGAAAGGTCTCCCTGAGTTGCCCTGGCCAACTCATTATCCAAGAACTGAAGCCGCGCCACATTCTTCCTATTGAACAACTCATCAATGGTTGTCCAAATATCAGCAGCCGACTCACACCCAACGATGTGATCAAACAGTTCCGGAGACACGGCTCTCTTCAAAATGAACTCCGCCTTAGCATTTGTTTTTCTCCAGAGCATAACCTACTCAGCAGTACCGAAAGCAGCAGTGACTTCCTGCCTGTCGTCACCACCGACGACTTCCCACAGCTCCTCGCCAAGAAGATAACTCTTCATGCACGACTTCCACTTCTTGAAGTTAGTCGGCGTTAAGAGTTCAATGCCCAGACCTCTTGCAAAGCTCCCTTCCATTGCAACACCTGTTGGCAACCTTTCAGCAGCTCCGAGCAACAACACAGGTTGATCTCAATCACTCAGTAACACCACTGGCTGACTTCCGCTCACGCAACTGAACCTCAGAAACCTCGCTTTGATAACATGTTAAATTTTCTCAACGTGGTCAGCAAGATAGCCCAAACGCCAAATTAATATCTTCGGAACTACCCAGTTCGCACGTTGAACCAGCGGAAACAAAGGAACAGAGGTTAATGCCAACAAACAATGGAAGCACAAGCAGGACTTTTATACATTCACTTCTTTACAACACGAGGCATACATAGCGAGACATGATTTCGCTAGTATAACAGCTGTAAACAGAAAGCACCAAAAAACAAGCCGGGCGGACAGCACCGGAGTCCGCCGAGACCGCGAGGTCGCCGAGGTCGCCGAGTCCGCTGAGATCGCCCGAGCTAAGCTGCAATCCGCCGAATAGACACGGAGTCCGCCGAAGCAGCGAGGCCGCGCGGACACACCGTTATTCGCCTCCTGCTGAACCTGAAATGAGGAACACCCCTACCCGCCTACAGCCGGCGGACAGGTTATTGAAGCTGGCAAAGATGAAACAGAACTGACAAGCCGCAGAGCGACCTCCTACTGAGTCCGCAGAGACCGCACACTTCCAAGTACTTGACCAAAGTCACAGCCAAACTCCTGACTCCTTGAAGCTACCCGCGCGACCTGCTCACAGCAAACCGTCAGCCTGAAACAATCCGTGCGGACTGACAAACACAGACCGCAGCACTTCACTCAACCCAACTTACTGTTCACTCTAGTTACTTAGGTTTGCCAGGGGGGGTCCTATTTATAGGCAAGGTGAGGAGTGTGGTCACCGCCCAGGATATAGCGACACCGCCCCAGCCCGCGCGATAGTAAAAACACCGTCCGCTGAGTCCGCAAGGACTTAGCCGGATACCAAGGAAAACCGCCAGGAGCAAGGCAAACATTGGCGAACCCTCTCCAGTCCGCCCAAGTTATGCGGACAAGGCATCAGCCCGCAAAGCTCCAACCACTGCAGCACAGCAACCCCCTTCAATGGCAGTCCGCACCAAACCGAGGCAGTCCGCAAGACTCACACCTCAATCCGTCACAAGTCCACGACCAAAGGCAGATAGCAACAGTCCGCCCGGTCACAGCAGACTTGGCGGATACCGCGGACACCATGGCCTTGGAACAAAGTGTGACCAAGTCCAAAACCATCAAGGGCCAATGCGAGCATGGCGGACTCAAATTCCCGTCCGCCAAACACCCAAGCACAGACCGCCATCAGTCTGCGAGCTCCTCGCACTTCTGTCCAAAGCAGCAGCCAACCCCGGACTCCAAACCCAGTCCGCCAATCGATCTCCACAGCAAATCGCCTGCTGTGCCATCAGAGCTCGACAAGGCCTCAGCCAAGCTCAAAGCACAGTCCGCAACAGCCCACACCGCGGACACTCCAGTCCGCAAGCTACCCGCGGACACGAGCCAAACCGCCTATCAGCACAAGCTTGCACCCCCGGCCACTGAGCAATGCACCAGTCCGCAAGCCTTTATCCGCTCAGGCCGCTCCTTGGCAAAGCCAATCAGCAAACACCCAATCCGCAGAAACCAGGCCGCATAGTCCGCGGACTCAACCCGTGCAAACTGCTCAGAAGAACAACTGGCTTTTCACTAGACCTTCCACCAGGCCGCACATCTCAGTCCGCCCAGCCCGTCTAGTCCGCCAAAGCTGTCCGCCCCAGGCCGCCCGGCCTGTCCCGTCACCCACTTCCACTTCACAAATTTCAACAAGTATCTTTCTCTTTACCTATGTGCTTTGTCTTTAACAATTCTCATGCCTCTTTTTTGATTGCTGCATCGATTATAAGAGGGAGAATAATTGAGGTTTGATTCATCCTCTGTATCCAACAAGGACTCAGGAGACTTAGGCTCTGTTTGGGAGGACTTATTTTCACCGGTCAAGCGGTTACGACCGCTTGAATCGGACCATAATTGAGGTTTGATTCATACGGTCGTAACCGCTTGACCGGTGAAAATAAGTCCTCCCAAACGGAGCCTAAGTCTCCTGAGTCCTTGTTGGATACAGAGGATGAATTTCACGTCTCTTTTTTGATTTTCCATTAGAAGTTGGACTTTGACTGTGTTCCACATATCTGCCGGAGTTTTCTTTGAGGATTAGGGGTATCCATGTTGGATAAGATCTCACAAGCCCTGAGAAATGAAGTAGACTTTCATTTGTTTGCTCTAATAGTCATAAGCTTCGCCTTTAAAGATAGGGATTCTAGTTTGGGTGTACAGAAATGTTTGTTTGCTAAATGATGTGGTCATGTGATGAAAATCCTGACTAGAATTGAATCTTGATTCATGATACTACACCCGTTGTTCTGTTGTCTTGAGCCATTTTTTGTGATACCAAATTTGTGATCAAAGGGATCGAATGATTTCTTGGTCATGCGGAAAATTGCTGAAGTCCGAGGAAGAGGAATATGAACAAGTAAAAATATATATGATGTTCAAAAGGGGAAGCTTAAAATTGAAATGAGACTGCTAATTTTGCCTACCATAGTTTTATGGTCTATTTATAAATCATGCTGCACCCAAGAAAATACATTAATATAATGCATAAAGCGGCTGATTAATGCTCTAGATAACAATGAGGCTTAATATAATGCATCTATCCAATGAGGATTGATTTAGTTGGATAAGCTCAGGCAAGAAGGTCATGGGATCGATTATCACTGTTTGTGAGCTTTATCTACTTATTTAAAAAAATATTTTTTAATTGATTATTCTTTAATGATGTAAATATGATGACGAGGATGCCCCGTCATTTGCTCGTGCAGACATGGATCTCATTGATCGCCGGCGCTACATGTTCATGGACATTGATGCCCGTTGCCGCAACTGTCGTCGCCGCCGCCGCAAACGTCGTCGCCGCCGCCGCCAACGTCGTCGCCGCCGCCGACGCCGTCATTATGAATATAATGTTATTTCAATTTTGGAATAATATTATATTCCTAATACTTTTATGAATTTATAAGTGCTAAGATTAATAAATTTATAAGTTATGGAATTTATAATTATGTTATTTTATAAGTGTGTGTTTTATTTCATATTAAACACTAGTGGTTAGGATTGGTTTGAATTTTGATGAAAGGTGGATGGAGAGGGGTTTGTATATATATATATATATATATATATATATATATATATATATATATATATATATATGAGGTGTTGGAGAGGGTTATGTTGAAAAGAAAAAAAGAAAACCTAATTGGAGTTAGCGTGAAGCAGCCCCGCTTCGGCCAGGCCGAAACCCGCACCCCGACCTCCTGGGATCCGCGAACAGCTGCTGCCGCCGCCCCTCTTTGTGGTGATTCCAGCTGCTACAGTGTTCTCCTACCTCCTCCGGTGTGACTCCGAAGAAAACCTAATTGGTTTGAATTTTGATGAAGGGTGGATGGAGATGGGTGTGATATTATATATATATGTATGAGGTGTTGGAGAGGGTTATGTTGAAAAGAAAAAAAGAAAACCTAATTGGAGTTAACGTGAAGCAGCCCCGCTTCGGCCAGGCCGAAACCCGCACCCCGACCTCCTGGGATCCGCGAACAGCTGCTGCCGCCGCCCCTCTTTGTGGTGATTCCAGCTGCTACAGCGTTCTCCTACCTCCTCCGGTGTGACTCCGAAGAAGGGGCCTCGGTTCTCCCCATCCGGTGTGATTCCGGTGGACCCGTGGAAGTGCGACTCTTTCATAGTTATCCTCCTCTTCCTCCTCTTCATTTTCAGATTTGGGTAACGAGTTGATCTTCTCAAACTTGTGTAGTGATTCTTCCTATATTGTGAGGATGGTGGAAACTTTGATATCATGTTCTATCCTAAAGCTTGATTCCAATTTGCATTAATATAATCTGAAATTATATTGCTTTTCGTCCGATTTTCGCGAAGGTTTTTGCAAGGGTAGGTCCTCTTGTACGTTTGCAAACCGGGGTTGGTTTAGCCTTTGGTTTCGAACGGATCAAGAGGATTTTGTATATCCTCGTATTATTTTGTTTTGAGGGCTGCACTTGGACTCCTTTCCGAATCAAAAATATTTAGTCCGGAGCGCTCTTCATGTGGATGGAAATGCTGTGATGCGATATTAGATGTGTGGCTAGGAAATGATATTAGTGTATGTGAATGTTCGTGTAGGTTTGGATGAGAATTTCCCACTTGTGAGATCGCAATATTATAGACGAAACTCTGCCGAAATTTTGAGTTTTGCGCGCACCCCACGTGGTCGCTTAAATTCCCCTTTGGAATCCCTTTACCAATTTGCATCCTAATCTCATTTTGGGGAGTGGCCTACATCAATTTGGTATCAGAGGCGGCGCAAAGCTTTCTAAATCTTTGTGGGTCCTCCCACGTCACTTCCCTACCTTTATGCACACACATCGCAATTTCTTCACCTTCGGGACAGAGGTTGGCCAATTTCTCAACTTGGCAACGATCCGCTCGTTCTGAGCTTCCCCCCCCCCCTTTTTCGCACGTAGGCACGTTCGTTGGTCTTCTATTTTATTTTTAGTTATATATATATATATATATATATATATATATATATATATATATATATATATATATAAATTTTACTTCTTAAAATATATCAAAAAAATAGTTTCTGTATTCACTTAGTTGAGTTTTCGTTGGTCTATTATGGCATAATATTTGACACCACCTCCGCGCACCTCTAGTCCTGTTAGAGTTCCTACTCCAACATATGATGGGATAGGTGGACCGCGAGTATTTTTAGGTTGGGTGAAGGACATGGAACGCTATTTTGAGCGATATCATATTGTGGACCCCCACAAGATTCCCGTTGCGAGACTTCAATTAATTGGTCGAGCTCTGACCTTCTGGCTCAATGAGGAGAGACTTTTTGGGATGTCACTCAACGACTCACTTGTAGGTTGGCAGATTATGAAGAATCTATTAACGGATGAGTATTACCCTTCCTACTGTCGTTCCCAGATTTCTGATTATCTGAGTGATTCGCCGCCTAAGACTTTGCCTACATCGAACCAATACGTCCCCCCGTACTCCCTTACTCGGACGTCTCATGATCTTATTTCTCCCCTCCAGGGCACTAGACCCGTTTTTGATCACAGGAGTGAGTCCAAGCCTCCCACTAGATCCTTGCTCCGCCAAGATCTGACTAATTCGAGCCCATGTCCGCCACCCTTTCGGGAGAAGGAGAAGGTTAGGTCTTATGTTCCGCCGCCTGTCATTGTCACTACTAGGGATGTTATAAATCCGCGGGCTAAGCATCGGCAGACCGTTAAGATTTGCAAGGAGAACGCTACATGTTACGCTTGTGGTGTGATTGGCCACTATGTCGTGGAGTGCCCCACAAAGCCTAGGGCTTTAGCACTTTTAGCCTCGACGTCTGAGCACGCCACTGAGGGTGATGACGATTTCACTGACGACTTTAGTGACGATCAGGATCTTGGATATCCTAGTAACCTAGATGAGGATGTCTCCTCTGAGGTATCACCCCCTGAGATTATCCCACTTCCCCTCGACCATATTTCAGGTCCGTCTCCTATGATAGTTGAGGAATCGTCTGATGGGCCTGAGTTAGCAGATGTAGCTACTGTGTTGGAAGGTTTATCTTGCGAGGGAAGGTTATTTTTCGATGAATTTAAAGTTGAGGACCCAGAAGATATTTCCTTGTTGTTATCACCATTGCCCGAAGCACAATATGGATTAGAAATTTTGTCGGGCTCGATTTTGCCTACTTCTGAGACTGTCACTGATGCTGATTTGGATGAAACATCTAGTGGGTTGGAAGACATTTCGGCTGAGTTGGTAGAGTCATCCTGTGGCGAATGTTTATCTGAGAGTGAGTTAGGTGATGACGAACCAGTTGAGTTTTTTGTGAGAAAGAATCCACTGTTTGATCTTCCCTTTGATTTTGATGGCTTGCAATCAGAGGACTTTTCATTGACGTTAAATCTGTGTTTTGACTGTGAGTATGACTTAGCTCCTCCTCCGGAATTGATCGTATCGACTATCCCTCCGGCTCACTTGACTCGATTAGATGATTTGTTAGGGCACGAGCTTGTCATTTCTAGTCCGCGATATTTGGAGACCCTTATTTATCTAGCTTCCCCGTTACACTTGCCTAAATGGATGTGTGTGGGCGAGTTGTTAGTTATCGCGTTCGGTCTTTCCACTCCAGTTCGTGGATCTGACTATGCTTCTCCTAGGATGGACCTTTCATCTGACCGCTTGGCGTTGGATAAGGCTTCGTGTTGGACTGCTAGTGATTCCTTGGCTATGAGGCATTTTGATGTAGTGTCCCCTAGACACACTTATTTGTCAAGCCTAGTCGCACGCATTTATCCTCCGCCTTTTGATGATCCGTGCATGCACACGTTAGTGAACCTAGTTGGCTATGTTGAGTTGTGTCACACGTACGTCCTTTCAAATCCGGGAGCGTCCAAATCTATAATTGGTGTTGAGCATTTTTCGCTGGCAATACTTTATGACATTTTAAAATCAAAATTTAAAACTATGACGTTGGAATTGACTTGTGGGTTATGCATTAGTGAGTGTCCGTATGCGGACATGTCTTCGTCTGCGAATGCGTATGATTTCACGGCGACTGTGCCTTTTGATTTAGTATCCTCACGACATTATTACCCATCAAATCAAATTGCACGTATTTGTCATCCATCCTGGTACGATCTGCACGTACACGTGTCGTTGCCTTATGCCAGTGTCTGTGGCTTGCGTCACTTTCACGTCCGTTCACCTCCGAGAGCTTCTGACTGCATAATTGTTGATTCAAATTTAGTCTGGTTAGCCCACGAGTGGATACCTTCGGGTTCCGTAACGAAATTATTACGTTGGAGCGCCGACCCTTTCATGCTTTTCAAGAATTTTGGATTTAATGCAATTTTTTGGATTGTTACGATGCAATCGGTGTTTCGCCGTGTTTCAATTTTTCGAATTTAATTTTGCATATCTGGTTTCCACCAGAGTGGTTTTCCCCGACGTTTCTCTCTTCCACTTCAGATTCTCTTGGGTTGAGAGGTGAGATTCTTTTCGTGTCGCTCTTCCATTTGGGTTTCCTGGTTCTCGCTTTGGATGGTAAGATCTGCACTGCTTTTCTTTATGCTGACACATCTACGAGATTTTCTGCTGTTCTTGCTCATGACAGGTTCTGTTCTATTGCGGATGCGTGCACAGCTTGTCCTGCCCCGTGGATGTCCGCTCTTGCTATGCTACATGTGGATGCTGCTGTCCCCTACTATTCTCTCCCTGGCCACTCATCGGAGATGAGTGATTTTGAGCGGGGGAGGATTGATTGAGGATGCCCCGCCATTTGCTCGTGCCGACATGGATCTCATTGATCGCCGCCGCTACATGTTCATGGACATTGATGGTCGTTGCCGCAACTGTCGTCGCCGCCGCCGCCAACGTCGCCGCCGCCGCCGACGCCGTCATTATGAATATAATGTTATTTCAATTTTGGAATAATATTATATTCCTAATACTTTTATGAATTTATAAGTCCTAAGATTTATAAATTTATAAATTAGAGAATTTATAATTATGTTATTTTATAAGTGTGTGTTTTATTTCATATTAATCACTAGTGGTTAGGATTGGTTTGAATTTTGATGAAGGGTGGATGGAGAGGGGTGTGATATTATATATATATGTATGAGGTGTTGGAGAGGGTTATGTTGAAAAGAAAAAAAGAAAACCTAATTGGAGTTAGCGTGAAGCAGCCCCGCTTCGGCCAGGCCGAAACCCGCACCCCGACCTCCTGGGATCCGCGAACAGCTGCTGCCGCCGCCCCTCTTTGTGTTGATTCCAGCTGCTACAGCTTTCTCCTACCTCCTCTGGTGTGACTCCGAAGAAGGCGGCTCGGTTCTCCCTATCCGGTGTGATTCCGGTGGACCCGTGGAAGTGCGACTCTTCCATAGTTATCCTCCTCTTCCTCCTCTTCATTTTCAGATTTGGGTAACGAGTTCCTCTTCTTAAACTCGTGTAGTGATTCTTCCTATATTGTGAGGATGGTGGAAACTTTGATATCATGTTCTATCATAAAGCCTGATTCCAATTTGCATTAATATAATCTGAAATTATATTGCTTTTCGTCCGATTTTCGCGAAGGTTTTGGCAAGGGTAGGTCCCCTTGGACGTTTGCAAACCGGGGTTGGTTTAGCCTTTGGTTTCGAACGGATCAAGAGAATTTGATATATCCTCGTATTATTTTGTTTTGAGGGCTGCACATGGACTCCTTTCCGAATCAAAAATATTTAGTCCAGAGCGCTCTTCATGTGGATGGAAATGCTGTGATGCGATATTAGATGTGTGGCTAGGTAATGATATTAGTGTATGTGAATGTTCGTGTAGGTTTGGATGGGAATTTCTCACTTGTGAGATCGCAATATTATAGGCGAAACTCTGCCGAAATTTTGAGTTTTGCGCGCACCCCACGTGTTCCCTTAACTTCCCCTTTGCAATTCCTTTACCAATTTGCATCCTAATCCCATTTTGGGGAGTGGCCTACATCAAGATATTGATGTTTAATAATCTCAATGTACATATATATTACTTAAAAAAAGAGATCTAAATTACATTGATTTTAATTACTTCTTATTTTTCAACAATAAATAGGCCTGCAAAAAAAGCCCACTGGGCCCAGGTCGGGCTCGGGCCCCCTGGGCCCGAGTTTTTTTGTTGCCAGAACCCGGTCGGGACCTGCTCAAACGGGACCCAGGTCGGGCCCAGACTTCGCTATAATATGGGGGCCGGCCTGAGTCCGCCATACCGGGCCCAAGTATTACTCAAAAGGGTGGCCCATTATTTTAAAATGCTGCATATCATTTCTTAATGCTGGGCAGTGCTGTCCAGCAATAAAAAATGCTGGACGAGTATTAAAAAATGCTGGTCGAACATTAAAAAATGCTAGCCCAACATTTTATTAATGCTGACAAGCATAGGACAACATTAAAAAATGTTGGGCCAACATTTTTTAATGCTTGGCCCAGCATTTTTTTAATGCTTGGAGCGGGGCTTTTAGGCCGGGCCTGGTTTGGGCCAGACACCATGCCGGGGCTTAGCCAAATAAGGGGGCCTGGTGAGCCCCCATAAGCCGGGCCTGGCCCCGTCCAGACCCGAGCCTAACCAAACCCAGGTCTTACCGGGCTCAAACCCGAGCAGACCCGGGCTGTACAACTCGGCCCGAGACAAATTTGCACCCTAACAATAAGCAGAGAAACTACGTGGCTTAATTTCACGCACAATTTTTAGTCAATTTTATAAATAAAAAATAACAAGCACCTGGTACGTCATCTCTTCAAGGAGGAGGAGGGGGAATTGGTGGCCGCCGAGCTTTGGGAGGAGGGCGCTGGTTGTGAAGGCCAGGACTGGCCTGGAGTCTTCGATCTGGGCTGCTAGTTCAAGCGCATTATTGAGGGGGTTGGTGGTGGTGAGGATGGCACCGATGGACAAGACGGCGAGGGAAACTATGGGGAAATGGAGGGAGTTTGGAGAGAGAATGAGGACGACCTGGCCCTTCCGGACGCCATGGATGGAGGAGAGAGAAAAGGATAGGAATTTGACGGAACGCCACAGGTCTTGGTAGGAGAGGCGTTGGCCGGTGGAGGCGTCGATGAAAGCGGTGGTGCTGGAATGAGTGTGGGAGGAGATGAAGGTGACAACGTCGATGTTGGGGTCGGTTCGGAGTTGGATGGGCTTCCTCTTGCTGTAGAAGATTGAATTCTTTGAGCAGAAGCCGCTTCTCGGGTCGATCTCTGCGCTGTTCGGGTTTGCCATGGCGTGGTCGACCGGTCAGTGACGAGCTAAGGAAAACAGGTAAGTCGACAGAGATGATCATGTCTGTAGTCTTATAGGAGTACATCTGGGAACTTGTATCAGAAAGGATCAAATATGACAGCTGCCTCCCGCGAACGCGCGGGAAACAACCAATTAACATTTTGTCCGCCGTTTAGGATTTATCTAGTTGTCCGTTAAAATTAATATTTTCATGTCTGTAATTAGTCTAATCACTGCATCTACACAGTCAGCTTTTGCCAGTGGATCGAATCATCTATATTATATTAAGGGTGGTGATATAGGTACACCATATATGACTATTGATACTTCATTTCAAAATTTAAAATCCCTTTTTTACAACCCTAAATCTAATATTTGTACTCCCTTCTCATCTGACGCCAGGCGCTGCTGCCGCTGCTCTCGCTGCTCCGTCCCGCAAGTCGCTGCTCCTGCTGCTCCGTGCCCGCCACTCGCTGCTCCCGCCAGCTCGGAACCCCGCCGCGCCTTCCTCGCCAGCAACAGATCGGCTCCGACGTGACCTCCCCGGCAACCCTAAGGATCCGTCGCCATCGACGCCTCGGCATCGGAGATCGATCCCCCTTCAACCCTGTCATCGTCCTCCGCGGCCCTGCGGATGTAGGCGGCGGCGGCGGCGATTCGGATCGCCCGGCGAGCTTCGAGCATTACTATGACGATGGAGCGGGTTCCGGGTTCGGGGTTCGAGCGGCTTCTTGATCAGCTCGCTCAGATCGAGATCAATGGCCTCGCAGGCCACGGGTTCAAGCATCCGCCGGCGTCGAAATCGGCGATCGAGTCGATGCCAACGGTGGAGATCTCAGCCTCGCATGTCAGGATGGATATCCATTGCGCCGTCTGTATGGAAGCCTTTGAGCTCGGGGGCGAAGTGAGGGAGATGCCCTGCAAGCATCTCTACCATCAGGATTGCATCTTCATGTGGCTGTCGCTGCACTACAAATTATTAGGTAAGAATAATAAGACAAATTTCAATTATAATTTATTAATTTGTCTCTTGATAATTTAAATTTGATTTCATTATGTTGCAGGGACATCAACTTTTGAGCGGACGCTTACAGATGTTGTACTAGTGTTTTTGGCGATTATTTATTTTGGAAACTAACTTTGTGTCGCAACACATTTTGAGTGATGGCTAATTGATGGCTTTTAATTTTGTGTCCATGTTGCACCAATGTAATTTTGTAGTGATATATTTTGAGCAACAATGAAAGCTAAATGATGACAATCAATATAATATCTTTATTGCACAACATGTGATTCTTTGTGTTTTAATTAAGTATCGTATGTTACCGTTTAAAATTTTAAACTTGGGGTATAAATAGCAAGTGGGTGTACAAATATATTTTTGAGGTGTACAAACAGTCAATGATTATAAATAGTCATTTATGGTGTAGCAATATCACCACCCATTAAAATAGAAGAACACATTTTGATTTTTTTAGCTTTAAAAAAATACGTTTTGATTAAACATTCTCTTTCATATTTTACCTCACTTTATTAAAAAAATCATTTATTAAAATTTAGTGTTTTATTTTTAATTTCAGTTAATGTGCTCCCATATAGAGAGTCATCTAACTACAATAAAAAATGCATTATCGCTGCTGCTCGCAACCTCCAGTGTACATCGCAAAAAAAAGTGGCGAACACAGTATAACGTTCAGGAGTTTGCGAGCAACAGGAGCACTGTCATGTCGGGACAATGTAGTGGTCAAGATAATGTCGTGCGGGGCACGGGGGACTCCCGTGCACTATCGCAATTGAGGTACTGTCGCGGTTGAGCATAGGAGCGAAGCCCTATGCCTACCACTCTTCTTAAAATATGTGAAAACACGAAAAAAAATTTGGTGCACTGGAAGCTCTTGAACTGCTGCGAAACAACACTGCATCCTGTCTCAACAAAAGATTTCGCACTCCCCATCATTCGGAACGGCCCTCTCCTGTTCAATTTGTTTCAACCCACGGAGTTTCTTTGTCAGGCAGTGCTCTGATGCCAAAATCCCATGGATGTCTTCGAGCTTTAAGGTATAATATACAAATATACACTTTACAGTTCATTTGTGAGCCATTTCAGTTCAGATGTTGAGTTTTCTAATTGTATTCTTGAGGATTCCAGTTGTATTGTTGTTGCTTTGAATGTTTATTACAGTTATCTCTTTTCCCACTCCAATCTTAATTTTGTTGTTAGTTTCTAGTCTTAATGTTGTTGATGTTTCGAGTTATACTTATTATAGTTGTAATGTTAATATTTCCAGTTACAAATTTTCATATTCGAGACGTATGTTGTTGTTTCTAGTTGTAAACATTCGCGTTCTACTCGTAATATTGATTTTTTCATTTATAATCTTGACTAATCAATCAAGTTATTATTTGGTCGATGTCTGCTACCAGAATGCAGATGTCCGAATTCATTTAACTTTACAACTTTCGGTGAATATTCTCTCTGAAGATTTTGAAGACACTCTTTGTTGGAAAACCCTATGATTTAACTTAACAATTGAATTATAAGTGATTTTACAACTTATGATTATTATCCATGTTATATAGTGAAGATAACATGGTTATAAATGTCATAGGAAGTTAGTTAAGTCAAGAGCATGTGGTAGGCACACTGAATAGTTGAAGAAAATCAAGTAAAGTCAAGATGCGTCAACTAAAATTCGATGCAACACCGACTGAAAGCCGACGTCACTTCCATCAGAAATCTGAGTAATATCAGAAGATATGTCGACGCCACTTTAAGGAAGAAAACGACACATGCGTCGATAAGTATCAACACACCATCGATTACTTGTATAAGTTGTCTGCACATAAATTTAGAAGAAGATCTCAACGTGCCTTTTATTGGAAGTCAAAGTAGCGGGAATAGAATTCTTTTGAATCATTATATCTGTTGCAAGAAGAGACTAAGGAAATAATTCTCGATCAATTACAGGAGAATTTATATGGAGGAAATTTGAAGAATAATTCAGAATTTATTATTGCTGATATGGAAGAATATTATATCATTCCTTACGAAGTAATTTTTCAAGATAATGAGTAATTCAAAATCTTCAAGGGCCTGATATACCCAAAATTTAGAAGACGAAATACACACAAAAAATACTGAGAATAAAAAGTTAGAGAGACGCGACCAAGCAACACTTCTTCTTCTCTTCTTCTCTATTGCTGCAACAAGAATATTCTGACTTTCCTGGATCCAAGACTCATAATTCTTGCACCCTTGAAAGTTCACCTACTGTCAACTACCTTCACCAATGAGGCGGGGGGGGGGGGGGGGGAATAGGTGTCTTGCAGCGTTTTTGCGGAATTAAAATCGTACCTGCACACGAAAACAAAACAACACAACACAGAAAGGACACGAGCAAATTATAGTGGTTCCCCGATTTGGGTACATCCACTTTCCCCCTTCGACCTATCTCCCAACCAGGGACGACTCGGTCACTTCACCAACAGGATTGAAATCCAATCCTTGGACTAACGGAAGGAACCCTTCCACACGTAGAAGTCACCACTCCCACAACACGGGTTACACCCAACCCTTACACCTAGGAACCAACGTTCCTTTACAACAAAATTGAAAATAGAATGTACAAGAATTACAAACAACTTATGGAGACTAGGGTGTCCCTCTTCGTTCGATGACGTGTTCTTGAAGTCAACGAAGATGCCACAGCCCTAGATCTCACTTGGAGAGAATCTCCCCGAAACCGGCGGCGGCAAGAAGTGCGGCGGCTTGGTTCTCGGGATCGGCGGCGACAACGGTGTGCGGCTGCTGTACTTTGGAGATTCAATCTTCGTAGCAAAGCTAGCAAGGTCTTCCAACGGTCACACTAGGATCGATCGTCTCGATCGATTCGGAAGGGGAAGGTTTTCCCGATCAACGAATCAAGAGACAAGGGATCTCTGGTTAGACGCGTGAGACGTTGTGCTTGGCTGAGCTTTTGTCGCCGGGAGATCTGGAAGCAACCACGATCAAAGCCGGCGATCTACAGGCACGAGCGGCGACGGCGGCGGAGCGGATTTCGCGATCTAGGTCACGTCGGCGGCTCGGCTTTTGTTTTTCAAATTGCTCAGGGTACTGTTCAAAAATACGCGAGTATTTATACAGTAGTATACCTCTTTATGACCGTTGTGGGTCCCACCAGAAGAAACCCTAACACCGGTTCAAAACAGAGCCTTAACATTTGATCCGGTCCAGCGGGATCCAGAAAATCGCTCAAGTCAAAATCGGCGAGAATCGAAGGCGATTCTCGACGAGTCGGCGAGAATCAGCTAGTGATTCTCGACGATTCGTCGAGAATCACTAGTGATTCTCGCCGAATCACTTGATGATTATCGACGATTATGACTTAGCGACAGATTTGCACGCTTTGATGTAGCCGGATAGAGACGGCGAGAATCAGCCAGTGATTCTCGACGATTCAGCGAGAATCACTTGGTGATTCTCATCGATTATCACTTAGATGATTTTTCGTGTTTCCACCCATGAGCTGCTCTTTGACCCATCCTTGCTTCTTGTCTGCTCTTGCATTGTCACGGCCCTGTACTTGAAGATAAGTACACTCCAATAGAGAGAGTACACGTAGGCCAACACACTGATCTGCTCAACGAGGGATTACGTCGCGTAGACCCGTGTATATTGACCTACTGCACCCTGACATTGGTGTGTACTTAGCGTGGAATAACTGCAAGCACAACTTGAAAGATTTTATCAAATACATTGTGAATTCATCTTATCTTGACAGGTGGCTTCCTCAAATCCAGGTAATTGTGGATACATTACCCAACAATCTCCCCCTATTTGACGAAGTCAAAATCCTACTAGCTAAGATGAATACCACCATCCAGATAATATATACAGCATATAGAATTTAAAGATACGACACAAGAAAATAAAGGCAAACAGATCAAAGCTTGAGTCAATCATAAATTCATATATATATATATACATATATATAGATAAATGTGTTCCCAAAATTGTTCATAGAACAATAAGAAAAGATAAATGTGTTCTTGAGAAAATGACAAGCTATAAACTTATGTCTATTTCTCTTTGGCTAGGTCATCCTTGTGTTTTTGAGCCAGGAACTTCTTTCTTTGCCTCGCAACGTACTCCTTGGGCTTTGGATAGTATCTGGGAGGAGGAGATTTATATGCCGCAGTGTTGCTCCTGAAGAAGATGTTCCGTTTAGCTTCATATGTCTTGTGCAGCTCCCACTCATGCTGGCTGTATACGTCGTTCCGATTGATTTCCCCTTTTTCTTGTAGCCAGAACGTGTCCAAGATAATACTCTTTGATACCGGACTCCACTTTTCGTTCCTTACTTCATCCTCCTTCAATCTGATTTTCTTTTCAGCTTGCGTTTCCTTAGATGTCCCTTCTTGAGTTTTTCTCTTGTCCCTAGCTTTTGCTAGGGCTTCTTGGTCAAACATGGCCATCAGTTTTACTTTGGAGGTGGCCCTAGCAGCCCTTTGAGCATCAGCTTCACTTAAAGGAACTTCTTCAGCACTTGCTCCCTCATCAGCCGCAGTATTATTTTCAGGAGCAGGATTACCCTCAGGATTTTTAGGGATATTGGTACCTAGCACCTGTTTGAGCATCCACCAGCAACTGTCATAAACATATATGTTTGACTGTTCAAAATTTTTGATTATGATTTCCTGAAGCTCGGCCATCTTAGCTGTATATTCTTGCTCCCCCTTTTTGGCTTCGACGACAATGGAGTTTGCATAAGAATGCAGTGACTCATCAATGTGCTTTGTAGTCTTGGAGAACTCGGTAATCAAGGCTTGTTGATTTCCATTCAGAGTCACCATGTTGGCATCAAATTTTTGGATGTTATTTGCCACTACATGAGCATTCTGATTAACTACGGCGAGTGTATCTGTGTTCTTTTTCAATCCTTCCATAAGAAGAGTTACAGCTTTGCCGGCTGCTGAATACTTGTCTTCGAACTTCTTTTCCATCAGATCCAGTTTGTGATTAATTTCCACAACGTTCTTGAGCATTAGATTCTCAGATTTCTTAATTCTTGTTGAAGTATTAGACCGGGCGGCTTAGCGGTCTGATCCAACGGTTTGTTGACCGGGAGGCTTAGCGGTCTGATCCAGCGGTTTGTTGACCAAGCGGTCTGGCGATCTCACTCTGAAGCCTGGAGACCGGGCGGTCTATCGGTCTACTATTGCGGCCTGTTCTATCCTGCTGGAGTTGCCGAGCGGTTAACCCATCTGTCTAACCGCGCGGCCTATGCGGTCACCTTTATTCTAGCCTCTCAGTATTGTAAATGTTTAGTCCCACATTGTTTGTATACTCTCTTTCTTATCTCCTCCATTCTATATAAGGGAGGCCATACCTTTGTAAATGATATCTTTTTTGGATAACATGTTAGAAAGTAGCGAAAAAGAGAGAACAAGCGGATAAACTTTTGAATAATTGAAATTTTATTATCCAAAAAAGATATCATTTACAAAGGTATGACCTCCCTTATATAGAATGGAGGAGATAAGGAAGAGAGTATACAAACAATGTGGGACTAAACATTTACAATACTGAGTGGCTAGAATAAAGGTGACCGCACAGGCCGCGCGGTTCGACAGATGGGTTAACCGCTTGGCAACTCTAGCAGGATAAAACAGGCCGCAATGGTAGACCGATAGACCGCCCGGTCTCCAGGCTTCAGAGTGAGATCGCCAGACCGCTTGGTCAACAAACCGCTGGATCAGACCGCTAAGCCGCCCGGTCAACAAACCGCTGGATCAGACCGCTAAGCCGCCCGGTCTAATACTTCAACACTCCCCCTCAAGCTGGAGCATAGATATCAATCATGCCCAGCTTGTCACAAATGCGGAAGAAGGAAGTAGAAATCGGCTTGGTGAAGATATCTGCCAATTCCTTGTCAGAGGTGACAAAAGGAGTACAAATCTGTTTCTTCAAAATCTCTTCCCTAATGAAGTGACAGTCAACCTCTATATGCTTTGTTCTCTCATGGAAGACCGGATTTCTGGATATGTGTATAGCGGCCTTGTTGTCACAGAACATAGGGAGAGGATAGTCATATACCTCGCCCAGGTCAAGCATGAGAGCCCGCAACCACTTTAACTCACACGTGGTTGACGCCATACTCCGGTATTCGGCTTCGACACTGGATCTGGAGACAACAGACTGTTTCTTGCTCTTCCAACTCACGAGATTACCTCCAACAAAGGTACAAAAACCTGATGTGGATTTACAATCGCCTTTGTCATCCGCGTAACTTGAATCTGAGTAGGCCTCAACCCTCAGATGACCATTCTTCTGAAAGAGTAACCCTCTGCCCGGTGCTGCTTTGATATACTCTAAAATCTTCAGGGCGGACTGAAGATGGCACTCCCTGGGAGCTTACATAAACTGACTGACCTTGCCTATAGCATAGGCGATGTCGGGTCTAGTCACCGTGAGATAGATGAGTTTGCCTACCAAACGTCTGTACCTTGTGACATCAGATAGAAGAGGCGAGTCATCCGTCCACGTTTTGTCTTCTCCAACAGCCATGGGAAAACGAGCTGGTTTGGCACCTGTCAATCCTGCTTCTCGTAGAAGATCAAGGGCATACTTCCGTTGAGAGAGAACCAAGGAGTTAAGTTTCCGAGAGATTTCTATCCCCAAAAAGTATTTTTGGGAGCCCATATCCTTCGTGACCAAGTGCTGACGGAGGTGCTTCTTCGTCAAGTCCACCCCATCTCGGTCATCGCCAGTAAGGAGAATATCATCCACATATACGGCCAAAACCACCAGTCCCGAGGCCTTTTTGCGAATGAATTAGGAGTGATCGGCCGAACTCCTTTGAAAGCCGATGGTAGCCACAATACCACTGAATTTGTCAAACCATGCCCGAGGGCTCTGCTTTAGGCCATAAATGGCCTTCTTCAAATGACATACACGTGTCTCCCCCTGAGCAACATACCCAGGAGGTTGCTCCATATAGACGTCCTCCTGAAGATCGCCATAGAGAAAGACATTCTTCACATCAAGCTGGGAAATGGCCCAAGCCCAGTTAACAACCACAGAGAAGAGAACCCGGATGGAGCTGAGGCGAGCAACCGGAGAGAAGGTATCAAAGTAATCAACGCCGTAAGTCTGAGTGAAGCCCTTGGCCACCAGCCGGGCTTTGTAGCGATCCACAGTGCCGTCAGGGAGAAACTTCACAACGAAGACCTAGCGACAGCCAACCACATCAGTGCCCACGGGAGGAGGAACCAGGGTCCAGGTACCCCGTTCAGTAAGAGTAGCCATCTCCTCATCCATGGCAGACTTCCAATGAGGGAGAGCAAGAGCCTCCTGGTAGGTACGAGGAGTAGAAGTAGCAGAGATAGCCAAGGCAAAACACCTGCGAGAAGGAGAAAGCTGATCATAGGAAACAACAGCCGTGAGCGGGTGTTGAGTACACGCCCGCACCCCTTTGCGAAGGGCAATGGGAACATCCAGGTTAACGGGAGCGTCGGCGACGGGAGCGTCAGCGACCGGAGCATCCGTGGCGAAGAAGGCTGGCCCGGGACTAGAGAGAGATGGCAGCGGAGAGGAGGGTGGAGGGGTGGGTAGGGCGATGGACTGGGAAGGAGTGGGTGGAGGAGGAGACGAAGGTGGGAAAACGTGGAGAGGTGTGGAAGGAACGGAGATATCAGAAGGAAGAGAAGAGGGAGAAGAGAAATAGGAAGTATTTTCGAAAAAAGTCACATCCGCGGAGACAAACTGCTTGCGGAGAAGGGGGTCAAAGCAGCAATAGCCTTTTTGACTGGTAGAGTACCCCAAAAAGACACACTTGGTGGAACGGGGGGAAAGCTTGTCGCGGGTAGCGGAGGGAGCGTGAACAAAGGCCGTACAGCCAAAGACACGGAGAGGAAGAGGAAAAGGTTCCTGGTGGGGTTAGAGAAGGGAGAAGGGAGTCTGGCCGTGGAGAACCGCGGAGGGAAGGCGATTGATGAGATAGCAGGCGAGGAGCACAGCGTAGCCCCAGTAGGAGCGAGGGACGTGCATCTGCGTCATGAGAGTACGCGCAACATCAAGCAGGTGACGGTTTTTACGCTCCGCCACCCCATTCTGCTGGGAGGTGTAAACACAAGTCGTTTGATGAAGGAGGCCATGTTGGTGAAAGAATGCGGAGAACTCATGAGTCAGATATTCTTTGGCATTATCAGAACGTAAGACTTTAATAGAAATAGCAAATTGAGTCTTAATCATAAAGTAAAATGATTGCCAAACAGAAAATAGTTTAGAGCGATCTTTTAACAGATACACTCAGGTACATCGAGAAAAATCATCGATAAAAGTGACAAAATAGGAACTGACCCGACCAACTGTGAGGGTAGGAGCAGGACCCCATACATCAGAATGAATAAGATCAAATATGCGAGAGGAGCCACGACCTTGCTTCGGTGGGAAGGAGGAGCGATGATGTTTGCCAAGCTGGCATGCATCACAGTTGAGCGGAGAACTGGTAGGAGGTAAGTGGGGCAGAAGCTGGCGAATAAGCCGAGGAGGAGGATGTCCAAGACGAAGATGCCACTGAAGGAGATCGGTGGAGGAGGAGTAGGCAGATAGAGCAGAAACATCATCGAGGAAGTAGAGGCCGCCGCTCTCAGTCCCAGTAGCAATCGTCCGCTGGGTCCTCGGGTCCTGAAAAGAACAAGTAGTGGGAGTGAATAAGACGGAGCACTGAAGTTGCCGGCATAAAGTAGTAACTGATAACAAATTGCATGGGAACTTGGGGACATAGAGGGTATCCTCCAAGCAAAGCGATGGGGTGAGTTGAACCATGCCCGTCCCATGAACCGGGGACGGGGAACCATCCGCCACACGAACCGGGGGTAAGCGGTCATGGGTCTCAAGACGGGAGAAGCAATGAGGGTTGCCCGTCATATGATTTGTGGCACCGGAGTCAATCAGCCATTTACCTTGGGTAACGACGTGGGCACTACCTGACGTCGTGGCCACAGAGGCAGACGGCCGAGAAGAGGCGAAGGCCGAAGAAGGAGCATCACCGGAAGGGCGAAGATGAGGATGTTTCTGCCAGCAGCGGTCAACCATATGGCCAGTACGACCACAGTGAGAGCAGAGGAACCGGGATGAACCGCGTCCGCCAGAGGAGCCGCGGCTACTAGGGCCCCCCCTCTGAGCTTGGTGAGCAAAGGAGTCCTGGGAAGGGGGGGGAGGACAACAGAGGCCGCTAGAGTAGCAAAGTAACAGCGGCAATGCGAGCCGCAGTGGCATCCAAAGTAGGAGATTCCGCCTTACCCAAGATCTGCTGGCGGATCATATCATAAGAGTCGGGAAGACGAAGAAGATAACAAACAACCAGGAGTTCCTGGAAGTGTTTGTGCTGGTCGGCCAAGTCCGCGGAGAAGGGGCAATTCTGGAGGATTTCAGCACCAAGAGCCTGAACCTACTGATAAGCCGCAGCCGGTGACATGGAAGGGCGGGCGAAGAGGTCTGCATAGAGAGTATAAATGCGAGACGTCTGGCCCCCCTTAGAATAGAGAGCAGCGAGGTGAAGCCAGGCATCCTTGACCGTCTCATCATGGCGAATGACGGGAAGGAACTCATCAGAAAGGCTGTTGGCCAGCCAGGTGCGGACAAGAGCATCACTCGCATCCTAGTCATCAAACTCAGGAGAGGTGCGAGGAGGAGGGTCATCGGTGAGGTGATGACGCTTGCGTTGAGAACGAAGGAGAAAGGTGAAAGAAACGCTCCAATCGGGATAGTTGGAGCCAACAAGCTTGGAAAGGGTGCCAAGGTTGCCCGAAGGAGGAGGAGGAGAAGGAGCTGCAGGAGTAGTGGTGTAACAGCCCAAAGTTCTGAAACAGGAAAATTTGGGTGACACGGCCTGGGACACTGGCGTGTCCCAGGGCGTGTCAGGTGACACGGCCTGCGACACGGGCGTGTCGCAGGGCGTGTCGAGGTTGTGTCGACGATTGGGCTTTGTCTCGACGATTTTTGATCTCGACGATTCATCGGGAGGAGGCACACGGCCCAGGACATGGGCGTGTCCAAGGCCGTGTCGCATTCTCGACGAGTTTTTCTCGACGATCGTCGAGTGTCGAGAAGTGTGCGTCGAGTGTTGAACACGGCCTGTGACACGGGCGTGTCACAGGGCGTGTCAAATCAGGCGACGAACTCAGCCCGCCGAAGGATTTCGACAGGGCGTGTCTTTGTGCCGTGTCTGGGCACACGGCCTGGGACACGGGCGTGTCACAGGCCGTGTGAAGTCTCGGGATGATTTGGGATTTTTTTCCCCAGGTACACGGCCACAGACACGGGCGTGTCTGAAGGCGTGTTGGTGACACGGCCCATGACACGGGCGTGTCCCATGGGCGTGTCACTGGTTTGGATAAGTCGGTTGACCACCGCTTGAGGCACACGGCCTGGCACACGGCCGTGTTCGAGGCCGTGTCTGGTCAAAATTTGTGTTTTTGGCAGAATCGTGGCCGTCCATTCCTTCAGTCTGGATCCAAGGGCTGAAGCCTCTTCTTCTTTTTCCTTAAGGGCCGAAATCAGAGAATGATATCTCATTTTACTTTGGCCTTCATCTTTCTTCAAGAGAGAGAAAGAGAGAGAGAAAGGAGGAGGAAGAAGGAAAGGGGGCTGCTGCTGGTGGTGCTGCGGTTTACCGACGAGAGATCCGAAGCCAGCGTTGCGGAGGAAACGATCTTACGAGTCTTGCAAGCTAGCTTGGAGGCCATGGCACCGAAGCGATCGTCAAGGGTAACGACTTTTCTTCCTAGCCATGTGAAGGCTTCCTTTTTGGCATATCTTATGATTTCCCCCACCAAGAGGTGGCTGATTTTGGGAATCTTTGGGTGGATGCTTGAAATCCCCTTTGTATTGCATATAGATCCGGAAATGGAGTACGGAATAGGCATGCTGTGTGAAGCCCATCTGTACAGGTTGGTCTGGATTGGTGATGTTGCATACGAACCGGAGAAGACTCCGTGATAAACGTGTCGTGTTCGGAGTCTACGGGTTATACCTGCGAAAAGGAGTAGCAGGAAGTACTGGGGTGGTAGCCCAGGAAAATAGCCATGTGATGGTTTTGGGTCCAACCTGTGAATGAGGCACAGGAAGTACTGGTGGGACCAGGAAAGGCCCTTTTTGTGATGCTTGATGTCATAGGGTGTCCACCTGTGGAGCGAGTCACAGGAAGTACTGGTGTGCCCAGGAAAGACCCCTGACATTTGTAATTTGCGGTGTCCACCTGTGACGGGAATTACAGGAAGTACTGGTGCGCCCAGGAAAGACCCGCTGTTGTTATAAGGAAATGGGTATAGTGAAATACCTAGGCTTGAATGCCAGGAACAGGATTGGTGAGACCGACCCGCGCCTTTGATATAGCCATGAGTACGTTGTACTCGGAGAAGGCAAGGCGATTTGAGCAACGGGGGGTGGAGGATCCGACCTGCGCTATGTCCGTCTGACGTGAGACCAAAAAGTGCGGTCTGTTGGAGCGCATAACAAGAGTCTTCGGCCTGCGCGCCATGACACAATGGGGGGCTACGGGCCATCCCGGTGTCCGAGGACTAACTCCGGCTGCACGCCATGGAGTAAATGCTCAAGAGAGTTACCGTTGGGTGATAACCCTGATACGGTGGTGGGCAAGAGGTTGCCAGAACACCAAGAATGTGCCCTGAGTGCACGGACCGTTGGGCCGGGTGGCGAACAGTTGTGATGGCTTGTGTGCGTGAAAGCACTTTTTGATGATATAGCTTGCCATACTTGTGATATGATATGCCTGCAGAGAAAAATACCGCTGCCCTGAGAGAAGGGGTAGGGTCGTTATAATTTGGTCAGCTGAACGCTGACCGTTGCTTTTGTTTGCCACCGGTGGGTGGATTGTCCCTTGCACAGGTACTGGAGAGCCGAGCGGGACGCATAGAGGTTGATGCTCCTGCTGGTGTTGCTGCTGCTGTTAGCTGCGAGCCCTCGAAGGCTATTGTGTTCTTTTGAATGTTTTCTTTTATTGTGGCCGGCCTGCGCTCCAATCTGTTGTAGGCCACTGATTTGAAAGCCTTGTAAGGCCATAAGGCCAACTCTTTTGACATGTTGTAAGACGTTCCTATATGTATATAAAATGTGGAGTTTTATGTTTGGACAGTCATGAGGAGTTCAAGTAGTTTAGGCTTCCGCTAGAATGCTTGTGATAGGTGCGATGCGCTACTCTGGTATCATCCTGTACCTTCACCGACTGTTTTGTGGTATATCCTGTGGGGCCCCGACCGGACCTTCTAGAATATATCATATGAACAGATGGGGTTGTTACATTTTTGGTATCGGTTGTCTTGGTCTTTCCCTCTCGAAGTCGTGGCTGACTTCTTTTGTGGGGTGGCGAGCACGTGTTTGTGCACACCAAAGTCTACGATTGAACTCCTGAATGTCCATGATAGGAATGCATTTTGTATGTTTGAGGACCCTGCGTGTTCCTATTTTGTGTTGTTTGCTTGGGTACGACCGCTAATGTGTGTGTCTTGTCCACCTTTAGGTGACACGAAGTGGAGCTGGGCCGTCTGAACCCCAGCGTTCTGATGAAAGTACGGCACCAGCTGCGGTGCCTACACCTCCACCGTCTGCAGAGCATGTCCGTTTAGTTGCGGAGGCCTTGTTTACCATGATCAAAGGTCAGCCACTCAGGCAGGAACAAGAGGCTGTGAGGCCAAATCAGGCGGTGGCAAGGCCTGAACCTGTCGTGGAAGTGGTTCCTCGAGCGGCTGAGAAGCAGCTAACACGGTTTATGAGTTTCCATCCGCCTACGTTTTCAGGAGCGGGAACCCCGACGCAGGCT
Source organism: Platanthera guangdongensis (assembly GCA_039583875.1). Classification (NCBI taxonomy): domain Eukaryota; kingdom Viridiplantae; phylum Streptophyta; class Magnoliopsida; order Asparagales; family Orchidaceae; genus Platanthera; species Platanthera guangdongensis. The sequence continues at coordinate 35,897,475 of CM077165.1, read as the reverse complement.
GAGGATTGGTTATCGCGTGTCAAGCGAGTGATGACGACGATAGGCACGGCAGAACATCAGAAAGTTACCTTAGCCACCTTCTTGCTTGAAGGAGAAGCTCGCTTATGGTGGGATGAGATGGAGTTGCATCATTTGGCGGGTCGTCCGCTAACCCAAGTGTCGATGGAAGAATTCTCCCGGCTCTTCCTTGCGAAGCACCTTCCTGTGGCTCAACGGATAGCCATGGAAAATGACTTCCAACGGTTGACTCAAGGTGATGGCAGTGTTGACGCGTACCTGCATGAATTTACTCGCTTGGGGCGGTATGCGGGTTCGATCTTTGCGGATGAGCAGAGGAAGACTAATCGGTTCTATGAAGGGCTGAGGGATGAGCTGAGATTCCTTGTGTCCAGTTCTGTGAACCAAGGTTTCCAAGCGTTGGTTGACACTGTGACCGCGTTGGAAAAAGACATGAAGAGGGTGCAAGGGAAGAGAGCGTTGGTGATGACGCAACCAGAGTGGAAGGCGCCCCGATCGGGAAAATCATTTTATAAGAAGAGATGGGGTAAGAAGTCCAAGCCTAGTGGACAAGCTCCTTCATCAGTTGCAACGGGAGCAACATCAGGGGCAACCTCCAAGCCAGAAACTCGTACCTACTTCAATTGTGGTAGGATGGGGCATATTGCGCGAGATTGTCGGATGCCGCCAAAGAGTGAAAAGAAGGCGGGAGCATCTTATGCGGAAAAAGGAAAGGCGGTGGTGGATTCCTCTGCCTCGCAGGCGCAACCCCGGGTCTACAATCTTGGCCTGCAGGAGGCCATCAAGCAGAGTGACGTTGTCACAGGTATGAGTTAGTTTTGCCTATGTGATTGTTTGTATGCTTAGCTTAGTGCCCCTATGTTTGTGGTTTGTGTGTGTGACATGTTTGTCATAGGCTTCGTGATGATTCGGGACACGCTGGCGCGAGCACTGTTTGATACAGGGGCATCGCATTCTTTTCTGTCGAGTGAGTTTCGTACGCGGCTTGGGATACCCAGTCGTGCAAAGACAGAGAGCGTCAAAGTGGTGTTGCCGAATGGTTGTTGGATGCTTGTGGATCAAGCTTGCGACGTGGCGGTTCAGTTAGGAAGTCGGGATTTTTGTTTAACCGCATTTGTTTTGCCAATATCGGAATTCGATGTGATTTTTGGGATGGATTGTCTTGCGGAGCAGCATGCTATGATTGATTGTCAGTCCAAAGAAATCACGTTGGGCCAGAATACCGAACAGGAGATCAAGTTCGCGGGTATGCGAGGAGTAGGCGGGACGTTGATGTCTGCACTCCAGGTAGTCAAGGCTGTTCGGAAGGGTGCGGAGTGTTACTTTGCACTAATTCAGGCTGCTGAGCCTAAGGCCACTTTGTGCGAGGTTCCGATTATGGCAGAATTTACAGATGTGTTTCCCACGGATCTCCCTGGGCTACCACCCCAGCGGGAGATTGACTTCACAATTGAGTTGGTGCCAGGTGCGAAGCCCGTGGCCCGCTCGCCATATCGCGTTGCGCCTAAAGAGATGGCTGAGTTGAAGGTTCAACTACAAGAAATGCTAGAGCAAGGTTATATCCGCCCAAGTATGTCACCTTGGAGCGCGCCTGTGCTTTTTGTAAAGAAGAAAGATGGTGGGTTACGGTTGTGTATCGATTACCGTGACTTGAATAAGCTGACCGAGAAGAATAAGTATCCGATACCTCGGATTGATGAATTATTTGATCAGCTGGTGGGATCTACCGTCTATTCGAAGTTGGACCTGAAGTCTGGTTATTACCAGTTAAGAATTCGGGAAGGGGACATTCCCAAAACCGCATTTGGAACGCTTTATGGGCACTATGAGTTCACAGTCATGACCTTTGAATTGTGTAATGCGCCCTCGGTGTTTATGGATCTGATGCACCGTATTTTTCGTGAGTACCTGGATCTGTTTGTGATCGTGTTCATTGATGACATCCTGGTGTACTCGAAGTCTAAAACTGAGCATGCGTTTCATTTGCGGTTGGTGCTGAACACGTTGAGGCAAAATCAGCTATATGCCAAGTTCTCGAAGTGCGAGTTTTGGCTATCGTCAGTGGCATTTTTGGGCCATGTGGTGAGTGGAGCGGGCATTGCAGTGGATCCAGCGAAGATAAGAGCCATACAAGAATGGCCAATATTGTCTTCCGTGGCCGAGGTCAGGAGTTTCCTTGGACTTGCGGGCTACTATCGAAGATTTGTGGAGAACTTCTCGCGGATCGCTTTGCCGCTAACCACACTGACGCGAAAGGATCAGAAGTTCGTTTGGACGCCAGAGTGCGCACGAGCTTTTGACGAGCTGAAGGTTTGGTTGTCCACGGCGCCGGTGTTGTCTTCGTCATGTGGAACCGATGGGTTTATGATTTATAGTGATGCCTCAGGAAGCGGCTTAGGCTGCGTTCTTCTGCAGAGCGAAAAGGTGATTGCTTATGGCTCACGCCAGCTGAAGGTGCACGAGCGAAACTATCCCGTCCATGATTTGGAGTTAGCGGCGGTGATTTTTGCACTCAAGTTGTGGCGACACTACCTTTATGGAGTGAAGGTGGAGATCTATACCGATCATAAGAGCCTAAAGTATCTATTGGAGCAGAAAGAGTTGAACATGCGACAACGAAGGTGGTTGGAGTTCCTTGGGGACTACACGTTCGAGATTCATTATACACCCGGGAAGGGGAATGTTGTCGCGGATGCCTTGAGTCGGCGGATTCCGGCTAGAGCGAATTGGTTACAAAGACATGATGAACGTCTTATCCAGGAGTGGGAAGCATTGGAGATCTATTGTGTTGACAAGAGTTCCACTGCCACTGCATGTTTGAACTGGACCGAGGTGCAATGTGACCTTGCGGACCGAGTTCGACGGGCAACGGAGTTGGATGAAGATCTCTTGCGCTATGTGAATGAAGGACCAGAAGGCAAATTCACCTGGAATGACGGTCTTTTGCGAAAAGAGGGCCGTTTGTGCATCCCGAATGTGGGGAAGTTGCGGGAAGAACTGATGTATGAAGCACATTATACGAAGTATTCCATTCACCCCGGGAGCACAAAGATGTTCAACGATATGAAGAAACTTTTCTGGTGGCCAGGGCTTAAGAAAGATGTTGCCCTATATGTCGCCAAATGTCAAACATGTGCGATGGTGAAGGCGGAATGCCAAAAGCCGGGCGGTTATTTGAAGTCACTGCCGATCCCAGTGTGGAAATTTGATGATATTTCCATGGATTTTGTGCATGGATTGCCAAGATCGCAGCGAGGAAATGATTTCATTTGGGTCATTGTTGACCGGCTAACAAAAGTAGCACATTTTCTCCCGAACAGGCGGGATGATTCGGTTGAAAGTTTGGCAAAATTATATGTTGACCAGATTGTGCGTCTTCACGGTGTTCCTCGGAGCATCGTAAGTGATCGAGATGGGCGATTTACATCAAATGATTGGAGGCTAGTTCACCGACTGTTGGGCACGAAATTGACTTTCAGTACAGCCTTTCATCCCCAAACGGATGGCCAGACTGAACGTACCAACAGAACAATGGAGGACATGCTCCGAATGTGCGCCCTTGACTTCGGAAAGAAATGGGAAGATCATCTCTATATGGTCGAGTTTGCATATAATAACAGCTACCAAGCAAGCATTGGGATGGCACCATATGAAGCCCTATATGGAAGGAAGTGTCGTACTCCCTTGGCTTGGGTAGAAGTGGGTGAAGCCCGGGTTGTTAAACCAAATGAGGTGGATGAAGCAAACTCAACCATTCGGACTATCCGAGAGAGATTGCTGATTGCTCAAGATCGACAAGCGAAGTACTACAACGCCAAGCACCGGAACGTTGAATTTGCGGTTGGCGATTGGGTCTACTTGAAGATCAAGCCATTCAAAGGTGTCTCCAGGATTCGACGATTGAAAAAGTTGAGTCCAAGATATTTGGGTTCTTTCAAAGTGGTTGAGCGAATTGGCGAAGCGGCTTATCGACTAGCTCTGTCGGCAGACTTGGGTGGGTTACATGATGTCTTTCACATCTCGGTGCTTCGGAAGGCCGTGAAAGATCCAGCTCAAGTGATCGCGGATGATCGTGTGCCGGTAGAGTATGGGCTAACGACGAGAGTTAGACCCATTCGGATCGAAGATCGAGCCGAGAAACAGTTGCGGAACAAGACGGTCGGTATGGTGAAAGTCCGGTGGGACAACTGCGGCCGTGAAGAGCTGACATGGGAGCGCGAGCAAACCATGCGAGCAGAGTTCCCTGAATTGTTTCTGTAATTTGGAGCGAGAAGATTGTAACATAAACGTTTATATATATATAGATATATGTTGTTACATTTTCTTGCTAGTTTCTGTTACTTTCCTGTCTTTAAATTTCGAGGACGAAATTTCTTGTAGGAGGGGAGGATTGTAACAGCCCAAAGTTCTGAAACAGGAAAATTTGGGTGACACGGCCTGGGACACGGGCGTGTCCCAGGGTGTGTCAGGTGACACGGCCTGCGATACGGGCGTGTCGAAGGGCGTGTCGAGGTTGTGTCGACGATTGGGCTTTGTCTCGACGATTTTTGATCTCGACGATTCGTCGGGAGGAGGCACACGGCCCAGGACACGGGCGTGTCCAAGGCCTTGTCGCATTCTCGACGAGTTTTTCTCGACGATCGTCGAGTGTCGAGAAGTGTGCGTCGAGTGTTGAACACGGCCTGTGACACGGGCGTGTCACAGGGCGTGTCAAATCAGGCGACGAACTCAGCCCGCCGAAGGATTTCGACAGGGCGTGTCTTTGTGCTGTGTCTGGGCACACGGCCTGGGACATGGGCGTGTCACAGGCCGTGTGAAGTCTCGGGATGATTTGGGATTTTTTTTCCCCAGGTACACGACCACAGACACGGGCGTGTCTGAAGGCGTGTTGGTGACACGGCCCATGACACGGGCGTGTCCCGTGGGCGTGTCACTGGTTTGGATAAGTCGGTTGACCACCGCTTGAGGCACACGGCCTGGCACACGGCCGTGTTCGAGGCCGTGTCTGGTCAAAATTTGTGTTTTTGGCAGAATCGTGGCCGTCCATTCCTTCAGTCTGGATCCAAGGGCTGAAGCCTCTTCTTCTTTTTCCTTAAGGGCCGAAATCAGAGAATGATATCTCATTTTACTTTGGCCTTCATCTTTCTTCAAGAGAGAGAGAAAGAGAGAGAGAAAGGAGGAGGAAGAAGGAAAGGGGGCTGCTGCTGGTGGTGCTGCGGTTTACCGACGAGAGATCCAAAGCCAGCGTTGCGGAGGAAACGATCTTGCGAGTCTTGCAAGCTAGCTTGGAGGCCATGGCACCGAAGCGATCGTCAAGGGTAACGACTTTTCTTCCTAGCCATGTGAAGGCTTCCTTTTTGGCATATCTTATGATTTCCCCCACCAAGAGGTGGCTGATTTTGGGAATCTTTGGGTGGATGCTTGAAATCCCCTTTGTATTGCATATAGATCCGGAAATGGAGTACGGAATAGGCATGCTGTGTGAAGCCCATCTGGACAGGTTGGTCTGGATTGGTGATGTTGCATACGAACCGGAGAAGACTCCGTGATAAACGTGTCGTGTTCGGAGTCTACGGGTTATACCTGCGAAAAGGAGTAGCAGGAAGTACTGGGGTGGTAGCCCAGGAAAATAGCCATGTGATGGTTTTGGGTCCAACCTGTGAATGAGGCACAGGAAGTACTGGTGGGACCAGGAAAGACCCTTTTTGTGATGCTTGATGTCATAGGGTGTCCACCTGTGGAGCGAGTCACAGGAAGTACTGGTGTGCCCAGGAAAGACCCCTGACATTTGTAATTTGCGGTGTCCACTGTGACGGGAATTACAGGAAGTACTGGTGCGCCCAGGAAAGACCCGCTGTTGTTATAAGGAAATGGGTATAGTGAAATACCTAGGCTTGAATGTCAGGAACAGGATTGGTGAGACCGACCCGTGCCTTTGATATAGCCATGAGTACGCTGTACTCGGAGAAGGCAAGGCTATTTGAGCAACGGGGGGTGGAGGATCCGACCTGCGCTATGTCCGTCTGACGTGAGACCAAAAAGTGCGGTCTGTTGGAGCGCATAGCAAGAGTCTTCGGCCTGCGCGCCATGACACAATGGGGGGCTACGGGCCATCCCGGTGTCCGAGGACTAACTCCGGCTGCACGCCATGGAGTAAATGCTCAAGAGAGTTACCGTTGGGTGATAACCCTGATACGGTGGTGGGCAAGAGGTTGCCAGAACACCAAGAATGTGCCCTGAGTGCACGGACCGTTGGGCCGGGTGGCGAACGGTTGTGATGGCTTGTGTGCGTGAAAGCACTTTTTGATGATATAGCTTGCCATACTTGTGATATGATATGCCTGCAGGGAAAAATACCGCTGCCCCGAGAGAAGGGGTAGGGTCGTTATAATTTGGTCAGCTGAACGCTGACCGTTGCTTTTGTTTGCCACGGTGGGTGGATTGTCCCTTGCACAGGTACTGGAGAGCCGAGCGGGACGCATAGAGGTTGATGCTCCTGCTGGTGTTGCTGCTGCTGTTAGCTGCTAGGCCTCGAAGGCTATTGTGTTCTTTTGAATGTTTTCTTTTATTGTGGCCGGCCTGCGCGCCAATCTGTTGTAGGCCACTGATTTGAAAGCCTTGTAAGGCCATAAGGCCAACTCTTTTGACATGTTGTAAGACGTTCCTATATGTATATAAAATGTGGAGTTTTATGTTTGGACAGTCATGAGGAGTTCAAGTAGTTTAGGCTTCCGCTAGAATGCTTGTGATAGGTGCGATGCGCTACTCTGGTATCATCCTGTACCTTCACCGACTGTTTTGTGGTATATCCTATGGGGCCCCGGCCGGACCTTCTAGAATATATCATATGAATGGATGGGGTTGTTACAAGTGGTGAGACCGGAGGTAGTCATAGAACCCGGCAAGCAGAAGACGCCGCGCGAACAGAACCGGTTAGAAAACAGAAGAAGCCGCGCGAACAGTTGCGGCTAGAAAGAGGTCAAAGGCACGGCGGGGAAGAGGTCGCGCGGACTGAAAAGGCCGAGCGAACAGAAGAGAGGAGAAGAGCAGGTGACCGCGACCAAGATGCAGGTGAGATTGGAACAACCCGCACGGTCAGGCAGATCACAGCAGCAAACCGCGAGTATAGAGACAAGCGGAAATGGGGAAAGCAGAAGCGGACAGGGAGAAGAAGTCCGCAGCGGGTAGAGACAAGGCACGCGGACGGAGACAGGCCGCAACGACTAGGAAGTCGGAGAGGCAAGAAAGAACAAGGAGCGCGGCGAAAAGGAAACAGGTCGCTGCGACGAATAGCAGTAGGAGAAGAGAACCAAGAAGAAACAAGCCGCGCGAACAGGGCAGCGGACAGAAACAAGCCGCGCGGACAGAAGAGAAGTCAAGTCGCGAGACAGGTCGCAGAAAGCGGAAAACAAGCCGCGAACAACAGAGAGCGCACAGAATCAGGAGGAAATGACCGTGTCCTCTGATACCATGTTAGAAAGTAGCGAAAAAGAGAGAACAAGCGGATAAACTTTTGAATAATTGAAATTTTATTATCCAAAAAAGATATCATTTACAAAGGTATGGCCTCCCTTATATAGAATGGAGGAGATAAGAAAGAGAGTATACAAACAATGTGGGACTAAACATTTACAATACTGAGCGGCTAGAATAAAGGTGACCGCACAGGCCGCGCGGTTAGACAGATGGGTTAACCGCTCGGCAACTCCAGCAGGATAGAACAGGCAGCAATGGTAGACCGATAGACCGCCCGGTCTCCAGGATTCAGAGTGAGATCGCCAGACCGCTTGGTCAACAAACCGCTGGATCGGACCGCTAAGCCGCCCGGTCAACAAACCGCTGGATCAGACCGCTAAGCCTCCCGGTCTAATATTTCAACAATTTTTTTTAACACTTTATTTTGAGCTTGCTCAAAGGACACTTTGAGCTCATCCACTATACCTTGAATAACATTCACTGTGAGATTAGCTAGATCAGCTCGTGGTGGATGACCCTGAGGCATTCCTTGGCCTTGCTCTTCAGCAGAATCACTTGTAGAGCTGGACACTTGCACAGTCTCTATAGGGGGAATATTTGCAGCCTCAGTAGATTTCTCAGAAGTACTTAGCAGCCTCTACTGAGAGGACTCCCCCTCCACTGTTGCACTAGCTTTCTCAGGAACTATCTCAGGAGCTTGCTTTTCAGATGTAACTTCAGTGTCGTCCTGAGGCTCCATTACTTCCTGTCTCTCATTTTCTTCTTCCTCATCCTCATCATCCATGATGTCATTCTCAACTGTGTTGAAGTTGGTGACCGGGCGGTCTGGCGGTTTGTCTTGGCGGGTTGAAGACCGCGTGGTCTGGCGGTTTGTCTCAGCCAGATTGGAGACCGGGCGGTCTGGCGGTCTACCCTGGAAGTCTCTCTTCCTCTCTGGTGTTAGCCGTGCGGTTATCCCTGCTGTCTAACCGCGTGGCTTGTGCGGTTTGTTTTGTATAGTCCGCTTAGTCCTATAAATTATAGTCCCACATCTCTTATTTGTATTCTCTCATCTCTCCTCCATTCTATATAAAGGAGGGCATACCTTTGTAATAGAAACCTTTTTTGGATAATAAAATTTCAATTATTCAAAATTCTATCCGTTTGTTCTTTTCTATTCGCTACTTTTAACATGGTATCAGAGGACACAGTCATTTCCTCCTGATTCTGTGCGCTCTCTGCTTCTAGCGGCTTGTTTTCCGCTATCCGCGACCTCTCTCGCGGCTTGCCTTCTCTTGTGTCCGCCACCCTGTTCGAGCGGCTTGTTTCTGTCCGCTGCCCTGTTCGCGCGGCTTGCTTCTTGGTTCTCTTCTCCTACTGCTATTCGTCGCAGCGACCTGTTTCCTTGTCGCCGCGCTCCTTGCTCTTTCTTGCCTGTCCGACTTCCTTGTCTTTGCGGCTTGTGTCTACCCGCGGCGGACTTCTTCTCCCTGTCCGCTTCTGCTTTCCCCATATCCGCTTGTCCCTATACTCGCAGTTTGCTGCTGTGATCTGCCTGACCGTGCGGGTTGTTCCTTTCTCACCCGCATCTTGGTCGCGGTCACCTGCTCTTCTCCTCCCTTCTGTTCGCTCGGCCTTTTCAGTCCGCGCGACCTCTTCCCCGCTGTGCCTTTGACCTCTTGCTAGCCGCTACTCTTCGCGCTCTACTTGTTGTTGCCTTCTACCCGCTCCTGCTTGCTAGTCGCGTCGGCCTCATCTTTTGCCGTGCGACCTGTTCTCCTCTGTTCGCCCGACGTTTTCAAGCCGTGCGACTTCTTTCCCTCTGCTTTGCTCTGCTTCTTGGTAGCGGCCTTCCTAGCCGCCCGACCTGTTTTCTGTTCGCCGGCTTGGTGCTCTTTTCTCTTCTCGCGGCTTGTTCTTATCGTCGCGGCTTGCTCCTCTCTTGCTTCCATGGCTTTCCCCTCCTCCAGCCTGTCCGCCTCCGTGGTCACCTCTTCTGGTAGTGCTCATGTTGTTACTCGCGGAAGATGGCTCATCGACTCTGGTGCAACCAATCATATGACAGGCAATCCTCAATGTTTCTCTCTTCTTGACACACATGCTCAGTTGCCCCCGGTCATTGTTGCTGATGGATCTCCCTCCCCGGTCCATGGGACGGGCATGGTTCAAGTCACTCCATCTCTCTGCCTGGCTGATACCCTCTATGTGCCCAAGTTTCGTGCAATTATTATCGGTTACTTCTTTATGCAAGCAACTACGGTGTTCTGTCATCTTCACCCCTAGCTCTTGTGTTTTTCAGGATCCGGACTCCAACGGACGATTGCTACCGGGACTGAGAGTGGTGGCCTCTACTTCCTCGACAACGTTTCTGCTCTATCCGCCTTCTCCTCCTCCTCTACAGATCTTCTCCAATGGCATCTTCGCCTTGGACATGCTCCTCCCCGAATTCTCCGCCAGCTCCTGCCGCACTCCCTCCTCATCATCCTCCTCTAAACTGTGATGCATGTCAACTTGGCAAACATCACCGCTCATCCTTCCCACCAACGCAAAGTCGGGGCTCTTCCCGACCGTTCGACCTCGTTCACTCTGACATATGGGGTCCCGCTCCTAACCTCACCATCGGTCGGGGTAGTTCCAATTTTGTCACCTTCATTGATGATTTCTCTCGATGTACGTGGGTGTATCTTCTCAAAGATCGCTCCGAGCTGTTCTCTAATTGGACCTCCTTTTATTCTATGGTTAAGACTCAGTTTGATACATCTATTAAACTCCTTCGTTCTGACAATGCTAAGGAGTATCTTAGCCATGACTTTTCCTCCTTTTGTATTCACCATGGTGTTATTCGTCAAACAAGTTGTGTCTACACCTCCCAACAAAATGGGGTGGCGGAACGCAAAAACCGTCACCTCCTTGATGTCGCTCGCACTATGATGACTCAAATGCATGTTCCTCGCTCCTATTGGGGATATGCTGTCCTCCTCTCCTGCTATCTCATCAATCGCCTTCCCTCCACAGTTCTCCACGGTGCTACCCCCTTCTGCATTCTTTATCCAGACAAAGATCCCTTTCCTCTTCCTCTACACATCTTTGGGTGCACTGCTTTTGTGCACTCTCCCGCTGCCACCCGTGATAAACTCTCACCACGTGCCACCAAATGTGTCTTTCTGGGCTACTCTCCCACTCAGAAAGGATATTGCTGCTTTGACCCTGTTACCCGCAAGCAATTTGTCTCTGCGGATGTCACCTTCTTTGCCAATGCCTCTTACTTCTCTCCCCCTTCCTCTTCTACTCCTCCTGATCCTACTTCTCATACCAACCCATCCATTTCCTCTGCTCCCACTGATGTTCCATCCTCTCCACCCACTCCACCGTCTTCCCCATCCTCATCATATCCACCCTCTACTCCGCTTTCTCCCTCCACTCCGCTGCCATCTCTCTCTACTCCCGGGCCAGCTCTCTCCACCACGGATACTCCGGATACTGAGGCACCTGCTGACCTGGATCTCCCGATTGCTCTTCGCAAAGGGGTTCGGGCCTGTACCCAACACCCGCTTGCTGTAGTTGTTTCCTATGATCGTCTTACCCCTGCTCGCAGAGCTTTTGCACTGGCTATCTCGGCCACTGGCACCCCCCGTTCCTACCAGGAGGCCCTTACTATTCCTCATTGGAAAGTTGCCATGGATGAGGAGATTGCTACTCTCACTGAACGGGGTACTTGGACCCTTGTTCCTCCTCCTTTCGGCACAGATGTTGTTGGCTGTCGCTGGGTCTTCTTAGTGAAGTTTCTCCCGGATGGCAGTGTGGATCGTTATAAGGCTCGCCTAGTTGTCAAGGGTTTTATCCAAACTTATGGGATTGATTACTTTGACACTTTCTCTCCCGTGGCTCGTCTCAGCACTATTCGGGTTCTTCTCTCTGTGGCTGTCAACAGGGATTGGCCCATCTCGCAGCTAGATGTTAAGAATGCCTTCCTCTATGGTGATCTACAGGAGGATGTTTACATGGAGCAACCTCCTGGGTATGTTGCTCAGGGGGCGACACGGGTATGCCGGCTAAAGAAGGCTATCTATGGCCTCAAGCAGAGTCCTCGTGCCTGGTTTGACAAGTTCAGTGGCATTGTTGCGGCCATTGGTTTTACAAGAAGCTCAGCAGATCACTCCTTGTTTGTTCGGAAAACCGCCTCTGGTCTTGTTGTTCTTGCGGTTTATGTTGATGACATTCTTCTTACTGGCGATGACTAGGATGGGGTATTGATGACCAAGAAACACCTTCGTCAACATCTGGTCACAAAGGATATGGGCTCCCCGAAATACTTTCTGGGGATTGAAATCTTTAGAAAGCCCAACTCCATGGTCCTTTCACAACGGAAGTATGCTCTTGATCTTTTAAAGGAGGCAGGACTGACTGGTGCTAAACCTGCACGTTGTCCTATGGCTGTTGGAGAAGACAAAACTTGGACAGATGACTCACCTCTTCTCTCCGATCTTACGAGATACCGGCATCTGGTGGGCAAGCTTATATATCTCACGGTAACCAGACCCGACATCTCTTACGCTGTTGGCAAGGTGAGCCAGTTCATGCAAGCTCCGAGGGAGTGTCATCTACAATCTGCTCTGAGGATATTAAAGTATATTAAAGCTGCTCCAGGGAAAGGACTCCTATTTCAGAAAAATGGTCACCTTAGGGTTGAAGCGTACTTTGATTCAAGCTATGCGGATGACAAAGGGGACCGCAAATCGACTTCAGGTTTCTGCACATTTGTTGGAGGCAATCTTGTGAGTTGGAAGAGCAAGAAACAGTCTGTCGTTTCCAGGTCTAGTGCAGAGGTGGAATATCGCAGCATGGCATCGACTACATGTGAGTTGAAGTGGTTGCGGGCTCTCATGCTTGACTTAGGAGAGGTTTACAACTATCCTCTTCCTATGTTCTGTGACAATAAGGCCGCGATACACATTTCCAAAAATCCGATCTTTCATGAGAGAACAAAACACATAGAAGTCGACTATCATTTTATTCGGGAAGAAATATTGAAGAAATAGATTTGCACTCCATTTGTCACTTCCGACAACGAGTTGGCAGATGTCTTCACCAAGCCGGTGTCCGCTTCCTTTTTCCACATCTGCGACAAGCTGGGCATGATCGATATATATGCTCCAGCTTGAGGGGGAGTGTTGAAGTTGGTGACCGGGCGGTCTGGCGGTTTGTCTTGGCGGGTTGAAGACCGCGCGGTCTGGCGGTTTGTCTCAGCCGGCTTGGAGACCGGGCGGTCTGGCGGTCTACCCTGGCAGTCTCTCTTCCTCTCTGGTGTTAGCCGTGTGGTTAACCCTGCTGTCTAACCGCGCGGCTTGTGCGGTTTGTTTTGTATAGTCCGCTTAGTCCTGTAAATTATAGTCCCACATCTCTTATTTGTATTCTCTCATCTCTCCTCCATTCTATATAAAGGAGGGCATACCTTTGTAATAGAAACCTTTTTTGGATAATAAAATTTCATTTATTCAAAAGTCTATCCGTTTGTTCTTTTCTATTCGCTACTTTTAACAAACTGCATCATCTTCCAAACCTTCCTCATCATTCTCCTCTACATCACCTCCGGCTCCTAGATCATTCACGTTCAGGGCCGCCTCATTTTCCACCACATCTTCACTTTCTTCTTGCAGATCCACAACTACATCTCTAGCTATCTAAGATATGCCAGATATGACATTAGCAGAAGCGGGTAGAGGCTCCCCCTCAATTCCTGCAGTCAGTGCGTCAGGAACTTCACTGGGGATAGCCACGAAATCTGCTACAGTTCTGTCCTCGGCAGGAGATTCTTCTTATTCTAGTACTAATGCAGCCTGCCCGATGCGTCACTCCCATCTGTCAAATATGCTGGAGTCCATTTTCTTCAAATAATGTAATGGAACTCCTTTACTCATGTCGTACCTATCTCCGTTTAACTGATTAAGATATATGCTGATGATTCTTCCAAAACTTGGAGTTCTGAGAGTGTCCTTAATCTTCTCAAAGAGCATAGCCCCCCAGTTGAATCTCTTTCTGCAGATAATCGCCACAAGAATCTTGTACATGTCAGCTGAGATGTGGTCATGTGAGCCGGTTTGCATATCAGTACTTTCCCAATGATGTCGGACAAGAGTTTCCCCTCCTCATTCATTTCGTTTCTCTTTATCAATCTGGTTCCTCTAGCTAGTCCACAGAATAATAATGTCCTAGCTTTATCATGTTCCTCCAGATAATCCTCGTGCTCAGAACTAGTGAGTTGCAAGTATTGGGTCAGTTTGCTTGCAGACATCTTGATCCTTGCACCTGCAACCTTACTCTTGATGATAGAGTCTTCATTCCGAAGTTTGCCGGTTGCGAAGAACTCCATCGCTTCCTTGTCCAAAATTTTGCAGGGGTGCTCCAGTACAAAAGAGAGTCCCGCCTCTTCAAGCATGATGATGATGTTTCTGAACTCATCCGAGGCATGTGAGAACCCGGTTCAAACCAACTCACATCCAGTTACCAGGCCGGCGGTGGTCCTTGGAGCCATTGCAAACCTAGGGAGGAAATCCCAAGTCTACGCCTAATCAGAAATAAAGAGGGAAGCTACACTAATAATAAGTCACTGTTAGGGTGAGGAGGTGGTTACCCAAAAGCGAAGGAGGTGAGAGTCGACGGAGACGACGGAAAACCTGGAGGCGCACGCGTCCTGGTTTGATCGAAACCGCGGAGAAATCCCTGGACGAGCACCCTGGACGCGAGAAGAGAGGTCTATGGAAGGAAGAATCGGCAGGATTCCTGCGCGATATCGACAGAGGAGTCAGCGTGATTCCGACGGGATATCGACGGAGGAGTCTGCGGAATTCCAGCGGGATACCGACAGAAACGCGGAATATTGATGGAAATGAGGAGGGAAGGAAGAGTCGGCGGGATTCCTTCGGGATATCGACGGGTTTCCTTACGAAATGCGGAATACGAAGGGTCGGCGGGATTCCTGTGGGATATCGACGAGTTTCCTTGCGAAATGCGGGTACGAAGGGTCGGCGGGAGTTTTTCTAAATAGAAATCGATGGGATTCTTCAATAGAAATCTACTGGTTAAGAGGCATGCCGGATTCTCGAAATCTTCTAAATATATATTTCTTGATACCAATTGTAAGTTTTAGTGACTTCCAATGACGTATCTTGTTTAATTTTCAGTGGGCTGATTTATGCCTGTAGAGGTTCATTCTCGAATCTACCAGTGAATTTACAGATAAATCTTTAGTAACGTATCTAAGGGTTATTTTTACAGAGTTAACCTTTCCTTAGGTGTACATACATATATGTGTATATATAAATATATATATGTGTAAATGTCGACACAATATGACTCAAGTATTAGAGCTGATCAAAAATACCTGGAATTATAAGATTGATCATTTAGCCCCTCTGGTTAATGCATACCAGGCGTTCAATTTGAGTATACCATTGTAGATAGTACTTCTATTATTCCAGATACTTGTTCTAATGCATTCTTGAAACATCTTCTGTCTAGTTCCCATTACATTTACGGGAACCTAGACTACCCTGCAAAAGAGTGTTACCTTACCTTAGGAACCCAACATGTATTGGGTCCTAGGTTCTTGTTAATATAAAAACTCGAATGCCTTCCCTCAGAAATCCTGTCAGGAAGACTACCTCTGCCCAGAAGATGTGGATAAGCCCTTGCCCTTGACACAAAGGGGTTGTGCCAACAGTCTATGGCAAAGTGTCCCACCTTGCCACAACACCAACACGTGTGAATATTGTACCTCCGTTTCTGACCCGATCCAGTGACTGAGGTAGTCATGGTCCTAGGTCCAAACGAGATATAGCCGGATCTGCTCAGAAAATTGCTTCTTCCACCATGACACTTGGAAGGGTGGAAGGAATGCATGTAGCGAGCATCATGAGGCCTGGGAGGTGGTGTCTTCCTTTCAGTCAGCCCCCTTCCAGAGGCCCCATGAGAACTAACTGCATGAATTCTAACCTCCCTTTCCTGTGTCCTAGGGTGGTGAGAAGCGCTCTGAGAGCTGATACCAGCAGATTCATGCCGAGTTGGGGCAGTGGCCGAGAATACAAAGGGTTCAGAATGAGCCTTAGGTATTCTTTCAAGGGTGGTCATGACAGCCCTTGCACTATGGGTGTCTCCACATGAGGGTAGATCACCCTTGCAGTGACCACGGTTTTTCCTGTGATCATACCTGAAGGCATGATGAGTACCCTTCCTGCCTGGAGTGGGGGGTCTGAATACCGTTTCCCCATTTCTCCATGAATTGATAATTCGGGAGATCCACCCATTTTTTTCCTTTATCTTGATAGCATCAACCTTGGAAAAGTTGGATACTATCCTTTTCTCATTCTCTAGACTACTCTCTAGATCAGAGATTTTAGAGTCCTTGACCTTGTTGGATGCCAATTGGAGAACCAACAAGATCTTCAGCCGAGCAATCTCCTGAGCTTGCTCCTCAACAAGTAGGTTGCTTTTCTGAAGGGCTCTCTTCAGGGAATCAGGATTTTCTGAAGGGTGACAATTCCTATCTTCAGGAACTTCAATAGAAAAGGGGCAAGATGAAGAAGTTACCTGCTCTTCAGAGTTATTGTCACTATCGCCAGAGACCGTTGTGTCAGCTTCATCAGAACTGCTTTCCTCAATTTCTTCTTCAGTCTCTGACAAGGACACCGGAGCCCTGATGCTGTCTGATTGATCCTTGCCTTCATCTTCAGAGGCGAGGACCCCCACATAGGCTTCATCCTCCTGCTGACAGCAGATCCCTGCTTTCTCTGATCCCCCCATGAGATCTGAGATGGTTACCCACATAGATTTGGCCGTCCCACACTTTTCCAATCTAGATCGAGAAGGTCCAGACCAGACATCCATGATGATCTGACGAATCATCTTGTCCAGGTTAAATAATGAGAGTTCAATCTCTGACATCTCAGTAATACATTTGGGGATTTGGATATCCTTTCCAGAGCCGGAGGTCTTCATAGGAATGAATGGACCCTCTTCCAAGATGAGAGATGCTCGAGGATCGATAGCCTTCAAGTGATAGGACACTCTCATCTTCCAGACGGGATAATACTCCTTTGTGCACGTGGGAAGTCTTAGTGGAGAGATCCCATGATCCAGCTCCATGCTTTTGACACTGGTGGCAGGATTCTACTCAAGGTGTTAACCTATTTGATGAGGAACCTGGCTCTGATACCACTTGAAAGTCCACCTAGTGTCAACTACCTTCACCTATGGGGGGGGGGGGGGGGGAATTAGGTGTCTTGCAGCGTTTTTGCGGAATTAAAATCGTACCTGCACACGAAAACAAAACAACACAACACAACACAGAAAGGACACGAGCAAATTATAGTGGTTCCCCGATTTGGGTACATCCACTTTCCCCTTTCAACCTATCTCCCAACCAGGGACGACTCGGTCACTTCACCAACAGGATTGAAATCCAATCCTTGCACTAACGGAAGGAACCCTTCCACACGTAGGAGTCACCACTCCCACAACACGGGTTACACCCAACCCTTACACCTAGGAACCAACGTTCCTTTACAGCAAAATTGAAAATAGAATGTACAAGAATTACAAACAACTTATGGAGACTACGGTGTCCCTCTTCGTTCGATGACGTGTTCTTGAAGTCAACGAAGAGTCCACAACCCTAGATATCACTTGGAGAGAATCTCCCCGAAACCGGCGGCGACAAGAAGTGCGGCGGCTTGGTTCTCGGGATCGGCGGCGACAACGGTGTGCGGCTGCTGTACTTTGGAGATTCAATCTTCGTAGCAAAGCTAGCAAGGTCTTCCAACGATCACACTAGGATCGATCATCTCGATCGATTCGGAAGGGGAAGGTTTTCCCGATCAACGAATCAAGAGACAAGGGATCTCTGGTTAGACGCGAGACGCTGTGCTTGACTGAGCTTTTGTAGTCGGGAGATCTGGAAGCAACAACGATCAAAGCCGACGATCTACAGGCACGAGCGGCGACGGCGGCGGAGCGAATTTCGCGATCTAGGTCACGTCGAAGGCTCCACTTTTGTTTTTCAAATTGCTCAAGGTACTGTTCAAAAATACGCGAGTATTTATACAGTAGTATACCTCTTTATGACCGTTGTGGGTCCCACCAGAAGAAACCCTAACACCGGTTCAAAACAGCGCCTTAACATTTGATCCGGTCCAGCGGGATCCAGAAAATCGCCCAAGTCAAAATCGGCGAGAATCGAAGGTGATTCTCGACGAGTCGGCAAGAATCAGCCAGTAATTCTCGACGATTCGTCGAGAATCACTAGTGATTCTCGCCGAATGACTTGATGATTCTCGACGATTATGACTTCGCGACAGATTTGCATGCTTTGATGTAGCCGGATAGAGACGGCGAGAATCAACCAGTGATTCTCGACGATTCGGCGAGAATCACTAGTGATTCTCGACGATTCGGCGAGAATCACTTGGTGATTCTCGTCGATTATCACTTAGACGATTTTTCGTCTTTCCACCCATGAGCTGCTCTTTGACCCATCCTTGCTTCTTGTCTGCTCTTGCATTGTCACGGCCCTGTATTTGAAGATAAGTACACTCCAATAGAGAGAGTACACGTAGGCCAACACACTGATCTGCTCAACGAGAGATTACGTCGCGCAGACCCGTGTATATTGACCTACTGCACCCTGACATTGGTGTGTACTTAGCGTGGAATAACTGCAAGCACAACTTGAAAGATTTTATCAAATACATTGTGAATTCATCTTAGCTTGACAGGTGGCTTCCTCAAATCCAGGTAATTGTGGATACATTACCCAACAACCCTCTTCTCTAGCAAGGATTCATCATATTAAAGGGATCTAGACCACTTAGTGCATACAATCCTATGATTCCTGCTGAAAGAGGACTCATCTTTGAAGATATTTCTTCATCATCATCTTTCTCTTAGTCTTTTCATCTCATTCTGTACTTCAAGTAAAGAGTTGTATGAATCTCTCTTCAAAGGATTCAACCTTGGTTTTATGAATCTCCTTACCCAAAGTCTTAGTATTGGTTCAATATATCCTTACTAAAAGATCTGGACTTGGTTCTAAGAGTATCCTTGTCAAAGATTCAGTTCTTGATTCTAAGAGTCTCCTTATCAAAAGACATAGGCACTGAGGTAGTGTATTCATACCATAATGTTAGAAGAGTGGTTGTGCCCTGATTTTTGGGAATCACATAGCTTTGTGTCTTATGTGCTATGATTTTTTGTGTTGTTCTTGTTTTATTTCCTGCACTTTCAATTATGCATTTATTTATTTTATTGTGGTTGAAATGGCTGATAAAAATTTGAAGGTGGTCAGACAACTTAAGCAGAAATATTTTAAATCACTATTCACCCCTATAAAGAATTCTCTGAGGATTTATTCACAATTGTTCACTCCTTTCAATTAGTATCAGAGGGAGTTTAATCAAATAAAGGTTAACACATTGATCGAAAGATTTGAATAGTTGAAAAGATTCACATATTTTTATAGAAATATATTTTCAAAATAAATTCAAACAATTTCAAAGATTTGCATCAACAAGATCTCTAGTGTATAACCTAAAAACATTTATACTTTAGAAGACCATAATGAAATTGTATATGAATTCAGTTGATATATGTATCTTTTATTCTATTCTTTTAGAATCACTAATGCCTTACAAGAAGGATGCTAGTAGGAGCACAACAACAAAGATGGTACCTAGGGTTTAATGGACTAAAGTAGAAATAAAGTAAAAGATTGGGAATGCCAAAACAATGAACATCCTATTGTCCACTATGTCAGATGAAATCTATCAGAAGGTAGCTGATTACTAACTAGAGAGATCATGGAGTCCTTATCGAGAATTTTTGATGACAGTTCTGATGCAAGAAAGGACAATACATCTTTTATCATATCTCAAAATAAGAACTTTCAGAAGAATACTGAAGAAACAGTTCCTAAAATTTATGTGAGGTTTAACATCATCGTGAATGAAATTTTGGGGCTGAATAAATAGATCTCACTAACCGAGATCAATGATAAACTACCCATGTGCTTCCCAAGAATATGAGACTCAAGGATTTGGTCTATTAGAGAGACTGGATGTCATAGGGAAATCTCCACTAATGCCCTATTAGGCAAGCAATAGTCTTGTAAGGTCTTGCTAAAGAGTAGGGCAAAAAATAAAGTGAAGGCGGAGTCTCAAATCCTCGGGATAGATTTATTGTCATGAAGTAGGTAATGGAGAGCCTTCAACTTCTAAATAGGAGATGCTTAATCTCCTGTCCAAAAAGTTCAGAAGGTGTATAATGATTGAGGAATCCAAAAAATGAAATAGGAGCTCCAACAAGACTAAATTTGGCAATACCTCTAGCAAGGAGATCATCTTCTTTGCTTATAGGAAGCCAGATCATCTTGTTCCTAAATGTCCAGAGGATTAAAAGGAAAAAAGCTAGAAAAATGGAGCACAAGAAGCCGACTTTCAGGAAGGATAAGTAAAGAGGCAAACCTTTTGTTGCAAAAACGTGAGTGACCAGGATTCAGAGTTAAGCATTTCTTCTAATAGTGATGATGAGGCTGCCGCTGAAAAAGTTTCTTTGATGGCTTTAGAGGCCTTCTTATAAGTTGAAGAAGATCAGGTATCATGCTTTGATGACTTTGAGTTTTTGGAAGTTCTTGTTTTCTAGGTAGCTAGCAACCTAGAGGGGTATGTTGGATCTCGTGGCCAACCTTTGGGGGGGGGGGTGAATAAGGTTTGATGCGTTAAATGGAATTAAAAAATATTTCACACCAGGAAATCAAGTCCAGGAAGCTACCGCGGGGCGTTAGGTATCTAAAGCGCGACGGTAAGGCTATGGAATCATTTTCCTGCACAAGTTTGTTCACAAACCCACAGCACAAACACTTACTTTATACAACCAGAACAATCACACAATCAGATGATGAAGAAATAAAAGTTCCATTGCAAGAATAAAAATGCCAATTGTTCTAAGTGATTACACGAACGTGATCTCCGTGACGCCGGAGATCGAAGGCGATGAATTATAAAAACTTTTTTGGTTTTCTATACCGACCCACTACCCGGACCGGTTAGCTCTCTCCCTTTCCCTCCAAGAAAGGTCTTCGAGTCGCTCTTCACCTACACGTAAGGAAGGGTCTTAGAGCCCCGCTAGATCTAGACATCCTTATCCCCAAGGCGATTTCCCACGGAATCCTTCCCCCGAATCCGACGACCCTTCCTGGTCGATTTTACTCTCTTCAAGATTTAAAAAAGTCAAAATGTTTTACAAAAATAAGAGATATAAATATTCAAAAGAATAAAGTTCTCCCTCTCGAAGACTACTCCGTGGAGCGATCCACAGCCGGTGCTTAAGATCTCCGTTTGTTGGCAAACGGTCGGCTCTTCGTGTTCGTTGTAGATCTTGGATCTTTGGAGTCTTTTGATCACGAGCGGGAGGGAGACGACTATCATCTTCTTTGACGTAGACTTGTGAATGGAGCGCAAGAAGGCGGCCAAACCCTAGAATTAACGAACTCCCATCCTTTCTTTTTCACCAAGTAATCAGGCATAGAAACCAAGGCGGCCTTTTATATGTCTTCGTGAAAATACGCTACCATCGACGATAAGACTAGCGCCCGACGATAGATTCGCGTCCTTGTTGTGTCAGCTGCCCTCTAAATCTGGAAAGAAATATTAAAAACAAGTATTTCTCATTTCAAATATGCTAGCACTGCGCAGTTACCACTTACACCGCACGATAATATTGGACATAACGATTCGACGTTCGGCAAGCACAACGTGGAAGGGCTAGCGCCGATTTCGTCCAGAGCTCTAAGTCCAAATAATTCATTTGGGTAGCGCCTGCGGTAGTACCGACATTTGGTGGTAGCCCAGCAATCGACAAATCTGGCTCGATATTCGTTTAAGGGCTAGTGCGGTGCTGTAAATGCTATCTCCTGCTATAGAGTAGCATTTGTCGAACGACCATGCTTGACGTTCGTCGAACACCTAGCGTGATGCGTTAGCACTAATGCCTGGTTCTAGGTCAGCATCTTGACGAACCCGACTCGACGCTCGTCGAGTGGATACCGCGTCGCGGTAAGTGATAGCGCTTGGCAGTAGCATCCATTCAACACCACCGTCTCGACGCACTCAAATATTTTCTTCTCAGCACTCTCGACGCGGTGTTGAGTGATCCAGCACAGGGTGTTAGTACTAGTGCTTGCTGATAACTTCCCGGGCCCCAGGTCCATTTAATTCCAGCTACCGCTCAGCGGTAACTTCTAATGCCATGCAGTAATATTTATAGGAAGCTTCTTCCCTTCACTTGAACCTGACAACCTGTACACTCTATCAACAAAAGACATGATCAAATACAATCTGGGATTTGATATTCTCAAACACAGGGCATATGAAACATCGGTTCCAATAAACTCCCCCTTTTGATATTATTAACTTCCGTTCATGAGAAATAATCACTAAGATAGAGTGCGTGGATACAGAATAAACATTATGGGCTACCAACAGGTTGCAGTAGGTTCTCTATATGGTTTATCTACACATGCTCCCCCTATCTACATGTTCGAATGCTCCACCTATCTATGTGTACTCCTCGTACATGTGACCTCTCCTAATCCTATACTGAAGAGCGTACTCATGAACATTTTATTCTCCCCCTTTGATAATATAAAAAGGGTGGGCAAGGCCAACCAAACATGCAGGATATGAAAAAATAGGAGAACTGATGAGCATTGAGACAAATATCAAGCAGTGCACACACAAAGGTAAAGATAAACATGACACATAGAGATGACTCAACAAGGATACATATCAGAGAATTTCAAGTACATGAGTCACACACTGGAGCAACGTACACAGTCAGAGACAGTCAATTTTTAGATTTAACATGAATTGAACACACAAACTAAACTAAGCACACAACGAGTACGTCTACAATACTATAGGAGTAAGCACGTAATCAAGTGAGACAAACATTGAGAAACGTCATAAGTGTGAATCGTGTGCTAGTACGTATTGTGCAAAAGAGAAGGATAGTGTAGTTGTAGTCCAATTCTTATGCACGGAAGTCTTAGACAAGGGAATGACATGTGTACTTGTAACATCGATAGCGAGATAACACCAAGAAAAAAATATTATCCATGTGAATCTCGATCGGATAGGAACCTAATACAAGAGAAATAAGATAAATAATCACCTCACATGTCATTCGATGTCATACCAAGGCAAAACAACTAGGGGCACTAAGCTAAATATATAGTCGATGTACAAGATCGAAGTGACTTTTAACCAAGGTGCTCATCCTCATAATGCTCATGAAGGCTAATCAGGAGGAATGAGTAGTGCTTGGGGGGACCGTGACAAGAGATGTTATAACTTCCATAGTTTTATTTTGTTAGCGTAAATCTATCACTTTAATCATTTTTTTAAAGGTTCATGGAGCCCCGAGTCAATCAAAATCTATCCACCTAGATAGATACACTTTAACATGTATACATGTGACCTTTGTACTAGAGTTTTGGCCAAAAGTTTCACACCTGGTATAATCACAAATGTATCGTGACTTTGATTATTCAACGTATTTCTAGCATGTTAGAATATAGTGTCACGATTTATAGCAAGTACGCATAGCATTTTTCATCTTGAGTGCATTGGCTAGGGATGTGTGTATCATGTGAAGTCATTCCCTTATCTAAATCTTCACACATACCTATAGGCATAGTCAGCACACACAACCTCGTCTTGTTGCACTCAATAGCTAAGCACCTATAGATTCAACCCACTATAACTGGAGGACAATGTTTACATAGATTACACGTCTAAACTCAAACATTGTACGTACTCGTTATGGTCTAAGCCACAGTCATGTGAGACCATAACATGATAGTTCTACAGCAGTTTTTTTGTTTTGTAATTTTTGTTTTTTTTGTGTGTGTTTTTTTAAAGCAAAATCAAACGCACACCTCAAAACAGAATGCAAGCACCCAAAAGAAAAAAAAATAAAAAAATGCAAACACAATCAACAAAACAAAAACAAATCTAGGGTGAGAGATCCAGAACTCCTAGCTCGAGGCGAAGTAGAAAATCGTCCATCTGGGAGTGGTTTAGTGAAGATGTCTGCTAGTTGGTCATCGGTGCCAATAAAGCTTACACTCACGTTCTCCTTTTTGATATGATCACGAATGAAGTGGTGACGCACGTCAATATGCTTTGATCTATAATGGTGCACTGGATTGTATGTCAAGTCTATGGCACTCTTGTTGTCGCACCTAAGTGTAACATTCCTACACTTGAGGCCAAAGTCTTCTAACGTTTGAGAAATCCATAGTGCTTGAGTGCAACAGCTTTGCAAGGCAACATACTAGGCCTTAGCCGTGGAGAGAGCAAACAAGTTTTGTTTGCGGCTTGACTAGGAGACTAATGCCGGTCCAAGGAAATGGCATTTAGCACTTATGCTCTTGAGATCAAGTGAACACCCAGCATAGTCTGAGTCTGAGTACCCGTTGTCACAACCCGCATTTTCTCCGAATTTAAGAAGTATCAGAGTATGAGAAAACACGCGTCGTGATGCCACGTCGAGCAGGGGATAATTGTTGACGCTCAGACGAGCACCATCTAACTAGACTATGAAAAACTCATAACTTTAATGATTAGAAAAAATCAGATATAATTTTAAGGGTCGTATCCCTCGGCTCAGTGGATCATCTAGTCCACGGTTTAAAAACTATATTTATATGCAGTAGAAAAATACTTTATTTATATTTGACATCCTATGAGAGTGCGTAAGTGGCCCCTGAGGCCATCTTATACCATGCAAGACTCTATATTTATATTATAAGCAGGAAAATGATCTTTTTATGTTACTTGAAAGTAATGTATGAGCTTTATAAAACATGCTGATCATGAGATATATATACATAATAGTGTTTGTTAGGTTTTAAAGTAACTAGCAACCTAGCATATAACATCCCAAGAGCAAGTAGATTATCTCCAGAAGATAGCAATAAAAGAAAACATATCCAGTTTCATAAGGTAAAACTACCAGTGGGCGCCAACAAACTGACACGAACCCACTGACAAGTATGTATGTCTGTAAGAAAAGTAGGAAAACAACCTCACAATAGAAAGAGAAAGATCCCTACAACTCAAGGGATCACCAGCAACACCACAGTAAATCTAGCCGCCTCCCCGGCTACTAATCAGAACCTGAGGCATCTAGAAAAGAAAAGAATACCTTAGCAAGTGAATCAAGAAAATCAGAACTAGGGCATTAAATTACAATGGAACAAGAGAGTAAGTAAAATGACAGCAAAAGCAACTACTGTCCAAAGTAACCAAAAGTACACCAAGTACCAAGCAACAACACCAAGCTCTGCTCAAATCCTGCAGAGGCTACAATGCAAAAGACAAGGAAAACTCGCCACAATATGCTGCATTCTATCAGGAAGAAACACCTAACAACCCCAATTGGTGAGTTAATGGCAGTAATAAACAAAACGAACCTGAGTTGGTGACCAAAAACAGTCCCCCAAGCCAAACAGTTCCAAAAGAAAATTCACTGTGTCAGCACAAAAATCACCACAAACCTAGCCCGTACCTAGGATAAAAAGGGTGACAGCCACAACAATACCCAGCCCGTACCTGGGACTAAAAGTGGAGGCCACGGCTCGCACACAAAACATCCTGCTCCTTTAGAGCGTCAAAATACCACTACCTGCCATAACCCACGATTCGGCCCTCAAAACAAAGGAAGAACGAAAGACTGACAAGACATTTCCCCTAGGGGGTAATCACTCGGGAAGAAAAGTACTGGAAAGAAATAAATTTCCGCCTACAGGAATCATCGAACGCAGCTCAACGATATTCGTCGAGCGCTGGAACAAAATCGTCGAACGCAGGAAAATCGTCGAACGCAACTCGACGATTTTCGTCGATCACAAGCTACGGGAAATCGTCGAACTCTGTTCGACGATTTGCCGTTAAACACAAACAACAAGATGTCATCGAAAACTGGCCACGGGAAATATCGTCGAACGCCGTTCGATGATTTTTTGATAAACACAGGCCAAAGGAAATTACCGAGTTCCGTTCGACGATTTTGCGTTAAACGCAGGCCACGGAAAAATCGTCGAATACAGGACACGGGACAAATCGTCAAACGCCGTTCGACGATTTTCCTTTCGTCGAACAAAGGGCACGGGAAAAATCGTCGAACGTCGTTCGACGATTTCCCTTTCGCCGAACAATGACCACGGGAGAATCGTCGAACTCCGTTCGACGATTACCGTCGGACCCAGAATTAAGGCACATCGTCGAGCTCAGCTCGACGATAATCGTCGAACCCAGATCGACGATTTCCGTCAATCTGGCTGCATTGAGAGCACAATAAATCCTGCACCTCCAACTTCGTTTTCGTCCAATCATCTTAGCCTAATTCATATCTATTACTGTAGTATAAGTATGAAATCTCACTACTATTAAATTCTAGGGTTGAAAGGCTAGATACTACCCAACAGAGGTTTTAACAGGGAACACTTTGAATGATTATCAGGGAACAATTTGATAAAAATAAACAAGACTACAGTACTCCAACCGAAGATTTGAGTTTCTGATCTTTGAGAGAATGCAATCAGAAACATGAAGGGCCATAATGGTTAATGATTCACATACTTTTGACAGAAAAACAGAGTAAAATATTAATCTTGGGAAAACAGGGAAAAATTATAGCAAATATGACCATGAAAAGGAGAAGAAAACTTGGCAAGGGTAGGAGCACCACTTGCCTCAATTCCAGAATTTATCTTGCACAGCCCTGCCTCTCTCTCTCCCTCTCGGCTCCAGCCGCAACAGCACCTAAACAGGAATCTAAGGTTTAATGGCAGAAAAGGATCAAAGTAAAAATTCCGAGACCTCTAGAAACATCACGAAAATTGAATCTCTTACCGTAGGAAAGAAGGTCTAGGCGAGAGCACTCCAAATCCGCTTTAGGAATCGAATTCCGTCCACTAAGGCTCCCAAAATCGGCGTCTACAGGGTACAGGGTTGGCGATTTTACTTCCTCTCAACAGGCAGCAGTTATAACCTCAAGGAAGGAGACAATGAAAAGTCTGGATTTTGTCTAAGGCTTTATATATATAAATGCCTGGACACGTCCTTTTAGCCTAAACTGTCACCTAAAAGCCACTGATTCGTTCAAACCTTAATAATTAATCATTTGCATCATTATTATTAATGTCACAAAAATGACGCGAAAACCGAAGCACCTCGGATTCCGACGAAATTTGCAACGTAGCTAAATACCCACGCTACGAACACAACGGTTAAGTCGAAATCAACTTTCGACGAATCAAACTAGGGTTATTACTACCTGAAGCCAAAACGCAAGCATCCCCCGAGAGGCCTCACTGGTCACCAAAACAGACCCGACTTGATAGGGGATCTTGCCAAAAAGGCTGCCAACAACCACACAAGGATCCTAAAGAGCTAAAACCACGCTCTAACGAACAACACATGCCGGAAATGCGTCAACATAATGCCAAACGAGAATTAAATAATCGCAAAAAAAAAATCGGGGGCGTTAAAGTCACTCCCCCTAAAAGAAAGTTTCATCCCGAAACTTTACATACACTACTTCTACTATAGAAGGAAGGTGACAAACAAGAGTACTAGAAAAGAAACGTACCAACCAAATCAAGGGAACAGATGAGGGTGAGCCTCCCTCATAGCTGATTCTAGCTCCCAAGTCGCGCTTTCCAAATCCTGATTCTTCCACAGGACTTCACCATCGGGATAGACTTCGTCCGCAGCACCCGATCTTGAGTATCCAAGATGCGGACCGACACCTCAACATATGAGAGATTAGGCTCCAACTGGGGCACAGCAACCAAGACTTGCCCACTGCTTCGCACACATTTCCGCAATTGGCTTACATGAAACACATTATGAATACCTGGGAAATTTGCTGGCAAATCCAATATATATGCTGACACGCTAATCCGCTCAACAATCTTAAATGGGCCCATATACCTGGGATCCAATTTACGGTTCTTACCGAACCTCTTAACACCAAGCATCGCGGAAACCTTAACAAACACAAGGTACCCTATAGAAAACTCCAAGTCAGACCTACGCCGGTTGGCGTTCTTCTCATATCTCTCCTGAGCAATACGAAGCTTTCCCCGAATAAGCTTCACAGCAGTTTCCATCTCCTCGAGTGCATCCGGACCAAACACAGGCCTCTCACCGACCTCGGCCCAAAACAAGGGAGTTCTGCAGTGCCTCCCATACAAGGCTTCAAACAGAGCCATTTGCAGGCTCTCCTAGTAACTGTTATTATATGCGAATTCCATAAGCCGCAAACGCTCATCCCACGCTCCTCCGTGGTCCAAGATGTAGCACCTGATCATATCTTCAACTATCTGGTTCACTCGCTCAGTATGACCATTGGTCTGCGGGTGGTAAGCTGTAGAATACCTCAAATCTGTACCCAAACCCTCTTGTAGACTCCTCCAAAAGTGAGATCTAAAACGGGAGTCCCGATCCGAAATGATGCTAACTGGTACCCCATGCAATCTGATGACCTCATTCAAATACAGCTCCGCTATCTTTTTCCTCGGGTAATCAATCTTGTACGGCACAAGCTGAGCACACTTCGTCAGTCTGTCCACTATAACCCAAACAGAATCAAAACCTCTAGGAGATCTCGGCAAGCCCGTAATGAAGTCCATAGAAATACTTTCCCACTTCCAAGTAGGGATCTCCAACAGAGTCAACTTGCCACCAGACCTTCCATGATCGGCCTTTCACGCGCTTTCAAGTGTGGCATTCAGCAACAAATCGGGCTATATCACCCTTCCCCATACCACCAGGCAATCTGCTTCAATTCATGATACATCTTTGTAGATCCGGGATGGTAGGCAACACTGGATCCATGAGCCTCTCTGCAAATCATACCCCTGATGTCTCCAACAGCGGGGATGCAAATCCTGTCACGGTACCTCAAAGAACCCGCATCATCAATAGAAAAATCCGGCAACTCCCCTCTCTCAGCCCTGAGGTATAAGTGCAGAAGGTCCGGATCATCCTTCTGGTGCAACCTACTGAGTGCAATCCAAGACGGCTCTGCCACTGCCAAACTGCTCTCCATGTCACAGCGTCCCACAGAAATATCCATCGGGAGGAACTCTTCCACTAAATGATCGGCGGTGAGATTAAAGATCTTCCCCGTCTTCCGGCTCAGGGCATCGGCCACCACATTGGCCTTGCCCGGATGATACTGTATATCCACATAATAATCGGCCACATACTATAACCAACGCCGCTGGCGCAAATTCAGCTCCTTCTGGGTGAAGACATACTTAAGGCTTTTATGATCGGTGTAGATCTTGCACTGAGCACCATAAAGTAAATGCCTCCATAGCTTCAAGGCAAAGATCATTGCTGCGAACTCAAGATCATGCGTAGGGTAGTTCCTCTCATGAGTCTTCAATTGCCTCGACCCATACACAATCACCTTCCCATCTTGCATCAATACACCTCCGAGCCCAACATGCGAGGCATCCACATACACATCATAGTCCATGCCCTTAGTAGGTAAAGCCAAGACAGGAGCAGAACACAACCTGCTCTTCAGCTCCAGAAAATCCTCCTCGCATTTCTCGCTCCAAATGAACGCCGCATTCTTCTGCGTCAGCTTAGTCAAGGGGGCTGCCAAGGTAGAAAAGCCCTCCACGAATCTTCTATAATAGCCGGCCAACCCACAGAAGCTCTTAATCTCCTTGGGTGTGCTCGGCCTGCTCCAATCCATCACTGTAGAAATCTTTTCCGGGTCAACCGAAATGCCTTCTTTGTTCACCACATGACCCAGGAAGGAAACCTGGGACAACCAAAATTCACATTTACTTAGCTTGGCGAATAACTAATGGTCTCGCAAAGCAGATAAAACCAATCGCAGATACTGCTCATACTCCTCAGCACTGCGAGAGTAAATCAGAACATCGTCTATAAATACGACCACAAACTTATCCAGAAAATCCTTGAACACCCGGTTCATCATGTCTATGAATGTTGATGGCGCGTTGGTCAAACCAAATGACTTAACCAGGAATTCAGAATGCCCATATCTCGACCTGAAAGCAGTCCGTGGAATGTCCGACTCACGGATCCTGAGCTGATGATAGCCTGAACGAAGGTCGATCTTGGAAAACACCATGCTACCATGCAACTAATCAAATAAATCATCGATCCTCGGTAGAGGGTACCTGTTCTTAATGGTAACTTTGTTCAGCTCCCTATAATCGATGCACAGCCTCATCGACCCATCCTTCTTCTTCACAAATAGAACAGGAGCACCCCAAGGCGACGAACTCGGCCTGAAAAAACCTTTAGCCACCAACTCGTCCAACTGGACTCGCAACTCCTCCAACTCACGAGGGGCCATCCGATACGGCGCCTTAGCAATAGGACGCGTACCTGGTTCCAAATCAATCACAAACTCAACATCCTGCTCGGGGGGAAGACCGGGTAGGTCATCAGGAAAAACATCAGAAAAACCACGTACAACAGGAATCTCCTCCAAGTGCGACACACTAACAGCAGTCCAAACTACAAAGACTAAACAAGCAAAATAATTAGAATGAAACAACTTCTGAGCACATACCGCAGAAATGATAGGAGAATCTTGGCCCGGATCAACATACACACTACCAGGCTGACCGTTGTCCTTGATGAAGTCCAAGCACTTCCCTTTGCACTGAATAACCGCATCATACTTAGACAACCAGTCGATGCCCAGAATAACATCGAAGTCCTCTAGATCAATCATCTTAAAGTTTGTCTTCGCAAGAAAGTCCCCCAACAAAACAGGGCAATCCAGAATACCCAAATCTGACAACACAGATTCACCAGAAGGGAACTTGACGTGGAAGATATCACGAACTTGATCTAGAATCAACCGATAACGCTCTACAAAAGCTCTTGCCACAAACGAGTGGGTAGCGCCAGAGTCGAACAGAACACGCGCCCAACGGTTCTTCACCTTAAATTTCCCTATAGGAGTATACAAGCAACTAAGGCACTACCAAAACAAAACTATAACCATGCTAGCAAATAAAACTTTTAGGATAGGAAAAATGACTAACCTGAGATGTCCTGAGTCGAAGCTTGAGCCTCCTCGGAAGAGATCATGTTCAGCTTCCCTTTGCCCTTGTCCACACGTTGAGGCGGAGGTGAAGCCTGAAGTGGAACTGCCTGAAGAATAGGCTGGACCTTAGGAGACTTAGTCTTGATATGGCCCTTCTGGCCACACTGAAAACAGACCTTATCCTTCGACCAGCATTGGGCAGCATCATGCCCGGGTCGCTTGCAAACAGCACAAGAAACATCCTTCCTTGGAGCACCTTGAATGGCATGAACCTGCTCCTTCCTCTGAACTCCCGCCTTCTTGAAACACCTCTCAACCGGATGGCCTGACCAGCCACAGAAGCTACACACCACCTTGCTCTTCTTTCCTGAAGCAGCATCAAGTACCTGAGGGTTCTTCTCTTCAGCAAACTTCCTCTTGTCCTTCCTCATTTGCTGGCCTCTGCTCTTTGCGGTCTCAATTGCCTCCACTTTCAGAGCAACCTCCACAACACCTGCATAAGTCACTGAACCATAAGCACTGGCTAACTGCTGAACCTCGCTCCTCAAGCCACCAAGAAACTGCTTGACTCGATCCGCTTCAACACTCACCAATCCAGGGGAAAACCGGCTCAACTTGCTGAACTCTATCTCATACTCACTGACCGTGAGTTGCCTCTGCTTCAGGTGAAGGAAGTCGTTCATAAGTCGGTCACGCTCGACCAAAGGCAAGAACTTTCTCAACAGCATCTCCTTGAACAATACCCAAGAACAACCGGCCACCAAGCTCTCCTTTTCCCTAAGCCACTAGCTCTTAGCCAACCCCTTTAGCTGATAGGCGGCTAACATCACTCTCTGATCATCTACAACACCGGAGTACGAGAACATCTCCTCCATGGAGATCAGCCAATCGTCTATGACCATGAAATCTGCCTTCCCATCATATGTAGGAGGGCTAAGTCTTTGAAACTGGGAAATGAAGGCCATCTCCACTGGCACCACCACTGGAGGTCTCAGGGGAGCAGGAGGGGGAGGGGCAGCTGAGCCCCCTGCAGGGTCTTGTACTCCCTGAGTATGTCCTGCCACAACTGCCGCTAGAGACTGGATCTGGACCTGCATCTCAACCAACTACATGGTCAAGGAATCGTTGCTCAACCGGAAGATCTCGATCACCGCATCACTCTGCGCTCCAGAAGTCTCACCCTCATATAGGGGAGTCGACCTGGTCGAAGGACATCTCGCCATCCTAAAACCATATCAACATTAGTCAAATCCTGGTACAATATTTAGAACTAACTACAAGTACAGATAGGACATACATAAATATGATCTTAAAACTGCTAAACTTGCTTTGGGAGTTTATTTGAACAAAAATAATGTTATGCCTAACCTAGGATGTGTTGGATCCCTAGTTTGGATTTGGTCTAGGATGTCTTTGACCCACCTTGTATAGTCAGGATTATTGGTTGTGTCCTAGAGTCTAGGGTTTGTCCTTAGAACATCATCCTGTGGACCAACCATCATCCAGACTGCCAGAGAAACTCAAGACTTAGAGATATCTTCAGCTCAAGGAAATGTGTTCGACCTTCGTCGATCTCAGCTCAACGAACCATATTTCTTGGTCAACGATTTCTGGTCTACTATTTGAACTCTTCTCAGCTAGAGACTTCTCAGATTCTTTCTAAGTCCACAATAATTATTCGGTCGACGAATTTGGATCTCTGTTCAACGAATGATGATTGTCAGTTCGATGAAGATTGTAGCAAAATTGACAAGTTTCCCATGAAGACTAATTGCTATTATCTGGTCGACGAACTCATCAGCTAAGCTCGATGAACTGTGAACTCAGCTCGACGAATTCTGTTCTTCATTCAACGATCCCAGACTTGGAATACTCCAGTTTTCCGTCCCTTGTTCTTGGCGATGATTCCTGATTAATTAATGCTCAATCTTCTCGCAATGTTACCGTTAGAACGAGCATTGATCATGG
Source organism: Platanthera guangdongensis (assembly GCA_039583875.1). Taxonomy (NCBI): domain Eukaryota; kingdom Viridiplantae; phylum Streptophyta; class Magnoliopsida; order Asparagales; family Orchidaceae; genus Platanthera; species Platanthera guangdongensis. The sequence goes on along the minus strand of CM077165.1, from coordinate 35,864,871 downwards.
ATTATTACATGTCATTTTTCCGCGGGACAGTTAGGGAATTCATTCATTGTCGCTTCCTTCTCAGGCCGACTGCATTTACTGCTCAAGGATTCAAATTTCGAGTGTGTTTTTCAGTCAGTTTCAAAAAAAAAGAAAATATTAAGCAGTCATGCTGACACACATGACATTCAAGAAGCTTACGATACACAAAAAAAGAAGTCTTACAGAAATCTAAAGTTTCACACTGCAATCAGCCTAGGCCAGAGAACATCATCATCAAGAAGAAGAAGAACATACAATCTCTATCAAGAGTCTTCTTCTGTCAACCCTACAGGACAACTTCAGAAGGACAACAATAACTCTATTTGTCGAAGAAGTTCCTGAAGCAATCTCTGGTCAACGCAATCAAGTTTTTGAAGACCTGTCACCCTGAAGCAGAGCTCCAGATTTCCTGATCCATTCAAGATCTCAGGGAGAGCAATCTGCTGAAATCAATCCACTAGTCTTCTCAGTTGTTATTGAGAAAGAGAAGACACCATCACCTTTTTCATCCTCTATACAGGGTTTTAAGTCCCTTCAAAATTATTACTGGTTGCAAGTCTCCTACCAAAAGACTTGAGGTTTTGGTTTTTGAGCACCTGAACAAAAGCTCATTGGTGTCAGGCACCTGATCAAAAATCTGAGTGGATTCCTACCAGGGTGGTAGAAGAGTGGATGTACTCAGGTTAGGGAACCACTATAATTTCTTGTGTCGTGTGGTTGCCCTTTTTCTTTTGTCTTTGGCCGTGTTCTGTGATTTGTTAGGTTGCTGTGCTTATTACTTTGTTTGCTAACCTATTCACCTAGGATTATAACAAAAGTTGTAAAGATTTTGTAAGAGACCACAATACTTTATTCACCCCCCTCTAGAGTATTACAGATCTTGTACAACCATGTATTCGGTCGAGCGGGATCCTCCCCAAACGGCGCACTCGGGACGTACTATGAGCGGCATTTTGGTGCAGCCCCGTTCGAGCTCATGCGAGCACTCGTGCACGCATGCGGAGGTTTTGCGTGTATAGAGTTCTTACAGATGAGGGTTGATATTATATATATATATATATATATATATATATATATATATATATATATATATATATATATATATGTGTGTGTGTGTGTGGATTAAAAGAGCAGGGGGGAAGTGATCGAGTACAACGGGATGGGAGAGGGGACAGTAGCAAGGGAACAAAAAAGAAGAAAATGAAAAAGGGGAAAAGGAGGAGAAATGGCAGGGGAGATCAGAATTTTTTGGGAGGAGCAGCTAGGGTTCGGCCGTGGACCAGCAGCAGCTCCGCCGCCCCACGCGATGCCCTCTCCCGTCGACCGGCAGCAGCCCCGCCGCCCCCGGCGCGTCTCCCTCTCCCGTCGACCGGCAGCAGCCCCACCGCCCCCGGCGCGTCTCCCTCTCCCGTCGACCAGCAGCAGCCCCGCCGCCCCCGGCCCGTCTCCCTCTCCCGTCGACCAGTAGCAGCCCCGCCGCCCCCGCGCGTCTCCGTCTTCCGTCGGCCTGGAACGGCAAGGCCGACCCCGCCGCCTCTTTCTCCGGCCGCCTGGAGCAGCACCCGACCCCGCCTCCTGTATCTCTCTCTCTGGCCGCCGCCTCGGCAAGAAAACGCCAGATCTCCTCTTTCTCCCGCCGCCAGCAAGCAGCAGCCCGATCCGCTCCTGTTTCTATCCAGGCCATTGTGGGCAAACAACAGCTCGCCCTCAGTCTCTCACTCTCTCGTCGGCTGGAGCACGACAGCAACCCGCCCCTTTCTCTCTCTCTCTCTCTAGTCAGCCGGAGCCGCAACACCCGCCCCCCTCTCTCAGTTTTGACCTGGAGCAAAGCAGCCCCAACCCCATCTCTCTCCCTCTCTTCGTCGCCGCCGCCTAGGGCAAAGCGAGGCCGGCCGGGAGCTCCTCTCCCGGCGCCTCCTACAATGAGGCCGGTCGGGAGCTCCTCTCCCGGTGCCACCTACAGCGAGGCCGGCCGAGAGCTCCTCTCCCGGCGCTGCCTACAGCGAGGTCGACCGGGAGCTCCTCTCCCGGCGCCGTTTGGAGTTAGGCTAGTCGGGATCAGCTTCCCCGACGCCGCCTGAAGTTGTGGAGGCCGGGATCGACTTCCTCGGTGTTACTTGGAGCCGGGATCGGCCTCTTACAACATTGGCTGGCCACTTGGAGCCGGGATCGGCCTTGTACAGCAGCGGCCGACCACTTGGAGCACGGTCGGCCATGGAGAGGCTCGGCCATGGAGGGGAAAAATCATTCGGAGCTTTCAACCCTCCCGCGGAGGTCAGATCCGTGCACGGACAACCACTACGGATGCTAGACGTGGAGCCTCGGGCAATGAGCGCGGTTGCGGCCCCGCCAAACATGTGTCAAGGGTAACGAAATTTCTACTTGGGCAGGTGAAGCCCTCAGTTTCCATATTTGCATGGAAGCTCCTCTCCACCAACGGGTGGAGGAAGGGAGCTCTCCGACGGGTTGACGTGTACGTCCCCGCAATTAACTGTGTTAGCGCCCGGAAGTGTGAGTACGGGTTTAGGCATGCTGTGTGAAGCCCATCCGGACATGTGAGCCAGATTGGTGATGTTCTGGGGATCCCGGAGAAGACTCCGAGGATGTTGTATATTTTCCATTTGCAGGGAATGCGCACCATAGCCCCAAAAAAGGGGTATGTGCAATGTGTTCGGCCAGCTTATGTTAACCAACTGGCGTTTAGCTGACCGCCGCTTGTCGAGACGTTGGCGTACAGGTGTTGCAGTACCAGGCGGGGAGTAGCGGGCCTAAGCCCAAGCTTGTGCCGGCCCTCGAAGGCCTTTTTTGTTTATATTGCCGGCCTGCGTGCCGAAGTATGAAATTCATATTCCTGTAATATTCTTTTAATATTTGTGATGCTCTGAGGATGTGTAGCTTTCTTCTTCGTATTAGGCGGGCGGTGTTCTCGAGAACCGCTCGCCCCGTGGGGGCCCCGAGGTATAGTTGCCGGGAAGCCCCTCATGGCCAGTTGACAGCCTGTTAGTGTAGCGGAATTACGCTGTTCGTGGCCCATTTTGGGCAGCGTGTCGTGGAATTGCTCTGCGAGTTTGCGCCATCATTAGGGCGGGTGAGCAGTATTTTGTATAGACCTAAGGAGACACATCTGGATAGGAGAGAGTTGGTCTCGAGACCCTCCTTAGATGTTCCGGTCGGCCGAGAGCGCCCTCCGAAGGTGTCTTAGCTCAGCCTTTGCCTTGGGAGGGGAAGAGTTTGTTAGTCTTCCGGGAATGCGGTGGGTCCTCCACGCTGAGACCTTGGGTCTATCCCTTGAGTTCCTAATCTTGTGCCTAGATCGTTCGCTTGAGGGTAGTAGGTGCGCGGTCACCCCTTTTTTGGGACCCCGAACTCCACGGAGGCCAATTTTGGCTTCAACAGTTATGGTGCTGTGAGCGTGGAGAGTGAGCAGTACAGAAAAACTGAGGCGAACGTCATGGCTATGGAAGAGGAACCAAGTGACGACCAGGTCATGTGATGAATGAAGTCCCCTCCCATTCCCCTCTTGTCGCTAGGATGTTCAGTCCTGGAGATCAAAACATGCCTTAGGGAGAGTATTATATGATCGACCCTCGTTCTCAGGAGGGTGGACGTAGCGGGTAGATGTGCCCTGTAGTGGGTAGAGATTGACCGGGTAGAGCTACCCCGAGCGCGGCTCGGCCCTAGGTAGACCCGCTGCCTGGCTCCTACTAGCTGGCAGGTCCATAGGCTCGCTTGTGGGGGAGAGGTCCTGGTTCTTGGTTCTGCACTACCCCGAGCGCGGCTCGGCCCCAGGAAGACCCGCTGCCTGGCTCCTACTAGCTGGCAGGTCCGTAGGCTCGCCTGTGGGGGAGAGGTCCTGGTTCTTGGTTCTGCACTACCCCGAGCGCGGCTCGGCCACAGGTAGACCTGCTGTCTGGCTCCTACTAGCTGGCAGGTCCGTAGGCTCGCCTGTGGGGGAGAGGTCCTGGTTCTTGGTTCTGCACTACCCCGAGCGCGGCTTGGCCCCAGGTAGACCCGCTGCCTGGCTCCTACTAGCTGGCATGTCCGTAGGCTCGCTTGTGGGGAGAGGTCCTGGTTCTTAGTTCTGCACTACCCCGAGCGCGGCTCGGCCCCAGGTAGACCCGCTGCCTGGCTCCTACTAGCTGGCAGGTCCGTAGGCTCGCCTGTGGGGGATAGGTTTGGTTTGTGGGTGATAGGTTAGGATAGGTTAGGATATGTTAGGATAGGTTAGGTTAGGTTTGTGGAATCGTCATCGGTACCCCGAGCTCGGTTCGGCCCCAAGTAGACCCGCTGTGCAGGCTCTCATCTAGCTGGCAGGTCCGTAGGCTTGCCTGTGGGGGATAGGTTTGGTTTGAGATCTTCATCGGCACCCCGAGCTCGGCTCGGCCCCAGGTAGACCCGCTGCGCAGGCTCTCATCTAGCTGGCAGGTCCGTAGGCTCGCCTGTGGGGGAGAGGTCCTGGTTCTTGGGTCTGCACTACCCCGAGCGCGGCTCGGCCCCAGGTAGACCCGCTGCCTGGCTCCTACTAGCTGGCAGGTCTGTAGGCTCGCCTATGGGGGAGAGGTCCTGGTTCTTGGTTCTGCACTACCCCGAGCGCGGCTCGGCCCCAGGTAGACCCGCTGCCTGGCTCCTACTAGCTGGCAGGTCCGTAGGCTCGCCTGTGGGGGAGAGGTCCTGGTTCTTGGTTCTGCACTACCCCGAGCTCGGCTCGGCCCCAGGTAGACCCGCTGCCTAGCTCCTACTAGCTGGCAGGTCCGTAGGCTCGCCTGTGGGAGAGAGGTCCTGGTTCTTGGTTCTGCACTACCCCGAGTGCGGCTCGGCCCCAGGTAGACCCGCTGCCTGGCTCCTACTAGCTGGCAGGTCCGTAGGCTCGCCTGTGGGGGAGAGGTCCTGGTTCTTGGTTCTGCACTACCCCGAGCGCGGCTCGGCCCCAGGTAGACCCGCTGCCTGGCTCCTACTAGCTGGCAGGTCCGTAGGCTCGCCTGTGGGGGAGAGGTCCTGGTTCTTGGTTCTGCAATACCCCGAGCGCGGCTCGGCCCCAGGTAGACCCGCTGCCTAGCTCCTACTAGCTGGCAGGTCCGTAGGCTCGCCTGTGGGGGATAGGTTTGGTTTGTGGGTGATAGGTTAGGATAGGTTAGGATATGTTAGGATAGGTTAGGTTTGGTTTGTGGAATCGTCATCGGCACCCCGAGCTCGGCTCGGCCCCAGGTAGACCCGCTGCGCAGGCTCTCATCTAGCTGGCAGGTCCGTAGGCTCGCCTGTGGGGGATAGGTTTGGTTGGTTTGAGATCTTCATCGGCACCCCGAGCTCAGCTCGGCCCCAGGTAGACCCGCTGCGCAGGCTCTCATCTAGCTAGCAGGTTCGTAGGCTCGCATGTGGGGGATAGGTTTGGTTGGTTTGAGATCTTCATCGGCACCCCGAGCTCGGCTCGGCCCCAGGTAGATCCGTTGCGCAGGCTCTCATCTAGCTGGCAGGTCCGTAGGCTCGCCTGTGGGGGATATGTTTGGTTGGTTTGAGATCTTCATCGGCACCCCGAGCTCGGCTCGGCCCCAGGTAGACCCGCTGCGCAGGCTCTCATCTAGCTGGCAGGTCCGTAGGCTCGCCTGCGGGGGAGAGGTCCTGGTTCTTGGTTTTGGAATAGGTGTATGTTTATAACAGATGAAGGTTCTTTATGTATTGAAATATAAATATATATACTAGTCAACGAACATGACTCGACCAAAAGTAATTCTCGATATAATATGATATACGACTCAGACTACATGACAACAACAGATAACTATCATAAAATATATTTGTTAAGTAATTCTGCCAGCTAATGATTTTAGATGTCCTATCATATGCGGACAATCTTCAAAAACCTACTGATTATAGATACATATGTTGTATTAGTTTTCCTGCTGCTTAAGGGTTCTTACAAGCTCGTGTGTCTAGATTATGGAATAATGTTTTAAACATTTCGTTTTACAGATTCTCAGCAGCGCTAGATTCACCTATTATTATCTTTGATAAAGCTGTTGCGTATTCCTCATCATCATCATCTAGTGTTTCAACATCCATATAGAACATATCAGTGAATTCATCTATGGGATTAGCAAAGGTTGCAGTGATGGAAACTATAAGAGTAATTATTGGTCGTGTTAATAAGTCATTATATGATTGATCTCTACCTGTCCATGTTGATCAAGCGGGTATGCTAAGATTTATCGGTCCTTCTATACCTTTACCTGCTCCTGCTTTTAAATCCTCATTCTATGCTAGTTTCTCATCAATTTTGCTACTTGTTATATCACTGTTACAGAAAGAGATTCAAAAAAATTTTTGTGTTTATAAAACGTACGCCCATCTGAAGTAATAGCCTCTTTCATTTCAAAACATGTACTGTCGTTGCTTTCCACGTCAATTGCTAATTTGGTTTGATTTTTGATAAATAGGTTGGATTTTACAGCATATTCAAGATAGTGGGTTGTCTCTGATTTAAGCCCTGGTATGGAGCTCCCTTTATCTCCAAGTGAGCTTTTCTCTAAAAATTTTCTTTGGGTCGGCTCCCACTCGCCGGATACTTGGGGTTGGACATTTCTTTCCGAGCTTGTGCCAACCTCGAAAAGAGCGGGGATTGTGTACAACCCCGTATTCGGTCGAGCGGGATCCTCCCCAAACGGCGCACTCGGGACGTACTATGAGCGGCGTTTTGGTGCAGCCCCGTTCGAGCTCATGCGAGCACTCGTGCACGCATGCGGAGGTTTTGCGTGTATAGAGTTTTTACAGATGAGGGTTGATTTTATAATACATATATATATATATATATATATATATATATATATATATATATATATATATATATATATATATATATATATATATATATATATATATATATCTGTGTGTGTGTGTGGATTAAAAGAGCAGGGGGGAAGTGATCGGGTACAGCGGGATGGGAGAGGGGGCCGCAGCAAGGGAACAAAAAAGAAGAAAATAAAAAGGGGAAAAGGAGGAGAAATGGTAGGGGAGATCGGGATTTTTTTGGGAGTAGCAGCTAGGGTTCGGCCGTGGACCAGCAGCAGCTCCGCCGCCCCGCGCGATGCCCTCTCCCGTCGACCGGCAGTAGCCCCGCCGCCCCCGGCGCGTCTCCCTCTCCCGTCGACCGGCAGCAGCCCCGCCGCCCCCGACGCGTCTCCCTCTCCCGTCGACCAGCAGCAGCCCCGCCGCCCCCGGCGCGTCTCCCTCTCCCGTCGACCAGCAGCAGCCCCGCCGCCCCCACGCGTCTCCATCTTCCGTCGGCCTGGAACGGCAAGGCCGACCCCGCCACCTCTTTCTCCGGCCGCCTGGAGCAGCACCCGACCCCGCATCCCGTATCTCTCTCTCTGGCCGCCGCCTCGGCAAGAAACAGCCAGATCTCCTCTTTCTCCCGCCGCCAGCAAGCAGCATCCCGAGCCGCTCCTGTTTCTGTCGAGGCCGTCGCGGGCAAACAACAGCCCGCCCTCAGTCTCTCACTCTCTCGTCCGCTGGAGCATGACAGCAGCCCGCCCCTTTCTCTCTCTCTCTCTAGTCGGTCGGAGCCGCAACACCCTCCCCCCTCTCTCAGTTTTGACCTGGAGCAAAGCAGCCCCAACCCCATCTCTCTCCCTCTCTTCGTCGCCGCCGCCTAGGGCAAAGCGAGGCCGGCCGGGAGCTCCTCTCCCGGCGCCTCCTACAGCGAGGCCGGCCGGGAGCTCCTCTCCCTGCGCCTCCTACAGCGAGGCCGGCCGGGAGCTCCTCTCCCGGTGTCGCCTACAGCGAGGCCGGTCGTGAGCTCCTCTCCCGGCACCGCCTACAGCGAGGTCGACCTGGAGCTCCTCTCCCGGCGCCGTTTGGAGTTAGGCTAGTCAGGATCAGCTTCCCCGACGCCGCCTGAAGTTGTGGAGGCCGGGATCGACTTCCTCGGTGTTACTTGGAGGAGGGATCAGCCTCATACAACATTGGCCGGCCACTTGGAGCCGGGATCGGCCTTGTACAGCAGCGGCCGACCACTTGGAGCACGGTCGGCCATGGAGAGGCTCGGCCATGGAGGGGAAAAATCATTCGGAGCTTTCAACCCTCCCGCGGAGGTCGGATCCGTGCACGGACAACCACTACGGATGCTAGACGTGGAGCCTCGGGCAATGAGCGCGGTTACGGCCCCGCCAAACACGCGTCATGGGTAACGAAATTTCTACTTGGGCAGGTGAAGCCCTCAGTTTCCATATTTGCATGGAAGCCCCTCTCCACCAACGGGTGGAGGAAGGGAGCTCTCCGACGGGTTGACGTGTACGTCCCCGCAATTAACTGTGTTAGCGCTCGGAAGTGTGAGTACGGGTTTAGGCATGCTTTGTGAAGCCCATCTGGACGTGTGAGCCGGATTGGTGATGTTCTAGGGATCTCGGAGAAGACTCCGAGGATGTTGTATATTTTCCATTTGCAGGGAATGCGCACCATAGCCCCGAAAAAGGGGTATGTGCAATGTGTTCGGCCAACTTATGTTAACCAACTGGAATTTAGCTGATCGCCTCTTGTCGAGACGTTGGCGTACAGGTGTTGCAGTAGCAGGCGGGGAGTATCGGGCCTAAGCCCAAGCTTGTGCTGGCCCTCAAAGGCCTTTTTTGTTTATATTGCCGGCCTGCGTGCCGAAGTATGGAATTCATATTCCTGTAATATTCTTTTAATATCTGTGATGCTCTGAGGATGTGTAGCTTTCTTCTTCGTATTAGGCGGGCGGTGTTCTCGAGAACCGCTCGCCCCGTGGGGGCCCCGAGGTATAGTTGCCGGGAAGCCCCTCATGGCCTGTTGACAACCTGTTAGTGTAGCGGAATTACGCTGTTCGTGGCCCATTTTGGGCAGCGTGTCGTGGAATTGCTCTGCGCGTTTGCGCCATCATTAGGGCGGGTGAGCAGTATTTTGTATAGACCCAAGGAGACACATCTGGAAAGGAAAGAGTTGGTCTCGAGAACCTCCTTAGATGTTCCGGTCGGCCGAGAGCGCCCTCCGAAGGTGTCTTAGCTCAGCCTTTGGCTTGGGAGGGGAAGAGTTTGTTAGTCTTCCGGGTATGCGGTGGGTCCTCCACGCTGAGACCTTGGGTCTGTCCCTTGAGTTCCTAATCTTGTGCCTAGATCGTTCGCTTGAGGGTAGTAGGTGCGCGGTCACCCCTTTTTTGGGACCCCGAACTCCACGGAGGCCATTTTTGGCTTCAACAGATCTAACCTTCACTTTCAATTGGTATCAAAGCGAGGTTGGTTATTGTTGGTTGCACAGGCTAACACCTGAACCATAAAGATCCCTCTTATTAGATCTGATTGTTTTGTTTCCATTATTAGATTTATTTCTTCATAGAATGGCTCAAAACAAAGATTATGCAAGTATCAGATCTCCAGTATGCAATCTTAACAAATTCGCCATCTGGAAGACAAGAATCAAATTGTATATGAACTCTATTGATGAAGATATCTACAATTCTATTTTGACAGGTCGCCCCCAACTCTTCATATTTTCTGCAACATCTTTAAGCAAAACAGCATTGCCACCACCTGAGTGGACTGAAGCCCAGAGGAAAGCCAAAATTGCAGATGCAAAAGCAATGAACATCTTGTCTCAGACTATGTCAGATGATATATTTCAGAAGGTGGCTGAGTGCACCTCAGCCAAGGCCATTTGGGACTCCCTCAACCAAATGGTAGCTGGTTGAGTTGATTAAAGGAAAGACTGGAGATCAAATCTCATATCCCTGTATGAGAATTTTAAGAAGGATGAGGCTGAATCAGTTGCTGAAATGTACAATAGGTTGAGCTCAATCATCAATGAGCTTAAAACCTTGGATAAATATATCACCCTTATAAAGGTGAATGACAAAATCTTGATGTGCTTCCCTAGATCTTGGGACTCAAGAGTCTGGCCTATCAAAGAAGCCAGAAACCTAAATGAGATATCAACTGAATCTCTGCTAGGCTAACTAAAATCTTATGGGCAGTTGATTAAATCAAGAGAAGCAGCTAAACAGAAATCAACAACTCTAGTGAGAAAAGATCACAGTATAGCTTTCAAGGCATCAGAGGAAAGTGAGACCTCAACATCCAATGAAGAACTAATGAGCCTCTTTGCAAAAAGATTTTATAAGATGGCTAGAAAGGACTTCAGAAGAAAATCATCCAGACAGGATGATAAGCGCAAATATGACAAGACACCAACCAAGGAGGTTGTGTGCTTTGGATTTAGAAAGCCTGGACATTACATCTCTGAATGTCCAGAAAGCCAGAAGAAGGAGAAAAGCAGAGAAAAAGACTCTAGGAGAAAACAGAGCAGCAGACCCTCCTCCAACAAGTACAAAAAGAGAGACAAAGGCTTTGTTGCTGAAATATGGAGTGATACTGAAGAAGAATCATCCTCCTCCAGCTCAAGTGAAGAAGAGGAAGAAGCAAGAACTAAGGAGGTTTGCCTTATGGCAATTGATGCCTCTAGGAGCAGTTCGGGATCAGAAGGTGAATCTGAAGATGAGGCAGCCTCAGAGTTAAAGGCAGATCAGGTTCTTTCAAGTTTTGATTATAATTCTGATTCATTTAAAATTGAATTCAAGACTATGTGTTTAGATTTAATTAGTTCAGAGAAAGAAATAAAAACCCTTAGAGAAAAACTAGGAAACCTTGAATCTGTTAACTCAGAAAATCTTAAACTAAAAGATCAACTAACTTCTGCAAATGAGCAGATAATTGAATTAAAATCCGATTTATGTGAGGCTAAATAACTTGAGCAATCTCTCAATGGAAGAAGTCTCAAGCTGATGGACATAATGAGCACAGTAAATGCCAGATTAAATGGTAAGCTGGGCTTGGGTGCATCATCAGGTTTGCCCTCCATAATTAAGAAAAATATCCTTGCGACACCCATTAAATTTGTTTCTGCCAAGGGAAAAGAGAAGATAAAAAACAAACCAATGTCTGAAAACAATCCAAAACCCATAGACAAGAGAAATAAAAATCAGAAAATAGCTAATAAAAATAAGATTCAGCAGCATTCGTCGAACTCAGATCGATGAAATGTGGCCCATTCGTCGAACCTAGATCGACGAACGCTGAATGCAAACTTCAGTAATTACAATTCGTTTAACTGTGATCGACGAACTTTGTATGGTTCGTCGAGCAGAGGTCGACGAACATGGGGTTTAGAAAATGACTATTGTCATTCTCTGAGCAGAGATTGACGATCTCAGCCCTATTCGTCGAACTTACAGAAACTCGTCGAACCCAGAAGGACCAAACATACATCATTTCTCTTACAGAAATTATGAGCCAACTAATAAACCATTCACTCTAGTAGCTGATTGGGTTATTCCACCTAGGAGATATCACCCCTTAGATTATAAATCTCAACCTACTTTGTCAGTTATATCCAGCTTTTCATTTCAACAAAATAAAGGACGCAAGGTAACCTGGGTCAAGAACAATTAATTTTTGTTTTTCATTATAGGTGAAGAGCTGTCCAAGGGTGAGTCAGACTTGGTACTTGAACAGTGGTTGCTCCAAGCATATGACAGGCAGCAAGGACAATCTATCTAATTACAAGTCCAAGCTAGGACCAAAGGTGATCTTTGGTGATTCAAATAGTGGCAAGTCTGAAGGATATGGAGCAGTAATGATTGGAATAGTTACTTTCAAGAGAGTAACATATGTAAGAGGACTCAAACATAACCTAATATCCATAAGCCAATTATGAGATGAAGGTTATCAGGTACATTCTAACTTTACATCTTGTTTTATTATTAATAATGAAAACAAAACTATTTTAATTGGAACTAGACAAGGTAACATATATCTAGTAGATTTTATTTCTGCCAAAATTGATGTTTGTTTACTCAATATCACTAGTAACTAAAATGAGTTGTGGCATAAAAGATTAGGTCATGTAAACCTCAAAAATATAGCTAGGTTATCTAAAGACAACCTTGTTAGAGGGTTACCTTCTGATCCCTACAAGAAGGAAAACCTATGCAGGGCTTGTCAATTAGGCAAGCAAAATAAAACTAGTTTCAAATCTATTAATAAGAGTGATTCACCTAGGATTTTGTATTTGCTTCATGTGGACCTATTTGGACCCATTGCAGTACAAAGCCTAGGAGGGAAGTCTTACACTTTAGTAATTGTTGATGACTTCTCCAGATTCAGTTGGGTGGACTTTCTGAGAACTAAGTCAGATACATTCAAGGTTCTCACATATTTTCTCAGGACCGTACAGATTGAGTTCTCTACTCATGTTGCATTGATCAGAAGTGATCATTACACAGAGTTTGAGTCTCTTCTTATGCATGAGTTCTGTGAGAAGGAAGGTATTAGATAGTGCTTCTCAGCCCCTAGAACTTTCCAACAAAATGGGGTAGTTGAAAGGAAAAATATGACACTCATTGAAGTTGCAGGTACATTATTGGCAGATGCTTACATGCCTCTATCCTTTTGGGCAGAAGCTGTAAACACTACTAACTATGTCCTGAATAGAAGCCTCATACATAAGCTAAAAAATAAGACCCCCTATGAATTGCTTAAAGAAAAGAAACCTAAAATGACATATTTTAAAGTTTTTGGTTGTATATGTTATATTCACACAAACAACAAAAGATACATTGGAAAGTTTGAGGCTAAGGCTGAAGAAGGGATTTTTCTAGGATATTCCCAAGTAAGCAAGGCCTGTAGGGTTTTTAATAAATCCTCTCTTAAAATTGAAGAGTCAGTCCATGTATCTTTTGATGAAGCTAACATGTCTTATAAGGAGAAGAAGATTTCTACCAAAAGCTCTTTGCAGGTTCCACAACTGTGTGAGTCTATGAATGGACTAAACCTTACCCAAGAGGTGTCAACCCATCCTTCTCCATAGGTTGCTGAAGGAGGTGAAGAAGAAAATCAAGTGGAAGTGGCTGAACTTCCCTCAACAGCAAATAACATTCCTCAAGAGGAATTAACTATAAAAGCTGTTGCTGAACAAACTCCACCCACTGATCTTGTCACACTTAGAGATCACCCCAGATCTTAAATGATTGGAGACATTTCAGCAGGTGTACAGACAAGGCATCAACTCAACCAAGACTTGATGCATGCCTGTTTTCTCTCTCAGATTGAACCTCTCTCCATCCATGAAGCTGAGCAAGATCCCCACTGGATCATTGTAATGCAAGAGGAACTAAATCAGTTTGAGAGATGTAGAGTTTGGGATTTGGTTCCAAGACCTCATAACTACCCAGTTATTGGAACCAAATGGGTCTATAGAAACAAGCTGGATGCTCAAGGAAACATTGTGAGGAACAAGGCTAGGCTTGTTGCTCAGGGCTACTGGCAAGAGGAAGGAATTGACTATGACCAAACCTTTGTCCCTGTTGTAAGGTTAGAGGCCATAAGAATATTCCTTGCCTATTCTGCTACAGGAGATTCAAAGTTTTCCAAATGGATGTCAAGAGTGCATTTTTGAATAGAGTGCTTCAAGAAGAGGTTTATGTGGAACAACCTCCAAGTTTTATCTCTTTAACTCATCCCTCTTTTGTGTTTAAATTGCATAAAGCTCTCTATGGTTTAAAGTAAGCTCCAAGAGCTTGGTATAAGACCTTAGCAAGCTTTCTTTTAGAGCATAAATTTACAAGAGGAATCATAGATAAAACCCTTTTCACTAGACATCATAAGGACCAAATATTATTAGTGCAAATGTATGTGGACGACATCATCTTTGGGTCTACTGATCCCAAATTATGCAAGAGGTTTGCTGACCTCATGCATTCCGAATTTGAGATGAGTAGCATGGGTGAGCTTTCCTACTTCCTTGGTCTACAAGTGAAGCAGCTCCTTAATGGTATTTTCCTCTCCCAAGCTAAGTATGCTAAAGAGCTTATTAAGAAGTTTGGGATGGGTGATGCTTCAGGAATGAAAACACCTATGGCTACCAATACTGTTGTGGATTCTGATGCAGCAGGGAGACCTATAGATCAGAAGCTTTATAGGGGAATTGTTGGATCCCTATTATACCTAATAGCTAGCAGGCCTGATATCATGTTTGACACATGCCTTTGTGCTAGGTTCCAAGTGAACCCCAAAGAATCTCATCTTATTTTCTTAAAAAGAATTTTGAGATATATAAAAAGTTGTCCAAATCTAGGACTCTGGTATCATGTAGAGTCAGATTTTGAGTTAACTAGATACTAAAATGCTGACTATGCTGGATGTAGAGTGGCTAGGAAAAGTACCTCTGGAACTTTCCAGTTCCTGGGTATGAGACTTGTCTCTTGGTTTTATAAAAAGCAAACATCTGTGTCTACATCAACTGCAGAAGCAGAATATATGGATGCTGGCAGCAGCTGTTCACAAATGTTATGGATACAAAACCAACTCCTAGACTATGGTGTCAACTTAAATAATTCAACATTATTTTGTGATAACACTAGTGCTATTGCTATAGCACAGAATCCAGTTCACCATAGTAGGACAAAACATATTGATATAAGACATCATTTCATTAGAGATAGTGTAGACAAAAAGAAAATTAATCTAATCCATATTCCTACTGATTTACATAGAGCAGACATTTTCACCAAACCCTTGGATGAGAAAAATCATCTATTCTTTATAAATCAACTGGGAATGATCAATGGAGAAGAGTTAAATTAGTTTCTGTCTACATTCGACGAATTCTCCAGAGTTCGTCGAACGGAGTTCGACAAATTAGGGAAAGTTTGAGAGATGCTCGTCGAACGGAGATCGACGAATTCTCTGTGTGGAAACAATTTTCGTCGACCTGAGATCGACGAACTTTGCTTCCGAAGATATTTCGTCGAACGGAGTTCGACGAACTGTTTTTGTTTCTTCTGGATGAGTTCGACGAATTATTTATCTATAATTTATTTCGTCGACCTCAGTTCGGAGAACTGTTTTCATTTTCGTGGAACGGAGTTTGTCGATTCATATTCAGGAAAACCATATATCTAGGTTTTCTTCGACCTCCATCCCGCACTTTCAGTTCCTGTTGCACTTGATCGCTATTTGTCTCTCTTGCAGGTAATTAATGGCAATTCCAGCGAGCACTCTGGCTGCAATGAAATTCGATACAGGCTTTGATATGGACTTTGATTCATTTCAGCATTCTGATCCTATATTTCTTTACATTCTGGAGCTTCTAGAAGACCTGGGTCTCAAGGATTTTATGACCAGGAGAATCAAACTGCATGCAAAAGAGATTAAAGAATGGGTGTATACTTCTTCTGCTTCTGAGGACAACACCTTGACAGGGAATATCAGGGGTAATGTTGTTTCTTTATCCCCCGCCGTTATTTCTGAGATTTTTGAATTGGTCAATGGAGAAGAAGATTTGGATATAGATTTTGATGAGTATAGTTCGATGCTGAATCTGATGGGGTTTACTGGGAGTAACCCTAACAAGCTGTAAAAGAAACAGCTTTCTGTTGCCTACCAATTCTTGGCGGATGTTGTGGGAAAAGTGTGGATGGGCAAGCACACCACGCACGATTACATAACAAGGTACCAATTCCTTGTCATGTGTGCGGTGGTCAACAAGCGTCACGTTGATTGGGGAAAGATCTTCTTTGGTTTGATAAAGAAGAAAAACAGTAAAAAATAGGTATGCTTTGGAAGGATCCTGAGGATTTTCCTTCAAGTAAAAGCTGGTGAATTCATGGTCTCCCCGACCATATTCATCAATGCCAGCAAGCGCCTCACATGCGCTTTGTTTGGCAGATGGGAGAGGACGATCTCCAAGCCATCCAAGGCTTCCTCCTCTTCTATCCCAGTTTCTAAGAGCACAAGGGCCATGCAGTCCACTCCCCACCCTGCAGAAGAGGTAATCTCATCTCCACAACCTCTTCCAGCAACCCATCTTCCATCTTCAACCAGTCATCCAATTCCTTCAGCTTCCCCCATTCATGATTCTCCATCAACTCATGCATCCCCTGCCATTTCTCCTCCAGCATCACCTCCTCCACCTCATCTGTCTAACATTCCACATTTTGATATACCATCCCCTTCTCCACCTCCACCAAACACCACCATGACAGATGCCATTCCACCTGTATCTCCTCCATTTGTTCCCCTCCCTTCATCTACTTTCTCTACCATCACCAACTACTTCTCCATCTTTGGACCCCCCACTATATCTACCATCATAACCCTGCTCACTCCCCTCCTCAAATCCTTAATCATAGAGGCCATTACACCTCTTGTAAATTCTATCAATTCTTTATCTGCCCAAGTATCTCTTCTTTCTGCTGCCCTCTCTTCATTTAGGGGCCTGGCTCCAGGTTCTCCTGAAACAAGGCAGGGGGAGATGCTCTATGATGAAGCAGCAGCAGATATAACAGTAGTTTTAGATGCAGAAGCAGTTCCTCCTACAACAGTTTCAGATGTAGAAGCAGCAATTTTGACAGAATTTGATTCGGATTTGATTGACTTGATTCATTTCATGGTTACTGACATTGAATTAGATGAGTCTGTTCCAGAGCAGATAAAACTGTTGGTGATTTCCATTTGAATCCCACAGTTGATTTTGCTGTTTTGTTGAGATATTTTGATATAATTTATGTATAGTTCCCTTCTACTAAGCCATCCTTGGCTATTATTCCCGTCACCTCTCCAATAAGTCCTACAGGTGCTAACCAGCTTAGTGACAGTTTTGTTGTTCCAGAGCAAGCCATCTCTTCCTCCCCAGAAGAGATTTTTGCCACTATTTTTGTTATGGATGATTCCCCAATGCCTGACTTGGATGCATTGATTGTGGAAGACATTAAGGAAGAGAATAAAGCTCTAGAAGAGCGCTCAGTCTTAATCAGTTCTCTAGTTCCAGTTCAACTTGCCAAGCCCCAGATCTCTGCAGTTACCCTAAGAGAGATTGATGCTCTGTATGCCAATCCTCAAGGGTCTAGCTCAGATGAGGAAGAGGAAGATGAAGATTCAGATGAAGAAGCCCAGAAGAGAGTCAGGTCAAAGAAGAGAAAGGCACCTCCTTCTGCTCCTAAGCCCAATTCAATAACTGACACTCCCTACTACATCTTGCATAACATCACTCTCTATAAGGGAATGCCTGCTTGGATGTGGCTGTCAAAGAATCAACAAAAGGAAAGAAAGAAAAGCAGGAGATACTCTTCTTCACCAGTTTATAGATACAGAAGAGATCCTCATCCCCCTCCTCCTCCAGCTGCTAGTACTTCAAGTTCCTCAATTTCAAAGCCTGTTCCTGTACAAACCTACCAAAGGCATCAGAGCAAGTCTTCAGGAGGTTACCAGAAGAGGCAACAATCTTCAGGTAGACAACAATATCAACAACAACAACCTCAGCAGCAACAACAAAATGTATCTGTAGAACAGAAGGCAAACAGTCCTGAAAGACCATATTCACCTCCTGTTCCTTTTGAGGATCCTGAAATAGCTAACACTGCTAGAATGGCCAGATTCTAGGAACTGATTGGCCTCTTATTGATTAATAAAGCAAAAGCTGAAGGAAAGGACATTTCAGGATACTCAACTATGTCAAAATATAGAAAAGAAGAACTTAAAAGGTTTGACAAAGCAAACAAACTTTTCAATGTTGATGACTATATGAAGCTCCATCCAGAGGCTGTTGTTCCCAGAGCCTCTACTCAGAATATGCTTGGTATAGCTGATATGACAATGACTATAGCTCAAACAGCTAATCCAAACAGAGAGATCAAATTCTCAAAGCCTGGAGCTTGCAGCAGTAGCAAAGAGAAAGACAAAGACCAATTCAAGAAGAGCAAGATATGATCTAAGTTTTTCTTTCTTTTCCTATTTTTGCTTTTATAACTCTCTGATTATGTTTCTGAACAAATCTTTTATATATCTGCTACATGTGTTATAAATTCTCTGTCAGATATATGCTTTTACTGCTTTGTTTCATTTTAGTCTGTGTCTTCACATAGTGACCTCACCCAAATAGGGGGAGATTGTTTGATCCCTAATTTGGATTTGGGCTAGGTTCACTGAGTTAGGATTTCTTTTACCCACCTTGTATAGTCAGGGTCATTGGTTGTGTCTTAGAGTGTAAGGTTTGTCCTTAGAACATCATCCTGTGGACCAACCATCCTCCAGACTGCCAGAGAAACTCAAGACTTAGAGATATCTTCAGCTCAAGGAAATGTGTTCGACCTTCGTCGATCTCAGCTCAATGAACCATATTTCTTGGTCAACGATTTCTGGTCTACTATTTGAACTCTTCTCAGCCAGAGACTTCTCAGATTCTTTTTAAGTCCACAATCATTCTTCAGTCGACGAATTTGGATCTCTGTTCAACGAATAATGATTGTCAGTTCGACGAAGATTGTAGCAGAATTGACAAGTTTCCTTGAAGACTAATTACTATTTTCTGGTCGACAAACTCATCAGCTCAGCTTGACGAACTGTGAACTCAGCTCGATGAATTCTGTTCTTCATTCAACGATTCCAGACTTGGTCTTCTCCAATTTTCCGTCCCTTGTTATTAGTGATGATTCCGGAGTAATTAATGCTCAATCTTCTCAGAATGTTACCGTTAGAACGAGCATTGATCATGGATTATTACATGTCATTTTTCCACGGGACAGTTAGGGAATTCATTAACTGTCACTTCCTTCTCAGGCCGACTGCATTTACTGCTCAAGGATTCAAATTTCGAGTGTGTTTTTCAGTCAATTTCAAAAAAAAGAAAAGATTAATCAGTCCTGCTGACACACATGACATTCAAGAAGCTTACGATACACAAAAAAAGAAGTCTTACAAAAATCTAAAGTTTCACACTGCAATCAGCCTAGGCCAGAGAACATCATCATCAAGAAGAAGAAGAACATACAATCTCTATCAAGAGTCTTCTTCTTTCAACCCTACAGGACAACTTCAGAAGGACAACAATAACTCTATCTGTCGAAGAAGTTCCTGAAGCAATCTCTGGCCTAGGTTGCTGTGCTTATTACTTTGTTTGCTAACCTGTTCACCTAGAATTACAGCAAAAGTTGTAAAGATTTTGTAAGAGACCACAATACTCTATTCACCCTCCCCTCTAGAGTATTTTAGATCTAACCTTCACTTTCAGGATGGTTAACCACCATCATCTAACTCTTGTGCCTAGATCGGGAATGCATGAATTTATATTCTTTTTCAGATTTAAAAAAAACCATGTGTGTACATATATCATCCTGCAAATCTTTAACTTGGCATGTTGTGCTTATGCAATATTATGCTATGCATGATTGTGCTATGCATTCTAAAAAGGCCCTAATGCATGTCATGAGCGGTGTACACATGAAAATGTTATGCATCCCATACTACATAACATTCTCATGCAACGAAAAAGAAACGTGCTAGTTGCTTTCATGTGGTGAGATTATGCATCTCATACTACAAAACCCTCACATGTTGCCCCTATGGTGGATCCATATACAGACACATATTATGCATCCCATACTACATAATATGCCCCCGTATACTTCATGTTATGCTATGAGTGTAGTGTTTGTGTTTCATCCAAGACGTGCTGTTGACATATCAGTGTGTGTATGATATTATGCTAAATGCCTAATACCTATAAAGGAAAGGTTGCCCGACAAATTATCAAGCAACCTCCCTCTGATACCAACTGTCACAACCCACATTTTCTCTGAATTTAAGAAGTATTAGAGTATGAGAAAACACGAGTCGTGATGCCATGTAGAGCAGGGGATAACTGTCGATGCTCAGGCAAACACCATCTAACTAGACTATGAAAAACTCATAAGTTTAATGATTAGAAAAAATCAGATATAATTTTAAGGGACGTATCCCTCGGCTCAGTGGATCATCTAGTTCATAGTTTAAAAACTATATTTATATGGAGCGGAAAAATACTTTATTTATATTTGACATCCTATGAGACTGCATAAGTGACCCCTGAGGCCATCTTATACCATGCAAGACTCTATATTTATATTATAAGTAGGAAAACGATCTTTTTACGTGGCTTGAAAGTAATGTATGAGCTTTGTAAAACATGCTGATCATGAGAAATATATACATAATAGTGTTTGTTAGGTTTTAAAGTAACTAGCAAACCTAGCATAAAACATCCCAAGAGCAAGTAGACTATCTCCAGAAGATAGCAGTAAAAGAAAACATATCCAGTTTCATAAGGTAAAACTACCAGTGGGCGCCAACAAACTGACACGAACCCACTGGCAAGCATGTATGTCTGTAAGAAAAGCAAGAAAACTACCTCACAATAGAAAGAGAAAGATCCCTACAACTCAAGGGATCACCAGCAACACCACAACAAATCTAGCCGCCTCCCCGGCTACTAATCAGAACCTGAGGCATCCAGAAAATAAAATAATACCTCAGCAAGTGAATCAAGAAAATCAGAACTAGGGCATTAAATTACAATGGAACAAGAGAGTAAGTAACATGACAGTAAAAGCAACTACTGTCCAAAGTAACCAAAAGTACACCAAGTACCAAGCAACAACACCAAGCCCTGCTCAAATCCTGCAGAGGCTACAAGGCAAAAGAAAAGGAATACTCGCCACAATATGCTGCATTCTATCAGGAAGAAACACCTAACAACCCTAATTGGTGAGTTAATGGCAGTAGTAAACAAAATGGACCTGAGTTGGTGACCAAAAACAGTCCCCCAAGCCAAACAGTTGAAAAAGAAAATTCAGTGTGTCAGCACAAAAATCACCACAAACCCAACCCATACCTGGGATAAAAAGGGTGACGACCACAACAATACCCAGCCCGTACCTGGGACTAAAAGTGGCGACCACGGCTCGCACACAAAACATCCTGCTCCTTTAGAGCGTCAAAATACCACTATGAAAGGGGAAACTAGATCTGATATACTCTAGAGGGGGGGGGGTGAATAGAGTATATGGTGCTTTTTAAAACACAAAGAAAATCTTTTGCAAAGCTTTACAACAATTGTTGTAATGAGTGTGAGCAGGGAAGCAGAAATAAAATAAACCACAAAACTAAGCAATGCACAAAAGAATCTAGGCCAGAAACAAGAGAAAAACATGCACAACCAGAAAACACAAGGAAATATAGTGGTTCCCCAACTTGGGTACATCCACTCTTCTACCACCCTAGGTAGGAATCCACTGCAGGATGAGTTGATCAGGTGTCCTGGGCACCAATGAGCTTTTGATAAGGTGCTCAAAAACCAAAACAGATTTTTTGATCAGGTGTCTTGCCACCAATGAGCTTTTGACAAGGTGCTCAAAAACCAACTTCAAACTTTTGAAGGGAGTTTGAAAAACCCTTTACAGTGAGGGGGTTGAGAGAGTTATGGCAGTCTTCTCTTTCTCAAGCAACTGAGAAGACTATGTGGATTCAGTGATGTTGTCAAAGCTCCCCCTGAGTCCTTGAAGTCTTCAGGAAGATGAGCTTTGCTGAGGGTGATAGGCCTTCAAAGATAGATCTCCAGCAAAGGATGATTTCAGCAAGCTGAAATATTGTGTGTCTGGAGTCTTGAAGTGATGTTGGCCTTGAACACTTGAGAGCTGAAGAGATCTTAAGATTTGAAAGCTTGATCTCTTGATGAGTGTTCTTCTGAATTCTTGATGACAGAAAATTTTCCAGAGTCTCTGAGTATTGAGAGGTGTCCTTGTTCTTTTTAATCTGTATGTATTGTCTCTCTGGTTCAAAAACATTCTCTCTTTTATTCTCTGAATCTCAATAGGAAAATTGCTCTGTCAAAGATAGCCGTTGGTCTGAATTAATTACAGCCTTAATTGCATAAGATGTTCTGAGGGAAAGTCCACTGATATATTCCTTGAAAAATCCCTTGAAACTTGCTCCAGAATTAAATGAAAACGGCTGGCAGATCTTCTGACTTAAATGCAGAATAACTTCTATCTTGATTGAATTTGAATTCTGAAGATCAACTGAAATCGTCGAACTGAGCTCTGCCATCGTCGAGCTGAGCTCAGCGAACTGGAGAAAGCAAGCAGCAAAGAAATCGTCGATCTGAGCTCAAAGATCGTCGAACTGAGCTCAGAGATAAAGATCCAGTACAGGGCCAAAAATCGTCGACCTGAGCTCAGCGATCGTCGAATGGAGTTCGACGATATTGAGAAGTTGAGCTCAGCGATCGTCGACCAGAGCTCGACGATATTGAGAGGCTTGAGCTCAGCGATCGTCGAATGGAGCTCGACGATCTGCCAAAGTTGAGCTAGACGATCGTCGACCAGAGTTCGACGAAACGTCGTGCTGAGCTCGACGATTTGGACTTAGTCTCCAGAAAAACTTGGATCTTCAGGGCAGCTTTCAAACCTAGACTCCTGAACCCTTAGACTCAATTCTAATTGACCTATAATCTATACAGAAGGTCAAAACATAGAATCCTAGAGACATAGTGATCCTGACCCAAATTAGTAATAGGGTGTTCCAACAATCTCCCCCTATTTGGGTTAGGAAAACTACTTACAGTCTTTGAAAAACAAACAACATCATACAGAAAAACATAAAACAACAATCAAGACACAGAACAGAACCATCACAGAGATATATTATATATGAGATATCCAGATAGCAGTTAGAAGAACAGAAGTTGTCACCTTATAGAGTTCATTCCTTTTCTTTGCCTTTAACCATTTTAATTTCCCTGTTAGGATTTAATGCTTGTTGTTTGGATCTGGTATCATCAGCTGCACCCAAATAAATTTGCTTTGAAGCCCTGGGAACCACTGCAGCTGGATGCAACTCCATGTACCTATCTGCATCAAAAAACTTTCTGGAAGCATATCTTTCTAACTCCTTTTGCCTCTGCTCTGACATGGTGGATATGTTGGAGGTGTCTAGCCCTCGTTCCTTTGCTTTCTTTATCTGATCTAATGCAGCCAGTTCTTTCATCCTTGCAGTCCAAGCCATAGGATTTTTCTCAGGATCCTCAAATGGAACAGGTGGCTCATACCTGTTGGAAGAAGTTTCTTGAGGTGTCCTGGCAGTTACATTTTCTCTAAGCTTATAAGGGAATGGACCTGAAGATGTATCAGAAGAAGCATGTCCACCCCTGGAATAAGGATGCTGCCTGGAGTGTCCTTTGGAGTAAACCTGAGTTTCTCTTTGGTTTCCCCTGTATCCTCCTCTTCTAGAGTAGGACCCCCTAGATTGGCTTTCCCTTTGATATGTTCTTGCATGAGGCTGGTAGGGAGCCTGGCTTCTAGCAGGGCCTGATCTTGCAGAGCTGCCACCTGCACCTGCATCAGGTGGAGGTGGTGGAGGAGGGTGAGGGTGCTTGGACTGAGAGGAATCTTTATCAAACTTCCTCTTCTTCTTCATTGCCTTTAACTGGTTCCTGGAGAATTGCATCCAATGCTCAGAGATTGGGCAATTGTGCAGAATATAATATGGAACATCATTATCATCTCTGACTTTGGCAGGAGGAACTCTCTTCAAGGCCTTACTTCTTGCCTTTCGTTTCCTTGCAATTGTAGCAGATGAGTCATCAGAAGCAGTAGCATAATCCTCAGATTCAGAGCTTTGTTCATCATACAGTGCATCAAGCTTCTTCATCAAATCCTCTTTTAACTGGACAGCAGCTGATGGGGCAGAAGATGCAGAAACAGGAGGAGCAACAGGAGCAGCAGCAGATGTTACAACAATTTCAGGAGCAGCAGCAGCTTCAGAGATAATAACTTCTACAGCAGGCTCAACATCAACAGCCTCTGTCATCAGAAAATCCTGTGAGAAGGGCTCAACATCAGCAATTGAAACAGTTTCTTCCTCAGTAGCAACAGCAATTTCAGAGGTAGACATAGCATTGTCTTCAGCAGCAGCATCATCATAAGCAGTAGTCACTGACTGAATAAAATTAGAGAGGATTCTGGGGTCACAGCAGGAGAAGGGCACTAGAGCCCTGGACAAGTCTTCTGGCTGGGCAGCAGGGACCTCTGGGGCTGGACAGCATATGGCTCTGGGAGGCAGCAGAAGTGAGCAGTATCAAAAGTAGACAGCAAAGACCTTAGGTCTATTGCTATTACTGGTGTGGCAGCAGCTGCAGAAGCAGACACAGCAGGGGCAGCAGCAGAGACAGTAGCAGGAGGAGCAGCAGCAGCAACAGCTTCATAAGGCATCTCCCCCTGCCTGGATGCAGAAATATGTGCATCAAGGCACACTGCTGGGGGTGCTGCTGCAGGGATAAGGAAGGAGGACAGCCTGGCAGAGAGAGCTGCCACTGATTGTTGCAGAGGAGCTAAGCTGGCTTCCATGAGAAGGGAGAGCCTAGGAGCAAGGAGCTCATACAACATATCAGCAAGGGCTGGGAGATCTACATGCTCAAGGGGAGCAGAGGTAGAGGGGACAGGGATGGCTGAGGGAGCTGGAGTAGGATGGCTGAAGGGTGGAAGAGAGGGCTCAGGAGAGGGTATGGTAGAGATAGAGGGTACAGGAATGGAAATGGAGGGAGTGAAGGTGGGTTGATCAAGAATTTGAAGGAGAAGGTCTTGGAAAGTTGTGGAGGTGGAGGGTAAATCTGGAGGAGAGGAGGGGGAATCATCCATATAGGATTCATCAAGAAGGGTGAAGGAGGGAAGAGATGGAGAGGAGGTGACATCAGGAGGTGGATAGGAGAAAAGGGGATGGAAGAGGTCTGCTGGAGGGGATGAAATTGGGGTTGGAGATGGGCTGGAAATGGTAATGGTGGAGGTTGCTGGAGAGGTGGATGGAACTGGAGGAGGGGAAGCAGCAGCACTGGCAGCAGGCAGGTCTTCTGCAGGGGCAGAGACCTGGGGTGGAGTGACTCTAAGAGTCCTTGTGCCTGAAGGGCCAGAAGAGGAGGGCCTGCTGGGCTTGGAGATTTGCCTGTCCCATTTCCCAAAAAGGGCACAGGTGAGTCTCTTGGAGGCATTGATGTGCACTCCAGAGGAGACTAGCAGGGCAGGGCACTTGCCTGGAGGAAGATTCCCAGAATTCTTCCAAAGTTCACAAAGGTTTTGTTGATCTTTTTCTTCAATAAATCAAAAAGACTTCTCCCCAGTTCAAGTCTTTTCTATCTACCAGAGCTCCCATAAGGCAGAGCTGGAATCTGGAGATAGTATCATGAGCAGAGTGCTTGGCTAAAAGAACCTTGCCTACAACATCAGCCAAAAACCTGTATTCCACAGACAGGTTTCTCTTAAACAATTTGCTAGGGTTCCCCTCAGGATGACCCATCCTGGCAAGAACATCAGCAAACTCTTCTCCAGAGAGGTCAGCAGAGTCTTCACCATTCCTGAATCCAAATACCTCTGTGAGTACTGTTGGAGTCAGAGGTACCTGGGTGCCACTGATGGAGCCAACTATGGTGTTGTTGTCCAAGTTGTGGGCAGTATATACCCATTCTTTAATTTCATCAGATGCTAGTTTGATTCTGGTGGACATCAGGGCAGTTAATTGCTGATCTTTGAATAAATTGAGAATATCTTGGAAGATTTGATCTGTGGTGTTGAAGGAATCGAAATCGATGTCAAAGCCGGCATCGAATTTCATTGCCGAGAGTACAGCGACTGAAACGGCCATGGTACCTGCAAAAAATCAACAAACAAAACGACCAAGGTAGAACTGTTTGGAGGGAAGAAAAGTTTGCAGAGAAATTGAAAGCGCAAGAGAGAACGACGGCGAAAAAAGAGTTTTATATTAGGGTTCGACGCAGAAAAGGAAAGATCGTTGAACTCAGTTCGACGATCGAGGCTCCTAAAGGAATCTGAAGAGACTCCAAAATCGTCGATCTCCGTTCGACGATTTGGAAAGGCGTCGAGCTCCGTTCGACGATCGTTCAGTGAACAAAATCGTCGAGCGCCGTTCGACGATCGTTGACCGAAGGAGATAGTCCATACTATCAGAGGGGCGCTGAACTCAGTTCGACGATTCTGGAAATCGTCGAACTCCGTTCGACGATCTAGGGGAAATCGTCGAGCGCAGTTCAGAGATCAGAGAATTTCTAGATACTAAGAAAAAAATCAGAAATTTTGCCTAGTCTTGGTCAATTTTAGCTTTCAAAATCTTGGGTTTTATTTGAGACTTCCTCCATCTAGCATGCCTAACTGATTTAGGAAGAAGGTGTGTTTCTTTTCATCCAAAGGCTTGGTGAAAATATCTCCCCTTTGTAAATCAGTTGGGATATACTGCAATTCAATTTTATTCTTCTCAACATTATCCCTTAAGAAATGATGCCTAATTTCTATATGTTTTGTCCTACTATGGAGGACTGGATTTTGAGCTATGGAGATAGCACTTGTATTGTCACAAAATATTTTTGACTTCTCTAAGTTGTAACCATAGTCTAGGAGTTGATTTTGAATCCACAATATTTGTGAACAACAACTGCCTGCAGCCATGTATTCAGCTTCAGCAGTTGGAAGTTGACACAGATGTTTGTTTCTTGCAAAACCAGGAGACAAGTCTATCACCAAGGAACTGACAAGTTCCACTGGTGCTTTTCCTGTCAATTCTGCATCCAGCATAATCAGCATCAGAGAATCCAGTTAACTCAAATGCTGAATCTTTTGGATACCAGAGTCCTAGATTTGGACAACTCTTCACATACCTAAGAATCCTCTTTACTAATGTGAGATGTGACTCTCTAGGGCTAACTTGGAATCTAGCACATATACATGTAGCAAACATTATATCTGGTCTACTAGCTGTAAGGTACAGTAAAGAGCCAATCATTGCTCTATATGTTGTCTGATCAACAGGTTTCCCATGTTCATCAGCATCCAATACAAGCATTGGTAGGCATGGGTGTTTTCATGCAAGATGCCTCAGACATGCCAAATTTCTTAACCAGCTCATTAGCATATTTGGTTTGAGAAATAAAGATGCCCTCAGCATGTTGTTTGACTTGCAATCCTAGGAAGAAGGATAGCTCACCCATGCTACTCATCTCAAATTTAGAGTGCATTAGGTTGGAAAACCTTCTGCATAGTTTTGAGTCGGTAGAATCCAAAAATGATATCGTCTACATAAATTTGTACTAGTAGGGTATGGGACTTATGGGTTCTAATGAAAAGAGTTTGGTCTACTCTACCCCTTATAAAATCATTTTTCAAGAGAAAGCATGCTAGGGTCTCATACCATGCTCTGGGAGCTTGCTTGAGACCATATAATGCTTTATTCAATTTAAAAACAAAATCAGGATGAGTTGGAGAGATAAAACCTGGAGGTTGTCTGACATAGACTTCCTCTTTGATGTCTCCATTTAAGAAGGCACTCTTGACATCCATTTGATAAACTTTGAAGCCTTTGTGAGCTGCATAAGCTAAGAAAATCCTGATGGCTTCTAATCTTGCAACAGGTGCAAAGGTCTGGTCGTAGTCAATTCCTTCTTCTTGAGAATATCCTTGGGCAACCAGCCTTGCCTTTGTTCCTTACTATTACTCCTTGATCATCCAGTTTGTTTCTGAATACCCATTTTGTTCCAACAATGGAATGATCCTTAGGCTTTGGCACTAGTTCCCATACTTTGTTCCTCTCAAATTGATGCAGCTCCTCTTGCATGGCAATGATCCAGTGTGGATCTTGCTCTGCATCTTGAATGGACTGAGGTTCAATTTGAGAAAGGAAGCAGGTGTGCAACAGGTTTTGGTTGACCTGATTTCTGGTTTGCACACCAGCTGAGAGTTCTCCAATTATTTGGGTAATTGGATGGTCTCTGGATGTTACTAAATCAACAGGGGTTGTTGATTGTTCATCAACCTGTGTTGTTGTTTCCTCTTGTGGTACAACAACTGGCTCTTCAAGCTGAGCTTCAATATGTTGAGCATTGCTTTCATCTTCACTGCTTTCATCCTCTTGAGCAACCTGTAGCTTGTTCATATCTTCAACTAGAGAGTGTTCCTGCAAAGGTTCTATGGTAGAAGAAATCTTCTCCTTGAAAGACATGTTAGTTTCATCAAAAGAGACATGAACAGATTCCTCAATTTTCAATGATGATTTATTATAAACCCTATATGCCTTGCTGATCATGGAGTATCCCAGAAACACTCCTTCATCAGCTTTGGCTTGAAATTTTGCTAGATGTTTCTTATCATTATTGTGAATATAACAAATGCAACCAAAAATTTTGAAATAGTCAACTTTAGGTTTCTTCCCTTTGAGTAATTCATAGGGAGTCTTTCCCTTCAGTTTATGTATCAGACTCCTGTTCAGCACATAGTTGGAGGTGTTTACTGCCTCTGCCCAAAAGGATAGAGGTAGATGAGCATCTGACAACAATGTGGTGGCAGATTCAATAAGGGTTCTATTTTTCCTTTCAGCTACCCCATTTTGTTGAGGAGTTCTAGGAGCTGAGAAAGTGTGCCTGATCCCTTCACTCTGACAGAACTCTTGCATAAGAAGAGAATCAAACTCTGTCCCATGATCACTTCTGATCAGGGCAATATGAGTATTGAACTCAATCTTTATACATTTGAGAAACTCTGTCAGACACTTAAAGTTATCAGACTTCTTCCTTAGAAAGAACACCCAAGTGAATCTGGAGAAGTCATCTACAATCACTAAAGTGTAGGATTTCCCTCCTAGGCTTTGTACTGTGATGGGTCCAAATAGATCCATGTGTAACAGATACAATATCCTAGGTGAATCACTCTTATTAAGTGACTTAAAGCTGTTTTTAGTTTGCTTGCCTAATTGACAAGCCTTGCAAAGTCCTTCCTTCTTGTAGGGGCCAGAAGGTAGTCCTCTAACAAGGTTGTCCTTGGATAGCCTAGCAATAGTTCTAAGGTTTAGGTGTCCTAATCTCTTATGCCATAAAACATTTGGTCTATAAACTGAATTGAATAAGCAGATGTCTATAGAAGTTGAAAGAAAATCTACAAGGTAGATGTTACCTTTCCTTTTACCTGTTAACACAGTTGTGTTGTCCTCTGATTTGATTTTGCATGAAGTTTTGCTGAAGTTCACCTGGTAGCCTTCATCACACAGCTGACTGATGCTGATTAGGTTGTGCTTCAGTCCTTCCACATGTGCTACCTTCTTGAAGGTTACAGAGCCAATCTGGACTGCTCCATATCCTTTAGTTTGTCCAAAGTTGGAATCACCAAAGATGACTTTGGGTCCAAGCTTGGCTTTAAAGGAATTGAGGTTGTCCTTGTTCCCTGTCATGTGCTTGGAGCACCCACTATCCAAATACCATTGCTGGTTAGATGTTGGATAGGTCTTCATCTGCACATAAAGCAATTCACTTGTTTTTGACCCAGTTTACCTTGGGCCTAGGTTGATAACCTTTAAACTCAGAAATAAAAGATATCCCTGGCTGACTCTTATATCCTTCAGGATGATATCTCCTTAGAGGTAAAATCCATTCAGTATAAGGGTTAAATGTTTGGGATGAAGAACCCTCAGGATTCAATTTTGACTTGCCCTTGAAAATTTTTCCAGTGCTCTGACCTCTGTTCGACGATCTTGGAGCTGAGTTCGACGATCTTGGGTCAGATCGTCGAGCTCCGTTCGACGGTCGACTATGGCTGAGGTCAGGTATATGGGATCGTCGAGCCGCGTTCGACGATCTTGGCTGAGATCGTCGACCTGCGTTCGACGATATTCCCTGAGATCGTCGAGCTGCGTTCGGCGATCGTCGATCTCCGTTCGACGATTTGTGTTGGACTTTAGTTTTCTGAGGCAGATCAGAATTCTTCCTGGCAACCTCTACAACTCCCTTTCCCTTGTCAGAAATGAACTTGATAGGGGTTGTTAGAACAATAGGTTGGCTGGATGAGGCACCCAAGCCCAGTGTACTGTTGAATCTTGAGTTCACTGTGCTTGTGATGTCCATCAGCTTGATGCTTCTCCCATTGAGAGATTCTTCAAGCTTCTTGGCCTCAGAGAGCTCACTCTTCAGTGAAGCTATCTGTTCCCTATAGTTCTCCAACTCCTGAGAGAGTTTGAGATTTTCTGATTTTAAACCACTTTGTTCAGATAATTGATTTCTGAGAGAGATGATCTCTTTCTCAGATTTTAGCAGATCTAAACATAGTGCTTTAAATTCAAGCTTAAAATCTTCTGAGGTAAAATCAAAAGAGCTGATTACCTGATCTTCTTCTGGTTGAGTCTCTGAGTCTGACTCTGACTCCTCTTCTTCTGAGTTGTTCTGTGAGGCATTGATTGCCATCATGCAAAACTCCTTTTCCTCTGCATCATCCTCATCATCACTTGAGCTGGAAGAGGTCTCTGACTCTTCTTCAGTCTCACTCCAGGATTCAGCAACAAATCCTTTCCTTGTGTGCTTATTTTTGCTGGTGGAAGGTTTGTTGTTTCCATGCCTTTTGGAGTCCTTCTCCTTTCTCCTTTCTTTTCTTTCCCTTCTGTCCTTGTTCTTATTCTCTGGACAGTCAGGAACTATATGCCCTGGTTTCCTGCAACCAAAGCAGATGATATCTTTGTTATTGCCAATGGACTTGTCATACCTTGACTTGTCTTGCTCCTTGCATGATCTTCTTCTGAGGTCCTTCCTGGCCATCTTATAGAATCTTTTGGCCAATAGGCTGAGAAGTTCATCATTGCTTGTGGCCTTTTCTTCAGGCAGATCCTCAGCTGCCTTGAATGCAATAGTCTTCTCCTTTCTTGTGGCTGGAGAAGCAGCCTTCTGTTCTTCTTCTCTGTTCTTGATGAGTAGCTCATAAGATTTGAGCTTTCCCAACAAGGCTTCAGTGGTGATCTCATTTAGGCTTCTGGCATCTTTAATTGGCCAGATTCTTGAATCCCAAGTGCTGGGGAAGCACATTAGGATCTTGTCATTGAGTTCTGTCAGTGAGATTTCTTTATCTAATGTCCTCAGTTCACTGACAATTAGACTCAATCTATTGTACATGTCTCCCACTGACTCAGTTTCTCCCTTCTTGAAGTTCTCATATTGGGAGATGAGATGAGATCTTCTGTCCTTTCTCTCATCAGCTGAGCCAGAGACAATTTCTGAGAGCTTGTCCCAGATCTCCTTGGCTGAATTACATTCAGCTACCTTCTGAAAAATGTCATCTGACATTGTCTGAGCTAGAATGTTCATTGCCTTGGCATCAGCTACTTTCCATCTTTTAATGTCAGCATCTGTTCCTGATGGAGGTGGGACTGCATTTGTGCTTGTGCTCTCTGGAGGTCTTGGGCACACTGTCAAAACAGAATTAAAAATATCTTCGTCAATTGAATTCATGTAGAGTTTAATCCTTGCCTTCCAAAGTGCAAACTTTGACAGATTGCACACTGGAGGTCTGGTGCTTGCGTAATCTTTGTTTTGGGCCATGATTTGTGCAGGCTGAATCTAATAATACAAAATAAAAGGAAGGATCTAGTTTGGGATCTTTGGGGTTCAGGTGTTAGCCTGTACAACCAAACAGATATGGTATGTTTAACCAACCTGGCTCTGATACCAATTGAAAGGGGAAACTAGATCTGATATACTCTAGAGGGGGGGGGGGGGGTGAATAGAGTATATGGTGCTTTTTAAAACACAAAGAAAATCTTTTGCAAAGCTTTACAACAATTGTTGTAATGAGTGTGAGCAGGGAAGCAGAAATAAAATAAACCACAAAACTAAGCAATGCACAAAAGAATCTAGGCCAGAAACAAGAGAAAAACATGCACAACCAGAAAACACAAGGAAATATAGTGGTTCCCCAACTTGGGTACATCCACTCTTCTACCACCCTAGGTAGGAATCCACTGCAGGATGAGTTGATCAGGTGTCCTGGGCACCAATGAGCTTTTGATAAGGTGCTCAAAAACCAAAACAGATTTTTTGATCAGGTGTCTTGCCACCAATGAGCTTTTGACAAGGTGCTCAAAAACCAACTTCAAACTTTTGAAGGGAGTTTGAAAAACCCTTTACAGTGAGGGGGTTGAGAGAGTTATGGCAGTCTTCTCTTTCTCAAGCAACTGAGAAGACTATGTGGATTCAGTGATGTTGTCAAAGCTCCCCCTGAGTCCTTGAAGTCTTCAGGAAGATGAGCTTTGCTGAGGGTGATAGGCCTTCAAAGATAGATCTCCAGCAAAGGATGATTTCAGCAAGCTGAAATATTGTGTGTCTGGAGTCTTGAAGTGATGTTGGCCTTGAACACTTGAGAGCTGAAGAGATCTTAAGATTTGAAAGCTTGATCTCTTGATGAGTGTTCTTCTGAATTCTTGATGACAGAAAATTTTCCAGAGTCTCTGAGTATTGAGAGGTGTCCTTGTTCTTTTTTAATCTGTATGTATTGTCTCTCTGGTTCAAAAACATTCTCTCTTTTATTCTCTGAATCTCAATAGGAAAATTGCTCTGTCAAAGATAGCCGTTGGTCTGAATTAATTACAGCCTTAATTGCATAAGATGTTCTGAGGGAAAGTCCACTGATATATTCCTTGAAAAATCCCTTGAAACTTGCTCCAGAATTAAATGAAAACGGCTGGCAGATCTTCTGACTTAAATGCAGAATAACTTCTATCTTGATTGAATTTGAATTCTGAAGATCAACTGAAATCGTCGAACTGAGCTCTGCCATCGTCGAGCTGAGCTCAGCGAACTGGAGAAAGCAAGCAGCAAAGAAATCGTCGATCTGAGCTCAAAGATCGTCGAACTGAGCTCAGAGATAAAGATCCAGTACAGGGCCAAAAATCGTCGACCTGAGCTCAGCGATCGTCGAATGGAGTTCGACGATATTGAGAAGTTGAGCTCAGCGATCGTCGACCAGAGCTCGACGATATTGAGAGGCTTGAGCTCAGCGATCGTCGAATGGAGCTCGACGATCTGCCAAAGTTGAGCTAGACGATCGTCGACCAGAGTTCGACGAAACGTCGTGCTGAGCTCGACGATTTGGACTTAGTCTCCAGAAAAACTTGGATCTTCAGGGCAGCTTTCAAACCTAGACTCCTGAACCCTTAGACTCAATTCTAATTGACCTATAATCTATACAGAAGGTCAAAACATAGAATCCTAGAGACATAGTGATCCTGACCCAAATTAGTAATAGGGTGTTCCAACACACTACCTGCCATAACCCACGATTCGGCCCTCAAAACAAAGGAAGAACGAAAGGCTGACACGATATTTCCCCCTAGGGGGGTAATCACTCGGGAAGAAAAGTACTGGAAAGAAAAAAATTTCTGCCTACAGGAATCGTCGAACGCAGCTCGACGATATTCGTCGAGCGCTGGAACAAAATCATCGAACGCGGGAAAATCATCGAAAGCAACTCGATGATTTTCGTCGATCACAGGCCATGGGAAATCATCGAACTCCGTTCGACGAATTGCCATTAAATGTAGACCACGAGATGTAGTCGAATACTGGCCACGGTAAATATCGTCGAATGCCGTTCGACGATTTTCCGATAAACGCAGGCCAAAGGAAATTACCGAGTTCCGTTCGACAATTTTGTGTTAAACGCAGGCCACAGAAAAATCGTCAAATACAGGCCACGAGACAAATCGTCGAATGCCGTTCGACGATTTTCCTTTCGTCGAACAAAGGGCACGGGAAAAATCGTCGAACGACGTTCGACGATTTCCCTTTAGCCGAACACTGACCACGGGAGAATCATCGAACTCCATTCAATGACTTCCGTCGGACCCAGAATTAAGGCACATCGTCGAGCTCAGCTCGATGATAATCGTCGAACCCAGATCGACGATTTCTGTCGATCTGGCTGCATTGAGAGCACAGTAAATTCTGCACCTCCAACTTTGTTTTCGTCCAAACTTCTTAGCCTAATTCAAACTTATTACTGGTATTATAAGTATGAAATCTCACTGCTATTAAATTCTATGGTTGAAAGGCTAGATACTACCCAACAGAGATTTTAGCAGGGAACACTTTGAATGATTATTAGGGAACAATTTGATAAAAACAAACAAGACAACAGTACTCCAGCCGAAGATTTGAGTGTCAGATCTTTGAGAGAATGCAAACAGAAACATAAAGGGCCATAATGGTTAATAATTCACATGATTTTGACGGAAAAACAGAGTAAAATATTAATCTTGGGAAAACAGGGAAAAATTATAGCAAATATGACCATGAAAAGGAGAAGAAAACTTGGCAAGGGTAGGAGCAGGACTTGCCTCAATTCCAGAATTTATCTTGCACAACCCTGCCTCTCCCTCTCTCTCGGCTCTAGCTGAAACAGCACCTAAACAGGAATCTAAGGTTTAATAGCGGAAAAGGATCAATGTAAAAATTCCGAGACCTCTAGAAACACCACGAAAATTGAATCTCTTACCGTAGGAATGATGGTCTAGGCGAGAGCACTCCAAATCCGCTTTCGGAATCGAATTCCGTCCACTAAGGCTCCCAAAATTGGCGTCTGAAGGGTATAGGGCTGGCGGTTTTACTTCCTCTCAACAGGCAGCAGTTATAACCTCAAGGAAGGAGACAATGAAAAGTCTGGATTCTGTCTAAGGCTTTATATATATAAATGCCTGGACACATCCTTTCAGCCTAAACTGCCACCTAAAAGCCACTGATTCGTTCAAACCTTAATAATTAATCATTTGCATCATTATTATTAATGTCACAAAAATGACGCGAAAACCGAAGCACCTCGGATTCCGACGAAATTCGCACCGTAGCTAAATACACAAGCTACGAACGCAACGACGAAGTCAAAATCAACTTTCGACGAACCAAACTTGGGTTATCACTACCCGAAGCCAAAACACAAGCATCCCTCGAGAGGCCTCACCGGTCACCAAAACAGACCCGGCTGCTAGGGGATCTTGCCAAAAAGGCTGCCAACAACCACACAAGGATCCTAAAGAGCTAAAACCATGCTCTAACGAATGGCACATGCCGGAAATGCGTCAACGTAACGCCAAATGAGAATTAAATAATCGCAGAAAAAAATCGGGGGCGTTACACCCGTGAAGTGTGAAATTAATTGTATGTGGGTACCAGAGTCCAAGGTTCTGTGTGCCTATAAGGTACCTAAAAATATGCTTCACTGCTTTCAAGTGAGACTCTTTCGGGTCGGCTTGGTACCTAGCACACATTCATACCGCAAACGTGATATCTGGCCTAGAGGCACTCAAATATAATAAAGATCCTATCATACCTCTAAACACAGTCTGATCGACAGACATGCCACTTTCATCTTTTCCTAATTTAATAGAAGCACTCATTGGAGTTTTGACATGGTTCAGTTTCTCATATCCAAAATGCACAAGCATATCTTTAACATATTTCAATTGACTTATAAAAATCCCGTCTTTGCGCTGAGAAATCTAGAATCCTAGGAAATAGGTAAGTTCTCCTACTAAGCTCATTTCAAATTCAGATTTCATTAGGGTGACAATTTCTACACAGAACTTTTCATTCATTGCCCCAAAAATGATATCATCCACATAGATTTGTAAGATAATTAGATCAAGACTCTTGGTCTTTACACATAGAGTTGTGGCTGCACTATCCATCCTAAAGCCATGATTTAAGAGAAAAGTAGTGAGCCTATCGTACCAAGCATGAGGTGCTTGCTTCAATCCTATAGGGCCTTCACCAACTTATACAAAAGATTTGGGTAAGAGGCATTCATGAAACTGGGTGGTTGCTCAACATATACCTCTACCTTAATATATCCATTTAAAAAGGCACTCTTAACGTCCATTTGGTACAATCTAATGTTCTTGTAACTAGCAAATGCTAAAAACATACGTATGGACTCAAGACGAGCAACCGGGGCAAATGATTCGTCAAAATCCACACCCTCTATCTGAGAGTACCCTTGAGCCACCAACCTTGCTTTGTTCCTAGTTATCCTAGACTCACCATCAAGTTTATTTTTGAACACCCATTTAAAGCCTATGACTGGATGGTTATCTGGACATTTCACTAACACCCATACATTACTTCGCTCGAATTGGTTCAGCTCCTCATTCATCGCCAAGAACCATGATTCATCTTTTAAGGCTTCTGTAATGTTCTTGGGTTCAATATCAGATAAAAAGCACAAGTTTGAGAAAGCTTTATAGAGTGCAGACCGAGTTTTAACTCGTTGAGATGGCTCTCCTATGACTAGATCACAGGGATGATGTTTTGAAAATAATCAAGTTACTAGGAGCCCTATAACCTTATTCAACACTTTGAGTTTTACTCTCTACGATTATCTCATCGTCCTCATCCCCAATCAACACACTTTATTCAACCTCCTCTTCATTCGCCTTCGGCTCGTTAGTCAGGGAATTCTCATCGAAATGCACATGAGCCGACTCCTCACCACTAAGGTCCTATTATTGTATATCCTATAGGCCCGACTCTTGCTTGAGTATCCTAAGAAGATACCTAGATCAGATTTTTCGTCAAATTTCCCTAGATGATCCTTACTGTTAAGAATGTAGCACGGGCATCCAAAGACCATAAAGTACGATACCGAGTGTTTCTTTTCGAAATACAGATCATAGGGAGTTCGCTTTATAAGTGGGAAAAGCATGACTCGGTTCATCACGTAGCTCGCTGTGTTAACCGCTTCTGCCCAAAAAGATCATGGCAAGCCGAACTCAGCGAGCATAGTGCGGGCTAACTCTTGGAGAGTGCGATTCTTTCTTTCTACAATCCCGTTCTATTGTGAAGTGCGAGGGGCTGAGAATTCATGCTTAATTACCATGGTGTCGCACAAGTTTGAGAAGTCCTCATTCTCAAAGTTCCCTCCATGATATTATCTAATACACTTTAACTCTAGCTCCTTCTCATTTTGAAGACGCGTGCAGAGATTGGAGAATTTGCTAAATGTGTCAGATTTATTTGCCAGAAATATCATCAAGTAATAACGTGAATAATCATCTAGGATAATAAGGTGTATCTTTTTCCACCTAGACTACACATGCTTAGAGGTCCAAACAAGTTCATGTGAATGAGTTCGAGTGGTCTAGACGTGGAAACTTCAACTTTGCTTTTAAAGGAGGTTTTGACAAATTTGCCCTTTTGACACAGACCGCATAAGATATTTAAACTATCGCTTAAGTTGGGAAGTCCCCTAACAAGTTTCTTTTTCGATAGTTTTACAATAGCTTGCTACCACTGTGTCCTAGTAAGTAGGCATTTCAAATTAGATATAGACGTGTCATCAAAGCTAATAGTGTACACATTATAATTTCGGTGAGCTACATGTAATACACTAGAAGTTTTGGCATGAATGATCTTGCAAGTTTTTGTAGATGACTCAAATAACACATTTAGACCTTTATCACACAGTTGGCTAATAGAGATGAGATTATGCTTAAGTCTATCTACATATAAAACATTTGAAATAGAGAATGCCTTGTTACCTATAGTGCCGCTCCAAAGTATCCGTCCATTGTCATTGTCCCCAAATGTCACCATTCCACCCTTCTTCTTCTCCAGGCTAAGGGACTCGTTTTTATCTCCTGTCATGTGCTTGGAGCAACGAGAGTCCAAGTTCCACATGTTTTTTGTGTCCTTAGCCTGCCAACAGACCTAAAAAGAAGATGAGAGTAAAGTTCTGTTTACCCAAGTTGTCCCACCCATAAGATAGGTAGAAGACTTTGGTACCTAGACTTGCAAATTTTTTGTGGCACCTTTCCTCGAACACGAGCCAGATGTGTGACCAAACTTATGACAGTTCACACACATAATGTAAGCAGTGGATGCTGCCTTTATCGAGTTGCTCGAGCTCTTTCTAGAGGTTAGGGATATCCCTCTAGAATTCTTAGCCTTACTGTTAGATTTATTCAAGTTGGACTTTGGCTTGGAGTGATTCCCGCTTGGTGGTGATGTTGTACCCAAATTTCCTAATCCAAACTTCCCATTTCCATGACACTGTGTTCCCAAAAGCATATCCAATGCGTTTTGGACTATTCCGAACTTTTGGACGACACAGTTGAGATCATGGATCCTCGCCTTTAAGGCGGTGTTTTCAGTCACAAGCATAACACACCGATTTGCAAATTATTTCTTGGCTTCATCTACCTTGCCAAGAGACATTTGAAGTCGTTTCTCCAAGACATTCTTTTCATTGATGAGACTAGTCATTCTCAATGTTTCCTTGGAGAGACTTTCCTTTTGTTCTTCGATCATTATCATCAAGTGAGAGCACTCTAGACACTCGACCTTCTCTTTGCGAATGCTTATTACTTCACTTTTCAATTTTTCTAAGTCCTTTTGATTTTCTTATTCTCGCTCTCAAGGACTTTTTCTCAGAAATAAAGCTTTCTAATTTATCAATTACATTATCATAAATTTCAAGAAGTTCAGTATAAGTAGGTGGAGTTACCTCAGTGTCGCTCTGGACACCAGACTCATCGTCTAATTCTTCTTGATTCTTTCCCATGAGACATAGGTTTGCCTCGTCTTCACTTTCGGAGTTAGTGGTGCTTGATTCATCAGAGCCATCCTCATCCCAGGCGAGCGCCTTCAGCACCTTCTTCTTCCCTTTGTGCTAGCTTTGCTTTTCTTTTTCCTCCTTCTGGAGTCTTGGGCATTCTCGCTTCAGGTGCCCAGGCTTTTGGCAGTAATAGCACTCCGACTGGGACTTCTCCTCATCGCTTTCCATCTCTTTCGATGGTGTGTTCCAACTTCTGCCTTCTCCAGCTCCTCTCTTCAGGAATTTTTTAATTGTCCCTGCGTCTTGGGATTCTTCATGAACTTTTTAAAATCCCGAACGTAGAGGCTCTCCTCCTCATCTTCCTCGGAATCTTCAAAAGCTTTTCTCTCCTTTTCAGCCTTCTGCGCCAGTCCCTTCTTCTTTCCTTCCTTGGGATATTCTTTTGCTTGAATCTTCAATTCAAGTTCATGTGTCTTCATATTACCGATGAGGATCTATATCTCCATGGTACTGATCTCATGTGAATCAACAATAGCAGTCACCTTCGGGTTAAAGAGAGGAGGCAGAGATCGCAGGATCTTCCTCACTAGGTCACCATTTGGAAACTTCTTTTTGAGAGATCTTGAAGCGTTGATGATCTTGGTGAAATGTGTGTACATGCTATCCACATCCCCATCAATCTCCATCCAAAACTGTTCATATTCAGATTCGAGTCGGAACAGCTTCGACTCCTTTACCTGCGAAGTACCTTCATGAGTTAGCTTAAGAAGACACAATATATCATAAGCAGTTTCGCAGTTACATATCCTGTTAAATTCAGTCTTGTATAAGGCACAAAATAACAAGTTTATAGCCTTGGCATTATTCGTACATCTAAGCTTATCTGCGTCATCCCACTTATCATGCGGTTTTTCTACGGCAATATCCCCAATCGTGACCATGGGTGTAGTGTACTTTTTCTCAATCATGGCCCATATGTCCATGCTTTTAGTCCTCGAAAATATTTTCATCCGAGTATTCCAGTGACTATAGTCACTCCCCATGAACAGTGGGGGTCTAGTCACACCTTGAACCTCATTGAATGCGTGTACAGAGTTGGCCATCTTACTTCAGGTTTTGAAACCTTTTTTGAAGAAACCTTGCTCTGATACCACTTGTTGGATCTCGTGGACAACCTTATGGGGGGGGGGGTGAATAAGGTTTGATGCGTTAAATGGAATTAAAAAATATTTCACACCAGGAAATCAAGTCCTGGAAGCTACCGTGGGGCGTTAGGTATCTAACGCACGACAATACGTCTGTAGACTCATTTTCCTACGAAAGTTCGTTCGCAAACCCACAACATAAACACTTACTTTATACAACCAGAAAAATCACATAATCAGTGAAGAAGAAATAAAAGTTCCATTGCATGAATAAAAATGGCAATTGTTCTAAGTGATTACACGAAGGTGATCTCCGTGAATTCGGAGATCGAAGGCGATGAAATATAAAAACTCTTTTAGTTTTCTATGTCGGCCCACTACCCAGACCGGTTGGCTCTCTCCCTTTCCCTCCAAGTAAGTTCTTCGAGACGCTATTCATCTCTAGTCAAGGAAGGGTCTTAGAGCCCCGCTAGATCCTCCAGATCTAGACGTCCTTATCCCCAGGACGATTTCCCATGTAATCCTTCCCCGGAATCCGACGACCCCTACCGGTCGATTTTCCTCTCCTCAAGATTTAGAAAAGTCAAACGTTTTTTAAAAACAAGAGATATAAATATTCAAAAGAATGTAGTTCTCCCTCTCAAAGACTACTCCGTGGAGCGATCCACAACTGGTGCTTAAGATCTCCGTTTGTTGGCAACCGGTCGGCCCTTCGTGTTCGTTGTAGATCTTAGATCTTCGGAGTCTTTCGATCACGAGCGGGATGGAGACGACTATCTTCTTCTTTAACGAAGATTTGTGGAGCGGAGCACAAGAAGGCGGCTGAACCCTAGAATTAAGGAACTCCCGTCCTTTCGTTTTCACCAAATAATCAGACACAGAAGCCAAGGCGGCCTTTTATATGTCTTCGTGAAAATAGGCTAC
Source organism: Platanthera guangdongensis (assembly GCA_039583875.1). Classification (NCBI taxonomy): domain Eukaryota; kingdom Viridiplantae; phylum Streptophyta; class Magnoliopsida; order Asparagales; family Orchidaceae; genus Platanthera; species Platanthera guangdongensis. The sequence goes on along the minus strand of CM077165.1, from coordinate 35,824,560 downwards.
CGCTGGCGGTAAGACTAGCTCCCGGCGGTAGTTTTGCATGCTTGTTGTGCCAGCTATTCTCTAAATCTGGAAAGAAATATTCAATAAAAATAGTTGTCGTTTCAAATATGCTAGCACCGCGCGGTTACCGCTTCGGCCGCGTGGTAATGCTGGACGCAACGATTTGCCGTTCGGCAAGTGCGATGCGGTAGGGCTAGCGGCGATTTTGTCCAGAGCGCTAAGTCCAAATAATTCATTTCGGTAGCGCGTGCGGTAGTATTGGCGTCTGGCGGTAGCCCAACGATCAACAAATATGGCTCGACGTTCGTCGAAGTGCTAGTGCGGGGCTGTAAATGTTATCGCCTGCAGTAGAGTAGCATTCGTCGAACGACCATGCTTGAAGTTCATCGAACACCTAGCGCGATACTTTAGCACTAAGTCTTGGTGGTTGGTCAACAGCTCGACGAACCCGGCTCGACGCTCGTCGAGCGGATAATACGCCACAGTAAGTGATAGCGCTTGGTGGTAGCATCCATTCAATTCCACTATCTCGACGCACTCAACGCTTTTCTTCTTAGTGCACTTGATGTGATGTTGAGTGAGCTAGTGCTTGGCGTTAGTATTAGCGCTTGTTGATAACTTCCCAAGCGCCAGGTCCATTTAATTCCAGCTACCGCTCAGCGGTAACTTCTAACGCCCGTCGGTAACATCTGTAGGAAGCTTCTTCTCTTCACTTGAACCCGACAACTTGTACACTATATCAACAGATGACATGATCAAATACAATCTGAGAGTTGATATTCTCAAACACTGGTCATGCGAAACATCATTTCCAACAGGGGGGGGGGGGGTGAATAGGTTTATCTAGGTCTTTTGAATTTCTTTTTGTTTCTTCTTGAGTTATTATGTGATTGAATAGATGAGAGCTTTTTTTGAACTTGCAAGCAAAAAACAAACATAGAAAAGAACACAAGTATTTTTATAGTGGTTCCCCAAAATTATGGGTACATCCACAATCCACCCACCTTGCTAACTTCATGTTAGTCAAGGCAATTCTCCAAAACAATGCTCCAAGGAGCTTACACCTCAGATCCCGTAGAATATCTCAGTCTCCTCCAAGACTTACACCTCAGCCACAAGGGCCTACACTCAGTGATATAAATATCACCTACCTCAGGAAATTAAGCACTACCACTCAGGCTATGGAGGATAGCCCTACCTCAGAGCAAAATTGCTCCTAAAACTCAGAGAGATACACTCTCCTACATCTTAGGAAATATTGCCCTTCTTCTCAGCGAGTAAAACTCACCTACCTCAGATCCCAGCGGGATCCTGCAGTCAAAGAGGAGCTGTCTCCTACAGCTAAGGCAAATTTGCCATACCTCAGGTCCAAGGCCCTACAACTTAGATCCAAAAGGATCTTACAACAAGAAATATTTTAAAATAACTTTGAAACGGAGAAATTTATGTGTGTCAACAACTAGAGCAGAGTAACTTCTACTCTAACTCTCCTCACAATAGAGAAAAATTTTGCTGGAGAAACTCAGAAGCTGGCTCCTGAACTTATTGTAGAAGGCAAAAGATCTGTTGATCTTGAGTCTTCAAGCAGCTTACTGAACCTACTGAAGGCTGAAGGATCTTCTTTCTTCTGAACTATTTCTGTTTCTGTTGTGGCTGATGGAGACTGCACAGCTATCTAAACCTTTTCTTGCAGGAGAGCTTCAAGCACTTTGCATGCAGCAATGGCAAAGAAGATGAAGTCGGCTGCTAACTTTTTGAAATAGATGATGCCCTAAAAGTTATCTTGTTTGTTGTGCCATCTCATCCTTTTGTAGTCCGCTGATCAACGGCTCTTAGAGATTAGTGGGTGTAGCTTCCAACTGCACTCTATTTTAACGAAAGAAGGCGTACAATAGCTTCTTGACAGAGTTTGTCGTGTTCTTTAGCTTCTCCGTGCTTGATTTGAACTTAGTTGACTTTGTCAATTTTGTTGACTTTGCTGACGTCAGCACCTATGGACTTAGCCAAAATTGAGCATTAGTAGAATAAGCATTGAGATAATGAGCTTCACTCAATGCCAAAGTACTTAGACTAATCTTCCTATCTTGGCATTGAAAGCATTTAGTGAGTATTGCACACTCAACTCTTCTTGCCTTATCTATTTTGGCAGCCTCTTCTACATGCATGGAGTTGAGAGAGTTGAGTGAACACACCTCACTCAACGCCTTGTGCCTTAACTGCATTCTGCAATTTAGGCGTTGAGAGCGTTGAATGAATATGCCTCACTCAACGCTTTCTATCTTAGCCATTTCTTCTTATTCATCATCTTAAGCACTAAGAGAGTTGAGTGAGCATGCCTTACTCAATGCTTTTTTGCTTTAACTAATTCTATGTCATGGCATTGAGAGCGTTGAGTGAGCACACCTTACTCAATATTTTCTTCCTCAGCCAAATTTTTTGTTTCAGAAAACAATTTGAGTTTGACAAACATAGAACACAGTTCGATGAACTTTGAGCTCAGCTCGATGAATAAGTAAAAACTCAGTTCGACGAATTTAGAGTTCAGCTCGACGAATAAGTGAAATCTTAGATGGACGAACTCAAGGCTTTGTTCGACGAACTCTGTACTCAGTTATTTAACAATTGTGAAGCTAAGGCGTTGAGTGAGTGAGCTACACTCAATGTCTATGAACTTCGCCACTTTTCAGCTCATTTTTCTTTAGGCTTTGACTGTATTAGCCTGACTAACCACGCTATAAGTCATCTGACGTTGAGTGAATGATCTTCAGTCAATGCCTGTAGACTTAGACAGTTTTTGTCTTTCCACCACTTAGGTAAGAACTTACTTGACTTAGCCACAAAGGCTACCTATATCATCACTGTCAACTACAACTATATGTATATTATTGTCAAGATTGACTTCCTCAAATATAGGACATTGTGGGCAATGGACCCAACAATCTCCCCCTATTTGAGGAAGTCAAAACTCTTAAGAAGTGAGTGAGTTGACTTACCTGATCATCTGATCATCATCTCTGATCATCTTTTCCTCCCCCTTTTTGACTTTATCAAATAGCAGGTAGGACTCTTATCATTTTCTCCCCTTTAATTAGGCAGTAGTGAACTTTTCGAGTTGTGTTGGGCATGCTCCCCCTCAATTGGATGATCTTCATTTCTTTAAAGAACAAATCCATCTCAAAATAACAAATAGCTTGCAAGAAGATGAGGAGCAAATGAAGCTATACTAAGTTTAACATACCCAACTCAAATTTGATGGTCCTAAACTTGACTTTATCTAGTGGCTTAGTGAATATGTCATCTACTTGCTTGTCTGTTGAAACAAATTCAAGGGTGATGTCTTCACATTCCACATGCTCCCTAATGAAATGATATCTAATATATATGCTTAGTCCTGCTCTAGGAGGCAGGATTCCTAGTAATTGAGATTGCACTAGTAGAACCACATAATAAAGGAGTCCTACTTATTTGGAGGTTGTAGTCTTGAAGTTGGTGCTGGATCCACAACAATTGAGCACAACGGCTACCTACTGAGATGTACTCTGACTCTGCAGTTGATATTGCAACACTGGTTTATTTCTTGCAGCACCACAGTACAATTATCCCTCCCAAGAACTGATAGGTGGCAGATGTGCTCTTCCTATCCTCTTTGCAGCCTGCAAAGTCTGCATCTGAATAGCCTGTTGTTCAAACTCCCCATTCCTAGGGTACCATAGGCCAAGATCTGGAGTGACCTTAAGATACCTCAAAATTCTCCTAGTTGCAGAGTAGTGAGATTCTTTAGGGAAAGCCTGATACCTAGCACGAACACATGTAGCATACATGATGTCTGGCCTACTTGCAGTCAGATATAGAAGGGAGCCAATTTTCCCTCTATATAAAGTTTCATCAATAGGTTTCCCTGCCTCATCTTTGCCTATAGGCAAACTTGACCCCATGGGAGTTCTCTTGGTGGAGGAGTTCTCCATGCGAATTTCTTTATCAACTCCCTATTGAACTTAGACTGGTTTATGGATAAGCCATAATCAGTATGTCTAACTTGGAGGCCCAAGAAGAACTTAAGTTCACTCATACTGCTCATCTCAAACTTCCCCTGCATATGTTTAACAAACGTTTTACAGAGGTTGTCATCAGTAGATCCAAAGATGATGTCATTCGTTGGTGCTACCATGGTGATCTGGAAGTGATCAAACATGTAGCCTCGTTGCCAACGCAGTATGAGCTTATGGGGTCGCATATAAGAGCTCTGGATAAGTTGGATAGGTTTGTGTTGGCCCTGCTCATATGTGATATGAGTGAAAGGACCAAGCCTATGATGATCTGGACATGGTGGAATTTCATTCCAGGACTCGTATTGTGATTATAGGTCGTCCGGGATGAAGTCGACAAAATGCAAAGAGAAATTCGTCGAGTATGGGTAATGGGTGTTAATAAATTGTCTGAATGCGGCGAGTATTGTCGAAGCCTCTAACCGATTCGACGAGTATCATCATGATTATTCGCCGATTCGGCGAGTATAGTTATGCCCACTTCTCGATTCGTCGTGTATTGTTTGGCCACTCGTCGATTAAGGGTTTGATACTCACCGAATACTATCTCGAACCGGTTAATTTCAGCTTAGTCCATTTGGCTGGTGTGCAGGTATCGGTTTGGCTCGGTTTCAGGTATAAATAGGATTTATACCGTGAATCTAGATAGAAGTAACTGTTCATTCAAACCTAATCCCACAACGGCTTTTTCTTCGATACAGAAGTATTCCGCCCCGCGATTTCACTGCCTGCCGCTTGCTTTCGCCAACCGCCCCCTATCCGCCGGCTGTTGCCATTGCCGAAAATTGTTTACAAGGCATCTTCCTAGTCGTCACTGCCTCTCCTTAAACGGATCTAGAAATCCATGGAGACGTTGAGGGCAAGCCTCTTTCTGACCTAGATCATGTCTGACAAGACTCTAGGGTTCACTGCGCTCGTGTGGATACTCGTAGAGGCGTGGACACTATTCTACGCTCAGAACTCCAGCCATTGCCATTCGTTGGAATCAATCAGAGCACCTAGATTGAGTATTGACTCAATCCCGCTAAGGTATAAATTTATTTATTGCACATTACTTATTGATTAATGGTTATCGTAATATCCACAACTCACTTTTGGGTTTTCCTTATTTCCATATTCCGCTGCTCACAAATGTTGTGTCGATTTGCAAAACCCAATAGTGGTTTCAGAGGGAGGTTGCGCGATGATCATTGTGTCAGAAGTTGATAAATCCTTGCATGTAGATCTGAAAATTTTAGAAGCTTTCTAAATGCCCAGGTCTATTCCAAGGATGTTGCAGGGAGCCGGGTTAAAATTCTCAAGTCAGGATGTGGCAGTTGATGGAAAATTTGATAGTGCAGAGATGTTGGCGGGGGCCTTGGGAAGAGTTATCTTTTCTGCTTAACAGCCTGCCAACCCTGGAAATGGCTCAGCCTGAGGTAGGGTCCACCAGGTGGAAGAGCGACGCACATTTAGTAGTGTCCAGTGCGCCGTCGGAGGCCCATGAAAATCCAGTGGATCGAGTCTCGTCCACGCCCGAACGTACTCATAACCACATCAGGTATCTAAGGTGAACAGCTTCTGGTCGATTGAACAATATAGGCAAGGGAATTCAGCAAAATGGATCTGTAACTTCGGGAAAAGGATTGGCTCTAAGGATTGGGCACGGGGGTCCCAGTCCTGAACCACTGCCAGGGGCACTGCCCCTTGGAACCCCGTAAGGAACGCGTGTGATTTCGTTGTGATATCTTTATTACTCCTTAACAGTAACCGTCCCTCTTGTTGGTTTATGAAACTAAGTATGTTAGATTTTGAACCTCACATAGAGAGACAACTTGTATACTGTGTAAGTGGAGTTGGTGTTGCTCATGTCCAGTGCATGTAAATCTGAAGATTTAGAAGTGTCCTAGATGTTCAGATTTAGCCCGGCTCATCAAATGTTGATGATACTTCTTGTGCACATCTAGGATGAATTTGGATTATGCTTGATGTTATATGTTTGTGGATGTGCAAAAAGGTTAATTGTTAACCATGGTTAAAGAGTTAATCAAGAATTAAAAATCCCTTAAGTAATATTAAGTGTTAGGATGCCTTCTGATGGATGACGCTCTTGCTGCCTCGATCGATGAAGTATGGGCTTGCCAAAGTAAGATTCATTAATCTATCCCGGTAAGGGTGCGAGTGGATAATTGTGATATCCCACTGTTGACATCGGGTCAACCTTAACTGGGTGACCTCAAAAGTTGATTGCCCGGAGGCATGGGGTTGGCAAGCAACATATGATGGATGCGAATAAAGTGTTCTTCACCAGCCATACAGGAATTGCATAGTGATGCAATTGACAATTGTTGCCTGCCTAAATGACCACATTATGAGAGAAAAGCCAAAGCTGACTTATAGTGTTGGTGAAATACAAATCTTGTCCACTAAGAGAGTTACTCGCTTAAACTCTTCGAATTGATATCGAGGGTTATCAGTTTGACAAAAATAGTGAAAGTTATTTTGATTAAAGTCCTAATTGAAAGAAAAAATGAATTTTAAAATATAGTACTAATTTTCTTTGCTTATATCCTTGTAGAATATCCATGGAAAGTGGTTCACATTCCACCCTGTCCCTCAGAGCGATCCTTGAGAAAGAAAAGCTTAGCGGGATGAATTATCTGTACTGGTACAAGAACCTGGGAATTGTTCTCAGGAAAGAGCGCAAGCTCTATATTTTGGAAGAGGAATCCCCTGAAAAGCCTGTCGGGAATGCATCCTGAAATGATAAGGATGCTTATAAGAAGTATCTCGACGACTCCTTAGACATCGAATGTCTCATGCTTGTGACCATGAACTCTGAGCTCCAAAAGAAACATGAGAGCATGGTCTGCAAGGAAATTAACGAGCATCTCAAGAAAATATTTCAAGCGCAAGCTCATCAAGAGAGATTCGATGTCACTAAAGCGTTGTTACAGTGCAAAATGGGAGCTCGGGACCAATTAGGAACTCACGTACTCAAGATGATTGGGTATATCGAGAACCTTGAAAGACTAGGGTTCCCTCTAGGCCAAGAGTTTGCCACAGACCTGATCCTGCAATCATTGTCGAACAGCTATGAGAAGTTTGTCTTGAACTATAGCATGAATGAAATAGACAAGACACTGCCCGAGCTCCTATACATGTTGCGAACTGCCGAAATAAACATGAAGAAGGCTAAGCCTACTAGCCCCATACTGATGGTGTTTAAAGGCAAGGGCACGGACAAGAGCTTTAAGAAGACGAAGGTGGGACCTAAGTCCGCTCTAGAGCCCAAATGTTTTGCACTGAAAAAGAAAGGCTCATGGAAAGAAGGAAAGTGCCACCATTATGGAAAGGATGGTCATTGGAGGAGGAATTATCCTTTATATATTGAGGGCCTGCAAAAGATGAGGGGTGGTATGACTTCCGCTTTAGGTATATATGTTATCGAGATAAACCTTTCTGTTCCTTCATCCTGGTTATTAGATACCGTATGTGGTTCTCATATTTGTATAAATGTGCAGGAACTGGGAATGAGAAGAATGTTGAGTAAAGAGGAGGTGGACCTTTGTGTTCGCAATGGAGCAAGAGATGTTGCTATCGCTGTCGGGGTTTATCGTCTTTCTTTGCCCACTAGGCTTATTTTGGAACATGATAACTGTTATTATGTTCCTGCAATAACTAGAAATATTATTTCTATTTCATGTTTAGACATAATTGGATTTTCTTTTCTTATTATGAACAATTGTTATTCTATATTTAAGAATGATGTTTGTTATGTTATAACACAAATGTTTAATGGTTTATATGTTTTGAACATAGACTGAAAGTGACTTAGGCAATTGATAATCCTTTGATACCAATTGAAAGTCAAGGGAACAGATCTAATTAGCTCTAGAGGGGGAGGGGGGTGAATAGAGCTTTAAAAACTTTTTACTCTGTATAAATGTCCAGTAATTATTAGATACCGTATGTGGTTCTCACATTTGTATAAATGTCCCAGTTATTAAGCCGAATTTTTACTCTGTGAAATCCAGTAATTAATACTGCTAATGAACGACTATATTAATAAGAATATATGCATTTAATTACTCAGAGCAATATAGACAATAATATATTAAATCAGCCTTGGTCAATCTGGAAATGAACTGTGGTGAAGTAAATACTAAATTGACAGATTTCGTCGACCTCAAAGCAGATTTTGTTGACATGAACCCAAAGTTCGTCGAGCTGAGAGATCGTCTTTGTCGACCTGAGCTCAGTGAACATCAATCTAGAAATATCTTGCTAATTCTGAGCTCCAAGTTCGCCGATCAGAGAATTTGTTTTGGATCCCTAGTTTCGATTTGGGCTAGGTTCAATAATTAGGATGAGTTTGACCCATATTTTATAGACAGGGTCATGTCTTTGAGTCCTAGTGTTTAGGCTAAGTCATTAGGATCAACCTTCATGGACCAGCCAGCAGAAGACTTCACGAGACTCAAGACTTAGAAGAAATCAAAGTTCATTATTTAAGTTCGACGTTCGTCGAACTCAGCTCGACGATAGTCATGCTCTACTCGACGAACTCAGAGTTAATTCTCTGAGTTGAGCTCGATGATATTCGAGTTTAGATCAACGAATTCTGGAATTCATCTTCAACATTTTATGTTCTTTGAACTCATCTCGTCGAAGACAGATTCTTAGCTCGACGAACTTGGACCACAGAATTGGCAAGTTATTCGCAGAATGCAGTTCGCTGAGCTCAGGAAGACAAACAGGATTTCACAGCTCGACGAACTTGGAACTGATGATTTCGTTTGCTAACAAGTAATAACTCGATGCAGATTCATTTCACACTCTAGTATAAACTATGTAGATGGGCATAAGCTAGATTGAATTAACTTTCAGGCAAGTGCACCTATCAATCATAGTATAGGAGAAATCTACATCTCGTGTCGTATTCCACAGAGCCATTTCCAATACTCGTACTCACCCTCACTCTATTATCGTACCTACAATTAAAATTGATTTTTAATCTAAATTAACCTAACTATGACTATTTGGATAAATAAACATTGGGGAATTCAAGATGATAAAAAATGAAAGCTTATGAGCAATTACATGAAATACTCATTTATTAACTCAATTTTACATAATCATGAAATAATAAGACTATCAAATTTATTGTAATCTAAAGGGTAAACATCTATCGAATTCTCTCTCGAGCAATTCAAATTCTAAACCTAAGTTAGTAAACTTTCTCTCGAACAATTTACAACACTCAAGTTTGCATTAATGGAAACACCCTATCTACTACATACATTCATGAAATCCTATCTCTAAAATACCATGGATCCATTTATTCGTATTCCAAGTATCCAAACAACATATCTCTCGATCATGAAATTTGAATTACAAAAAGATTTAACACCAAAATATGAGCATGTAACTACCATCACAAACATGCAATTTCTCAATCTAAAGATTTGCAATTCATGTAAAACAAATAAGCAATTCATAATTAGGAGAAAACGTTTTGGTTGCAAGCCTACATACGAACAAATTACCACAAATTCGATGAAAACAAGACGATGCATGATTAACAAATTGTTCCAAATTAAAGTTCATGCAAAGTAAAAGATAACTAAGGTTGAATCAATAAGAGATAGGGAAGATTAAAAGGGATTAATGAAAGATTAAATGTATACAAAAATACCCTTCAAATACTCCTCTTGGATGCTCCACTTCGTGCTCCAAAAGTTCTCGCAATGAAAACTGATTCAAAAGTCCCCTCTAATTTTTCTACAGGATTTTATAGTCTCCTAGCAAACAAAGTCGAACACGGGTACCAACACGACCGTGTGTCAGGCCGTGTTGACAGTTCTAGAGCAGTTCCACACGAACAGGCGTGTCCGGTAGTGGGATGTGTCAGATGACACGGGTACTGACACAGCCGTGTTGTTCTTCATGTTCTCCAGACACGGGTTGGTTGGCAATCGTGTTAAAATTTGACACGGGTAGGCACATGGGCGTGTGCCTACTCGTGTGAGTCTCTGTCTCTTGCGTTCAATTTCTTCAGTTCCAGGCCACAAAGGACACGGGTATTGACACGGCCGTGTGACTACCCGTGTGCGTCAAATTTTTGTCCCGTCATCAACCATGTTGACTCCATGAACTCCTCTGTTTTCTCCAAGACTTTTAGTTCCATTGGTTGGCATTACCTGCATTAGAAAAATGAAAGAATAAATATATAGCTTAATACAAGGAGTAATCAAAAATCCTAACTATGCTCTCCTATTCATGATAAGACAATTTCTCAACTAATCTTGCGAAATTACTACACAAAGAGGTTGAAAATAGTAGACATGATTACAATTATGATAGTAAAAAGCCTATCATAATCACACTAATCAAATACCCCCAGACTTAGATGTTTGCTTGTCCCTAAGCAAACTAATTCAAACACTTAGGTTACCAATAAAAATTTTATCTCCGCACACTGGTTGCTATGAATTTAAATGGAACTTTGATGATGTAATCGTATAGGAAATAGTTTAGCAGACATTTCTAAATATAAATTTATCTTAAAATTCCTCCAATATATCTTTTAACTATCTTTCACTCTTTCTTAGAAATAAAAGTATAGTCATCTATGACAAATGTGAGGAGAAAATAACAATCTCAATAAAATACGTATTAGTATTTCAAAACTTAAAAGTACCCATATTGATAGTCATGAGCTTACCCTTTTCAAACCCTCTCCATGACACTAGTTAGACTTAGTGAGGTTGGATCCTTAGGACTTGTATTATGGTGTAGCCTTTTTGGCTTAGGATAGAAGATTATAGGTGAGCTAATCAAACATAAATTTAATGGATTTCTTTTTCTTTTCTTTCAGACCTAAATCTCGATTGAGCCTTTTGTTGGAAAATACATTAACATACGTTAGTGTTATAAAAACACCCCCAAACTTTGGAATTAGTATACTTCCCACATTTTTGAACGATACTCTAAATTTTTATTCTTCTTAACTAAGGGGCAATAGTCGGGATCATTCCGAGTGGGTGCAAGTATACACGCACTCAGGCCACGTATCATTATGTCTTTTTTTAGTTCATAGTAGGGATCATTCCGAGTGGGTGCAAATATACACGCACTCAGGCCACATGTCACTACGAACAAACTTATTCCATGAAGAGCTCAATGATAGGTGTGCTAATAGGTAAGGATTTGGCCTTGGTGAATTTTAGTGGTAGAGTTTCAAAAGGATAGGGATTAGGTCCAAATTGGGTGTGCAAGGGTATAATGTTTAAGGTTTTGGGTTTGCAAGGCTCAAGCTATCCAAAAGGAGGCCTAAGTCATTTCCGCCCTCACTAGTTAACTTATGCAACAATTTTGAGGATCGCTAAAGGGTAAGTGATGGACATCAATAGAGAGTATTTTTCATTTTAATTCCCTAATACCAAATTATAGAAATGTTACACTCATCGACTCACTTTACTATAGATAATTATATTTTCTAAAACATAGTGATTGATAGTTAATAATATAGAGGATTAATCTTAACAATAAATTATATAGAGAAAATTAAGCTAATGTATTTCTATACTTAATTACGAATCAACAAAGTTGAACCGTCTATGAGTCTACATCAATTCATTTTAATCTGCGTGTGAAGTTAAATTAAATTGTGATAATCCCAAATGAATGAATAATGAGAGCTTAAAAGAGTAACAAAAATCAATAAAAATTGTTTTTTAGGGGGTATAACAAACTTGAGTGTTTTGATAGCAAAATTATAATCAATTGTAACCATGTCCCTCACAACAATTATAAAAGTAAAGAACATCCACCCCGGACTAAAAATTTGCAATGTCCTCATTGCAATGTAAAGTGCTAAAAGAGTAATTTCACTAATAATAAAAAAAAACTGTTATCATGAAAGTAGAAGATCACATGAAGGAAGTAGGAGCTGACATGAAATCATATATACTATCTAGAATACACTGATAAAAAGAAGAAACTATAATATACAGATACAAATAAATATTACAAGACACAAATACAGATCAAAAGTAGGGCGGCTGGTCGGTCTGGTCGTCGGGGAAGTATGGCTGGCCAGGAGCTGCCGGCTCTCTAGGAGCAATCCCCAAGTGGTCCCTGATCTGAATGAGGAGGTCCTCCATCCGCTTCTGCGCCACCTCGATACGCTGTAAGCTCGGCGAGAGCTCGGTGTCAAAGAAATGCGGGAACTCCTGCGAATACCGCGAATGAGGTGGAGTGGGAGCAGTAGAAGACTCTCCCTGATCATAAGTGGAATGGGACGGAGGCACCGACGGCTTATCGAGGTTCGGATCAACCTCGTCGTCAGCATCATCCTGCGCACACGATCCACACCTCGCAATAGAATATGTGATGCCTCCCCGGCCCTGACCGGCGATGACGATGCAGAGGGATCGAAGGCTGGCCATCATAATGGGCACGGTCTTCGCAATTACTATCATTGGGGGGAGGGCTGAGAAGAGGCCCATGTTCTTCACCAAGTGGGTGAAGTAGGGTGCTACACAAATAGACCATATGCGGGAGTGTCGGCCTGGTGGAGGATGAACTAGGCGAGCAGGAAGCCTAGGTGGAGGGGATAATGAGACGATATGCTATAGAGGTATAACACGTCCTGTTGACTGAAAACGCCGGAGCTTTCGCCCCAGCCGCTCAAGGTATGGCTCAGGAGGTGGGGAATGTAGTGGAGGGAGGGGAAAACAACTGGGATGCCTTTGACCTCTTGGCCTTATATGGACTAAGGTCAAAAGCGAGCCGAGCCCAGATGTTGCCGGCAAGATCGCGAGAGGGGAGGTCGATATGAAGGTCGGAGTAGGCAGCACTAAAGAGAAATGACTCCTCATACACCCCCAGGTATTGGGTGAATTGGAGCAAGGTAAGTGTGTAAAAAGTGCCCCCTACTCGAAAGGAGACGACCCCCTCGTGATCGCGAGCAGAATCAGTGATATTAGGCCTAAGGTTTAAATAAAAAGTTGAGAGGAACTCTAGTGTGAGTTCCTTAAAGCCTAACTCCTCTATCAAAAAAATTGCTCCCAGCCCATTACAGATATTAATTCCCCGACATCCCCCGCTAAATTTATTTCTTCAAGCACACTCCAGTCAATCATACGGATATCTTGAAATTTCTTTGATTGGAGGCAGTTGTAGATGACGGCGACCGCCTTGTGCTCGTCCAGACGACATGTTCTTTGCAAGAAGAGAAAGATTTTTTTTGTTTAGTTTGAAAATTAAAATGGGAGAGTAAGAACTTGGAGAAAAGAGTGGAGAAGGAGGAGAAGTTGAGTAAATTCATAAATCAAAAATGGTTACCAAGGAGGGAAGATTGAGTAGAGGAGGCGAATCCATGAATTTTGGAGGCAAATAGAACTCAAACCCGAGCTCTAGTCTTGGAGGAAATGGGAAGAATGGCTGAAACCAAGAGGTGGGTAGGAAGAAGGTGGCACGACCCTTTATAAAGTAGGCGAACACGGGTGCGCACACAGCCATGTGCGTACCCGTGTTTGTGAATCTCAGCCTCTTAAAACACGGGTTATGGGGGGCCATGTGGTCAAACTGACATAAAATAGCGCACTAGGTGGACACGGTCAACAACACGGCCGTGTCTTTGACCCGTGTCCTGCAGGCTTCATCGAGGGAAAAACACACATGGCTATATAACATGGCTGGGTCCGCAGCTGTGTCCTTCTCGGGATAGAAATCGTCAACCAGCGATACGGTATAACAAATGGCCAAGTGATGACCCGTGTAGGGTCACACGGAAATACATACGGGTGTGTGTCCACCCGTGTCCAATGACACGGTCAGACACACGGGTTGGTGTGAACCCGTGTGAGTCTCGGGATGAATCCTTACTACTCCAGATTTTCAAAAGACATGGCTGGGCCTGAGGTTTTGTTGGGCACATGGCACACCACATGGGCGTGTGGTGACCCGTGTCTTCCTTTTCCTTTCGAATTTTTCATAGGTGAATTTTATTAAAGAAATTTTTTTCTTAAAATATAACTAAATTTATACAAAAAATAATTTTTATAACTTAGGAACATTATTATAATTTACGTAATCCTAATCTAGACGGAGGCAAGTTTCTTGACGAGCGAAGTCTTTAGGAAGCTCACCATAATAAGGATTTAGTCGGTGTCCATTAACTTTAAAAGCTCCCTTCTCAGGGTGGGTAAGTTCGATGGTACCATAGGGGAAGACTTCTTTAACATTGAAGGGTCCGGAGCACTTAGACCTTAATTTCCCTGGGAATAAACGAAGACGGGAAATGAAAAGGAGGACTTGGTCACCTTTCTAAAATTTCTTGGGTTTGCGAAGGTGACAGTCATGAAATAATTTGGTCTTCTCCTTATAAATACGGGAGTTCTCATAGGCCATGGTTCTCCACTCATCTAATCCATTAAGTTGAAGTTTACATTTCTCCCCTATAGAATTAGTATCAAAATTCAAAGAATGTATTGCCCAATATGACTTGTGTTCTAATTCTATAAGCAGGTGACAAGATGTACCATAGACTAATATAAAAGGGGTGGTCCCTATAGGTGTTTTGAAGGCGGTCCTATATTCCCACAAACAGTCATTAAGTTTTCTAGACCATTGCTTCATATTCCCTTCTATAGATTTTTCTAGGATCCTCTTAAGATCTCTATTGGAAACTTCAACTTGACCACTAGTTTGCGGATGATAAGGAGTGGCTATCCTATGTGTAACTCCATACTTTTTTCAATACTTTATCAAGCTGTAAATTACAGAAATGTGAACCCCTATCTCTAATAAGTGCACGTGGTGTGCCAAATTGTGCAAATAAGGATTTTAAAAATCGGACTACTACCCTACTATCATTAGTAGGCAAAGCTTGAGCTTCAACACACTTCAATACATAATCCACATCTACTAAAATATATTTATTCCCAAAAGAAACTGGAAATGGTCCCATAAAATCAATTCCCCACACATCGAATACTTCACATTCAAGAATAAATTTTTGTGGCATTTCATGTAATTTAGAAATATTACCTACTTTCTGACAAGAATCACATGAAAGCACATACCTTTGGGCATCCCTGAATAGAAGGGGCCAATAAAAACAGGAATCAAGAACCTTTTTTGCCGAGCGATTTGCTCCATAGTGACCACTGACAGGGCCTGAATGACACTACTCCAAAATTTTCCAACCTTCCTCCGTTGATACACACCTTCGTATAACAGAATCTGCACATATCCGAAAAAGAAAGGGGTCCTCCCAAAAGTAATATTTCAAGTCAGAGAAAAATTTCTTTTTCTGCTGATATGAAAATTCTTTTGGAAGAACCTTAGCTACAAGATAGTTTGCATAATCCGCAAACCATGGATAATCAAGATGTATATTTGTAGATACGACAAATAACGATTCCTCAGGAAATGTATCAGAAATTTCAGATTCACCTATCATTGATCGTAGTGGATTTTCTAAACATGAAAGATGATCTGCCGCTAAGATTTCTGCTCCTCGTTTATCCCTAATTTCTAAATCAAATTCTTGTAATAAAAGAACCCAACGGATTAAACGAGGCTTGGCTTCAGCCTTGGCTAATAAATACCTTAAGGCAGAGTGATCTGTGTATACTACCACTTTAGATAATGTTAAATAAGATCTAAATTTATCGAAGGCGAATACCACTGCTAGGAGTTCTTTTTATGTAGTTGTATAATTCTCCTGCGCATTATTAAGTGTTTTGCAAGCATAGTATATAGGATGAAAATGGTTGTTTCGGCGTTGTCCTAAAACAGCCCCTACCGCAAAACTACTAACGTCACACATGATCTCAAATGGTTGACTAAAATCGGGCGCGATCATAATAGGAGAATTAATTAATCTCTCTTTTAAAAACTCAATGACATGTGGACACTCTTGTTCAAAAATGAAAGGTGTGTCTTTTTCTAACAGCCTGGTAAGTGGTTTGGCTATTTTAGAGAAGTCCTTAATAAACCGACGGTAAAATCCCGAATGTCCTAAGAAACTTCTCACTGCCTTAACGGATGTTGGCGGTGGTAATTTTTCTATGGTTTCTATTTTCGCTCTATCTACTTGGATTCCTTGACTTGAGATTTTATGGCCAAGTACCAACCCTTCTTTGACCATGAAATGGCACTTCTCCCAACTAAGTGCTAGGTTAGTCTCCTTACACCTCCTAAGAACTTTCTCTAAATTATTCAAACATAGATCAAATGAGTCGCCAAAAATAGAAAAATCATCCATAAATACTTCCATGATATCTTCAACGTATTCGTTAAAGATGGCTAGCATATACCTTTGAAAAGTGGCAGGTGCATTACATAACTAGAAAGGCATACGTCTATAGGCAAATGTACCGAATGGGCAAGTAAATGTTGTTTTCTCCTGGTCTTTTGGTGCTATAGGAATTTGGAAGTATCCAGAAAGTCCATCTAGAAAACAATAATAGGAATGTCCTGACAAACGTTCTAATATTTGGTCAATGAAAGGAAGAGGGAAATGGGCTTTCCTAGTGGCATCGTTTAATTTCCTATAGTCACTATAGACACGTCAACCTGTTACCATTGGCGTAGGAATTAACTCATTCTTATCGTTAGCTACCCTGTGAGACCACCCTTCTTAGGAACGACTTGTACAGGACTAACCCATGAACTATCCGAAATAGGGTATATAATACCAGCATCTAACAACTTAACAATCTCGGCCTTAACTACCTCTTTCATATTCGGGTTTAGCCTACGTTGCGGTTGAATAGAAGATTTATAGTTTTCTTCCAAAAGGATTTTGTGAGTGCAAAAACTAGGATTAATACCCTTTATATCAGATATTTGTCATTCTATTGCACCTTTACATTTCTTCAATACAGTTATTAATTTATCTTTTTCAGTATTAGACAGATTAGATGAAATAATAACTGGGTAAGAAGAATTAGTTCCTAACAATGCATGCTCAAGATGATCAGGTATTTTTTTAAGTTCTACTATTGGTGGATTCTTAGTATTATTCTTAAGAGCTTTATGATCTCCTTGAGTAATCAAACTATATTCAGTCGTTCTATTCATCGCAACACTATTATCTAGAAAAAAAATGTTTAACAATATCTTTATTTTTTTCTTCTTCTAGATAACAGTTCGTAATGCAAATTTCTAAAGGATCTTTATAATAAAGATTAGAATTTATAGAAGTCATAAAATCATCAACACCATGAGAAAAATAGCAATAATCATCATTATTTAAAGATTGTTTCATAGTATTGCCAATTTTAAAAGTGATTTCATCTTCCCCTACTCGCAAAACTAATTTACCATCAAAAACATCAATAAGCGCTCTAGAAGTGGCTAAAAATGGACGACCTAATATGAGTGGTACTTCAATATTTTCATCCATATCTATAATAACAAAATCAACAGGAAATATAAACTTATCTACCTTAATCAATACATCCTCCACTATTCCTCTAGGATACTTAACCGATCGATTTGCTAGTTGAATACTCATTCTAGTTGGACTAAGTTCTCCTAGACCTAGTTTCAAATATAATTTGTAAGACATTAAATTTATACTTGCTCCTAAATCCGCTAAAGCTTTATTTACTTGTAAATCTTCGAATAGAGATGGAATTGAAAATGAACTGGGATCCTTAAGTTTTTGTGGGAATTTATTTTGCAAAATAGCAGAACATTCTTCACTAAGTGTGACTAAAGATAATTCCTCTATATTCCTTTTATTAGAAATTAAATTCTTAAGAAATTTAACATACTTAGGCATTTGAATAATTTCAGAAAAAGGTAAATTGACATGTAATTGCTTAAACATAAATAAAAATTTACCATGATGCGCATCTATATGCTCCTTGTTAAGCTTTCCAAGGTATGGTACTACTGGTTGATACTCCATCGGTTGTACGTTCATCTCGCTTGGTCCTTCGCCGCTAGACTCCACTTGCGACGCTTCCTTCATAATCCTTGGGTCTTGTAACTCCTTTACGCTCCTCAATTGAATGGTTTTTGCATGCTCCCTAGGATTTGTCTCAATATTTCCTAGAAGTGTTCCTTGTTGCCTTTCAGAAACCGTCCTTGCAAGCTGTCCAATCTGATTCTCCAAATTCCGAATCGAGTCCTCTTGATTCCGGAAGGCTACATCGGTAGTTTTCATGAGCATGGTGAGCACATCTTCCAATGTAGGTTTCCTTGGTTCCGGTTATTGTTGTTGTCCAAACATGGGTTGCTTCCCTTGATTGCCTTATCCTCCCCATGAGAAATTGGGGTGGTTCCTCCATCCAGGATTGTATGTAGAACTATATGGGTTGTTTGCTTGGTTGAAAGGAGGTCTAATATTATTGCCCATATAGTCAACATGCTCTTGTATTGAAGGTTCACAACTAGGCATTCCATTACATGAAGAGTCCCATTGTTGAGGTGCCATAGAGGGTGATGCTAAGGCAAGGTTGTCCATCTTTTTGTGAAGCTTCTCCACTTGAATGGCTAAGGCGGTGACAACATCCACTTCATAAATTCCTGCAGACTTGCTAGGCTTTTGTCTTACGGTAGTCCATTGATAGTTGTTCATCGCCATGTCTTCTATCAACTGCTAAGCCGCTTCAGGTGTCTTGTTATTCAAAGTTCCTCCACTAGTTGCATCAATCATCTGTTTAGTGGCCGGATTGAGACCATTGTAGAATATCTGAATCTGAAGCCATAAAGGTAGAGCATGGTGGGTGCATCTCCCCAAAGGGTCCTTGAATCATTCCCAAGTGTCATACAATGATTCAGATTCCAATTGCATAAACATAGAGATATCAATACTTAGTTTTTCAGTCTTTGCCGGTGGGAAATACTTCATCAAAAACTTCTCAACCATCATATCTCAAGTAGTAATCGACCCTCTAGGTAATGAGTTCAACCACTGCTTTGCCTTATGCCTTAACGAGAATGGAAACAATCGCAATCGAATGGCGTCGTTGGAAACACCATTGATCTTGAATGTGTCACATATCTCCAGGAATCCGGCCAAGTGGGTGTTAGGATCCTCATCTTGCAAACCATCATACTAGGCTTCAACTCGAATTTATTGGTAACTATTGGCGGTCTAATGATGCTTGACCCAGTTCCTTGAAGATTAGGTCTAGCAAAGTCAGACATAGTTTGCTCATTATGGTTGGCCATGGTATACAAATTTTCCTGATGATTCTCTCCTTGGTTAACTGTTTGTTCTTCTAATAGTTCGATTGAAATATCTGTGGTATTAACTCCCACGTACCTTTGGTTGGTGTTATGAATAATTCACTCAGGTTCAGGATGAAATGGTGCTAGCCCAGAATTTCTGCCCCTGGTCATAGACTAACAGATTACAAAACATAGATTAAGCGATATAATTATTCCATAACTAATTTACAATTATATATTAATAAAAAAAACTGGTAGATTAATAAAGTTTAGGCTTTCAAAATAATGAAATCGATTCCCCGGCAACGGCGCCAAAAACTTGATGATTTCGTTTGCTAATAAGTAATAACTCGATGCAGATTCATTTTACACTCTAGTATAAACTATGTAGATGGGCATAAGCTAGATTGATTAATTTTCAGGCAAGTGCACCTATCAATCATAGTATAGGAGAAATCTACATCTCGTGTCGTATTCCACAGGGCCATTTCAAATACTCGTACTCACCCTCACTCTATTATCGTACCTACAATTAAAATTGATTTTTAATCTAAATTAACCTAACTATGACTATTTGGATAAATAAACATTGGGGAATTCAAGATGATAAAAAGACGAAAGTTTATGAACAATTACATGAAATACTCATTCATTAACTCAATTTTACGTAATCATGAAATATCAAGACTATCAAATTTGTTGTAATGTAAAGGGTAAACATCTATCGAATTCTCTCTCGAGCAATTCAAAATCTAAACCTAAGTTAGTAAACTTTCTCTCGAACAATTTACAACACTCAAGTTTGCATTAATGGAAACACCCTATCTACTACATACATTCATGAAATCCTATCTCTAAAATACCATGAATCCATTTATTCGTATTCCAAGTATCCAAACAACATATCTCTCGATCATGAAATTTGAATTACAAAAAGATTTAACACCAAAATATGAGCATGTAACTATCATCACAAACATCCAATTTCTCAATCTAGAGATTTGCAATTCATGTAAAACAAATAAGAAATTCATAATGAGGAGAAACCTCTTTGGTGGGCCTACATACGAACAAATTACCACAAATTCGATGAAAACAAGATGATACATGATTAACAAATTGTTCCAAATTAAAATTCATGCAAAATAAAAGATAACTAAGGTTGAATCAATAAGAGATAGGGAAGATTAAAAGGGATTAATGAAAGATTAAATGCATACAAAAATACCCTTCAAATCCTCCTTCTCTTGGATGCTCCACTTCGTGCTCCAGAAGTTCTTTCCAATGAAAACTGATCCAAAAGTCCCATCTAATTTTTCTATAGGAATTTTATAGTCTTATAGCAAACAAAGTCGAACACGGGTACCAACACGGCCGTGTGTCAGGCCGTGTTGACGGTTCTAGGGCAGTTCCACACGAACAGGCGTGTCTGGTAGTGGGCCGTGTCAGATGACACGGGTACTGACACGGCCGTGTTGTTCTTCATGTTCTCTAGACACAGGTTGGTTGGTAGTCGTGTTCAAATTTGACACGGGTAGGCACACGGGCACTGACACGGCCGTATTGTTCTTCATGTTCTCTAGACACAGGTTGGTTGGTAGTCGTGTTCAAATTTGACACGGGTAGGCACACGGGCATGTGCCAACCCGTGTGAGTCTCTGTCTCCTGCATCCAATTTCTTCAGTTCCAGGCCACATAGGATATGGGTATTGACACGGCAGTGTGACTACCCGTATGCGCCAAAGTTTTGTCATGTCATCAGCCATGTTGACTCCGTGAACTCCTTTGTTTGCTCCGAGACTTTTAGTTCCATTGGTCGGCATTACCTGCATTAGAAAAATGAAAGAATAAATATATAGCTTAATAAAAGGAGTAACCAAAAATCCTAACTGTGCTCTCCTATTCATGATAAGATAATTTCTCAACTAATCTCATAAAATTAACACAAAATGAGGTAGAAAATAGTAGACATGATTACAATTATGATAGTAAAAAGCCTATCATAATCGCACTCATCAGGAACTTCGGTCGACGAAATCTGTTCAGAACTCGACGAATTTTGTCTAGTGCCCAACTTAGAGTTTTTCCTTATTTTCTGTCCTTATTCCATAGATTATTTAATAGTAATTCTATGAGTAACTAATGCATATATTCCCCTGAATATAGCCATTATTGGCAACATTAATTATGCTCTTCATCGGGGTTAATTAACTTGCTTAATTTTTTGGGACAGTTGGGAAACTCATTAAAGACAATATTCTCCAGCCGTATTTCATTCTCTAGGCAATCAACAATCAATGCATAGAATTCAAAATTTAAAGGAGAATTCGATAAAGAATATAAAAGAGATTTTTATCTTTTTAGTCATCAAGGAATTATAGATACATAGAGAATAGATAGAGAAAACAAAAACATTCAGAATTATTCTCTGTGCAG
The DNA here is from genome assembly GCA_039583875.1 of Platanthera guangdongensis. Classification (NCBI taxonomy): domain Eukaryota; kingdom Viridiplantae; phylum Streptophyta; class Magnoliopsida; order Asparagales; family Orchidaceae; genus Platanthera; species Platanthera guangdongensis. Next base: position 35,802,898 of record CM077165.1, on the reverse strand, counting down.
AAAACAACCAGAATTCTCCTTATGCTTACTGAAGTCTGAATAAGAACAACAAACAAAGATCAAGAGTCTTCTTCAACTTCAACTCCAAGAATCTTCAAGGACAACAAACTCTAAATCAGTCAGAAGTCCCTATATCGTTTCAAGTCCAGGATGAATACCTACACCCTCAGCAAGGCTTCAAGTGATTTTGGAAGGTGCTTTTGACTAACAATAATCCACTAGTCTTCTCTGTTGATTAGAGAAAGAGAAAACACCATCATCTCTCTCAACGCCTATACAATGGATTTATTAACTCCCTTCAAAAGTTTATTCTTGGTTTTTGGGCACCTGATCAAAAGCTCAAAGGGTTGTGAGATCTCCCTAGAAATAGATCTTGTGGTGCCAGTCACCTTATCAAAAACCTACTAGTAGATTCCTACCAGGGTGGTAGAAGAGTGGATGTACCCAGTTTGGGGAACCACTATAAAATTCTTGTGTCGTCTGGTTGATCATTTTTCGTGTTGCTCTTGCTTTGCTGTGATAGGTTAGCTGTGCTGTGATAGTTTACTTTCCTGAGATAGTTTAGTTTGTTGTGTTAGTTTAGCTTAGTTTCTATTTTCTATTACTACTATAGTATCACCTATTTTATTACTCTGATATAATTAAAAACAGCCAAAAGTTTTAATTACTCTATTCCCCCCTCTTGAGTAAATCAGATCTACCCCCTTTCTTTCAATTGATATGAAAGCAGGTTCCTTTGGTTGTATAAGCTAACACTTGAACCAAATGATTCTTGATAAATCTGATTTTCTTTTCTCTTAGCTTTTCTATTTAGCTCACAACATGGCACAAAACAAGGATTATGCAAGCACCAGACCTCCAGTTTGTAACTTGAATAAGTTTGTCATCTAGAAGGCAAGAATCAGGCTTTATATGAATTATATTGATGAAGACATATAAATCTATTTTTTACAGGTCCTCCTTAACCTACAGCTGCTACTACATCTTCAAGTATATATGCTGTTCCACCACCTGAGTGGACAGATACCCAAAAGAAGTCAAAAATAGCAGATGCAAAGGCCATGAACATCCTAGGACAGACTATGTCAGATGATATATTTCAAAAAGTGGCTGAGTGCACATCTATCAAAGCTATCTAGGACTCTCTCAACCAGATGGTTGCTGGTTCTGTAGATGAGAGAAAGGACAGGAGATCAACTCTTATCTCACAATATGAAAACTTCAAGAAAGAAGAATCTGAGTCTGTTAGTGATATGTACAACAGACTAAGCTCAATCATCAATGAGCTGAAGACTCTGAATAAGGATATCACTCTCACTGAAGTGAATGCCAAAATCCTCATGTGATTCCCAAGCTCATGGGATTCCAGAATATGGCAAATCAAGGAGGTCAGAAGCTTGAATGAGATTTCCACTGAATCTCTTCTTGGAAAGGTCAAATCATATGAGCAACTGATATTAAGTTAAGAGAAGCTGCAGAGCAGATGACTCCTCCACCAGCAAGAAAAGAACAAAGCATATCTTTCAAAGATTTAGCATAATTAGAAGCTCCAAGAGCAAATGAAGAACTCCTGAGTCTCTTAGCCTAGAGATTTTACAAAATGGCAAAGAAGGACTTCAGAAGAAAGTCAACTAGGAAAGATGACAAACCAATGTATGACAAGACACCCACTAAAGAGAATATTTGTTTTGAGTGCAGGAAACCAGGACACTTCATATCAGAATGTCCAGAAAATCAAAAGAAGGAAAGAAGAAGAGAAAATGACTCCAAGAAGCAGCACTACATCAAGCCATCCTCCAACAAGCATAAAAGAAAGGAGAAAGGCTTTGTGGCTGAGACCTGGAGTGACACTGAAGTTGAATCTTCATCATCTAGCTCTAGTGAAGATGAAGAGGAGGCAAAGGCAAGGGAAGTTTGCCTTATGGCTATTAATGCCTCCTGTAGTCCATCAGAAGCTGAGCAGTCAGATAATGAAGAATCATCAGAATCTGAGGCAGATCAGGTATTGTCTTCCTTTGATTATAATTCAGATAATTTTAAAACTGAATTTAAATCTCTATGTATTGATTTAATAAATTCTGAAAAAGAAATTAAAACTCTTAGAGAAAAATTGTCTTATCAAGAAAACTTGACTTCTGAAAACATTAAACTAAAAGTTGAATTAACTCTAGCAAATGAACAAATCATCTCACTAAAATCTGAACTACTGAGGCAAGGCAACTTGAAGAATCCATAAATGGGAGAAGTGATGAGTTGTAAATATACATATTTTAATGTACAATAAATAAGTTGTTTTACTTTATTTTTGTTATTTTTACTTAATTTTCTGTAATAAATTGCTCATATTTTGTAAATATTTTCTAACTTAGTTTATTTTTGATTTTCTGAAATTTTTCAAGAAATGTCAAATTTTGCATAGTACATGTCCGCGTACTTTGGGTCACACCCATGACCAGGGCGTGATACCTCAATTTCCCGTGAAATCTGCGCATTTGAAGAAGAAAAGTGAGACACGCCCTGTCACACGGCCGTGTCAAATATGACATGGCCGTGACCTAACCCGTGTCACTCCCGCTTGACGAAACCACGCTCAACGATCGTCGAGACAACCTGACACTCCCAATGACACGCCCGTGTCAAATGTGAAATGGCCGTGACCGAGCCCTGTGTAACCGTGCTCGATGTTTTGTGCTCGACGTTCGTCAACCCGACAAGGACACGCCCATATCCCAAGATTCGACACGGGCGTGTACTCCTCCACCTGGCCCGACAAACTACCGCCATCAACTTTTGATGCAAAAGATACCCAGTCAACCTCCCTGACACGCCCACCGTCACGACTGTGACCTGGGGCGTGACCGCCGCATTTTCAGCCGTAAAGTCAAATTTCCCGTCAAATCGCAGATCCCCTGACACGCCCGTGTTAGAGGGCGTGTCCCATGAAAAATTTCTCTATAAATTCAGAGCTTCTACTTATAATCCTATTCCCTTTTCTTGAACCATTTTGCATAGTGGAAGTGCTGCGTAGATAATTCCAAAGGCTTTGTATGGAGATTTTGTTGGATCCCTAGTTGATTTGGGCTAGGTTCACTGACTTAGGATGTGACCCAACATGTATAGCCAAGGTCAGGTTGTGTCCTAAAGTCTAGGTCAAGTCCTTAGGTTCAACTTCAGAAGGACCAGCTACCATCAAGACCATCAGAGACTTCAGACTTAGAGGATTTCAAGTCTAAGTAAAGTGAGTTCGACGTTCGTCGAACTCAGCTCGACGAAAGGAGTTCTGCGCTCAACGATCGTGAGACAATTCTTAGTGCTGAGCTCGACGATCTGCGTTCTCTGTTCGACGAAGACTCAGTTTCTACATCAAGACAAAGTCAGGAAAACTTCAAAATTTTCTAAATCCAGCGTCAAGCTTCGGTCGACGAATTATATTCTGAGCTCGACGAACTTGGACCTCAAGTTGTCAATTTCTCAGGACGACGAAGTCAGCTTCTCAGGTGGACAAATGTTGTACTCTACTCAACGATTTCTGTACTCAGAGGATTTGTGTCGACATCAAGATCAATCTTTCGACACAGCATTTCTGCAGATGCAGAATATTTTGCCTAAGTCTAGAACGTTTCTCAGCTCGATGAATTTGATTCTCAGCTCGACGAATGAAGACTGTCTGTGTGACGAATGAAGATTGTCTGGTCGACAAACTCTCTCAAGCTCAGCTCGACGAACTCAAGTGTAGCTCGACGAATACAAGTACAGCTCGACGAATTGTGTTCTTCGTTCAACGAATCCAGAATAGGTTTTCTTCAAGTTTCCCGTCCCATTTCTTGGCGCTGATTCCTGAACATTTAATGCCAGATCTTCTCGGAATGTTACCGTTGGAACGCGTATTGACTATGGATGATTACATGCCGTTTTTCCATGGGACAGTTAGGAAAGTCATTGATTGCTGATTCTTTCCAAGGCCGACTGCAATTACTGCTCGACATTCAAAAATTTTGAATGTTCCTCAGTCAGACAGAGATATACACAGAGAGAAAAACAATCAATAGTAACAGATTGACAGTACAACAAGCAACACAGACAGACACTTAGATTGCACAGAAGAACAATCATTCAAAAGTAAAAAGTTCTTGACTGCAATCAGCCTCAACCAGAGAACATTTTCAAGAAGAAGAAGAACACCACATCACTATCAAGAGTCTTCTTCATCTGCTAACTCTCAGGACAACTTCAAAGGACAACAAAACTTTATCTGTTAGAAGAAGCTCCTGAAGCATCTCTGGTCCAGGCATTCTAGGTCATTGAAGACCTATCACCCTGAAGCAGTGCTCCGGCTTTCCTGATTAATTCAAGATCTCAGGGGGAGCAAGATCTGCTATAATCAATCCACAAGTCTTCTCTCTGATTGTTGACAGAGAAGACTCTATCACCTTCTTTCCAATTCCTATACAGGGTTTTAAATCCCTTCAAAATTATTCTGGTTGCATGTCTTCTTCCAAAAGACTTGAGGTTTGGTTTTTGAGCAGCTGAACAAAAGCTCACTGGTGTCAGACACGTGATCAAAAACCTGAGTGGATTCCTACCAGGGTTGTAGAAGAGTGGATGTAACCAGGTTTTGGAACCACTTTAAAATTCTTGTGTTGTCTGGTTTCTCTTTTCTTTTATTTTCTGGCTGTGCTCTGTGATTGTTTTGTGAGTAGATAAGTGTTGTGCTTACTTTATTTTATTTGCTTCCCTGTTCACTTAGGAATACAACAAAAGTTGTAAAAAGTTTTTAGTGAGCACCATACTTTATTCACCCCCCCTCTAGAGTATATCAGATCTAACCTGCACTTTCAGATTTTCTCCCCCTCTCCTTTATGTTTTTTTGTTTTAGCTTTGTAATGAACTTTTCATCTTTATAAAATTAGTAGCTTTTACTCCTTACGTTGTTATGGATTTCATCCTTGCGGCAACTCTCTATACAATTTTATTTTTACCTTGTTATATCTTTATTTTCGTCGATTTTTTGTACGTGTGTGTGTGTATGAGATTAATTTACATGTTTTTATGTGTAGTTATTTTTACTTGGTTTTGATTACACTTAGGTTTTGATAGCTTTTTATCTCATTCCTATAAATCCATAAAAAGCATTTCAAAGTGATTTTTATTTTCGCTAACTTAGATTTTCGTTTTTAGCTCGTAAAACGTTTTGTTCCTTTTTTCTTTATTTTCACCTTTTTAGCACTTTTAAGGAGTTATAGGAATGGTTATATAGTCGTTTTAATTTTTCGAGCATTTCCATTTTCATTTTAAACTTTTGCTCGTTTAATTGTTTTCTCTTCATTTTATTCATTTCTATCGCATTCTAGCGGTAGAAATGTATTCATTCTAATTTTTTGACCACTTGTACTTTGTGTTTATTTTCAAACTTTTTTGCTCCTTTAAATTTTATTTTCACTTTTTATGCATTTCTACCGCATTCTACCGGTAGAAATGTAGTTGTTTTAATTTTTCAGCAACTTAGTTTTTCCCTTTTTCTTGTACGTGTGCGTGCGTGTATGAGTTAGTTTTTATAGCTTTATTTCAATTTCTATAGAGTGAGTTAGTGTGTCGCATTTATTTCCGCCTACTCGTTAAGAGTTAAATGACGTGCTTTAATTTCCCTCCTACTCGTTTGAGTAGGACTTGTACGTGTGCATTTTCATTTCTATAGTGTGTGTGCGTATTTCAATTCCAGTAGAGTGTGTTCACTTTTTATAGAGTGAGTGTGTTGTATTTATTTCCGCCTACTCGCTAGGAGTTAAATGGCAGGACTTTATTTACCTCCTACTCATTTGAGTTAAATGGCAGGTCTTTATTTTTCTGTAATTATTTAAGTAGTACTTGTACTAGCATTTATTTCCACCTACTCGTTAGGAGTTAAATGACAGGTCTTTATTTTCCGTCCTACTCATTTGAGTAGGACTCGTGTGCGTGCGTTTTTATTTCAAGTAGAGTTTGTGCGTGAGTTTCCATTTCAGTCGAGTACGTGTGTCGATGCTTTCATTTCAGTCCTACTCATTTGAGTAGGACTCGCTTTCATTTCAGTCCAACTCGTTTGAGTAGGGCTTGTCTTTTACTGCTTTCATTTCAGTCTCACTCATTTGAGTGGGACTTGTAATTTTCTACTTTCTTTCCTGCTTTTCTTTTGCTGCTTTCATTTTATTTCTTTCATCACAAACCATCCCCATTCCGATGAGTGGCTAATCATTCTTAGCCCTCAGTATCGAAGAGCATTGGGACAAATAAATTAAATTTCTTTAAATAATAAAAGGTTCTGTTTTTCTAATTAGTTAAATCAACTTAAGGTTTGCCTAGGATTTACGTAGCGTAGAACCACATAATCGATGTGTGGTCTCTATTTCCATAGTCCATACGCTAGCTAGCTGAGAGGCCGTGCGTATGGACCGATCACCCATGGGTAAAGAGAGTTCCGCACTAACCCTCGAGAGAGGAGGTGCGTAAACTCTACCAGATTGGGTTCCCCACCCAATAGCGGGGTTCTTAGCGCAATGCGAGCGTTAAGAGGAATCCTTCATTGGACGAGAGCACGGTCGAATAGTCTTAGCTTTCAGGTGAGCGATATTCCTATAGCTAGGTGAGCTCATTTTAGTGGAACCTCCACGGCCAAGTCTCCGCCTTAATTAATTTGAAACTTAGGATCTCTTTTTATTAAAAGTTTATTTTAGTTCAATTTAATTCGCTGCCATCGAGCTAAGCTCTTAATCGGCTCCACCTTTTTAATTACTTTTATTTTCTGCCTTTATATTTTTATATATAAAAAATAACCCGACACGTTAATTATCGGTAAAATAATAGTCCCCTCTAGGGAAGAGTAGAAATAATCGAAATGACCACAAGAACAATACGACCTCGATATTCCACACCGGAATATCCCGTACTACACATGATAGGTGCACTTGACTCCTTTTGTTAAAACTCGATCACATCTATTTTATATCCCAATAATAAATCCGCGCGCCCCGTTTTCCAAATAAAACCCGAATCTGTACTCTCCAAATAAAACAGCCCGGGGCGTCGCAAGCTCGTAATAATTTTTGGAGTTTTAACCATCAATCAAGTTTTTGGCGTCGTTGCCGGGGAATTTTTCGTGTCGTTCTTTTGAACTCTGGAGACCTATTAATTTTACCTATTTCTATATTTGTAACAAAAATTAAAAATGGCCAACAAAAAATACTACTAATAATAATAATAATATCACTTAAAAAAAATAAACAAAAAACTTTAAAAATTATAATATAACTATCTATAAATTTTTTTTTTTGAAATGACGTTGTTTCCATCTAAAAAAACTAAAAAATTATTATCAGATTATTATCCAAAAAAATCCTAAAAACTAAAAAAATCCTAAAACCTAAAAAGAAACTAAAAACTAAAACTAAAAAAACTATAAAACTCAAAACTCTACAAATCTAAAAAATCTAAAAAAACTAAACATCTAAAAAACTAAAAAAAAAACCACAAAAACCCACAAAAAACCCAAAACCCAAAACTCTAAAAAACAAAAAACAATATATTTTGTTATTTCAAATGTCTCTATTTTATTTTAACTTATTATGCTTCGGCACTTCACTGTTGTGCGCGCTAGGGAATCGCATATCTGTACACGCTCTTATAACTAAGACGTTAGCTTACGAGTGATACACACGCTTGCCCCCTACCACCCACAATCTTTTGGTCGAGTTTATCTTTTTCGTTTTATTTTTTCTGTTATATTTTGCTACTTCTTCTAAAATAATGCAGGGTTTCAACCCGGGCCTCCACAAACTCGTGTAAGGGTAGTTGTTACCCCCTTCCACTCTATTTTTGTACATACTATATTTTGTATATTATCGTTTCGCATACTTAGATTGCACCATTGGGGACAATATTGGATTTAAGTCTGGGGGTGCATTCTTAGTTTCCTATTTCGCACTTATATTTTCTGCAAAAACACAAAAAAAAAACTCAAAGAAAAAACCTTTTGCTTGTTTTTTATAATTAAAAAACACAAAAAAACCAAAAAACTTTTTCATAAAAACTTTTATAAAAATATCATAAAGAAAAAAAAATATAAATAAATAAATAAACTTAGAAGACAAAAATTCAAAAAAAAGTTGTTATTTGCTTTTTAGCAAGTCCGCGACGTTCGACTCATCGAACCAACCACATAAATAAGAGTTTGTTCACAGGAGAATAACTAAAAATTCAAAAAAAATTATTTACTTTGTAAATTTTTTGTAAAAAAATTTCTCTTTCCCCCTCTTCTTTATAAATAACACTTCCTTCTCTGCCCTTTCTTGTAAATAATTTGATAAAAAACTAAAAAATCAAAAAAATTGAAAATCCAAAAACCCTAAAAAGATAAAAATCAAAAATCCTAAAAAGATGATAAACAAAAATTCAAAAAAAAAAGATGATAATCAAAATTCCAAAAAAATGATAAAAACTTTAAAAATCCAAAAAATATTTTGTTAATTATGTAACAAATAAATCAATTATCTCATTTTTAACCCTTTTTGCTATCCAAAAATTTAGTTGCGAGTTAATTTATAGGTGAATTCTTTTAATTCTTTGCTTACTATTCGTTTATTAATTGGAGATCGATAGATTTAGATACCTGGGTTAATTTTTAAAGAATTTTCGTATGATTTTTTTATTTAGATAGAGACTTGTTTTCAGCACCACTTCTAATTTATCTAAATAGTTACACATTTATTTTGTTAGAAAATAACAACCTTAGATTTCAATTATGTTAAATCCCAGCTTTTTTTCGCAATATAGCAACATTTAATTTGTAAAGGTTGCTCTCAAAAACTTTTTATTAAACCTAGTTTTATTTTTGAACAAAAACCTATCGCTTTTTTCATGTCATACTTGGCATGAAATTAATTCTTAAAAGATCCTATGTTAATGGGAATAAGATTTCGTTCCGTAAACATAAGCATCCAATACTTTGAAAGATTATATGTTACGGAGTAAGAGGATAAAATTCATTGCTCCTATACATATACATTGGATTATTATGAAGTTAAAAAATATATTATGTTATGGAAAATAATATTTCGTTTTCCTAACATCCATCTTTGAACCAAAAAAATTCATTAGAGGTTCGAGCAAAAAAATATACCCTCGACTCTAAATCAAAGCCTTCTTCATATACCACGACATCCTGCTCCGCCAATTTCAAATAATTCTAGATTTAATTTTAAAATCTTTTTGAGAGCATAATTTGTAAATTAAATTATTTCCTAAAATTCTTAGAAGCTCAAGTTTTCATAAATCCAATCTATTTTTGTTAGCCTAACAAGTAAAAGTTTTTGCTATCTATTTGCTTATAACCAGAAGTTTTTAGCTAAAACTCTTACTTTATTTAAATTTTTATCATAATTTAGGATTTAACTCTTATTCCCCGGATATCCATTTTGATCTTTCTTTTAATTAATTCAAGTGGTAGCAAAACTTAAGATTTCTTTAATTCCTTATAAGTTCATCTCCAACTTTTGCTCTGGAATAGCAAAAGCTTAAGTATGAGGGTATTTGATGAGTTGTAAATGTACCTATTCTGATGTACATTAAATAAGTCATTTTACTTTATTTTTGTTATTTTTACTTAATTTTTTGTAATAAATTTCTCCTATTTTGTAAATATTTTTTAACTTAGTTTATTTTTTATTTTCTGAAATTTTTCAGGAAATGTCAAATTTTGCATAGTACATGCCCGTGTACTTTAGGTCACGCCCGTGACCAGGGCGTGATACCTTAATTTTCGATGAAATCAACGCATTTGAAGAAGAAAAGTCTGACACGCCCTGTCACACGGCCGTGTCAAATCTGACACGGCCGTGACCTAACCCATGTCACTCCCGCTCGACGAAACTGCGCTCAACGATCGTCGAGACAACCTGACACGCCCAATGACACGCCCGTGCCAAATGTGACACGGCCGTGACCGAGCCCCATGTCACCGTACGCGACGTTTTGCGCTCGACGTTCGTCGACCCGATAAGGACACCCCCGTATCCCAAGATTCGACACGAGCGTGTACTCCTCCACCTGGCCCGACAAACCGCCGCCGGCGATTTTCGACGCAAACGACGCCCAGTTCAACCTCCTCGACACGCCCACCGTCGCGCCCGTAGACTGGGGAGTGACTGCCTCGTTTTCAGCCGAAAAGTCAAATTTCCCGTCAAATCGCCGATCACCTCATAAAATGTGCCGACACGCCCCCTGACACTCCCGAGTTAGAGGGCGTGTCCCATGAAAAATTTCTCTATAAATTCAGAGCTTCTGCTTGTAATCCTGTTCCCTTTTCTTGAACCATTTTGTATAGGGGAAGTGCTGCGTAGATGATTCCAAAGGCTTTGTAAGGAGATTTTCTCCCCCTCTCCTTTACGTTTGTTTGTTTTAGCTTTGTAATGAACTTTTCATCTTTATAAAATTAGTAGCTTTTCCTCCTTACATTTTTATGGATTTCATCCTTCAGGCAACTCTCTATGCAATCTTATTTTTACCTTATTATATCTTTATTTTCATCCCTTTTTGTATGTGTGTGTGTGTGTATGTGTATGAGATTAATTTTCATGTTTTTATGTTTAGTTATTTTTACTTAGTTTTGATTAGACTTCGGTTTTGATAGTTTTTTATCTCATTCCTATAGATCCGTAAAAAGCATTTTCAAAGTGATTTTTATTTTCGCTAACTTAGATTTTTGTGTTTAACACGTAAAACTTTTTGTTCCTTTTTTATTTATTTTCACTTTTTTAGCACTTTTACGGAGTTATAGGAATGGTTATATAGTCGTTTTAATTTTTCAAGCATTTTCATTTTCGTTTTAAACTTTTGCTCGTTTAATTGTTTTGTCTTCATTTTATTCATTTCTACCGCATTCTAGCGGTAGAAATGTATTTGTTCTAATTTTTCTACCACTTGTACTTTGTGTTTTTTTGCAAACTTTTTCGCTGCTTTAAATTTTATTTTCACTTTTTATGCATTTCTACCGCATTCTAGCGGAAGAAATGTAGTTGTTTTAATTTTTTAGCAACTTAGTTTTTCCTTTTTTCTTGTACGTGTGCGTGCGTGTATGAGTTAGTTTTTAAAGCTTTATTTCAATTTCTATAGAGTGAGTGAGTGTGTCGCATTTATTTCCTCCTACTCGTTAAGAGTTAAATGTCGAGCTTTAATTTCCCACCTACTCGTTTAAGTAGGACTTGTACATGTGCGTTTTCATTTCTGTAATGTGTGTGTGTATTTCAATTCCAGTAGAGTGAGTGAGTGTGTTGTATTTATTTCTGCCTACTCGCTAGGAGTTAAATGACAGGACTTTATTTACCGCCTACTCATTTGAGTTAAATGGCAGGTCTTTATTTTTCTGTAATTATTTAAGTAGTACTTGTACTAGCATTTATTTCCGCTTACTCGCTAGGAGTTAAATGATAGGTCTTTATTTTCCATCCCGCTCATTTGAGTAGGACTCGTGTGCGTGCATTTTTATTTCAAGTAGAGTGTGTGCGTGAGTTTTCATTTCAGTCGAGTACGTATCTTGGTGCATTTATTTTGTCCTACTTGTTTGAGTAGAACTCGCTTTCATTTTAGTCCTACTCATTTGAGCAAGGCTTGTCTTTTACTGCTTTCATTTAAGTCCCACTCGTTTGAGTGAGACTTGCAATTTTCTACTTTCTTTCCTACTTTTTTACTGCTTTCCTTTTCCTGCTTTCATTTTATTGCTTTCATCGCAAGACATCCTCATTCCTATGAGTGTCTAATCATTCTTAGCACACAGTATCGAAGAGCATTAAGATAAATAAAATTGCTTTAAGTAATAAAAGGTCCCATTTTTCTAATTAATTAAATTGACTTAAGGTTTGCCTAGGATTTGCATAGCGTAGAACCACATAATCGATGTGTGGTCTCTATTTCCGTAGTCCATATGCTAGCTAGCTGAGAGGCCGTGCGTATGGACCGATCACCCCTGGGTAAAGAGAGTTCCGCACTAACCCTCGAGAGAGGAGGTGCACAAACTCTACCAGATTGGGTTCCCCGCCCAATAGCGGGGTTCTTAGCGTAATGCGAGCATTAAGAGGAATCCTTCGTCGGATAAGAGCCCGGTCGAATAGTCTTAGCGTTCAGGTGAGCGATATTCCTATAGCTAGGTGAGCTCATTTTAGTGGAACCTCCACGGCCAAGTCTCCGCCTTAATTAATTTGAAAATTAGGATCTCTTCTTATTAAAAGTTTATTTTAGTTCAATTTAATTCGGTGCCATCGAGATAAGCTCTTCATTGGCTCAATCTTTTTAATTGCTTTTATTTTCTGCCTTTCTAGTTTTATATATAAAAAATAACCCGACAAGTTAATTATCGGTAAAATAATAGTCCCCTTCGGGTAAGAGTAGAAATAATCGACCCGACCCCGAGAATAATACGACCTCGATATTCCAAACTGGAATATCCTGTACTACACACGATAGGTGCACTTGCCTCCTTTCGTTAAAACTCGATCACATCTGTTTTATATGCAAATAAACAATCCGCGCGCCCCGTTTTCCAAATAAAACCTGAATTCGTCCTCTCCAAATAAAATCGCCCGGGGCGCCGCGAGGTCGTAATAATTTTTGGAGTTTTAACCATTAATCAAGTTTTTGGCGCCGTTGACGATGAATTTTTCGTGTCGTTCTTTTAAACTCTGGAGACCTTTTAATTTTAGCTATTTCTATATTTGTAACAAAAATAAAAAATGGCCAACAAAAAAAATACTAATAATAATAATAATACCACTTAAAAAACAAAGAAAAAACTTAAAAAATTATAATATAACTATCTATAATTTTTTTTTTAAATGATGTCGTTTCCATCTAAAAAAAACTAAAAAATATTATCAGATTATTATCCAAAAAAATCCTAAAAACTAAAAAAATCATAAAACCCAAAAAAAAACTAAAAACTAAAACTAAAAAAAACTCTAAAACTCAAAACTCTACAAATCTAAAAAATCTAAAAAAACTAATCATCTAAAAAACTAAAAAAAATCCAAAAAAACCCACAAAAAAACCAAAAACCCAAAACTCTAAAAAACAAAAAACAATATATTTTGTTATTTCAAATGTCTCTATTTTGTTTTAACTTATTATGCTTCGGTACTTCACTCTTGTGTGTGCTAGGAGATCGCATATCTGTACATGCTCTTATAGCTAAGACGTTAGCTTACGAGTCATACACACGTTTGCCCCCTACCACCCACAATCTTTTGGCCGAGTTTATCTTTTTCGTTTTATTTTTTCTATTATATTTTGCTACTTCTTCTAAAATAATGCAGTGTTTCAACCCGGGCCTCCCCGAACTCGTGTAAGGGTAGTTCCTACCCCCTTCCACTCTATTTTTGTACATACTATATTTTGTATATTATCGTTCCGCATACTTAGATTGCAATATTGAGGACAATGTTGGATTTAAGTCTGGGGGTGTATTCTTAGTTTCGTATTTCACACTTATATTTTCTGCAAAAACACCAAAAAGAACTCAAAAAAAAATTTGCTTGTTTTTTATAATTAAAAAACTCAAAAAAAAACCAAAACATTTTTTCATAAAAACTTTTATAAAAAATATCATAAAATAAAAAAAGAAAATATAAATAAATAAATAAACTCAGAAGACAAAATTCAAAAAAAAAGTTGTTATTTGCTTTTTAGCAAGTCCGCGGTGTTCGACTTATCGAACCAACCACCTAAATAAGAGTCTGTTCGCGGGCCAACAACTAAAAAAAATAAAAAATTTGTTTACTTCGTAAATTTTTTGTAAAACAATTTCCCTTTCCCCGTTCTCTTCTTTATAAATAACACTTTTTTCTCTCCCCTTTCTTGTAAATAATTTGATAAAAAACTAAAAAAATCAAAAAATTGAAAATCCAAAAACCCTAAAAAGATAAAAATCAAAAATTCTAAAAAGATGAAAAACAAAAATTCAAAAAAAAAGATGATAATCAAAAATCCAAAAAAAATGATAAAACCCCTAAAAATCCAAAAAATATTTTGTTAATTATGTAACAAATACATCTATTATCTCATTCTTAACCCTTTTCGCTCTCCAAAAATTTAGTTGCGAGTTAATTTATAGGCGAATTCTTTTAATTCTTTGTTTACTATTCGTTTATTAATTGGAGATCGATAGATTTAGATACATGAGGTTAATTTTTAAAGAATTTTCGTAAGATTTTTTTTTATTTAGATAGAGACTTGTTTTAAGCACCACTTCTAATTTATCTAAATAGTTGAACATTTATTTTGTTAGAAAATAACAACCTTAGATTTCAATTATGTTAACTTCAAGATTTTTTTCGCAATATAGGAACGTTTATTTTATAAAGGTTGCTCTCAAAAACTTTTTATTAAATCTAGTTTTATTTTTGAACAAAAACCTATCGCTTTTTTTCATGTCATACTTAGCATGAATTTGATCCTTAAAAGATCCTATATCGATGGAATAAGATTTCGTTTCATAAACATAGACATCCAATACTTTAAAAGATTATATGTTACGGAGTAAGAGGATAAAATTCATTGATCCTATACATATACATTGGATTATTATGAAGTTGTTAAAAAATATATTATGTTATGGAAAATAAGATTTCGTTTTCCTAACATCCATCTTTGAACCAAAAAAATTCATTAGTGGCTCGAGCGAAAAAATATACCCTCGCCTCTAAATCAAAGTCTTCTTCATATACCACGACATCCTGCTCCGTCAATTTCAAATAATTCTAGATTTAATTTTAAAACCTTTTTGAGAGCATAATTTGTAAATTAAATTATTTCATGTAATTCTTACATGCTCAAGTTTTCATAAATCCAATCTATTTTTGTTAGCCTAACAAATAAATTTTTTTGCTATCTATTTGCTTATAACCAGAAGTTTTTATCTGAAACTCTTACTTTATTTAAATTTTTATCATAATTTAGGATTTAACTCTTATATGCCGGATATTCCTTTTTGATCTTTCTTTTAATTAATTCAAGCGGTAGCAAAACTTAAGATTTCTTTAATTCCTTATAAGTTCATCTCCAACTTTTGCTCTGTAATAGCAAAAGCTTAAGTATGGGGGTATTTGATGAGTTATAAATATACCTATTTTGATGTACATTAAATAAGTCATTTTACTTTATTTTTGTTATTTTTACTTAATTTTCTGTAATAAATTACTCCAATTTTGTAAATATCTTCTAACTTAGTTTATTTTTGATTTTCTGAAATTTTTCAGGAAATGCCAAATTTTGCATAGTACACCCCCGTGTACTTTGGGCCACGCCCGTGACCATGGCCTGATACCTCAATTTCCCATGAAATCAGCGCATTTGAAGAAGAAAAGTGTGACATGCCCTATCACACAGTCGTGTCAAATATTATACGACCGTGACCTATCGCGCGTCACTCCCACTCGATGAAACCACGCTCCACGATCGTCGAGACAACCTGACACGCCCAATGACACGCCCGCGTCAAATGTGACACGGCCGTGACCGATCCCCATATCACCGCGCTCGACATTTTGCACTCGACGTTCGTCGGCCCGACAAGGACACGCCCGTGTCCCAAGATTCGACACGGGCGTGTAATCCTCCACCTGGCCCGACAAACTGCCGCCGGCGAATTTCGACGCAAACGACGCCTAGTTCAACCTCCCCGACACGCCCACTGTCACGCCCGTGACCTGGGGCGTGACCGCCGCATTTTCAACCGCAAAGTCAAATTTCTCGTCAAATCGCCGATCACCTCATGAATAGTGCCGACACGGCCCCTGACACACCCGTGTCAGAGGGCGTGTCCCATGAAAAATTTATCTATAAATTCAGAGCTTCTGCTTGTAATCCTGATCCCTTTTCTTGAACCATTTTGTATAGAGGAAGTGCTTCGTAGATGATTCTAAAGGCTTTGTAAGGAGATTTTCTCCCCCTCTCCTTTATGTTTGTTTGTTTTAGCTTTGTAATGAAGTTTTCATCTTTATCAAATTACTAGCTTTTTCCTCCTTACGTTGTTATGGATTTCATCCTTGCGACAACTCTCTATGCAATCTTATTTTTACCTTGTTATACCTTTATTTTTGTCCCTTTTATGTACGTGTGTGCGTGTATGAGATTAATTTTTATGTTTAGTTATTTTTACTTAGTTTTGATTAGACTTAGGTTTTGATAGCTTTTTATCTCATTCCTATAGATCCGTAAAAAGCGTTTTCAAAGTGATTTTTATTTTCGCTAACTAAGATTTTCATGCTTAGCTCGTAAAAATTTTTGTTCCTTTTTTCTTTATTTTCACTTTTTTAGCACTTTTACAGAGTTATAGGAATGATTATATAGTCGTTTTAATTTTTCGAGCATTTTCATTTTCGTTTTAAACTTTTGCTCATTTAATTATTTTGTCTTCATTTTATTCATTTCTACTGCATTCTGACGGTAGAAATGTATTCGTTCTAATTTTTCGACCACTTGTACTTTGCGTTTATTTGCAAACTTTTGTGCTCTTTTAAATTTTATTTTAACTTTTTATGCATTTCTACCGCATTTTTGCGGTAGAAATGTAGTTGTTTTAATTTTTCAGCAACTTAGTTTTTCCTTTTTTTTGTACGTGTGCGTGCGTGTATGAGTTAGTTTTTATAGCTTTATTTCAATTTCTATAGAGTGAGTGAGTGTGTTGCATTTATTTCCGCCTACTCGTTAACAGTTAAATGTCGTGCTTTAATTTCCCGCCTACTCGTTTGAGTAGGACTTGTACGTGTGCGTTTTCATTTCTGTAGTATGCGTGCGTATTTCAATTCCAGTAGAGTGTGTTTACTTTCTGTAGAGTGAGTGAGTGTGTTGAATTTATTTCCGCCTACTTGATAGGAGTTAAATGACACAACTTTATTTACCGCCTACTCATTTGAGTTAGATGACAGGTCTTTATTTTTCTGTAATTATTTAAGTATTACTTGTACTAGCATTTATTTTCGCCTACTCGCTAGGAGTTAAATGGCAGGTCTTTATTTTCCGTCCAACTCATTTGAGTAGTACTCGTATGCGTGCATTTTTATTTCAAGTGGAGTGTGTGCGTGAGTTTTCATTTCAGTCGAGTGCGTGTGTTGGTGCATTTATTTTATCCTACTCGTTTGAGTAGGACTCGCTTTCATTTCAGTCCTACTCGTTTGAGTAGGGCTTCTCTTTTACTGCTTTCATTTCAGTCCCATTCGTTTGAGTGAGACTTACAATTTTCTGCTTTCTTTCCTGCTTTCTTTACTGCTTTCCTTTTCCTGCTTTTATTTTATTTCTTTCATCATAAGTCGTCCCTATTCCGATGAGTGACTAATCGTTCTTAGCCCTCAGAATCGAAGTGCGTTGAGATAAATAAAATTGCTTTAAATAATAAAAGGTCCCGTTTTTTTAATTAATTAAATTAACTTAAGGTTTGCCTAGGATTTACGTAGCATAGAACCACATAATCGATGTGTGGTCTCTATTTCCGTAGTACATACGCAAGCTAGCCGAGAGGCCGTGCGTATGGACCGATCACCCCTGGGTAAAGAGAGTTCCGCACTAACCCTCGAGAGAGGAGGCGCACAAACTCTACCGGATTGGGTTTCCCACCCAATAATATGGTTCTTACCCTAATGCGGGCATTAAGAGGAATCCTTCATCGGATGAGAACCCGGTCGAATAGTCTTAACGTTCAGGTGAGCGATATTCCTATAGCTAGGTGGGCTCATTTTAGTGGAACCTCCACGACCAAGTCTCCGCTTTAATTAATTTGAAACTTAGGATCTCTTTATATTAAAAGTTTATTTTAGTTCAATTTAATTCGGTGCCATCGAGCTAAGCTCTTCATCGGCTCCACCTTTTTAATTACTTTTATTTTCTGCCTTTCTATTTTTATATATAAAGAAATAACCCGACAAGTTAATTATCGGTAAAATAATAGTCCCCTCTAGGGAAGAGTAGTAATAATCGACCCGACCCCGAGAACAATACGACCTCGATATTCGACACCGGAATCTCCTGTACTACACACGAAAGGTTCACTTACCTCCTTTTGTTAAAACTCGATCACATCTGTTTTATATCCAAATAATAAATCCGCGCGCCCCATTTTCCAAATAAAACCCGAATCCGTCCCCTCCAAATAAAACCACCCCGGGCGCCTCGAGCTCATAATAATTTTTGGAGTTTTAACCCTCAATTAAGAAGTATCAAGTTGATGGACATCACAAGAACAGTGAATGTCAGACTAAATGGTAAGCTGGGCTTAGGTGCTTCATTCAGCCAACCCCCACTAATTCAGAAAAATATATTGTCAACACCAATAAAATTTGTTTCAGAAAAAAGAAAAGAAAAGATAGATAATAATAATAATGTCAAACAAACAGAACTAAAACAAAAGAATAAGAAAAAGAAAAAGAATATGAAAAATCATAATTATAACATTGTTCAAAAGATTTCATCGAACTCCGATCGATGAAATATGTATAGTTCATCTAACTCAAGCTGACGAACTCTGAACGCAAACTTTCATTATAATTATTCGTTGAACTACGATCAACGAAACCAATATGATTTGTCGACCCAAGATTGAGATATTGGGGCCTAGAGAATGAATACTTTCTTTCTCTGAGTGGAGTTCGACGAACTCATCCCCATTCGTCGAACTCAGATTGGCGAACTCACCAAAATTCATCGAACCCAGTTCATCTTAACAGAAACTTTAATTTTTCTAAAACTTATAATCAACCAAGATCTTCCATCAATCAGTTTAATCAATGGATTATTCCACCTAGAAGATATCATTCTTTAAGTTATAAATGTCAACCTGAATATTCTTAAATTTACAGTTTTAATTATGTGAAGAAAGAAGAACCCAAGGTAACCTGGGTCAAGAATAGCTAATCTATTTTATTACAGGTGAAAGACTATCCCACCACAGAGCAACAGTGGTATCTGTATAGTGGCTGTTCAAAACACATACCTGGAAACAAGGACAACCTAATCAACTACAAGTCAAAGTTAGGGCCTTAAGTAATATTTGGTGATTCCAATTGTGGCCAGACTGAAGGATATGGAAAGGTCAAAATTGGAGCAGTCACTTTCAGGAATGTTGCTTATGTAAGTGGACTGAAACACAACCTTATCTTCATAAGTCAGTTATGTGATGAAAGGTTTCAGGTATCTTTTAATAAAACTTCATGCATTATTACTTCAATAGACAACCAAGTAGTGTTAACAGGAACTAGAGTAGGAAATATTTATGTAGTTAACTTTAAGTGGGCCAACTAAGAAATTTGCATGTTTAATCAAACTAGTAACAATAATGATCTTTGGCATAGGAGATTAGGACATGTTAATCTGAAAAATATTGCTAAACTCTCTAGGGACAACCTTGTTAGAGAATTGCCTTCTTTCCCCGACAAGAAGGAAAGCTTTTGTAGGGCTTGTCAGTTAGGCAAGCAAACAAAAAGTAACCTTAAATCTATAAATAAAAGTGACTCACCTAGAATATTATACTTGCTACATATGGATCATTTTGGCCCTATTGCTGTACAAAGTCTTAGAGGGAAATCTTATACTTTAGTGATTGTAGATGACTTCTCAAGATTCACTTGGGTATTCTTTCGGAGATCTAAGTCAGATAACTTCAAGGTTCTAACAGATTTTGTCAAGAACATACAGATTGAGTACTCTACTCCAGTTGTATTGATCAGAAGTGATCATGGTACTGAGTTTGAGTCTCTTCTTATGCAAGAGTTCTGTGAGAAGGAGGGTATCAGACACTACTTCTCTGCTCCTAGAACTCCTCAACAAAATATGGTTTCCGAAAGGAAAAATAGAACCCTAATTGAATCTACAGGCACATTACTTGCAGATGCTCATTTTCCCCTATCCTTTTGGGCAGAGGCTATGAGCACAACAAACTATGTACTGAACAGAAGTCTGATACACAAGCTTAAGAATAAGACTCCTTATGAGCTACTTAAAGGGAAGAAACCTAAAGTAGATTATTTCAAAAATTTTGGTTGCATTTGTTATATTCACAATAATAATAAGAAACACATTAGAAAGTTTGAAGCCAAGGCTGAAATCAGAATTTTCTTGGATATTACCAAGTAAGCAAGGCTTATAGGGTTGATAATAAATCAACAACGAAAATAGAAGAATCTATTCATATTTCATTTGATGTGACTAACGTGTTTTATAAGGAGAAAGAAGTTTCTACCAATGTGTTGGAACACCCTATTACTAATTTGGGTCAGGATCACTATGTCTCTAGGAATCAATGCTTGACCTCCTGTATAGCTCAATAGGTCAATTAGAATTGAGTCTAAGGGTTAGAAGTCTAGGTTTGGAAGCTGCACTGAAGACCAAGATTTTCTGTTTGGAGACTAAGTCATATCGTCGAGCTCAGCACGACGATTCGTCGAACTCCGATCGATGATCATCTAGCTCAACTTCGACAGATCGTCGAACTCCATTCGACGATCGCTGAGCTCAACTTCATTATATCGTCGAACTCCGTTCGACGATCGGTGAGCTCAGGTCGACGATTTTGACTCTTCTTTGGATCTTTATCTCTGAGCTCAGTTCGACGATCTTTGAGCTCAGATCGACGATATTTTGCTGCTGTATATTTCCAGATCGCTGAGCTCAGTTCGACGATAGCAGAGCTCAGTTCGACGTTTTCAGATAACTTCAAGGATGTTTCTAGATTAAAATTCAAATCAGTTAAGGAGTTATTCTGCAATTAATTCTGAAGATTTCCTAGCCGTTTTCATTCATTTCTGGACCAAGTTTCAAGGAATATTTCTATGGACTTTCCTCCAGAAGAGATTTTGCAATTAAGGATGCAATTAATGCAGATCAACGGCTATACTTGACAGAGAATGTTATTTTATTCTGTATTAGAGAATAAAAGAGAAGAATTCTTTTTGAATTACACACAAAAAAAGAGAGACCAAGACAGATCACACAGATTATAGAGATATACAGACACACAGACAGACATCATAATCTTCAACAAAATATTCTGTCTCAAAGAATTCTCAAGAACACTCATCCAAGGAGATCAATCTTTTCAGAAATCTTCAGATCTCTCTTGTCCAAAGTGTTCAAGGCCAACATATTTCAAGACTCCAGACATTCAACATTTCAGCTATTGCTGAAATCATCTATTGCTGGAGTTCAATCTTTAAAGGCCTATCACCCTCAGCAAAGCTTTTCTTCCTGAAGATCTCAAGGATTCAGGGAGAGCTTTGACATCAACAGTCCACATAGTCTTCTCAGTTGTTTGAGAAAGAGAAGACTTCCATCACTCTCTCACCCCCTCTCTGTAAAGGGTTTCTCAAACTCCCTTCAAAAGTTTGAGCTTGGTTTTTGAGCACCTTGTCAAAAGCTCATTGATGGCAAGACACCTGATCAAAAAATCTGCTTTAGTTTTTGAGCACCTTATCAAAAGCTCATTGGTGCCCAGGACAACTGATTAACTCATCCTGCAGTGGATTCCTACCTAGGGTGGTAGAAGAGTGGATGTACCCAAGTTTAGAGGAACCACTATATTTCCTTGTGTCTTCTGGTTTTGCTTGTTTTTATTTTTGTTTCTGGCCTTGATTTTTTTGTGATTAGCTTTTCATTAACTTAGTTCTGTGATTAGATTTATTACTGCTTCCCTGCTCACTCTTATTACAACAATTGTTGTAAAAAGTTTCAAAGCACCATATACTCTATTCACCCCCCTCTAGAGTATATCAGATCTAGCTGCTCTTTCAATTGGTATCAGAGCCAGGTTGGTTAAATATACCATACCTGATTGGTTGTACATGCTAACACTTGAACCCAAAGATCCCAAGTTAGATCTGTTTTCTTTTGTATTTTATTATTAGATTTTGTTTTCACAAATCATGGCCCAAAACAAAGATTATGCTAGCACCAGACCTCCAGTGTGCAATCTATCCAAGTTTGCACTTTGGAAAGCAAGGATCAGACTGTACATGAATTCTATTGATGAAGATATTTTTAACTCTGTTTTGACAGTGTGTCCAAGACCCCTAGAGAACACAAGTACAAATGTTGTTCCACCTTCATCAGGAATAGATGCTGATATCAAGAGATGGAAGGTAGCTGATGCCAAGGCTATGAACATCTTGGCCCAGACAATGTCTGATGACATATTTCAAAAGGTGGTTGAATGCAATTCAGCAAAGGAAATTTGGGACAAACTCTCAGAAATAGTCTCAGGCTCAGCTGATGAGAGAAAGGATAGGAGATCCCATCTCATCTCTCAATATGAGAATTTCAAAAAGGGAGAAACTGAGTCAGTGGGAGATATGTACAACAGGCTCAGTCTAATTGTCAGTGAACTCAGGACATTGGACAAAGAGATCTCTCTAACTGAACTCAATGACAAGATCCTAATGTGCTTCCCTAGCACTTGGGATTCAAGAATCTGGCCAATTAAGGATGCCAGAAGTCTGAATGAGATCACTACTGAAGCTCTATTGGGTAAGCTCAAATCTTATAAGCTACTCATCAAAAATAGAGAGGAAGAACAGAAGGCTGCCTCACCAGCCACAAGAAAAGAGAAAACCATAGCCTTCAAGGCAACTGAATATCTGCCTGAAGACAAAGCCACAGGCAATGATGAACTACTCAATTTGTTGGCCAAAAGATTTTATAAGATGGCCAGAAAGGACTTCAGAAGGAGATCATACAAGGAACATGATAAGCCAAGGTATGACAAGTCCATTAATAATAATAATAAAGACATTATTTGCTTTGGTTGCAGGAAACTAGGGCACATAGTTCCTGACTGTCCAGAGAACAAGAACAAAGACAGAATGGACAGGAAAGAAAGAAGAAAGGAGAAAGACTCCAAAAGGAATGACAATGACAAACCCTCATCAAGCAAAAACAAACATACAAGAGAAGGGTTTGTTGCTGAATCCTGGAGTGAGACTGAAGAGGAGTCAGAAGCCTCATCCAGTTCCAGTGATGATGAGGATGATGCAGAAGAAAAAGAGTTCTGCATGATGGCAATCAATGCCTCACAGCATAATTCAGAAGAAGAGGAGTCAGAGTCAGACTCAGAGACTCAACCTGAAGAAGATCAGGTAATTGGTTCTTTTGATTTTAGTTCAGAGGACTTTAAATCTGAATTTAAAGCACTGTGTTTAGACCTGTTAAAGTCTGAGAAAGAAATTATCTCTCTCAGAAATCAATTATCTGAACAAAATACTTTAAAGTCAGAAAACCTCAAACTCTCTCAGGAGTTGGAGTGCTGTAGGGAACAGATAGCTTCACTGAAAAGTGAGCTCTCTGAGGCCAAGAAGCTTGAAGAATTCCTTAATGGTAGAAGTATCAAGCTGATGGACATCACAAGCACAGTGAACTCCAGATTTAACAGTACGCTGGGCTTGGGTGCTTCATCCAGCCAACCTATAGTTCTAACAACTCCAATCAAATTCATTTCTGATAAAGGAAAGGAAGTTGTAGAGGTTGCTAGGAAAAATTATGATCTGCCCCAGAAAACTAAGTCCCAGCAGAAATCATCGAACGGAGATCGACGATCGCCGAATGAAGATCGACGATCGCCGAATGCAGATCGACGATCTCAGCCAATATCGTCGAACGCAGCTCGACGATCTCAGCCAAAATCATCGAACGCAAGTCGACGATCTCAAGTACCTGATCTCAGCCATAGTCGACCGTCGAACGAAGCTCGACGATCTGACCCAAGATCGTCGAATGCAGCTCCAAAATCGTCGAATAGAGGTCAGAGCTCTGGAAAATTTTTCAAGGGCAAATCAAAATTCAATCCTAAGGGTCCTTCATCCCAAATCTTTAACCCTTATACTGAATGGATTATACCTCCAAGGAGATATCATCCTGAAGGATATAAGAGTCAACCTGGGATGTATTTCATTTCAGAATTTAAAGATTATCAACCTAGGCCCAAGGTAAACTGGGTCAAAAATAAATGAATTGTCTTATGTGCAGGTGAAGATCTATCCAACATCTAACCAGCAATGGTACTTGGATAGTGGGTGCTCTAAGCACATGACAGGGAACAAGGACAACCTCACATCCTTCAGAACCAAGCTTGGACCCAAAGTTATCTTTGGTGATTCAAACTTTGGACAGACTAAAGGATATGGTGCAGTCCAGATTGGATCAGTAACTTTCAAGAAGGTAGCTTATGTGGAAGGACTGAAGCACAACCTAATTAGCATCAGTCAGCTGTGTGATGAAGGCTACCAGGTGACCTTCAGCAAAGCCTTATACAAAATCAAGTCAGAGGACAACACAAATGTGTTGACAGGTAAAAGAAAAGGTAACATCTATCTAGTAGATTTTATTTCAACTGTTGTAGATATCTGCTTGTTCAATTCTGTCTGTAGACCAAATATTTTATGGCATAAGAGATTAGGACACCTAAACCTTAGAACTATTGCTAGGCTATCCAAGGACAACCATGTTATAGGACTACCTTCTGGCCCCTACAAGAAGGAAGGACTCTGCAGGGCTTGTCAATTAGGCAAGCAAACTAAAAACAGCTTTAAGTCACTTAATAAGAGTGATTCACCTACGATATTGTATCTGTTACACATGGATCTTTTTGGACCCATCACAGTACAAAGCCTAGGAGGGAAATCCTACACTTTAGTAGTTATAGATGACTTCTCTAGATTCACTTGGGTGTTCTTTTTAAGGAAGAAGTCTGATAACTTTAAGTGTCTGACAGAGTTTCTCAATTGTATACAGATTGAGTTCAATACTCACATTGCCCTGATGAGAAGTGATCATGTGACAGAGTTTGATTCTCTTCTTATGCAGGAGTTCTGTCAGAGTGAAGGGATTAGACATACTTTCTCAGCTCCTAGAACTCCTCAACAAAATGGGGTAGCTGAAAGGAAAAATAGAACCCTTATTGAATCTGCCACTACATTGTTGTCAGATGCTCACCATCCTCTATCCTTCTGGGCAGAGGCAGTGAACACCTCCAACTATGTGCTGAATAGAAGTCTGATACATAAACTAAAGGGAAAGACTCCCTATGAATTACTCAAAGGGAAGATACCTAAAGTTGATTATTTTAAAGTCTTTGGTTGTATCTGTTATATTCATAACAATGACAAGAAATATTTAGCAAAATTTCAAGCTAAAGCTGATGAAGGAGTGTTTCTGGGATACTCCATGATCAGCAAGGCTTATAGAGTTTATAATAAATCATCTTTAAAAATTGAGGAATCTGTTCACATTTCATTTGATGAATCTAACATGTCTTTCAAGGAGAAGATCTCTTCTACCATAGAACCTTTGCAGGAACATGCTCTAGTTGAAGACTTGAACAAGTTATAGGTTACTCAAGAGGATGAAAGCAGTGGAGATGAAGAAAATGCTCAACATATTGAAGAACAACTTGAAGAACAACTTGAAGAGCCAGTTGTTGTACCACAAGAGGAAATAACAACACATGTTGGTGAACAATCAACACCCCCTGTTGATTTAGTAACATCAAGAGACCATCCAATTTCTCAAATAATTGGAGACATCTCAGCTGGTGTGCAAACCAGAAAGAAATCAGGTCAACCAAAACCTGTTGCACACCTGCTTCCTATCTCAAATTGAACCTCAGTCCATTCAAGATGCAGAGCAAGATCCACACTGGATCATTGCAATGCAAGAAGATTTGCATCAATTTGAGAGAAACAAAGTATGGGAACTAGTGCCAAAGCCTAAGGATCATTCCATTGTTGGAACAAAATGGGTATTCAGAAACAAATTGGATGATCAAGGAGTAATTATAAGGAACAAGGCAAGGCTAGTTGCTCAGGGATACTCTCAAGAAGAAGGAATCGACTACGACCAGACCTTTGCACCAGTTGCAAGATTAGAAGCCATCAGAATATTCTTAGCTTATGCAGCACATAAAGGCTTCAAGGTATATCAGATGGATGTCAAAAGTGCATTTCTAAATGGAGACATCAAAGAGGAAGTATATGTCAGACAACCTCCAGGTTTTATCTCTCCTACTTTTCCTGATTATGTTTTTAGATTGAATAAAGCATTATATGGTCTCAAGCAAGCTCCTAGAGCATGGTATGAGACCCTAGCATGCTTTCTCTTGGAAAATGGTTTTATAAGGGGTAGAGTAGACCAATCTCTTTTCATTAGAACCCATAAGTCCCATACCCTACTAGTACAGATTTATGTAGATGATATTATTTTTGGCTCTACTGACTCCAAATTGTGCAGAAGGTTTTCTAACCTGATGCATTCTAAATATGAGATGAGTAGCATGGGTGAGCTATCCTTCTTCCTAGGATTGCAAGTCAAACAGCATGTTGAAGGCATCTTCATTTCTCAAACCAAGTATGCAAATGAATTGGTTAAGAAATTTGGTATGTCTGAAGCATCTTGTATGAAAACACCCATGCCTACTAATGTTGTATTGGATGCTGATGAACATGGGAAACCTGTTGATCAGACAACATATAGAGCAATGATTGGCTCTTTACTGTATCTTACAGCTAGTAGACCAGATATAATGTTTGTTACATGTATATGTGCTAGGTTCCAAGTAAGCCCTAGAGAGTCACACCTAACACTAGTAAAGAGGATTCTCAGGTAAGTTAAAAGTTGTCCAAATCTAGGTCTCTAGTATACAAAAGATTCAGCATTTGATTTAACTGGATTCTCTGATGCTGACTATGCTGGATGCAGAATTGACAGGAAAAGCACTAGTGGAACTTGTCAGTTCCTTGGTGACAGACTTGTCTCTTGGTTTTGTAAGAAACAAACATCTGTGTCAACTTCAACTGCTGAAGCTGAATATATGGCTGCAGGCAGTTGTTGTTCACAAATCTTGTGGATTCAAAACCAACTCCTAGACTATGGGTACAACTTAGAGAAGTCAAAAATCTTTTGTGATAACACTAGTGCTATTTCTATGGCTCAAAATCCAGTCCTCCATAGTAGGACAAAACACATAGAGATTATGCATCATTTCTTAAGGGATAATATTGAAAAGAACAAAATTGAAATACAATATATCCCAACTGATTTGCAAAGGGGAGATATTTTCACCAAGCCATTGGATGAAAAGAAACATACCTTCTTCCTAAATCAGT
The DNA here is from genome assembly GCA_039583875.1 of Platanthera guangdongensis. Classification (NCBI taxonomy): domain Eukaryota; kingdom Viridiplantae; phylum Streptophyta; class Magnoliopsida; order Asparagales; family Orchidaceae; genus Platanthera; species Platanthera guangdongensis. The sequence goes on along the minus strand of CM077165.1, from coordinate 35,775,743 downwards.
TAGGAATGTTAGATGGAGGAAGTCTTAAATAATATCCAAGATTTTGAAAGCTTAAAAATTGACCAAGACTAGCCAAAAATCCTGATTTTTCTTAGTGTCTAGAGTTTTTCTGATCTCTGAACTGCGCTCGACGATTTGCCCCAAGATCGTCGAACGGAGATCGACGATTTCCGAAATCGTCGAACTGAGTTCAGCGTCTCTCAGATAGTATGAACTATCTCTTTCGGTCAATGATCGTCGAACGATGCTCGACGATTTTGTTCTCTGAACGATCGTCGAACGGAGCTCGACGCTCTCCAATATCGTCGAACGGAGATCGACGATGTTGAAGACTCTTCAGATTCCTTTAGAAGCCTCGATCGTCGAACTGATTTCAACGATCTTTCCAATTCTGCGTCGAACCCTAATATAAAATTCATTTTTCACCGTCGTTCTCCTTTGCGCTTTCGATTTCTCTGCAAGAATTTTTTTTCCCTCCAAACAGTTCTGCACTTGGTCGTTTTGCTTGTTGAATTTTTTTCAGGTACCCATGGTCGTGTCTGTTGCTGTTCTTGCTTCCATGAAGTTTGATGCTGGTTTCGATATTGACATGGAATCCTTCAGCACAACTGACCAGGCTTTTCAAGATATTTTGGGATTATTCAAAGACCAGAACCTGACTGCCATTATGACCACAAGGATCAAGCTGGCATCTGATGAGATAAAGGAATGGGTCTATACTGCCCACAATCAAGATAACAACACTATTGTTGGGTCTATATCTGGAACTCAGGTACCCTTAACCCCAGCTATTCTATCAGAAGTTTTTGAGTTGAGGAATGGTGAAGATACTGCTGACTTGTTTGGAGAAGAGTATATTGAACTGCTTGCCAGAATGGGTCATTCAGAGGCCAACCCTAGCAAGCTCTTCAAAAGGAACCTTTCTGTGGAATACATATTCATGGCAGATGTTGTTGGGAAAGTGCTACTGGCTAAGCACTCTGCCCATGATACAATCTCAAGGTATCAGCTCTGCCTCATGGGAGCTCATGTGGACAGAAAAAATCTGAATTGGGGAGAAGTCTTCTTTGACCTTATAAAGAAGAAAATCAACAAAAGTTTTGTAAACTTTGGAAGGATCATTGGGGTGTTTCTACAGCACAGGTGCCCTGCTTTGCTGGTCTCCTCTGGAATCCATATCAATGCTTCCAAGAGACTGTCTTGTGCCCTCTTTGGAAAGTGGGACAGACAAATCAGCAAGCCCAGCAGGCCCTCCTCCAGCACTCCTTCAGGCACAAGGACTCTCAGAGTCACTACCCCATAGGTCTCTGCCCCTGCAGATGACCTGCCTGCTGTTGTTGCCTCTCCTCCTCCTCCTCCAATTCCATCCCTTCCCATACCATCCACCATTCCAGCTCCATCCACCATCATCATATCCAGCCCCTCTCCAACATCCACACCATCTCCAGTACCTATTCATCCAACACCAGAAGACCACTTCCATCCATTATTCTCCTACCCTCCACCAGATGTCACATCATCACCCTCCATTCCATCCTTCACCCTCATTGATGATTCCTTTATGGATGATTCACCATCCTCTCCTCCTGAGCTACCCTCATCCTCCACTTCCTTTCAAGACCTTCTACACCAAATCATTGACCAACCAACATTCACCCCATCTATCTCCATCCCTCTATCCTCCATATCCACCTTACCAACACCTCAGCCATCTCTTCCCCCCTTCACCAGCTCTCCACTACCCTCACCATCAGCTGCTCCTCCATCTTCTACCTCTGCTCTAGTCACCCTTGAGCAAGTAGACCTTCCAGCCCTTGCTGACAGGTTGTATGAGTTGCTTGACCCCAGGCTCTCTCTTCTGTTGGAGACCTCCTTGGATCCACTACACCTGTCAGTGGCAGCTCTCTCTGCCAGGCTCTCTTCCCTATTCCCTCAGGCAGCCTCCACAGCAGTGTGCCTTGATCCAGACTTGTCTGAATCTAGGCAGGGGGAGATGCCCTATGAAGTGAGTCTTCCTGCTGCTGCTGTTGCTGCTGCTGTTTCTGTAAGCCTGTCTACTCCTGCTCTTGCTGCTGTTGCTGTGCCTCAAGCACAAAGTCCTCCTGCTGCAGTCCTTGCAATAGACCTCAGGTCTTTGCTATCAAATTTTGATCAGTTTTACTTCAGCTGTCTGCCAGAGGTCAATGCTGTCCAGCCTCTAGAGGATCTATCCAAGGCACTTGTGCCATTTTCTTGCTGTGACCCAAGCATTATCACCTCCTTTGTCAACTCAGTGTATACTGCTGCTTCTTCTGCAGAAAGCATTATTGTTGCTTCTGATATTGCTGCCCCTACTGCTGCTGAAGTTTCTGTCATTACTGTTGAACCAATTTCCAAGGAAATTCTTATGTCAGAGGCACCTGAATTTGAGCCTTCTGCAGTTTCTGATGATACTCCTGCTGTTGATTCTGTTGTTAGTGAATCTGTTGTTACTGCTGTTGTCACTTCTCCAGTACCTGTTGCTGCTATTGTTATTGCTTCTACTGTATCTGCTGCTGTCATTTCTGCTATTGCTTCAACACCTACTGCTACACCATCTGTTGCCTCATCTGCCTCTGTACAGCTCAAGAAGGACTTAATGAAGAAAATAGATGCTCTTTATGATGACCAGAGTTCTGAAAGTGATGAATTTAGAACAGACTCTGATGACTCTTCTGCTACCATTGCTAGGAAAAGAAAGGCAAGGAGCAAAGCCATGAAGAGAGTACCTCCTGCTAAAGTCAAAGACAACAATGACATTCCATACTACATTCTTCATGACTGCCCTATCACTGAACACTGGATGCAGTACTCCAAGAATCAGCTGAAGGCAATGAAAAAGAAGAGAAAATATGAAAAGGGTTCCTCCCAATTCCAACACTCTCATCCTCCTCCACCACCTCCTCCTGATGTAGGTGCAGGTGGAAGCTCTGCAGCACAACCCCCAGCCAGAAGTCAGGCCCCCTATCAGCCTCATGCTAGATATTATAATAGGGGAAGCCAATCCAGAGGATCTCAATCCAGGAGAGGAGGATACAGAGGAAATCAAAGAGATCTCCAAGTCTACTCCAAAGGGTACTCAAGGCAGCACCCATATTCCAGGGAAAGACAAATTTCAACTGAGACAACATCTGGTCCTTTCCCTTATAAGCTGAAAGAAACTGTGTCTTCCAGGCCTTCTCAAGATAATCCCTCTAACAGATATGAGCCACATGTACCTTTTGAGGATCCTGAAAACAATGCAGCTGCTTGGACTGCCAGATTAAAAGAACTAGCTGCACTGGATCAGATCAAAAAGGCTAGAGAGTAAGGAAAAGATTCATCTAATATCTTAACAATGTCTGAACAGAGACAGAAAGAGCTAAAAAGATATGCATCAAGCAAGTTCTTTGATTCTGACAGGTATATGGAATTACATCCTGAAGCTGTAGTTTCCAGGCCTAAAAAGCAAACATATTTAGGATCAGCAGATGATACCAGATCAAACAAAGAAGCCCTCAATCCTAACAGAGAGATCAAACTTATTAAGGGCAAAGAAAAGAAATGATAATGTAAGGTGACATTCTCTGTGATTTCTGATTATCTGGATGTTATATATCTCTGTGGTTCTGCAATGTCTAGCTTGTTATTTTTCTGTTTTGCTGCTTGTATATTGTTATTTAAATTTTTCCAAAGTTTGTACATAGTAATCCTAACCCAAATAGGGGGAGATTGTTGGAACACCCTATTACTAATTTGGGTCAGGATCACTATGTCTCTAGGAATCAATGCTTGACCTCCTGTATAGCTCAATAGGTCAATTAGAATTGAGTCTAAGGGTTAGAAGTCTAGGTTTGGAAGCTGCCCTGAAGACCAAGATTTTCTGTTGGAGACTAAGTCATATCGTCGAGCTCAGCACGACGATTCGTCGAACTCCGATCGACGATCGTCTAGCTCAACTTCGACAGATCGTCGAACTCCATTCGACGATCGCTGAGCTCAACTTCATTATATCGTCGAACTTCGTTCGACGATCGGTGAGCTCAGGTCGACGATTTTGACTCTGCTTTGGATCTTTATCTCTGAGCTCAGTTCGACGATCTTTGAGCTCAGATCGACGATATTTTGCTGTTGTATATTTCCAGATCGCTGAGCTTAGTTCGACGATAGCAGAGCTCAGTTCGACGTTTTCAGATAACTTCAAGGATGTTTCTAGATTCAAATTCAAATCAGTTAAGGAGTTATTCTGCAATTAATTCTGAAGATTTCCTAGCCGTTTTCATTCATTTCTGGACCAAGTTTCAAGGAATATTTTTATGGACTTTCCTCTAGAAGAGATTTTGCAATTAAGGATGCAATTAATGCAGATCAACAGCTATACTTGACAGAGAATGTTATTCTATTCTGTATTATAGAATAAAAGAGAAGAATTCTTTTTGAATTACACACAAAAAGAGAGAGACCAAGACAGATCACACAGATTACAGAGATACACAGACACACAGACAGACATCATAATCTTCAACAAAATATTCTGTCTCAAAGAATTCTCAAGAACACTCATCCAAGGAGATCAATCTTTTCAGAAATCTTCAGATCTCTCTTGTCCAAAGTGTTCAAGGCCAACAAATTTCAAGACTCCAGACATTCAACATTTCAGCTATTGCAGAAATCATCTATTGCTGGAGTTCAATCTTTGAAGGCCTATCACCCTCAGCAAAGCTTTTCTTCCTGAAGATCTCAAGGATTCAGGGGGAGCTTTGACATCAACAATCCACATAGTCTTCTCAGTTGTTTGAGAAAGAGAAGACTTCCATCACTCTCTCACCCCCTCTCTGTAAAGGGTTTCTCAAACTCCCTTCAAAAGTTTGAGCTTGGTTTTTGAGCACCTTGTCAAAAGCTCATTGGTGGCAAGACACCTGATCAAAAAATCTGCTTTGGTTTTTGAGCACCTTATCAAAAGCTCATTGGTGCCCAGGACACCTGATCAACTCATCCTGCAGTGGATTCCTACCTAGGGTGGTAGAAGAGTGGATGTACCCAAGTTTAGGGGAACCACTATATTTTCTTATGTCTTCTGGTTTTGCTTGTTTTTATTTTTGTTTCTGGCCTTGATTTTTCTGTGATTAGCTTTTCATTAACTTAGTTCTGTGATTAGATTTATTATTGCTTCCCTGCTCACTCTTATTACAACAATTGTTGTAAAAAGTTTCAAAGCACCATATACTCTATTCACCCCCCTCTAGAGTATATCAGATCTAGCTGCTCTTTCACAATGAAATATCGCAGGTACCTCACTTGTGTGTGAGATTGGATGATCTAAACCTCACCTAAGAGGCTCCATCACATCCTTTTCTACAAGTTGAAGAAGAGAATGAAGAAGAAAGTTTGGAAGTGGCTGAACTTCCTCCAACATTTATTTTAATTCCACAAGAGGAATTAATTCCACAAGCTGTTACTAAACTAACTCCTACTAAATTTGTCACACTTAGAGATCACCATATATCTCAAGTGATTGGAGACATTTCAGTTGGTGTGCAGACAATGCATCAACTTCACTAGGACATGATGCATTCGTGCTTCATATCTCAAACTAAGCCCCAATCCATTAAATATGCTGAGCAAGAACCACACTGGATTATTACAATGCAAGAGGAGCTCAACCAATTTGAGAGATGCAGAGTTTGGTATTTAGTTCCAAGACCCAAAGACTACCCCGTCATTGGAACTAAATGGGTATTTAGAAACAAGCTTGATGCTTAAGTTCTTATCATAAGGAACAAGGCCAGACTAGTTGCTCAAGGATATAGACAAGAGGAAGGCATAGAATATGACTAGACATTTGTACCTATTACAAGGCTTGAAGCAATCAGAATTTTTCTTGCATATGCTGCATACAAGAAGTTCACTGTATACCAGATGGATGTCAAGAGTGCATTCCTCAATGGTGAACTCAAATAAGAAGTCTATATAGAACAACCACCAGGTTTTATTTCTCCTACTTATCCCTCTTATGTTTTCAAATTGCATAAGGCTCTCTATGGTGTAAAGCAAGCTCCAAGAGCATGGTATGAAACCTTAGCTAGCTTTCTCTTAGAGCATAAATTTTCTAGAGGCATAGTAGATATGACTTTATTTATTAAGCATCATCATGATAAAATATTGTTAGTACAAATATATGTATATGACATCATATTTGGTTCTACAGATTCCAAACTATGGAAAAGGTTCTCCAACCTTATGCATTCAAAGTATAAATGAGTAGCATGAGTGAGCTCTCCTACTTCCTTGGTCTCCAAGTGAAGCAGACACCTGATGAAATCTTCTTGTCCCAATCTAAATATACTAAGGAGCTAATTAAAAGTTTTGGGATGGCTGATGCTTCAACAAAGAAAACACCTATGACTACCAATACTGTAATTGATTCTAATGAACATGGGAAACCTGTAGATCAGAAATTATATAGGGCCATTGTTGGGTCCCTGTTATATCTTATAGCAAATAGACCAAACATTATGTTTGCTACATGTCTATGTGCTAGGTTTCAGGTGAACCCTAAAGAATCTCACCTTATTTTCCTAAAAAGGATTTTAAGATATATAAAGAGTTGCCCTAATTTAGGACTCTGGTATCCAACTGAATCAGAATTTGAGTTTACTGGATTCTCTGATACTGACTTTGCTGGATGTAGAGTTGACAGGAAGAGCACATCAGGGACATGTCAATTCTTTGGTGATAGGCTAGTGTCTTAGTTTTGCAAGAAACAAACATCTGTGTCTACTTCAATAGTAGAATCTGAGTATATTACAGCTAGCAGTTGTTGTTCACATATGTTGTGGATTCAAAACCAACTCCTAGATTATGGTGTCAACTTAAATAATTCAACTCTACTTTGTGATAATACAAGTGCAATTTCTATTGCACAGAATCCAGTGCATCATTGTAGGACTAAGCATATAGATGTAAGACATCATTTCATTAGAGAGTGTGTAGATAAAAAGAAAATTAATCTCACCTTTGTCTCTACTGATTTGCAAAAGGCAGATATCTTCACCAAACCCTTGGATGAGAAGAAACATCTGTTCTTTATGAATCAGCTAGGTATGAGCAACGAAGTTACATAATTTAATTTTTTGTCTGTGGTCGAAGAATTTGCCATAGTTCATCGAATGGAGATCGACGAACTGAGGAAAGTTCTTGAGAAATTCGTCGACCTGAGATTGACGAACTCTCTATGTGTGAAGTTCTTTTCGTCGAACAGAGATCGATAATATTGCTTCAAAAAATTTTCGTCGAACTGAACTCGACGAAATTTTTTGCCTTCATCAGACTGAGATCGACGAACTCCTTTATCAATAAAATATTTTGTCAAACGCAGATCGAATAATTTTTATTTTTCATCGAACAAAGTCTGCTGCTTCATATTCTAAAAACCATATATCTAGGTTTTCTTCGAGCTCCGTCCCGCGCTTATGTTCCCTTTGCACTTTATCTCTCTGTTTTCCTTTGCAGGCGAACAATGGTGATTCCAGCAAGATCTCTGGCGGCAATGAATTTTGATATGGGATTCGACATCGATTTTGAATCCTTCCAACATTCAGGCCAGATCTTTTTGGATATGCTGAAACTCTTTGAGGAACAGAATCTGAAGAACTTCATGACCAATAGAATCAAGATAGCGGCTACAAAGATTAGAGAATGGGTGTTCATTCCCACCACTCCAAATGTAGATACAATGACCGGGACTATATACAGTAATCAGATTTCTTTAACCCCCACCGTACTATCTGAGATTTTCGATTTTATGAATGGAAATGAAGATATAGAGATGGATAATGCTGAATATGATAACATGCTGATAAAAATGGGTCATACTAGAGAGAACCCAAATAAATTACTTAAGAAAAATTTATCTTCTTAGTACAAATTCTTAGCCAATGTAGTGGGCAAGGTGTTGCTTGACAATCACACAACCCATGACTACATTACCAGGCACCAGTTCTTGGTGATGGGTGCCTTGGTAAATTAGAAAGCAGTTAACTGGGGAAAACTACTGTTTGATTTGATAAAGAAGAAAAACAATAAGAAAGAAGTTTGTTATGACAGAGTTCTGGGAATATTCCTACAGGAAAAGGCATCTGAATCCCTGGTCTCCCAGATCATATTCATCAATGCTTCCAAAAGGCTGACATGTGGCTTGTTTAGAAGGTGGGAAAGGACCATCTCTAAGCCATCCAGGGCTTCCTCCTCTTCTAGGACTTCTGAGGGCACCAGGGCAGTGACAGCCACTCCACCACCTCCAGAAGATGTCCTTCCCTCCACCTGAATTCCTTCATCTCCTCCATCTCACAAATCATCATCTTCTCAAGCTTATACTCCACCAGTTCAACAACAACATCTACTCACACTAGTTCCAACACTAGTTCCATCTCCAAAACATACTACACCACCTCTATCTCCACCTCCTCATTCTTCACCTCTAATTAATCTCTCTGAAATTCCATCTACCTCACATCCATCCTTCAATCTACTGTATCCTCAACCATCTCCACATAATTCTTCAATTCAGGAACCCATCTCCTCACCCACAACCACAATTCTCCCTTCTACCAGTGAAATTCCTTCCATCCCCACTGACATTCCATCTATTGCTCTAGACTACACCCATACAGATTTCTCCAATGTATTCTCTATGTGTTCAAATTGTGGACATCACACTCCCTACTCCTCCTCTGCTCCTGAACCACTATACCTAAATTTTTCTAATATAGCAAAAGATCGACTTGCTTTTATTTCTCCCACTCTTGAGGAACTTATAGCTAATGATATTGCCCCTCTTTCTGCTTACATCATATCTCTCTCTTCTAGAATTGATACCCTATATTCTGTCCCTTCTTCTAGAGGACTGGCTTCAGGACCCTCTGGACCCAGTCAGGGGGAGATGTTCTGTGAAGAAGCTCCAGTTCCCCCTATACAACAGCAAATTCTGAGATGTCTGATGATTCAGCAGAAGCAGTCCCTCCATCAGAAATAATTGTTTTGTTTACAAATTCTGATATAAAGATGGTTCACACAGTTTTGGTAGAAATAAATACTGTTTGAGATTACATTATAAATCTCACAGTTAATCTAGATTCTTTACTAGATTCATTCCATTTTGTTTACAAAAATACTCTACCTAGTTTTTCTTATCAGCAATATAGGGTTATAGTCCCCTATACTTCTCCAATAAGCCATGCAGTTGCTAAGAAACTTAAGGCCTGTTTTGCAGCTCCAGTGTTCACAGAAGAACATATGATTAAGAATGTTCGTGAGCTAGTTTCATTCCCCAAGGCTATTTATCCTCCAAAGGATATCTCACCTCCTACATATAAAATGGATAATGGTCCCCTACCAGATCTAGATGAAATTATTATGGCTGATATAGAACAAGAAAGTTTAACTATTCTTGAAAGTGTTGCTGAAACAATAGTTGCAGAACTTGCAGAACTTCCAGTATAGCCCCAGGCTGAGAAAACAATTTCCAAAGATATTTTGAAGGCAATTGATGCTCTCTATGACAATCCTCAAGGATCATTTGATGAAGATGATGATGCTGAAGATTCTGATGAATCTGACAGTTCTAAGGCTAAGAAGAAACTTCATATTGCTGCAGTACTCTATCTTTATGCTACATTGGAACTTCCCATTTTACCCCTCCCCCTCCAGCTGTTTTGCTAGCCATCTACAACAATTCTTATTAAAAAACAATTAAGGTGAAGACGGCGGCGGCCAGGTCAGACCCCACCACTGTGGTCGTCGGACAATGGCGACCACGGTGGGGGTAGGAAGGAGGCGGTCTGGCACTTCTACAAAGACTGCTACTAGTATCAGACACTTCGAGGTCATCTTCTGCCACTGAATCCCGTGGCGGCGAAGCCGTCAGTTCAAAAAGAACCTCACCTTCATCCTCTAGTGACGTAAAAAAGATGGAAACATTATCGTTTCTATTCCCTCTAGTGGCAGACGGTATGCACATGTATACACTCGCGAGCATGTGTGCTATCTTTCTTGGGAGCCCTTGCATGGCCCCTCACATAGGTACCCTCCAACACATGCACATGCATGCCCATGGGCATGCACGAGTCCTCTCCGCGCACAAGCGAGTGCAGTGTGGGTACACCTTTTGCTCGACCGCTCCTCCCCTTCACAACATACTTTGACGTGAGCACCACCACCATCTGATTTTTTAGAATCTCTCCATTCGTCGCCATTGTGATCACCAAAGGCCAGTCTCTGGTGAAAACATATCGTTCATCTCACGTATCTGAATACTAAAGATTTTGGGGAAAATGATGGGACGATGCTTAATTTATAAGAAAGACCACTGTGTAATTAGCTAGATCTCTCTCCCCACAAATTTAGTAGGGGATCATGTGGTAACCACCGGGCGTGCGATCGGGGCACGCGATCTCCCGCACAATCTATGAATGGGATCCCACCATGCACAAAAATCGCACGCGGCCAGCCAAAATGGTTGGCCGCTTCCGCTCCCCGACGGCCGACCCCCTTGGGCCGAGAGGCTTCCATCCGGCCTCTCATCTAGCCGTGACCGCACCTCGCGGCCACAAACCGGTGACCAAGAGGTGCAGCCAGTGTAACGACCCTAGCCGATCCAACGTGACAATGTCACGGCTCAGCTCTAGGCGAGGTTACCGGGCTGCATCCTAAGTTCCCCAACCCCTCTCCAGAACTCTGGTGGGTTGCTGGACTTGGTCACATTCTGTGATAAGTCCAGGCTATTCACAGAGTCCGCTAGTTGATTGGGCGATCTGTACCTGTTGTTCGTGGACTCGTGTGGCGGGCTTGTGTAGTGTTAGCGAGCTGTGTGGGCTAGTGCTGTGTCTGCGTGTAGCGTGCAGAATGATGAAGTGTGTGGGTTGTCGCTGTGACCACGTGCTATGCAGTGTGCGGACTGGTACGGTGTCCGCTAGGTAGCGGACTGGCTTCATGACTTGGTTCCTGGCGAATGGCCTGATGTCTGGCCTTGTCCTTGCAGACTCGGCGGACTGAGTTATACTAGCTGCGAGCTGGGGTGGTGTTTCTATCGACTAGGGTAGTGACCTCACTCCTCACCCTGCCAATAAATAGTATCCCCCACCCCATCATTTCAACTATAACTGAATGAACAATAAGTTGAGCGCGGATTAATTGCTATGACCACGGTTTTCTATTCCGCGTGGATTGAGAAGGATTAACTGGTTGCTGTTTGTAGGTTGTGCAGCTAGCACTGTAAAGCCAGGAGTCTAATTCTAATTGCGGTCAGGAAGCAGTGGATCTTGCTATTATAATCGGCGGTTTGCAGCAGGTCGCACTTTACGGCTAGCAAGTCTTCTCTCCATCAATTGAAGTTCAAGTTCAATAACATATTCGTCAGTCTCGGCAGACTAGGCAGTCTGTTCTTTCAATTCAGTAGAAGCTTTCAGAGCAGTCATCTCAATAGAATAATGGGTAGTCCGTGGACTTTGCGGACTCCATAGATCAATGGTGCAGTAGTAGCGGCTTTGCGGTCTCAGCGGACTCGGCAGACTCGGCGGACTCGACAGTCTCTAGGGCAGTCCGCCCGACTTGAAATTTCTTTTTTGCTTGTATGCTTCTCTATTGTACTTGGCGAAATCTTGTCTCGCCACGTATACCTGGCCTTGTAAAGTTGATAGTTGATAATACAAGATCTATCGTTGCTCTCTTTTCTTTTTGATTACCTAGCTCTGTTTATGGTTGGAGTGTTCCTGCGGCTGGTTCCCGCTTGATCAAGTGGTTATCTTAAAAGCTCTGGAAGTTTTTGCTTGGTACCAGAACTACCGGTTGATCTGCTTGTGAAATTTCAACAAGGTGTCATAGGAAACAGTGGCTTGAGCAATAATTAACCTCAGTTGTGTTCGGCACTTCTGGAAGCTAATGATCTGTGGTTGGTGCAATGGAAGGAGCTTACGTAAGGGGTCTTGGCATTAAACTTCTTACAACCACTAACTTCAAGAAGTGGAAGTCGTGTATGAAGTGCTATCTTCTGGGCGAGGATTTGTGGGAAGTCATCGATGTTGACAACAAGTAAGAAGTGACTGCTGCAATAGTTCTGCTGAGCAAGTGAGAGTTTGGAGGAGGATTAATGCAAAGGCAGAGTTTGCTCTCAAACGAGCTATCTCACCAGAGCTATTTGATCACATCTTAGGATATGAGTCTGCTGCTGAGATTTGGACAACCGTTGATGGTTTGTTCAACAGGAAGAATGTAGCATGGCTACAGTTCTTAGAGAATGAGTTGGCTAAGGCAACTCAAGGAGATCTTTCCATCTCGAAGTTCTTTCTCAAGATGAAGAACCTGTGTGCTGAAATATCAACATTGGATCCTGATGAGCCCATTTCTGAAGCTAAGTTGAAGAGGCACATAGTTCGCGGGTTGTGGAAGGAGTATGTGGCTTTTGTGACTTCTGTTCAAGGATGGGCGACTCAGTCATCTTTGTTGGAGTTAGAGAATCTGTTGGCATCACAGGAGAGCTTGGCTAGGCAGATGGCCGGGGTGACTATCTCTGAAGGAGGTAGTGATGCTCTCTTCACTGATAAGAAGAAGAAGAGATGGGAGAAGAAGAAACCTACTGCTGAGGATGGGCCTTCAACTTCCTATCAGCAAGAGAGGAGCGCTGCTCCTAAGAAGAATTGGAAGAAGGAGTTGAAGTGCTACAGGTGCAATCAGCCAGGACACTTTAAGCATGAATGCAAGGTCAAGCTGCAGCCTGGGCATGTTGCAGACAAGTAGGGAGCTGGTTCCAGTGCTGAGGAAGATGGGTGGGGAGGAGCCTTCTTGACAAGCACATGTGTTCCTGCTCTTTCCACCGTCGACTACCAAGATGACTGGATAGTTGACTCGGGGTGTGGTCATCACCTCACTAGATAGGAGTCGTAGTTCTCATAACAGCAAGCATTCTCAGGTAATGAAGCAATTATTACAGCTGATGATTATATTCATATTGTAGATAAGAAGGGTGTTGTTTCTTTGGATAGTGCTCAGGGTCCACTTGCATTAAGGAGTGTATATCACGTAACTAGCATGAAGAAAAACCTGTTCTCAGTGCCCAACACAGTTGATGCGGGCTATCATGTTTTGTTTGGCCCAACAGAAGTAAAGTTTCTCTACAACATATCAGCAGTAAAGGCTGATGTTGCTTATGGAGGGAGAAGAGTAAGGGATTTGTTTGTCTTATCAAAAAGCTCTTATGTTGATCGGATTAGGGCCAATTATGGCGAGACTATCTAGCATGAAAGACTAGGGGACGTTGGGATGGACAAGCTGAAAGCTATGTCAATGAGGAGCCTTGTGAAAGGCTTGTCGAAGTTATCATCCTACGGAGATGACAACATTTACGCAGGGTGTCAGTACGGTAAGGCTCATCGCCTTCCGTTTGACAAGTCACAAACAAGGAGTAAGACACCATTTGAATGCATCCATGGTGATCTGATGGTGCCAACTATTACCACTAGTCTTGGAGGCAGCAGATATATGCAAATGTTTATTGATAATTACTCAAGGTACATTTGGATGTATTTCATGAAGGAGAAGTCAGTAACTTTCCAATTGTTTGTGGAGTTCAAGGAGATGGTTGAAGACCGACTTGGCCTGCAAATCAAGAAGTTCAGATCGGACAACGGCGGCGAGTTTGTTCCATCTGTGTTTTCTAACTTCTGCAGGAAGCACGGGATCTAGAGAGGGCTTACTTGTGCTCATACTCCATAACAAAATGAAGTAGCGGAGAGGAAGATCTGTCACTTGATGGAAACTTGCAAGTGCTGGCTTCATGGAAAGGGAATTCCCAGGTCCTTTTGGGTGAAAGGAATGCCTTGGGAAACTAACGTCATCAATTGAATGCCTCTGAGTCCAATCAACATGAAGTCTCCCATTGAAATGATGTCCAAGGAGAAGCCGAGCGTGGAACACCTTCTGTTGTTTCGATCAACATGTTATGTTCACACCCCGGATTCATAGAGTACCAAGATTGACGTAAAGGTGAGGAAGCTCATCTTTGTGGGCTATGATAAGCAGAAGAAGGGATGGAAGTGCTTAGATCTAGCGACAAGGAAGTTCTTTGTATCAAGATACATTGTCTTTGATGAGATAACATCGTACAGAGGTGGTTCTGTTGAGCTACAAGAGAGTAGGGTTAATGAAAGGCAGAAGGAAGCTGCTGAAGATCTTCAGGTGGAGCTACCTGTGTCACCAGGAGCTCCTTGTGTTTCATGCTCTGGGGCAGAAGCTTCTGGTTCGAGAAGCGGGGGGAGCAATGCTTCAAGTGTGCCCAAGAATGGAGCTTGTTCTGAAGAAGCAGCGAAGGTGGTGAGCAAGGAGCAGACTCTTCGAAGATCAAAGAGTACCATCAAGCCACCAGCTTGGTATTGCGAAGGAAACACGACGACCTTTGTGTCTTGTTTCTTCACAGGCCCCCTAGATGAGCGGGTGCCTTTAAAGTTTGAAGAAGACACTGGAGTCAAGGAGTGGGACAATGCCATGGATGAGGAGATGGCTGCCCTTAAGAAGAATGAAACTTGGGACTTAGTGCCCAAGGTTGATGGCGTTACTCCTGTAACTTGTAAGTGGGTCTACAAGCTGAAGAAGAAGGCCGATGGAACCATCGAGCGATACAATGCTCGCCTTGTAGCTTGAGGGTTTTCGCAACAGTACGACGAGTACTATGAGGAGACTTTCAGTCCTGTGGTGAAGATGGCTTCAGTACAAGTAGTGATAGCTTTGGCATCTTGCGAGGGCTGGAAGATGTGGCAACTGGACATAAAGAATGTCTTTCTATACAGGGAGATCGAGAAGGACATCTTCATGGATCAACCGCTTGGTTATGTATCTGAAGAACATTCGGACTACGTCTGCAAGCTCCGAAAAGACCTTTATGGTTTGAAGCAGGCTCCTCGAGCCTAGTATGGGAAGATTGCAGAATACCTCCAGTTCAGTGACTATCTTGCTTCAAATTCGGACTCGAGCTTGTTCGTAAAGAAGAAGGGGAGCTTCTGGTCCTAGTGCTATTGTACGTGGATGACATGATCATCACGGGGAACTCCAAGGAGAAGGTATCTAGGCTCAGGTCAGAGCTACCTATAAGATTCGAGATGAAGGACTTGGGTGAGCTCCTCCACTTCCTTTGACTCGAGGTGGAGAGGAAAGAGAGTGGCATACTCATGTCCCAGACGGGCTATATGGAACAGATCGTTCAGCGATTTGGCATGCAGGAGGGGAAGAGTAGCTCTACTCCATTTAATTCAGACATCAAACTTTGGAGGGATGAGGGGAGGATTCTTCCGGATCCTTTTGTGTTTCGAGCTCTAGTTGGGAGTCTAATCTTCTTGACGATTACGAGGCCTGATATTACTTACGCAGTTATCCAAATAAGTCGGTATATGGCAGAACCTAGGAAGCCTCATCTATTGGCAGCTAGGAACATCTTGGAGTATGCAAGGGACACTTTTGATATGGGTCTCCTTTATAGGAGAGGCACGTGTTTTAGTCTTCAAGGATACTTGGATGCTGATTATGAGGGAGATTTAGATAACCGGAAGTCAACATTCAGTTATATCTTCACTTGTGGATCAGGAAGTATCTCTTGGTGTAGCAAGAAGTAAGACTCGGTGTCCGTCTCTACTACGGAAGAAAAATACAAGGCTTAGGCCTGGGCAGCTTGGGAAGCCATCTAGCTCAGGAGACTAGTAGAGGACGTCTATGAAGAAGTGCGCGGTCCTACTCTGCTGTGCGGTGATAATGAAAGTGCCCTGAAATTGGTGAATAGTCCAGTTTGTCATGCATGGACCAAGCACATAGAGAATGAGCACCACTTCATTCGGGAGAAGGTGTTGGAGAGATCTCTTATGTTGGAGGATGTGCAGAGTAAGGACAATATTGCTGACAAATTCACAAAGCCGTTGCCGAAGGTGCTGTTTACACGGTTATGAGGACTGTTGGGCTTGATCACCACTTCTCACTTCAAGGGAGAGTGTTGAAAATTGTGACGTGAAAGTGGAGGTTGATCGAGCAGACCGTGCAACCTGGGCTGACTAATGGTGCGGTCTAGGTTAACTTATGGTGCGACCTGGTGTTGGTGTTCTGTCATTTCGGCTTGTAGTTCTGCTGTTGGATGTTCCTTGAACTGGGCAGATTGGCGGTGTATCCGCGGGAATGTGGGGGACTTTGTTCGAGTTCACGGAGTCTGTTGTGGCAGACTGTGTTTGGACATTATGAGATCGGCATTGTCCCATGACCTTGATCTTTGGTGGTGCAGTTGGTGATAACCGTATTCTTGGTGACGGACTGTCAGTGGAGCTAGCGATGTGGCTTCTTCTCTGTCGAGCTCGCGCCAGGTGTTTGGTGGGTTGTTGGACTTAGTCACATTCTGTGAAAATTCCAAGGTATTCATAGAGTCCTCAGAGTCTGTTGGTTGACCAGACGATCTGTGCCTATTGGTCATTGTCTCTGTTGGATTCCTAGTTGGATTTGGGCTAGGTTCACTAAACTAGGATGTTTGACCCAACATGTATAGCTAGGGTCATGTTTGTGTCCTAGAGTCTAGGCCATATCCTTAGAGTCAACACTACATGGACCAGCCATTAATAGACTGCAAAAGACTCAAGACTTAGAGAAATTTCAAAGACTTAGGAAATGAGTTCGACGTTCGTCGAACTTAGCTCGACAAAAGACATGCTCAGCTCGACGAACTCAGAGATAATTCTCTGAGCTGAGCTCGATGAATTTGGTTCTCAGGTCGATGATTTCTGGATATTCTACTTCGATATTCTAGTCCAGAAACACTTCAAATATTCTAAGTCCAGAATCATACTCCAGTCGACGAATTCATGTTCTCAGCTCGACCAACTTGGACCACAGTCTTGACGTGTTGTATCAAGTTGCTGTTAGCAGTTCTCAGGTCGACGAACATAATTCTCAGGTCAACGAATTCTGAATATTCTACTTCAACATTCTAAAGTCCAAGAAACATTTCTCTGAACACTAGTAGACGAACATAAATTCTCAGCTTAACGAACTCAGGACCCAAGTCGACGAATTCTGTTCTTTGGTCGACAATTTCTGTGCAGTTCCAGACTTGGAAATTTCCCTCCCTCTGTCCTTATTTCATTGCAATAATTCCTGAGTAATCAATGCTTAATATTCTCTGAATATTACCGTTAGAAGCAAGCATTGATTATGGTCTTCATCAGGGTTATTACTTGCCGCTTTTCAATAGGACAATTGGGGAAATCATTTAATGCCGACATTCTCCAGGCCGTTAGTAATCAATGTTGAAGAAATTCAAAATTCAGAAGGAAGACTATATGGAAAATATAAAAGGATTTTTCTTCTTCCTTCTCGGTAGCATTCAACATACAGAAAAAGAAATCATATAGTAACAGATACTATAAGCCCCAGACCAGAGGAACAACAACAAGCTGAAGAAGAACAAGAACATCCATTCAAAATCAAGAGTCTTCTTCCTTCTTCATTCCAGGATTCTTCAGAGGACAATAAATACTCTATCAGTCAAGAAGTTCCTGGATACCTTCTATGTACAACCCCGTGTTCGTCGAGCGGGTCGCACCAGGAAGATCGAGCAGATCTAGCCCCGCAACCCGCACCCAAGCAGCGGGCAGACATGCGACAGGGGGCTGGTCCGTTCCCGCTCATTTCAGGCGAGCGAGGTGGGCGAGATGGCTCCCCTACTCTCCCGCTCGCTCAAGAGAATCGCTAGCCAGAGCTAGGTGTGCCCTTCGTCGCACCAGTACTAGCGGATGGGCTCGGCAACCCGTAACCTGCGAGCTGATTGGAGGGTCACGATGGCCACCAGCCCGCCGCCCACACGCGACCTGGTCGCCTGTCCGCCCCGGCAGACGGACTGGCGGGTCGCGGCGGTCCGGCTCGCGTTCGCCCAGGAAGGATAGGCAGGCCGCTGGAGCCAGGTCGCACCCGCCTCCCGCGGAGGGCGATTGGAGGCGAGCTGACTCCCCATGGGTGCGAATAGCTCCTCAGAACAGCGGAGCCACGCTGTTGGCAGACCAGGTTGGACTGCGCATAGCTGCTCAGGACAGCGGAGTTTGGCTGTTGGCAGACCCAACCCAGGGCTTTTTGGTATTTTCAGGTCAGTTCTTCTGGTTATTGGCAGTTCAGATTCCAAAAAAAATTATAAATAAGACCCAAGGGGTGCCTCAGAAGGCACGCTTTGAGTGCCTCCCTGCTCCCGTTTTCAAGTGCTTTCTGAGGGTACCTTAGCTCGGCTTTTGGCTAAGGAGGGGAAGCGCTCAGAGATATTCCGGGTTTGTGGTGGGACCTCCCTGCCGAGCCCTTGGGTCTGTTTCTTCTTGCCTTCTTTGTTGTTTTTCTCACAGGAGCAAAGTAGGCGCGAGACCACCCCTTCCCCAAGGGTCAAACTCCATAAGAGACCGGATTCCGGTTTCAACATTTTGGTGCGGTGAGCGAGGACAGTGGTCAGCGCAGAAAAGCTTCGGCGAGCTCAATGACTGGAGGACAAGGATCAGACAGGCAGAACTCGCCGCCCCCCCCCCCCCCCCCCCCCGCCTCTCGCAATGGTGGGAATGTTGGAGGACTTCAGGAACGAGGTGCTGGGCCTCGTCAAGTTCGCACTCGGCGCGCGGGCCGAGTGCTCGACTCCGGCAGCCCAGATCACGGCCGCCCCCTCTTTGGGCGAGGATGCTCCTGGTCGGCGAGCTGGGAAGGAAGTGGCCGAGGAAGGCCGAGGGTGCGAGCTCCCGGGGCGCGAGCTCTTCCCGGCTCGGCAGGCCGAGGCAGGTTCGGCGAGCTGGCCTCGCGAGACTCGCCGGCTCGCACAGTGAGGGGAGGCAGTCCTTTCAGCGAGCTGTTTTCCTCAGCTCCTGTCCCAGATGGGTTCAGGGAACCCGAGATGTCTTACTACACCGGGAAGGGAGACCCGGTCCAGTATGTTCAATGGTTCGAGGATGTGGTCTCCATCCGTCAGATGTCGGACGGATTCAAATGTCGACTCTTCGCCATCACCCTCCGGGAGAAGGCAAGGGAATGGTTCCACCAGCTCTCGGCCAGCTCCATCTACTGCTTTGAGGACCTGCACTGGGGTTTCATGCTGAGATTCACCACCTCGAAGAAGAGGAAGAAGGAGTCTGAGTCTTTGTTCCACATTAAGTAGGGGGTGAACGAGACGTTGGGGAGCTACGTGGACCGATTCCAGGAGGAAGTTACTCAAGTCCAGGAGATGCCGGGCCATAGTATGATGATGGCTTTTACCCTGGGCCTATAGCAGGGTTTCTTCCGAATGGAGCTGAAGAGAGTTCCCCCTCTCTCCTACGAGGAGTTGATGGAGAGGGTGGCGAGAGAGGTCGACGGGGAGGCGTCGAACCCGGAGTTTGCAAGGAAGCTGGCCAGGTGGGCCACGGATTAAGAGAAAGAGTCGAGAGGAGGAAAGGCACAAGAAGAGAGAAGAGGGGAGCCTAGGCAGAGGGAGCAAAGGCAGCTCCAGTAGCAGCAGCAGCCGAGGTGGGGGCACCAGGAGCCCGACCGTCGGCTGGGCTGGAGACCTGAATGGCAGGGGCAAGGGCCGCCGAGAGGATACTACGGAAGGGGTCATCATCAGGGGAGGAAAGATCAGTTCCACCCTCCGGGCTGGAGGCAGGGCCAGAGGCCCCGGCTTCCTGATCAGGAGGAGGCCATGGCCATAGCCTTGGGAGCAAGGAGGGGAATCATGAGGAGGAGGAGAAGGGAGGTCAGGGTGATGCTGCCCTATTGCGACTTCCATCAGGAAGAGGGGCACGCAACGGCCACGTGCCCGGAATTCTTGGAGATGAGAGGGAATAGGGAGCGGCAGCAGCAGCAGCAGGAGGCACGACAAGAAGTGAGGATCGAGGAGGTCCTGCCTCGGGCGGAGGAGGATCGTTGCGAAGACCGGGTGGATGTCGGGACCCGAGGAGGGATCAGAGTGATCCACGGGGGAGTGGGGATCGAGGCTTCCCGCAAAGCAAGTCTCCACACCATGTGCCGGCGGAGCGTCGCCTCTACGTCCCAGACCCCGCCACCAGAGGAGAGGATCACCTTCTCCAGGAGTGATATGCCAGACCACGAGGATCCGTTCTGTGATGCGCTGGTCATCAAGGCCGCCATCGAGAATTTCACCGTCTCTCGGATCCTCGTGGACAACGGGAGCTCCGTCAACGTCGTCTTCAAAAAGGCGTTCGACGCGATGAAGGTAGAGGCAAAGAGGGTGCTGGCCTCAGATGGCCCCTTGTTCGGGTTTTCAGGGGAAAGGAAAGAAGTGGAGGGAGGAGTTGGCCTCCATGTCACCTTGGGGGGCAGTCCCAGAACTGCAAGTTCGTCATTGTGGACGCCCCCAGCAGCTACAGCGCCATCTTCGGGAGGCCCCTTATCAGCGCCTTCCGCTGCGTCCCCTCATCTTTCCATCAGTGTTTGAAGCTCAACGCTGAGGGGGTCCAGTTCAGGGTTAGGGGGGACCCAAAGGTGGCGCAGGAGTGTTATGTCACTGCGGTGGACACCATCTCATGGCAGGAGGGAGCCGAGGAGATGGGGCGAAGGATGGAGGAGGTCGAGCAGGAAGCAGGAGGGGGGAGGATGGAAGTGAAGGACTACGCAGGAGAGGCGGCAGGAGGAGATTTAGAGGAGGTGGCCGAAGTGAGGGGAGTGGGAGAAGAAATGGAGGTAGAGGTCCCCATTCCAGAGGAAGTGGATGCCGAAGGATGGGGGGAGCAATCTAGGCTGGAGGCAGCAGAGGAAGTGGTAGAGCTGGAGGTGCTCACCCGGGGAGGCAGGATGGAGAATATCAGCGTCAGCGAAAGGATGACCCCGGATGACCAAGGCAGGATGCTAGAGTGCATCCAAAAGAACGCGGACATCTTTGCCTGGAACGCCGCGGAGATGCCGGGGGTTGACGCGGATGTGGCCTGCCACCGCCTCAACCTGGACCCGGGAAAACGCCCCGTTCAGCAGAAGAAGAGATCCACGGCTAACAAGCTGGCGGAGCCCATCAGGGAGGAGGTGGCGAAGCTCCTCAAGGCTGGCTTCGTGTCCGAGAATCAGTATCACGGCTGGGTCTCCAACCTGGTCATGGTAAAAAAAGCAGACGGCCGATGGAGAATGTGTATCGATTTTTCATTACTTAATAAAGCTTGTCCTAAGGAATGTTATCCTTTGCCTCGGATCGACGCGCTGGTTGACTCAGCCGTCGGCTTTTCTGTAATGAGTTTTTTAGATGCCTTTTCAGGTTACCATCAAATCAGGATGCACCCCCCGGACATCAAGGACGTCTCGTTCATCACCGGGGATGGATGCTACTGCTACAAGATGATGCCCTTCGGGCTGAAGAATGCTGGGGCAACCTACCAGAAAATGATGGATAGGGTCTTCAGGGAGCAGAGGGGGAGGAATCTGGAGGTGTATGTGGATGACCTCATGATCAAAAGCCGGGATGTGGACTTCCACCTCCGGGACCTGGAGGAGACCTTCGACACCCTGCGCAGATAGAAGATGCGGTTGAATCCCCTTAAGTGTGTCTTTGGGGCCAGCAGGGGAAAGTTCTTGGGGCAAATCCTCACCCCCGCAGGGGTCGAGCCGAATCCGTACAAGGTCAGGGCTATCTTGGAGCTTGGGTCCCTGCGGAATGCGAAGGAGGTCCAACGGCTGACGGGGAAGCTAGCAGGGTTGAGTCGTTTCCTTTCTCGGGCAGGGGAGAAATGCTCCCCCTTCTTCAAAATGCTGAGGGGTGGTCAAAGGTTTGAATGGACCAAGGAGTGTGAGGAGGCATTCCAGGCCCTCAAGGCGCAGTTGACGCAGGCTCCGCTGCTCCAAGGGCCGAAGGAGGGGGAGGACCTGTTCTTATATCTGGGGGTCGAGGCGGAGGCCTTGAGCTCGGTTTTAATTCATGAAGAGGGGAAGAGGCAGCTCCCTATTTACTACGTGAGCCGGGTCCTGAGGAAGGCCGAGCTCCGGTATCCGATTTTGGAGAAGCTAGCATTCGCCCTAATCATCTCGGCTCGAAGGCTGCGACCTTACTTCCAGGCACACTCAATCCGAGTGGTGACCGACCATCCTCTCCGCAACATCTTCGAGGGGGTGGAGCATTCAGGCAGGCTGGCTAAATGGTCGGTGGAGCTGAGCGAGTTTGATATCTCCTTCGTTCCGCGGCTTTCAATCAAAGCTCAAGCGATGGCCAACTTCCTGGCCGACTACGTGGTTGAAGTGGCGGAAGAAGAGCTCACCCGCCCGACTCCTTGGAAGGTGAGGGTGGATGGCGCCTCGGGAAGGCATTCCCTAGGGGTAGGGGTGATCCTGGAAAGCCCTCAGGGGACTCGAATTGAGCAGACGGTGGTGGTGCACTTTCCCATTACCAACAACCATGCCGAGTACGAGGCCGTGATAGCAGGGCTGCGCCTGGCCAGGGAGTTGGGGGTGTTGGATGTGGAGGTCCTTACTGACTCCATAGTAATAGCTTCCCAGATCAACGGGGAGTTCGAGGCAAGGGAGCCCACCTTGTGATCGTACTTAGCCAAGGTGAAGGGAGTCATTGGCACTTTTCAAACTTTCACCATCGGACACGTGCCCAGGGAAGAGAATGAGAAAGCCGATCAGCTGGCGAAGCATGGTCCCCAGGTGGGAGGCACCATCACCGACCTGTTCCGCCCCTCCATCGAAGAAGGAGAGCTTATGGAAATCGACCAACAAGCTTCGTGAATGGATCCAGTTGTAGTTTTCCTCTCCACGGGAGAATATTCGAAGGGGGTAGACAAGAAGAAGCTAAGGCACAAGTCAGCTTATTACCTCCTCCAGGACGGGCAGCTATACAGGAAGACCCTCTCAGGGATGCTAGCTCGCTGCGTGGCCGAGGGCGAAGTGCGGAGGATCTTGGAGGAAGTCCACTCCGGGGAATGTGGGAGTCATTCCGGGAGTCGGACCCTGGAGGGAAGGATAGTCAGGCAAAGGTATTTCTGGCCCTCCCTGGGCCGAGACGCCGCAGAGTTCGCAAGAAGATGTCATAAGTGTCAGTTGTTTTCCCCTCTTCAGCTACAGCCGGCCCAATGACTCAGGAGTATCACGGCCCCCAGAGAATGGATCCTAAGCAATCAACGAGGGTAACAACTTTATCCTTGGGTAAGTGAAGTCCTTAATTTGCATACGTGCATGGAAACCCTCACCAAAGGGTGAAGAATAGGGTGGTTTCCAGCAGGTAGATCATTGTGATGCCTGAAAGATATTGCATATAGAATCCAAAATCGAAGTACGGAATAGGCATGTTGTACGAAACCCATCTGGATAGGTTGGTCTGGATTGGTGATGATTGGTTTGCGTGTCGGAGAATACTCTTTGGATAAATGGGTAGTTTCTGATGTCAAGGGGCGTGCAAGATGTTGCAGTGATAGAACTGGAGGTCGCCTCTAGGAAAAACACCCAAAAGTGGGGAAGAAATAACTTCTCTCCCGTACTATGCAGCAATTTGATATCGCCAGCGATAGCTCCTAGTGAGCTATAAGAGGCCTATCTCTTGGAAACCTGGGGGCCATTGTATGAAGCTGAGAGACTTACGAGCCCAGCTAAGGTGGACATGCAAGCCAGCCTTATTGTGGTTACGAAGCCTGTGTCCATGAGACAAGGTGCATAACATGAGAAGTTGTTGAGCGTGGATAGCCCGACTATTATGGCCATGAGATCCATTGATGTGATCATTGTAAGCTCAGGTCCTGGGGATAATGTGAGCGGAGATTGATGCTGAGATGCTAAAGTGCCCAGCCAAAAGGCCAAAAAGTCGAACGGGCAAGAGGAGGCCGACCGCATCGTGTCATTCGCCATTATGGTTGTGACTGTCGGTGTTGGCATGGTGATTTGAGCAACGAGATGTGGCTGAACTATTCCCGTGTTTTGTCATTCGGACTAGATCGCCTAAAGTAACTGGCTTTCATCATTTTCATAATGAGAGTCTTAGGCCCCGAGCTGGAAAGGCTAGAATGCTCAAGAGTACCATCAAGTCTGGGACTGTGGTAGTGGTGGAACCCGGATAAGTCCGGTACACCGAGAATGTGCCCTGAGTGCATGGGGCATGTGACCAATCGAGCCTACGCCTGTGGCGAATGGTGCTTAAATGCACATTTTGTTGCCAAAAGAATAAAATGTTGTTGCTTACAGGGAAGGAGAACCATCGCACTGAATAAGGGGTGGGGTCATTATAAATTGGTCAGCTAATGCTGATCTTTGCGTTGTTTTGCCATGTTTTGGTGGGTCGTGCTATGCAGGTGCTGGAGAGCCAAGTGGAAAGTAGCGGGCTGAAGTCCCTTGTGATGCAATTGACTGGCCCTCGAAGTCCCAAAAAGGTGAACGATTACTATTTTCGTGCGTGTTTGTCCTATGTGCTGATGTACAAAAGACATATTTTGTAAAGAAAATAGTGTAAGGCTGCAAGGCCAGAACATGTTGTGTGTTTATATACATTCCTATGTTATAGTGGACATTCTTGGTTAGTGGGTTCTCCAACTCAAATAACTGCTTCCACTAGAATACACTCTGAGTTAGGATGTGTATAAAATGAAATGGTTTCAATGAGTTACTCCGCTGATTGTGTGTGGAATATGGCGTGGGGCCCCGACCAGACCTTCTATTATATTCTACATAACGAACGGAGGTGTTACAGATCTCCTAGTATGGGGTGAGGCATCCATTGCTTCCTCGGCTGAAAGGGCTATGCTACTCCAGAGGGCTTCCACTTAATTTTTTAGCTTGGATCAATTGATTAAGGCTGGTGTAAGATTTCTGAATGGTTTGGGGGACCTTTTATAGGCTGAGGGGTGAGTTTCAAACACCCACCTTAAGCTCACCATGACCAGCCATGGTTATGGCCTTTAGCTATCCTCCAACCATCTTGTCACTGTGGGAGTCTCTAGATAATCTCTCTACCTACTGCCTCAGCTCTCCTAAAGAGGAAATAAGGGTTAGGATGGCTTGGATTGAATTTTGTCATTTTAGGTTAATTTTCATTAAGTGAGGTTTTAGCTTAGGCCTAGGCTTAATTTTTGTTGACTTTGGCTTGACCAAAAATCACATTTTTGGGATTTAGTTGGACTTGGTCTTGGGACATGGTTTGGTCCAACTCTTGGGTAAAAAGATCTCTAAAAGAGTGGTTTAAGTCAAAATGGCTAAATGCACACCACACTCAACTCAAGGGATTTCCAAGAGGTGGGATACATATCTTGGGGTGTTAATGGGTGGGTAACTCTTATGGGGTCATGAGGGGGAGATAATTGGTCTAATTGGTCATGGGTAAGGTTAAAGTAAAAGTTTTAAGACAAATTGGCTAAAAGTACACCATGCAAAATCCAAGGTTCTACCTTGCCCTTATAGTCGAGGGTCATCTAATTTGGGGTGTTAATAGTGGGGTAGGTCACTTGAGGTTATGATGAGGGTTAGGTTTGTTAAATGCCCAAGGGTGAGGTCATTTTGACCTACTTAGGTCAAGATGGAGGTATGAGTGGCTTATTAGGTTAAGGGTGGGATTGGCATGGCCAAGTGAACCTCTTACCACATTCAAGTGCTCTTCCTTGTTGTTATAGTGGTGTGGTGCATTCATTGGCGTGCCCGAAACATGTAGGGCCCCCAAATAACAATGGGATGTTACAAAAAATTCTTTCATCATATTTTCATTAAATTTTCCAAATGTATCATTACTATTTAAAATAAAATATTTGCAACCAAAAACTATAAAATAGGATACATTTGGTTTCTTTTGATAGTATAATTCATATGGAGTTAATTTTAAAATGGACGAAGCATGACACGATTAATTACATAAAAAGAAGTATCCATAACTTCGGCCCAAAAAGACCTAGGTAACCCATATTCAGAAAACATAGTATGTGCTAGCACTTAAAGGGTTTCGATTTTTCCTCTCCACTACACCATTTTGTTGTGGTGTGTGAGGAGCGGAAAATTCATGCTTTTTGCCTAGATCAGTGCAAAAAGTTATAAATCTATTTTTTAAAATTAACCTCTATGATCCAAGTGTATATACTTAATTTTTAAATCATGTTCATTTTGTATACGAATACATAATTTAGTAAATTCAAATAATGCATCATATTCGGAAGACAAAAATATAGTCCAGCAAAATCTTGAAAATTCATCTATTAAAACAAAAGAATATTTTCTACCGCCTAGCTTGGCATGCTAACTAGTACAAATAAATTCGTATAAATCAATTAAAGTTGTCTAATAGTATAAACAGCATTATTGCTTTTAAATGAAGATTTTGAAATTTTTTCCTTTTTGACAAGATGTGCAAAGAGAAGATAAATTTCCATTTAACAAAGATAATCCTTTAATTAATTTATCTTTTGAAATCTTTAAAATTAGCCTGGCACTAGAGCGACCAAGATGCATATGTCACAATTCTAATTCTCCATTTTAGAAAAAAAAACATTTTTATTTTGACAGTGAAAGATCATGAAATGTTATCACATAAACACTGTGAAATCTAGGTACAGTGAGAACAATATCATTTATTTTTGAATCAATAATTTTGTAATGTTGTAGATGATTCAAATAGAATATCTAAACCTTTATCACATGATTGAAATAGTAAAACATTGGTTACCACTACAAAGATGCCCATGATCCTTCCTTTTTCGTTGTCACTGAAAGTCACCATCCCTCCTTTAATCATTTCAAGGGTAATGAACTTTAATTTATTACCCAACATGTGCTTTGTACATCCTGAGTCCAAGTACTTCATGTCCTCTTTGTTCTTAACCTTTCAACAAACCCATAAAGGATATGGGAGTAAAGATCTATCAAGCCAAGTGGTTCCTCCTATAGAATCGGTGGAAACCATATGCACCAAGACTTATTTAAAAATAATTTGACCTTTCTACCCGCAAAATTTTGTAGTGTGACCAAACATATTACATTTAGCACATGCAATAAAAGATCTTCAGATAAATCACTTTTAATTATTTTCTGCATAGAACTCTTACTGGAATCATCCCAAGATGACTTGGATCTTAACATCAGAATATGATAACATTATTTTGATTATCGTTGTTATCACTAAACTTTCCTTTTCCTTTCTTAAATGACGACTCCTTTTTATTAAAGTGTTTTTAAATGAATTCCTTCTGTCTTCGATTTTCTCATAAATAAACTTTTCACAAAAAGCTCTCGTCCTCTTCCTCATCATCCTCAGTAGTATCACTATCTTCATCCTTCTTTTACAATAATGCCTTTTTCTTTGGCTTTGTGTTGTACTCTGTTGTATTCTTGATATTCGTCTTTCAGACATGTGACTAGATGGCATTATTCGAATTCTTTGGTGGGGCGATCTGAATCTTCACAAGTTGTCAAAATTCTTCCACTTTATCGTTGACCTTTGTGAAATCCAACAAACTTTCGGATATCAGTTTTGGATCTTGTCATAGAGGGGGTGAATAAGGGCTTTTAAATTTAAGAGAAACTTGGAATTTTTCACAAATAATGAGTTGGAGAAAACAAATTTTTAAATGAAAAAATAGAAAACCATATTTCACTACAAAAAAATGATTTTTGCCAAATATCACATGAATTTGATTTGTTAAGCCTTTTGAACAACCTGGCTTTAATACTATTGAAAGATAGGGTTGCTAATCACATAGAAGGGGGTGAATATGTGTTTTGGATTTTATACTTTCTTGTTATTTTCTTATGGTAGACTCAGCACAAACAAAATTGCTACAAAATAGACACCAAGATGTATAGTGGTTCTTGTAACACCCTTTCCGTTAGCATATAACAGAAGGTTCGGTCAGAGCCCGACGCCATATACACAACCGTTACTAAATTGTAATCCTATAAAGCGTATCCTAGCCCAGAGTACATTCTAACGGAAGTAATTTAGAGGTTATAAATTGAACCCAACAACAACTCCACTACCACAACTAGGAATGTAAAACAATACACAAATAGTTCTTGGCCTTACGGCTTAAGTGTTCAACATGAATTAAAAATGTTACATAATTCAACACGCAGGCCAGCCACGCATTAAAATAACACAAGTAAGCCTTCAATAGCCAGCTAGCAATCATGGGCCCTAGCCCGCTATTTCCCGCTTGGCTTGGTAGTCTGAACGGAACAATCCACCACAAAAATGGCAAACAATAGCAACGGTCAGCTTAGCTGACCAAATTATAATTACCCCACCCCTCAAGGGTGGCGATGTACATTCATATATATAAAGTAAGGAGCAACTTGATTCGCCACAGACGTTAACAACGCCCTATGAGTGCACATCTCTCCAATCTTTATGGTCAGCAACATTTGAGCTTTTAGTCTTGCCCTAGCTTATGAAAAAGAATGATCCGCACTCCAATTGATAAGTACAGTTCAGTTATTTCCCATGCTCAATTCGTCAGGCACGTTAGCCTAATATTTTATCTTCGTTTAATACCAATGGCTACCAAAGTTGAGCAACTTAAGCTCACACTACACAAAATAGGTCCCCAAATTTTTCAATAGCTAGAAGATAGCCCTAGGTCTCCTAGAGATTTTAGATGGAAGATATCACCGGCAGTAGCACTACCGCTGTGCAGTATGGACAGACTATTGATTCTTCCCCCCTCTCGGGTGTTTTCATTACCCCTAGTACTCTTAATATAGTCATCTACGCACACTGCGACTCCGAAATCCATGCGTTTACCACAGAGTCTTCTCTGGTATACAAAATTTATAAACATCACAAATCCAAACTAACCCGCCTAGATCACACAGCATGGGATTCACAGATCTACCTATTGGGAGAACCACATCCACGTGCTCGTGGAGCGTCTAACCTAAAATTCCAAATAAAGAACTTAACATGTCCAAGGAAGAGGATCTTTACCCTTGTAGTCCTCTCTGGCACCATAGGAGAAATCTAGACAGTTGAAATCGACCGCTCCAGCCTTGCCTCCGTAGATCCAAACCCGCTTTGTGAATCCGAACTTCGAATCTCGAACGACGGCGTAAACTCCCACTTCCAGCGTCGCAGCTCCTCATCCAAAAGACTCGGCCAAGCCCCAACTCCAAAGAAGATGAAGTGAAATGGCCGATCCAGGAATATAAACGAATCTACCGCCGTGCGGTACCTACCTACCACCGCGCGGTACCTAACTACCGTCATGCGGTACCTCAATTTAACGCCTCGATTCGAGCACAACCACAATCACATGTTGATGCGTGGCCATGCAGTTACAGAATCGTTATCGCCAAGGGATAAGATGTTAACGCCTCGCGGTAGCTAGCAATGGTTACAACATGACCCCTTCAGTTACCGCCACGCGATAGCTACAACGCCACGTGGCAGAAACCCGAGCGCTTAGACAAATAAATTTCCAAGTTACCGCCTACGGTAACCCTACTACTGGCACTAACTTCCCGAGAACTCTGCCAATAAAGTGTCTAACACTGTGCGCTAGCAACCTACCATCATGTGGTAGACTAGGCGTTGAGTCACCTCGCCTTACTCAATGCTCTCAAAGCTCTCCGCGCCTAAAGCCGAATATCCTGAAGCTACCACCAGTGTTAGCCCTACCATCGGGCGGTAACTTCCAGAAAACTCTTTTTCCTGCTTCCAAAATCTTGGGGCGTTACAAATCTCCCCCACTTAATGAATTTCGTCCCGAAATTATGCATTGCAGGAAAAGAAAGAAAATAAATACTACGAGGGTATACCTCCAAAAAAAGCTCGGGGAACTCAGACTTCATAGTTTGTTCCAACTCCTAAAATAGCTCCTCTCAGCCAAAGTTGTCCCAACGGACCTTGACCATCCTGATAAACTTATTGTAAAGCTGCTTAACTTTCGAGTCTTCAATACGAATGGGCTTGACCTTCGTTGTTTGTAACACCTCCATCTGTAAAATGAAATACAATAGAGGGTCTGGTCGGGGCCCAATACCATATTCCACCAACAGCCAGTAGAATTACGGGTTAATATCAAAATGATTACATGCACCCTAACTCAGACGATTCTAGCGGAAGCTTTAGGGGTTATTATTAAACTCATCAAACATGAATGTCCACTATATATAAACAACCTCATTTATATATATAACAAGAATGTATATATGAAAATAGTAAAACTTTTTCATTCGGCTTCGAGGGCCAGCATAGTAGCAAGGGTTTCAACCCGCTATTCCCGCTCGGTCCAGCACCTGCACAGGGACATTCCACCACAAGGGTGGTAAACAAGGTAACGGTCAGCATTCATTTGACCAATTATAACGACCCTACCCCATACCTGCGGCACCAAATTAATCCTTGCATGCAAAGCAAGCACAATAAATATATCACAAGAAAGTGCACTTCCGCACATTTCAACATATCACAAACATCGGCCTCATGGCCCGACGCTCCGTGCACTCAGGTCATATTATTGGTGTACCAAATTATACTAGCGTTCAAAGGTCCCAGACCCAACGGTCAACTTTAAGCATTCATGCTCCACGGCCCACAGCCGGAGACTTTAGTCTTAATGGTGTACAACCACAGACTCTCATTATGTGATCCCAACGAACTCCAATAACCCAGGCTGTAACACCCCCTATCTGTCGCATAGCATATAACAGTAGGTCCGGCCGGGGCCCGACGCCGTATGTCATAGACAGACCGGGTGGTTACTCATGGAAACCATCCAACCAATCATAACGTCCTACACAGAGTATTCTAGTGGAAAAAGTTTGTAAAAGTTGCAAATAAGAACCCAGCACTAAAGCATGAATGTCCACTAATACAAAATAGGAATGTTATACAAATGCCAACACAAGCCTTAAGGCCTTACAAAATGTTTCACTTGATATTACATGGTTTACAAACCACAGCACGCAGGCCGGTCATACATGAATAAAACAGTAAACACTTCCAATTAGGCCTTCGAGGGCCGGCTTCGCACTTGGGCTTTAGCCCGCTATTGACCGCTTGGTCCAGCAGCACCTGCAAGCAACAAACCACCGCACGGTGGCAAAACAAGGCAACGGTCAGCAATGCTGACCAAATTATAACGATCCCGCCCCCAACTCGGGGCAGCGATGCTCCTTCCCTGCATTTCATTAGCATAAGAGAGCAATATAACAATATTCATTTCATCACAGACGTTGGCTCGCACGGCCACACGCCCCGTGCTCTGAGGGCACATTCTCGGTGAACCGGTCGATGTCACGTCAATTAAAGCCATAGACATTCTGGACTCACCACCGCCACTTTGACGGCCAAACCGATGAGCATTTTGTCTTCTTGGCCTGGGTCACGACAATTTAAGCCATTGACTGCTGAAGACCCTAATCTATGCCAATGGCAAGTGCCACGTACCCTTAGGTCTCTTTAACCGAACGACATAGAACAGGTACGGTTCCATCTAACCCGTGCTCACATCACAACGACAATTTAAGCCATATGCGCGGGTCAAACTTCCCCCGAGTCCCATTTCCATCACAATTCACATAACCCGGTTATGTTCAAGTTGACTCTCAGGCCACCAAGTTGGCAAGATCACGCATCTGCCTAGTTTTCCGGGTGCACCTTTGGGTTAATCCCCAAGGCTCCCTGTTGCAATCTACCGTGTAGAAAACCCGAAAAACAACCAATAGCACGGAGTCTTCTCCGGCATTATGCAATGCAACATCACCGATCCAGACCAACATGTCCGGGTAGGCTTCACACATCATGTCTATGTCCGTTCTCGCTTACGGACTCTATACAATGGGGACTTCACATATCTACCAGAAGGAACGCCTCCAACTCTCCGCAAACTCGCGAGAGCGGGCTTCCTATGCAAAGAAGGAGAGCTACTCATGCTCAAGAAGAGAATCGTTACCCTTGCGTTCTTCTTTGGCGCCATGGAAAAATAAGCGGATGAAAAGCACCGCACTAGCTTTGCCTCCGTGGATCCGGAGTCGACACGCGATTTGGAGCTTCGAAACTCCTCCAATGGCCAGATCTAGCACCTTCTTCCTTCCTTGGCTCTCCTCTCTCTCTAAGTTTTTGAAAGACAACCACTCATGAAAAGTGAGGGTTTTTAAGGCCCAATCCCGGGTATATCCCTTCAGGAACAACCCCCAGCCGTTGGATCATCAATTAAAGAAATGAACGGCTTTGATTCAGGACTGAAATGCCCAATCTAGACCGCATACGGCCTGGCACACGCCCGTGTCCAGGGCCGTGTGCCTCATTCGCCGCCAAAAGAGGCACGCCTGGAACAACACACGGGTATCGAACACGCTCGTGTTCGACCTGACACGCTCGTGTTCCACCTGACACGACCGTGTGGCCGGCTGTGTACCCCCATCGTTTTTCCCCGAAAACAACCCGAGCACTGCACGGGTTCTAGGACACGCCCGTGTCCTTGCCCGTGTCACCTCAACACGCCTGGGCTCTAGGCCGTGTACACGGTCTCGACACTCGACACTTCATCAAGCGAAGATCGTCGACCTGATGACACGGCCTTGGACACTCCCATGTCCTAGGTCGTGTGCCTTGTCTCGACACATCGTCGAGCAAAGTACGTCGACTCCCCGGGACGAGTGTCGACACGAGTCGACACGCCCTGTGACACGCCTGTGTCGCAGGCCATGTGCCATGTCTCGACACTTAGTCGAGCGCAATGTCGACTTCATGGGCTGAGTGTCGACACGGGTCGACACGCCCTGCGACACGCCCATGTCCAGGTCGTGTGCCCTGTCTCGATACAACGTCGAGCGAAATTCGTCAACACCCTGCGCCGATCGTCGACACGGCCTTGACACGCCTTGCGACACGCCCGTGTCGCAGTCCGTGTTCTCTGCTCGACGATCGTCGACTCCAAAATCGTCGACCTCTCGACCAACTCGACGACACAAGCCTGACACGCCCTGGGACACGCCCGTGTCCCAGGTCGTGTGCCTCCTGCCAGAACCCAAAACTGGCCCAAAATATCACCCGTCGCTCCTTTGAATTTCGGGGCGTTACAACTCTCCCCCTCTTAAAAGAATTTCGTCCACGAAATTATATAAAGGAAAGACATGTACAAAACCAAAATTTGTACCTGAGCAAAACAACTCCTGATACTCGTCAAGCATAGTCTGCTCTCGCTCCCAAGAGAGCTCCTCGCGACTGTAATTGTCCCACCAGATCTTGACCATCCTGATCTCTTTATTGCGTAGCCGCTTGACCTCCGAGTCCTCAATCCGCACGGGCTTGACCTTTGTCGTCAGCCCACTATCCACCGGCACTTGATCAACCGCGAACACTTGCGTAGGCTCTTGCACCGCCTTTCGAAGTACCGAAATATGGAATACATCATGTAATCCACCAAGCTCCACTGAAAGCTTCAACCGATAGGCCGCTTCACCAACTCACTCCAGAACCTCAAACGGCCCAAGGTACCTCGGGCTTAGCTTTTTCAATCGCCGCACCCGCGAGACACCCTTGAACGACTTGATATTTAAGTATACATAATCGCCCACAGCGAACTCCACGTTCCTATGCTTGGCATTATAGTACTTTGCTTGCCGGTCCTGAGCGATAAGCAACCTTTCCCGAATGGTTCTCACCAAAGAAGTAGCAACCACCACTTCCAATCTCTTATACAACTTTGACTCACCCGTTTCTAACCAAGACAACGGCGTGCGACATTGTCTACCATATAGGGCCTCGAATGGCGCCATTTGAATACTCGCTTGGTAGCTATTATTGTATGCGAACTCCACCAAATAAAGGTGGTCTTCCCATTACTTTCTGAAATCCAAGACACACATGCGGAGCATGTCTTCCATGGTTCTATTGACCCTCTCGGTCTGCCCATCTATTTGCGGGTGGAAGGCTGTGCTAAATTTCAACTTTGTTCCCAACATTTGCTGCACTATCCACCAATCATTGGACGTGAACCGCCCATCTCGGTCGCTCACGATGCTGCGGGGCACACCATGAAGCCGCACTATGTTATCCACATAAAGCTTTGCCAACTTCTCCACAGGGTCATCCTTCCTATGCGGAATAAAATGCGACACATTCGTTAACTGATCAACAACCACCCAAATGGCGTCATTCCCCTTTTGCTACCTTGGCAAACCGTGCACAAAGTCCATAGAGATGTCGTCAAATTTCCACTCCGGAATAGGCAAGGACTTAAGAAATCTTCCCGGCTTTTGGCACTCCGCCTTCACCAAGGCGCAAGTTTGGCACTTCGCTACATATAGCGCCACATCCTTCTTCAAACCCGGCCACCAAAATAGTTTATTCACATCACGGTACATCTTCGTGCTCCCTGGGTGAATCGAGTACTTGGTATGGTGTGCCTCGTACAACAACTCCACCCGCAAATTACCCACACTTGGGATGCACAGACGACCATCTTTCCAAAGTAATCCGTCCTCCACGACGAATTGGGAATTTGACCCATCCAGAGCCTCTACCATGAACTGCTTCATATGAGCATCCATATCCAAAGCCTGCCGAATACGATCAGCCAGGTCATATTGGACTTCAGTCCAATTCAGAACTGCTTCAGCACTTGATTGCCTCTCCACACAAACAATCTCCAACGCCTCCAACTCCCGCACCAACCACTCATCATGCACCGATAGCCAATTGGCTTGAGCTGGGGCTCGGCGACTCAACGCATCCGCAACCGCATTTCCTTTACCAGACACGTAGTGGATCTTGAATGTATAGTCCCCCAGGAACTCCATCCATCTACGCTGCCGCATATTCAGATCCTTCTAATCAATCAGATATTTCAGGCTCTTATGATCGGTGTAGATATCAATCTTCACACCGTACAAATAGTGTCTCCACAGCTTCAAGGCAAAAATCACGGCCACTAACTCCAAGTCATGGACCGGATAGTTCCTTTCATGCACTTTTAGCTGTCTCGAGCCATAAGCTATTACACTTCGTGTTGTAGTAGCACGCAACCCAAACCGCTGCCCGAAGCATCACTATAAATCTCATAGCCTTCGGTCCCACATGGCGAACTCAGCACAGGCGCCGTGGTCAACCGACACTTCAACTCCTCAAAAGCTCGCATCACTCCGGCGTCCAAACGAACTTATGCTCCTTCCTCGTCAGAGTAGTGAGAGGTAACACTATCCACGAGAAGTTCTCTACGAAGCGCCTATAATAGCCGGCAAGCCCCAAAAAGCTCCGGACTTCCTCTACCGTAGCAAGCTCAGGCCACTCCCGTATCGCAACAATCTTCGCCGGATCCACAACAATACCCTCTTCACTCACTATTTGCCCGAGGAACGCCACTGTGGATAGCCAAAACTCGCACTTCGAGAACTTGGCATACAACTGATTTCTCCTTAGCATCTCCAGAACCAAATGAAGATGCTTGAAGTGATCTTCCTCACTTTGCGAGTACACCAAAATATCATCGATGAAGACGATCACGAAATGGTCCAAGTACTCCCTGAAGGTCCTGTTCATCAAATCCATGAATACTTACGGCGCATTAGTCAGCCCAAACGGCATGACCGTAAACTCATAATGCCTGTATCTCATACTAAACGCTGTCTTCGGGATATCACTCTCCCTTATTCGCAGCTGATAGTACCCCGACTTGAGATCCAACTTCGAGTACACCGTCGACCCGACCAACTGATCAAAAAGATCATCGATCCGGGGGATCGGGTACTTGTTCTTCTCTGTCAACTTGTTGAGCTCCCGATAATTAATACACAGCCTCAAGCTTCCGTCCTTCTTCTTAACAAAGAGGACCGGTGCGCTCTAAGGCGAAGAACTCGGGCGCACATACCCTTGCTCCAACAACTCTTGCAGTTGAACTTTCAGCTCCGCCATTTCTTTAGGCGCTAGCCGATAAGGAGATCGTGACACAGGCATTGTACCTGCCACTAGCTCAATCGTGAAATCTATCTCCCGTTGAGGCGGGGCTCCAGGAAGATCTGCGGGGAACACATCAGGGTATTCCGATACCACAGAAATACAATCCAACGCGGGCTTCAACTTTGCAACCTCCACTAGTGTAAAGAACAGTTCTGCACCGGCACGAACCGCCTTCACCTCCTGAAGAGCAGACATCAACGTCTTGCTCGACCCCTTTAAGCCCGTAAAAGTTGTTTCACGACTTACTCCCAGCTTGACTTCCTTGCTACCGCAATCTATATGGGCCTGATGCTCCGAGAGCCAGTCCATGCCAAATATGACGTCGAACTCCCCCAACGGAAGTAACGACACCTGCAGGTCGAACTCCTGATTCCCAATACGAATCTTAACATCGCAGATCCTATCCGCTCGCATCGAACAGCCATTGGGCAACAACACATCCAACTTATCCTTCGCCATCGAAGAAGGGACTCCGATGCGTGATATAAATCCTTCGGACAAGAAGGAGTGTGAAGCTCCCGTATCGAAGAGTGCTCGTGCCGGATTTTCACAAATCAAAATAAATCCTAAACAAGCTGGGGTAAGGTAACATGTGCATAACAAGTATTTAAGGAAATTTACTTGCTATAAATTAAACCGTACCTGTCACCACATCAACTTATTTGATGGCCTCCTGTTGGCCAAGATTATACACCCTTGGTTGGGCCGGAGCATAGTGGGACGCGGTCGACTCCACCGCC
Organism: Platanthera guangdongensis; assembly: GCA_039583875.1. Classification (NCBI taxonomy): domain Eukaryota; kingdom Viridiplantae; phylum Streptophyta; class Magnoliopsida; order Asparagales; family Orchidaceae; genus Platanthera; species Platanthera guangdongensis. Next base: position 35,739,125 of record CM077165.1, on the reverse strand, counting down.
TTTCCCTTCTCTTCATAAGTCGCTCCCGGCCTTCTCTCGGACTTAGGACGTCCGCTCCAACAGTCACGGGCAAAATGCCCCGTCTTGCCACAAGTAAAACACGCGCCCTAGGTCCGACTCGTCGTCGCCCCAAAAGCACAAGAGGGAGCTGGACCCGAAGTCCTATGCTTCTTGAAAGACCTCTGATAGCCGGACTTTGAAGTAGTCGGCACTTTGAATTCAGATTTCCTATCACCCAAGCTTTTCTTTGCTTGTACAATCTTCATGTCCTTCCCCAAGGACCGGGCAGTATTGACCAAGGTTAAGAAACCCTGCATCATCGGCCCCGAGAGTAGTAACCTCAACTCATCTCTCAACCCTTCATAGAAGCGATTAGTCTTGCGCTCCTCATCCACAATAGTGGAGCTAGCATAACGACTCAGACGAGTAAACTCGTGGAGATATTCATCCACACTCCTCTCACCCTGAACCAACTTCAGAAACTCATTCTCCAACGCTATCCTCTGCGTCGAAGGGAGTTATCTAGCCAAGAACAATCTCGAGAACTCCTCCATCGAGACATCAACAAGTTGCCTACTTCTCAACAAGTGCAGCTCCAATCCTTCCCACCACATTCTCGCTTCACCGTCCAAAAGGAACGTAGCGATGGTGGTCATTTGCCACTCCTCCGTCTTCGTTGCTGTCATGACTCTCTTCAACCTGGAGAGCCAGTCTTCAGCTTGAGATGGGGTTCCCAACCCCGAGAATACCGGAGGGTTAAAGCTCATTACATGCTTAAGCTGCCTCTCGGTTGCCCTCCTTGGCACCAACGGTTCCACTATCACTTATTCCACTCTCCTCGGCTCAGCCTCTTGAAGAGGTTCCTACTCCATCGCAGGAGCGGGCTGCTGCGTTTGCCTTGCAGGCTGCACATTTATCACGACCAACACAGCTTCGGCCACCAAGCGTATGTTCTCAGCCGATAGAGGTGTTGCAGGAGCAACATCCGGTGCACTGCTAGCCTCAGAAACTCGGCGTTCTGACGGCCCAGCACCACTTCTAGTCACCTATAGTGGTACAAAACACCGTTAAGCGACCAAATAAAATTGAAAACATCAATTATAGGAACACGCAGGTTCCTCAAACACAAGTATTTTCATTCCTAAGTGGACATTCATGGGTTCTTTTACTGTTATAATGATGACGCACACATTGTGCTCACCACCCCTTAAAAAGAATTCGCCCACGAATTCATCTTAAGCCCGACCAAAACCAGTAGTCTGATACCAAATTGTAACACCCCCTATCCGTCGCATAGCATATAACAGTAGGTCCGGCCGGGGCCCGACGCCGTATTCCATAGACAGACCGTGTGGTTACTCATGGAAACCATCCAACCAATCATAACGTCCTACACAGAGCATTCTAGCGGAAGCAGTTTGTAAAAGTTGCAAATAAGAACCCAGCACTAAAGCATGAATGTCCACTAATACAAAATAGCAATGTTATACAAATGCCAACACAAGCCTTAAGGCCTTACAAAATGTTTCACTTGATATTACATGGTTTACAAACCACGGCACGCAGGCCGGTCATACATGAATAAAACAGTAAAAACTTCCAATTAGGCCTTCGAGGGCCGGCTTCGCACTTGGGCTTTAGCCCGCTATTGACCGCTTGGTACAGCAGCACCTGCAAGCACCAAACCACCGCACGGTGGTAAAACAAGGCAACGGTCAGCAATGCTGACCAAATTATAACGATCTCGCCCCCAACTCGGGGCGGCGATGCTCCTTCCCTGCATTTCATTAGCATAAGCGAGCAATATAACAATATTCATTTCATCATAGACGTTGGCTCGCACGGCCACACGGCCCGTGCTCTCAGGGCACATTCTCGGTGAACCGGTCGATGTCACGTCAATTAAAGCCATAGACATTCCGGACTCACCACCGCCACTTTGACGGCCAAACCTATGAGCATTTTGTCTTCTTGGCATGGGTCACGACAATTTAAGCCATTGACCGCCGAAGACCCTAATCTATGCCAACGGCAAGTGCCATGTACCCTTAGGTCTCTTTAACCGAACGACATAGAACGGGTACGGTTCCATCTAACCCGTGCTCACATCGCAACGATAATTTAAGCCATATGCGCGGGTCAAACTTCCCCCGAGTCCCATTTCCATCACAATTCACATAACCCGGTTATGTTCAAGTTAGCTCTCAGGCCACCAAGTTGGCAAGATCACGCATCCGCCCAGTTTTCCGGGTGCACCTTTGGGTTAATCCCCAAGGCTCCCTGTTGTAATCTACCGTGTAGAAAACCCAAAAAATAACCAATAACACAGAGTCTTCTCCGGCATTATACAATGCAACATCACCGATCCAGACCAACATGTCCGGGTAGGCTTCACACATCATGCCTATGTCCGTTCTCGCTTACGGACTCTATACAATGGGGACTTCACATATATACCCGAAGGAACGCCTCCAACTCTCTGCAAACTCGCGAGAGCGGGCTTCTTATGCAAAGAAGGAGAGCTACTCATGCTCAAGAAGAGAATCATTACCCTTGCATTCTTCTTTGGCACCATGGAAAAATAAGCGGATGAAAAGCACCGCACTAGCTTTGCCTCCGTGGATCTGGAGTCGGCTCACGATTTGGAGCTTCGAAACTCCTCCAATGGCCGGATCTAGCTCCTTCTTCCTTCCTTGGCTCTCCTCTCTCTCTAAGTTTTAGAAAGACAACCACTCATGAAAAGTGATGGTTTCTAAGGCCCAATCCCGTGTATATCCCTTCAGGAACAACCCCCACCTGTTGGATCATCAATTAAAGAAATGAACGGCTTTGATTCGGGACTGAAATGCCGAATCTGGACCGCACATGACCTGGCACACGTCCGTGTCCAGGGCCGTGTGCCTCATTCGCCGCCAAAATCGGCATGCCTGGAACAACACATGGGTATCGAACATGCCCGTGTTCGAACTGACACGCCTGTGTTCCACCTGACACGGCCGTGTGGCCGGCTGTGTACCCCCATCGTTTTTCCCCGAAAACAACCCGAGCACTGCACGGGTTCTAGGACACGCCCGTGTCCTTGCCCGTGTCACCTCAACACGCCTGGGCTCCAGGCCATGTACACGGTCTCGGCACTCGACACTTCGTCGAGCGAAGATCGTCGCCTTGATGACACGGCCTTGGACATGCCCGTGTCCTAGGTCGTGTGCCTTGTCTCGACACATCGTCGAGCAAAGTTCGTCGACTCCCCGGTACGAGTGTCAACACGGGTCGACACGCCCTGCGACACGCCCGTGTCGTAGGTTGTGTGCCATGTCTCGACACTTCGTCGAGCGTAATGTCGACTTCACGGCCTGAGTGTCGACACGGGTCGACACGCCCTGTGACACGCCTGTGTCGCAGGCCGTGTGCCCTGTCTCGATACAATGTCGAGCGAAATTCGTCGACACCCTGGGCCGATCGTCAACACGGCCACACGCCCTGCGACACGCCCGTGTCGCAGGCCGTGTTCTCTGCTCGACGATCGTCGACTCCAAAATCGTCGACCTCTCGACCAACTCAACGACACAAGCCTGACACGCCCTGGGACACTCCTGTGTCCCAGGCCGTGTGCCTCCTGACAGAACCCAACACTGGCCCAAAACGTCACCCGTCGCTCCTTTGAGTTTCGGGGCGTTACACAGGCACTCAAGTTAGACAACCATAATGTGGATACAGATCAGCACTTGACCATTGCTCAAATCGCCCGTTCAATGTCTAGACTAATGCGGGTCGGCTTCCCCTTGTCCGTTCGGCTCACTGGCCTTCCATTCCTCATAGCTCGCATTAGCCACACTATTTCTGAGAGACTGGCTTCACAATAGGTTTTCTGGGAGCTATTGCCAGCGACACCCAGTATCATCGGGCGTTAGCGACAGATTTCAATTTCTATCCCCAACCTCAATCATTATTGGACCAACGATCTAAAAACACCCTGCAGTAACCTGTAGTGCCAGAAAACTAGTATTTCACACCATAAATAGATCTCTAGGAGCTATCATTGTCAGCGACACCCACTGTCGTCCGGTGACATCAACAGTTTCTCCAGAACTGTGATTTAACTTGGGAATTTTCCTGGAGCTCCACTCCAGTACTTCCTGTTACTCCACTTTATATGCATAACCCATAGACTCCGTAAAATACACATTTATACACTGAGACTTCTCCGATTTATGAAATTAAGCATCACCATATAACACCCCAAAGCCCAAGTTGGGTTCAGGTTGGGTGACACGGCCTGGGACACGGGCATGTCCTAGGGTGTGTCATGCTCGAGTCGACGAACTGCGCTCGACGATCATCGAGCAGAAAGTAAAGGGAGTACACGGCCTATGATATGGGCATGTCACAGGGTGTGTCCTTTGCGGGATTCAGCTAGTGATTTGTGTGCATGAGGACACGAGTGTGTCCTGGAGTACACGGACTGGGACACAAGCGTGTCCCATGGCTGTGTCCCGCTTGGGTGAGTTGATGTTGTGATGTGTGAGGTACACGACTGCTAGACACGGGCGCGTCGGCCATGATACGAGCGTGTAGCATTTGATACGGGAGTGTCACATGGCCGTGTACTGGTTGGATTTGAGTCGGTTGTGTGTCACTTAAGGGACACAGCCTGTGACACGGGCGTGTCAGGCTATGTTCAACCTTTTTCTAGGCAAATTATGGCCGTTCATTTTCCTTATCCTGGATCCAAGGGCCCAGGCTCTTCCCTGCTGAGATAAGGCCGAGAATGAGGGATCAATGCCTTCATTTCATTCCTTCTTCTCATTCTCAAGGAGAGAGAAATGGAAAGCAAGGGAGCAAGGAAGGGAAAGGGGGAACCAGCTGCTGGAAGAGCTGCAGAGTGCGGAAGCAAGATCCGAGTTTGGATTCATGAAGGCAAAGCTGAGGCGGTGATTCACATCCGGCTAGTTCATGGCTCCAAAACGATCTTCAAGGGTAACGATCTCTTTCTTAGACATCGAAGTCCTTTCTATATGCATATGCATGGAATCCTCCACCAAGAGGTGGACATCATAAGTGATTCCTTGGTTGAGTACGCATCTAGAGCCGGAAGTGTGAAGTACGGCATATGCATGCTGTGTGAAGCCCATCTGGACAATTAGTCTGAATTGGTGATGATTATGGGTAAGCCAGAGAAGACTCCTTGTATTTGATAACTGTGTATGCTTTGTAACTATGGATGTTTTGTATGGATGTATGGGAGTATGGATCTTGGATGCTTTGCTTAAGCTCCTTGTGGTGTGAGAGCTGTGAGCGTTAATTGCACTGGGAGAGTGAAAAGCTATGGCTAATCAGGAGGGAAGGCCGACCCGTGTCTAGTGGTGCGTTACTGACGGTTTGAGCACGGGAAATGCTAACCTACCCCTGGTTGTTTTGGGAGGTCGATTGGTGGCAATGTTTGGGAAGACGCAAGGCAGACCCTACTTACTGCACCATAGTTGTGGGTCGATCTATTAATGCTCAAGTTTGCCGTGAGATTATCACCTCTGAGTGGTTTGGGCGAAATGCTCCCAATCTATGGGGTGGGGTGACTAGGACCGGCCAGCCAACAAGTGAATAATTCTCTGATCGGTTGTGTTGCCACAGAATCCGGTACACCGTAAGGTGCCCTGAGTGCACGGAGCGGCTGGTTGAGACCGGCGTTTGTGATTTTGTTGTGCCTGAGCACACTTGTTGTGATTGATAGATATTATGCTTGCAATGCATACATGGAAGAAACCACTGCCCCGGGTTACGGGGTAGAGTCGTTATAATTGGTCAGCTAATGCTAATCGTTACTTTGTTTACCACTCTTGGGGTGGATGTATGATTGCAGGGGTGGATGGGTGAATTGAATTGAGCGGACTAAAGGCTTGCTACTAAAAGGCCCTCGAAGGACGTGCGAAGAATGTTTGGATTTCATGTGTGGTCAGCCTGCGTGCCGAAGTATGAAATTGTATATGTTTGTAAAGAGCAACCTGTAAGGCCTTAAGGCCGTGAGCGTATGTGTGTTGTAAACATTCCTGATATATATATTTATATATATATATATATATATATATATATATATATATATATATATATATATATATATATATATATATATATAGAGAGAGTTTATATATTAGTGGACATTCACTGCGATGAGTTCATATAACTTAAAATGCTGCGCTAGAATGCTTTGAGTTAGGAAGCATCCCAAGAGGAGTCTAGTGGCGAAGGATAGAACGAAATGAATTCAAAATCAACGGAGTATCAACCAGTAATACCATATCTAGCGAAGCTGAACAAGGAGCGCATGGATGCGTAATATGGTGATTCTTATCTATGTTTAAACAATTACATGTTAATTTATCTTTTTCTGAAGTCATTCAAATGCTGAAGTATGCTGCATTTCTAAAGGACTTAATTTCAAATAAAAAGAAAATATAAGAATTATCTTTGGTAACACTTCGTGAAGAATGTTCCGCTATTTTACAGAACAAATTACCACAAAAACATAAGGAATCCAGTTCATTTTCAATTCCATGCTTAATCAGTGATTTACAAGTGAATAAAGCTTTAGCGGATTTAGGAGCTCGTATAAACTTAATGCCTTATAAACTATATTTGAAACTAGGCGCAGGAGAACTTAGCCCTACTAGAATGAGTATTCAATTAGTAGATCGTTCAGTTAAGTATACTAGAGGAATAGTAGAGGATGTATTGGTTAAGGTGGATAAGTTTATATTTCTTGCCGATTTTGTTATTTTATATATGGGTGAAAATGTAGAAGTGCCACTCATACTAGGTCGTCCATTCTTAGGCACATCTAGAGCTCTTTTTGATGTTTTTGATGGTAAATTAGTTTTGTGAGTAGGAGAAGATGAAGTTACCTTTCAAATTGGCAATACAATAAAGCAATCTTTGAATAATGATGATCATTGCTACTTTTGACATGGTGTTGATAATATTATGACTTCTATGAATTCTGAATTATATTATAGGGATCCTTTAGAGATTTGCATCTCTAACAGTTATCTAGAAGAAGACAAAAATCAAGATATTGTCGATCATTTATATTATCTAGATAACTCCATTTCGGTGAATAGGAAGATGGAGTATAGTTTGATTATACAAGGAGGTCTTGAAGTTCTTAAGAATAATACTAAGGATCCACCGATAGTAGAACTTAAAAAATTATCAGATCATCTTGTGTATGCATTCTTAGGATCTAATTCTACTTACCTAGTTATTATTTCTTCTAATCTTTCTGAAACTTGAAAACAAAAGTTAATAACTGTGCTAAGGAAGTATAAAGGTGTTATAGTATGACAAATAACTGATATAAAAGGTATGAACCCAGTTTTTACACCCACAAGATTCTTTTGGAAGAAAACTATAAGCCTTCTATTCAATCGCAATATAGGCTAAATCCAAATATGAAAGAGGTAGTGAAAGCTGAGATTGTTAAGTTGTTGGATGCTGGAATGATATACCCTATTTCGGATAGTTCATGGGTTAGTCATGTACAAGTCGTTCTTAAGAAGGGTGTTTTAACGGTTGTAGCAAATGATAAGAATGAATTGATTCCAACGCAAACAGTAACAGGTTGGCGTGTTTGTATTGATTTTTTGATGTTAAATGATGCTACTAGGAAAGACCACTTCCCTCTATCATTCATTGATCAAATATTAGAACGATTATCATGTCATTCTTATTATTGTTTTCTAGATGGGCTTTCTAGATATTTCCAAATCCCTATGCACCAGAAGATCAGGAGAAGACAACATTCACTTGTCCATTTGGTACCTTTGCCTATAGACATATGTCATTTAGTTTATGTAATGCACACGCCACTTTCTAAAGGTGCATGTTAGCTATATTTAATGAGTATGTTGAAGATATTATGGAAGTGTTTATGGATGATTTCTCTGTGTTTGGTGATTCTTTTGATTTGTGTTTGAAGAATTTATAAAACGTTCTGAGGTGTGAGGAAACAAATCTAGTACTTAGTTGGGAGAAGTGTCATTTCATGATGCAAGAAGGGTTAGTACTTGGCCATAAGGTCTCAAGCCAAGGAATTCAAGTAGATAGATCGAAGATTGAAACCATAAAAAAGTTGCCACCACCAACCTCCGTTAAGGCAATGAGAAGCTTTTTAGGTCATGCCGGATTCTATCACCGGTTCATTAAAGACTTCTCTAAAATATCTAAACCACTTACTAGGCTTTTAGAAAAAGACACCTTTTATTTTTGATCAAGAGTGTCTGAAAGCCTTTGAGTTCTTGAAAGAAAGATTAATTAATTCTCGAAAGGTTGAGCAAAATCAGGTGCGATCATAATAGGAGACCGTGTTCCTAGCCGTCTCAAATGACACAGCTCACGACCAGGCGTGCCTTTTCATTTCAAAAACCGCCCAGATGCACTATTTGCACTCTACACGGCTTGCGATATGGCCGTGTTGGAACCCGTGTCCGACATCTATTTGCTTGAAGACTATTAAAACCTGCAAAAAGTTTTAGAATGGACTTTTTTGGATGGAGGAACTTGGAGAACTTCTGGAGGACGAAAGTGGAGCACTTAAGCAAAGGGGAATCGAAGGACATAATCCATATAGTTTTAATCTTCATGTATCTCTTTTAATCTTCCATTTTCTTAGTGAATCTAACTTTATTTTATATTTCACATGAAATTTGATCGTTGAAACGATTCAGTAATCATGTATGTTGATTTTCATTTCGGATTCGTGGTATTTTACTCGTTTGTGTGGTTTAAAACAAAGAGATTGATCATAGATTTGAAGTTAGTTTTTATTCTTTATGAATCCCAAACTTCTAGATTGAGAATTTGGAAGATGGTGATGATGGTCTATAATTTCATTCGCTGGTGTTATTTCTCTTTGTATTTCAAATTTCAAGATCGAAAGATATGTTGTTTGGATAATGGCAATACGGGTAAATGGATTCATGGCATCTTATAGATTGGATTTCATGAATTTATGTATTTGACAGGGTTACTTTATCTTAATGCAAATTTGAGTACTGTGAATTGTTCGAGAAAACATTTTCTCAACTTAAGTTTAGGTATTGAATTGCTCGAGAGAGAATTCGATAAAGAATGAACCCTTACAGTACAACGAATTTGATAATTTTGTTAATATGTGACTACATAGAGTTGAATTTATGAGTGAATATTCTCATGTGAATGCTCTTAGATTATCTGCTTTTTATCCTCCTTAATCCTCCAATGTCACTTTATCCAATTAGTCCTAGTAATGCTAGTTTAGATTAAACAACCAATTTTAAATATAGGTACGATAATAGAGCAAGAGTGAGTACAAGTACTTGAAAAGGCCCTGAGGAATGTGACACGAGATGTAGAATTCTCCTATACTATGATTGATAGGTACACGTGTCTGAGATTAAAATCAATCTTGCTTATGCCTATCTACGTAGTTTATACTATAGTGTAGAAATAATCTGCATCAAGTTGTTTTTAAACAATCACAAACCATGCATGAAATCCATAGATATATCATCGAACTTCCATTCTGGCATAGGCAAAGACTTCAAAAATCCTCCGGGCTTCTGACATTCGTCCTTCACCAAGGCACAAGTTTGACATTTTGTAAGACCCCATTTTTTCCTCACCAGGTCTTACGCCTAGAACCGCCACCTTACATTGACTCCAACTACCATGTTAGACACCACCGCATGACCCCAATCCTGCCAGCTAAAACGATCACATCACAGTAGGCCAACCAAAGAGAAGTAAGTGAGTAATACAAGTCCACAGGTCACAGCTCACTATCAATATGTATGTAATGAGCAATAGACCACAATGAGTACAAGTATAAAAGAGAGTAGAAATGGGCTTAAGCCCGGTACATGTCTAATACAAATAATCTCTCCCACACAACTCACACTTCTAGATGAAGCAATCTGAAAAACCGTCCTCGACCTGTCGCCGAGTAGTAGTGGTTGTGCACAATAACTACTCCTCAAGTCCTGCCATCCTGCTACAACCGGTGCATCACCTCGAATTTCTAAAGTGATGTGGTCCACAGACCATTAGTCAAAATACTAAGCCAATATCATCCTCGCCTACAACCGGTGCTAACCTCATCAATGCAGGAATGTACTTTTTCAAGAAAGCATTCCCGAACTCTTCTATGTTTGGGGTGCATCCAGGAAATTGGCGACCGCTATGGCTCACCGACCATAGCTAGCATCGCCTTCCAACATGAAACTTGTAAACTTGGCTTGCTTCTCTACCGTCGTCTTGGACGCCGTCAACAGTTCTTGTATCCTTGCCCACCAATCCTCTACATCGGACGGCGTGTTGACGCCCTTGAATGTTGGAGAATGGAATCTTAGAAAATATTTCATTGGTCGGTATCCATGTCCGACAACCACTTCTTCTGCTAACGGCTCTACTTGTCTGGCTCCTCCGCCTGGCACGACTGTTGATGCATCGAGGGTAGTAGGATTTGTTATCTGAGCAATAGGGGTCACAGCTTGCGCTATTATGGCAGCTTGGGCTGCCACCATTGCTTCTGTGAGCAAGCGACAGAAGTCGGTCGGGGTTAACCCCATGACCAAAGGACCCTGAGTAGTAGCACTGCTCACCGAAGGCTGTTCTCGTGGCCTCGACGTCCCCGCCTCGTCTCTTGCACCCTTCACAAAAGCAAAGTAGAAAAATAATCAACTTCTAGTCACATAACTAGAAACAAGGACACTCATAGTCCCATGATACTCCTAGGTGGATAACTTCATTACGCGATCCGATTATGACATTCGACCATGAATCTTTACTTTGTACACTAACCTCCCTCTGATACCAAATTTTAACACCTCCACTGTAATGACCGTATAATATGGGTTCGGCCGGGGCCCCACAACATATAGACTCCACAACTTCAGCATTATAAGATGATATATAAACTACCCAAACTCAAAACTCAGACATCAACAGCGGAAACATACAATGAATACTAGAAGTTATCCACCAAACCAAGAGTATCAAAAAGTCCTAGGGGCCTTACACATCATAAGTCCAAGACTTAAGCAACATTAAGCAATAGTAACGTGCACATACACTCCTAAGCCACCTCGGCATGCAAGCTGGATTACATTTCATGGAGCATATCATTCCATCAGAATACATGCAAACAATAGAAAGGTCACTTTATGTGGCTTAGGCCTTTTTGGCCGGCAAGCTTGCTCCTGCTTAAGATCCTTGCCCTGTAAAAATTGGTTGTAACATGGGTCAGCAAAGGCTGACCTCAACTGTGTAACCAACACATCTCCTCCCGGCCGTCCGTAGCGGACCCCGGGGCACTCCATCACCCTGCAGGTCAGCACTTCGTATGCAACAATGCAAATACATTTAAAGCTATAAAACAGGTCTGGATGTCTCATACAGCAAACACATTTCTAAGTTGAGCAAGTAATATAAAGCGGCCAACAATGCAGCATGAATGCAATCCTGGGTTTCACCCAAGGCACCCTAAAGCGTATGCTTCTAACACATCATCACATCGGGTACTTCCAATTTACCCATCGGCGTTCAAGCTGTAAACACAAGGGTACTATGATTTCCCCATTGGGGTTCAAGCCGCAATCACAAGGGTACTCTAATTTCCCCATCAGCGTTCAAGCCGTAATCACAAGGGTACTTCTAATTTCCCCCAAATAGCATACAAGCTGCCACACGGAATGCTCGCAGAGGCCCCACCTACTCATATATCTCAAACCCCGGGCTTGCATACAAGCTCTGACTTCTCACGTCAGGATTCCGCCACACAAACAAACTGATGCTAAGAACCCTTGCTAGACCCCACTCGTTCGCGACGACCCAGGCTCGGCTCCAATATCGGGACCAAGTCCACCGAAGGATACCCAGCGGGACCAATCTGGGATTGTACGAGCTTGTCCAAAGCTTGGCGTTCTTGTCAATTCCACAGCAGGGGACTTGTCTCGCCGGGACACTCTCCACACGTGACTTTGCAATGTCACGGGCTAGCTAGCCGACCACATAGACAAACCACGCCTTGTTACATCACAATCCCATGTCTTTCCCACCGTATTCTAACACTTATACCATACCATCCCCGTGCCCCGCGTGTACTCTAATTTCCCCTCGATTCGGTTCCGTCCACATGTACTCATACGAGAAAGGGTAAAGACACCATCATAGATGATACCTTGCTGCTAACGGATTTCTACAAAATCCTTAAGGATCGCAATGCAACATCACCGAGATGGACTAACGGTCGCGACAACGGCTTCACCCACAATGCCTAATCCACTAACGGAGCGGATCTCTAATGCAATATCATGTCAGGGACGGACACAATTGACCCGTTGGCTCCTCTTGAACAATAACAACCCGAAACCCTCTCACTTGAGAGATACCGTGCCTAGAATGCTTGAAAGAAAAACAAAGAAAGCATAGATGTCATGCATGCATACTAAAACCGAGAGGAGAAGTGTCGTTACCCTTCGACTCCTCTTTCTAGCCATGAAATCCTTCTCTTGCACCGAGGAAAACGAGTGCCTTTGCATCTTCTTCACAGATCTGGCCTCAAAATGACGATCGAAGCTCTAAATCTCCGTTGATGGCGGAGAAAGCTCCTCTCTTCCTCCTCCAACTCTCTCTCTCTCTCTCTCAAACCCTAAATTAACTCCAAAATGAGAATAAGTGAGGGTGAGAACCGCTCAGCCCTCCAAAAACCCTTTGGGTCGATGATCCTAAGTTCCAGGATCAACTTTGATGTTAAATCAAATGGCTAAGAAATAGATCTACGAAACCCGCAATAACATAATTTAGTCGAATGATTCAGGACTCGTCGATCGGCCTGAGCTTGACGAAAAGCCGTGAGCTTGACGAAATGCCCTCAGCTCGACAAATAGCGTTGGGCACGATGAAAATCCCCCAGCTCGATGAAAAGTCATGAGCTCGACGAACCCAAGCACGACGGACAGCGCTGCTCTCGACAAAAATCCCACAGTTCGACTTTCATCGAACGACCACAGTTCGACTTTCATCAAACAGCCACAGTTCGACTTTCATCGAGCGACCCTGAGTTCGACGAAGGCCATAGCTCGACTTTCGTCCCGCATCCCTAAGTTCGATGAAGGCCACAACTCGACTTTCATTGAACGGCCTTCGACGATCCATGAATTTCGTCGAACAGCACTGGCTCCTCAAATTTGGGGTGTTACAGAACCCCTCGCCAAAGGGTGAAGAGAAGGGTGGTTTCCATGGGTAGACCGTTGTGATTCCCCAAAGAAATTGCATATAGAATCCGGAATCGAAGTACGTAATAGGTGTTGGAACTGAAGTTTCAGATTCCCTGAGTTTGAGAATATCAACTCCCAGATTGTATTTGATCACGTCTTCTATTGATAGAGTGTGCAGGTTAACAGGTTCAAGTGAAGAGAAGAAGCATAGTATAGTTGATACCGTCGAGCGCTAGAAGTTACCGCCGAGCGGTAGCCGTGAATTAATTGGACAGAGCTCTTGGGATGTTACTGCCCCATGCCAGTACTATCGCAATGCTAATGTGGTGGATTATTTTGGCGAAGCTCTCGGGAAATTACCGTGATGTCGTAGTACAAACCTGCAGCGCTATCCCTCTCGATGAACGCATGATTTCTCAAAATCAAAGTACCGTTATGCAGTAGTACTAACGCGCGGCGCTATCCCTCTCGATGAATGCATGTTTTCTCGAAATCAAAGTACCTCCATGTGGTAGTGCTAAAGCACCACAATAGGTGCTCGACGAATGTCAAGCAGGACCTTTCGACGAATGCTATTATACCGCATGTGATAGAAGTTATCGTGCCGCAATACCCTCTCGACGACTCAACACGATTGTTCTGAATCATTGTGCTCCATATTATCTCGCGGAGGTAGCAGTAACCGCACGGCGATACAAATGATTAAAGCGGCAAATATTCTTTTTAAATAGCATTCTATATTTGGACGACAACTGGCACAACAAGCGCGCAAACTTACCGCCTGGCGCTAATCTTACTGCTGGGGGTAGCCTATTTTCATGAAGACATATAAAAGGCGGCTTTGGTTTTTGTGTCTCACATCTGGAGAAATTGGAAGGACGGGAGTTCATGAATTCTAGGGTTCGGCCGCTCTTTCGTGCGCTCTATTCCACAAGTCTCCGTCAAAAAAGAAGACAGTGATCTCCCTCCCACTGGTGATCGAAAGACTCCGGCGATCCAAGATCTATATCGAATATGAAGACCCGACCGGTTGCCATCAAACAGAGATCTCAAGCACCGGCCGAGGATCGTTCTACGGAGAAGTCTTCAAGAGGGAGAACTTCATCCTTTTAAATATTTTCATCTCTTATTCATGTAATCTTTTTGGTTTTTCTAAATCTTGTGGAGAGGAAAATCGACAGGTAAGGATCATGGGAATCCGGGTAGGACTCTGTGGAAATCATCATGGGGATAAGAACGTCTAGATCGGGAGGATCTAGTGGTGCTCTAAGACCCTTCCTTGTGTGCTGGTGAAGAGTCGGCTCGAAGACTTTTCCTGTAGGGAAAAGGAGAGAGCCAACCGATCCGTGGAGTAGATCGGTATAGAAGCCAAAAGTTTGTTTCTACTTATTGCCTCAATATCCGGCATCACGGAGTTCACTATTTTGTACTCATCTAGAATTATTGTTATTTTGAAATCATGCAATGAAACATTTTATTTCTGTGTTGATCATTTTTGGATGTGTGTTGTGACTACTTAGAGAATTTATGTGTTAGTAGGTGTTGGACTCAGATCTGCATAGGGAAACGAGTTCATAGACTTATCTCCACGCGTTAGCTATCTAACGCCCCACGGTAGCGTCTAGAACTAGAACTCCTGGAATGAAATATTTTAAATTCTTCTTAACGCTCCAAACTGTATTCACCCCCCTCTAAGGTTGGCCACAAGATCCAATAAGTGGTATCAGAGCTAGGTTATTCCAAAATGGTTTTGTAACACCCCGAAACTCAAAAGAGCGACGAGTGACATTTTGGGCCAGTTTTGGGTTCTGGCAGGAGGCACACGGCCTGGGACACGGGCGTGTCAGGCTTGTGTCGTCGAGTTGGTCTGGAGGTCGATGAATTTTGCTCGACGAAGTGTCGAGACAGGGAACACGGCCTGCGACACAGGCGTGATGACCCGTGTCGACACTTAGCCCACAAAGTCGACACTCTATGCTCGACGAAGTGTCGAGACATGGCACACGGCCTGCGACATGGGCGTGTCGCAGGGCGTGTCGACCCGTGTCGACACTCGTCCCGGGAGTCGACGAATTTTGCTCGACGATGTGTCGAGACAAGGCACACGACCTAGGACACGGGCGTGTCCAAGGCCGTGTCGTGAGGTCGACTAACTTCGCTCGACGAAGTGTCGAGTGTCGAGACCGTGTACACGGCCTGGAGCCCAAGCGTGTTGAGTGGACACGGGTTAGGACACGGGCGTGTCCAGGAACCCGTGTAGTTCTCGGGTTGTTTTCGGAAAAAAGGATGGGGGCACACGGCTGACCACACGGCCGTGTCAGTTGGAACACGGGCGTGTCAGGTCGAGCACGGGCGTGTTAGATGCCTGTGTATTGTTCTAGGCGCGTTGATTTTGACGGCGAATGAGGCACATGGCCCTGGACACGGGCATGTGCCAGGCCGTGTTCGGTCCATATTGGACATTTCGGTCCCGAATCAAAGCCGTTCGTTTCTTTAATTGGTGATCCAACGGCTGGGGGTTGTTCCTGATGGGATATACCCAGGATTGGGCCTTAGAAACCCTCACTTTTACTTGAGTGGTTATCTTTCTAAAGCTTAGAGAGAGAGGAGAGCCAAGGAAGGAAGAAGAAGCTAGATCCGGCCATTGGAGGAGCTTCGGAGCTCCAAATCGCGAGCCGACTCCGGATCCACGTAGGCAAAGAGAGTGCGGTGCTTTTCATCCGCTTACTTTTCCATGGCGCCAAAGAAAAACGCTAGGGTAACGATTCTCTTCTTGAGCATGTGTAGCTCTCCTTCTTTGCATAGGTAGCCCGCTCTCGCGAGTTTGCGGTGAGTTGGAGGCGTTCCTTCGGGTAGATATGTGAAGTCCCCATTGTTTAGAGTCCGTAAGCGAGAATGAACATAGGCATGATGTGTGAAGCCTACCCGGACATGTTGGTCTGGATCGGTGATGTTGCATTGCATAAATGCCGGAGAAGACTCTGTGTGATTGTTTGTTTTTTGGGTTTTCTACGTGGTAGATTGCAACAGGGAGCCTTGGGGATAAACCCAAAGGTGCACCTGAAAAACTGGGTGGATGCGTGATCTTGCCAACATTGGAGGCCTGAGAGCCAACTTGAACAAAACCGAGTTATGAGAAATGTGTGACGAAAATGGGACTCGGGAGAAGTTTGACCCGCGCATATGGCTTAAACTGTCGTTGCAACGTGAGCACGGGTTAGATGGAACCGTACCCATTTCTATGTCATTCGGTTAAAGAGACCTAAGGTGACGTGGCACTTTCCATTGGCATAGATGAGGGTCTTCGGCGGTCTATGGCTTAAACTGTCGTGACCCATGCCGGTAAGACAAAATGCTCATAGGTTTGTCCGTAAAAGTGGCGGTAGTGAGTCCGGAATGTCTATGGCTTTAATTGACGTGACATTGACCGGTTCACCGAGAATGTGCCCTGAGAGCACGGGGCGTGTGGCCGTGCGAGCCAACATCTGTGATGAAATGATTATTATTATATTGCTCGCTTATGCTAATGAAATGCAGGGAAGGAGCATCGCCGCCCCGAGTTGGGGGCGGGATCGTTATAATTTGGTCAGCATTGCTGACCGTTGCCTTGTTTTGCCACCGTGCGGTGGTTTGTTTCTTGCAGGTGCTGCTGTACCAAGTGGTCAATAGCAGGCTAAAGCCCAATTTGCGAAGCCGGCCCTCGAAGGCCTAATTGGGGTGTTTACTGCTTTTTTCATGTATGACCGGCCTGCGTGTCATGGTTTATAAATCATGTAATATCAAGTGAACCATTTTGTAAGGCCTTAAGGCTTGTACTCGTGTATGTACAACATTCCTACTTGGTATTAGTGGACATTCATGCTTTAGTGCTAGGTTCTTTATTGCAACTTATTAAATTGCTTCCGCTAGAATGCTCTGTATAGGACGTTATAATTGGTTGGATGGTTTCCTTGAGTAACCACCCAGTCTGTCTGTGGTATATGGTGTCGGGTCCCGGCCGGACCTACTGCTATATGCTATGTGACGGATAGGGGGTGTTACAATTTGGTATCAGACTACTGGTTTTGGTCGGGTTTAGGATGAATTCGTGGATGAATTCTTTTTAAGGTGTGGTGAGCATATGTGTGTGCGTCATCGTTATAACGGTAAAAGAACCCATGAATGTCCACTTAGGAATGCAAATACACGTGTTTGAGGAACCTGCGTGTTCCTATAATTGTTGTTTGCAATTTTATTTGGTCGTGTAACGGTGTTTTGTACCACTATAGGTGACCAGAAGTGGTGTTGGTCCGTTCGAACGTCGAGTTTCTGAGGCTAGCATTGCACCAGATGCTGCTCCTGCAACACCTCTATTGGCTGAGAACATACGATTGGTGGCCGAAGCAGTGTTGGCCGTGATAAATGTGCAGCCTGCAAGGCAAACGCAGCAGCCCTCTCCTGCGTTGGAGCAGGAACCTCTTCCAGAGGTTGAGCCAAGGAGAGTGGAACAGGTGGTAGTGGAGCCGGTGGTGACAAGGAGGGCAACCGAGAGACAGCTTAAGCATGTTATGAGCTTTAATCCTCCTGTATTCTCGGGGTTGGGAACCCCATCTCAAGCTGAAGACAGGCTCTCCAGGGTGAAGAGAGTCATGACAGCAACGGAGACGGAGGAGTGGCAAATGACCACCATCGATACGTTCCTTCTGGACGGTGAAGCGCGAATGTGGTGGGAAGGATTGGAGCTGCATCATTTGAGAGGTAGACAACTTATAGACGTCCCGATGGAAGAGTTCTCGGGATTGTTCTTAGCAAGGTACCTCCCTTCTACTCAGAGGATTTCGATGGAGAATGAGTTCCTGAAGTTGGTGCAGGGTGAGAAGAGCGTGGATGAATATCTCCATGAGTTTACTCGTTTGAGTCGATATGCTAGCTCCACCATCGCGGATAAGGAGCACAAAACGAATCGATTCTACGAAGGCTTGAGAGATGAGTTGAGGTTACTACTCTCGGGGCCGATGACGCGGGGTTTCTTAACCTTGGTCAACACGGCCCGGTCCTTGGAGAAGGACATGAAGAACGTACAAGCGAAGAAAAGCTTGGGTGACAAGAAGTCTGAATTCAAAGTGCCGACTACTTCCAAGTCCGGCTATGGAAGATTCTTCAAGAAGCATAGGACTTCCAGTCCAGCTCCTTCTGGTGCTTCTGGGATGACTACGGGTCAGGCCCCGGGCGCATGTTTTACTTGCGGAAAGTCGGGGCACTTTGCCCGCGATTGTTGGAGCGTACGTCCCAAGTCCGAAAGAAAGTTAGGAGCTACTTATGAAGAGAAGGGCAAGGCGGTGGAGTCGACTGCGTCCCACTATGCTCCGGCCCAACCAAGGGTGTATAATCTTGGCCAACAGGATGCCTTTAAACATGCGGATGTGGTGACAGGTACGGTTTAATTTATAGCAAGCTAATTTCTTGAAATACTTGTTATGCACATGTTACCTTACCACTTCTTCTTTAGGATTTGTTTTGATTTGTGAAAATCCGGCAAGAGCACTTTTCGATATGGGAGCTTCACACTCCTTCTTGTCCGAAGAATTTGTATCACGCATCGGAGTCCCTTCTTCGATGGCGAAGGATAAGTTGGATGTGTTGTTTCCCAACGGGTATTCGATGCACGCGGATAGGATCTGCGATGTTAAGATTCGTATTGGGAATCATGAGTTCGATCTGCAGGCGTCATTACTTCCGTTGGTGGAGTTCGACATTATATTTGGAATGGACTGGCTCTCGGAGCAGCAAGCCTATATCGATTGCGGTCGCAAGGAAGTCAAGCTGGGAGCAAGTCGTGAAACGACTTTTACGGGTTTAAAGGGGTCGAGCAAGACGTTGATGTCTGCTCTTCAGGTGGTGAAGGCGGTTCGTGCCGGTGCATAACTGTTCTTTACACTAGTGGAGGTTGCGAAGCCAAAACACGCGTTGGATTGTATTTTAGTGGTATCGGAATACCCTGATGTGTTCCCCGCAGATCTTCCTGGAGCCCCGCCTCAGCGGGAGATAGATTTCATAATTGAGCTAGTGCCAGGTGCAAATTCTGTGTCACGATGTCATTATCACCTAGCGCCTAAGGAAATGGAGGAGCTGAAAGTTCAAATGCAAGAGTTGTTGGAGCAAGGGTATGTGCGCCCAAGTTCTTCGCCTTGGAGCGCACCGGTCCTCTTTGTTAAGAAGAAGGACGGAAGCTTGAGGCTATGTATTGATTATCGAGAGCTCAACAAGTTGACGGAGAAGAACAAGTACGCGATCCCCCGGATCGATGATCTTTTTGATCAGTTGGTCGGGTCGACGGTGTACTCGAAGTTGGATCTCAAGGCTGGGTACTATCAGCTGCGAATAAGGGAGAGTGATTGAAAGTGCAAGTTAGATCTGATATACTCTAGAGGGGGGTGAATAGAGTATGGTGCTTGCTAAAAACTTTTTACAGCAGTTGTTGTAATCCTAAGTGAACAGGGAAGCAAATAATATAAAGTAATATAAACAAGAAGCAACTATCTAATCACAGAGCAATCTAGTCACAAACCACAACCAGAAACAAAAATAAAGTCAGCAACCAGATGACACAAGGAGCTACAGTGGTTCCCCAATCAACCTGGGTACATCCACTCTTCTACCACCCTAGGTAGGAATCCACTGCAGGATGAGTTGATCAGGTGTCCTGGGCACCAATGAGCTTTTGATAAGGTGCTCAAAAACCAAACCAGATTTTTTGATCAGGTGTCTTGCCACCAATGAGCTTTTGATAAGGTGCTCAAAAACCAAACACAAATTTTTGAAGGGAGTTTGAAAAACCCTTTACTGCAGAGTGAGAGAGAGAGAGAGGGAAAGAGATGATCTTCTCTGTCAACAGTCAGAGAGAAGATAGTGGATGTTGTCAAAGCTCCCCCAGAGATCTTGAGTTGTTCAGGAAGTGAAGCTTTGCAGTAGGGTGATAGGCCTTCAAATGATTTGATCTCCAGCAATAGATGATTTCAGCAGCAACTGAAATGTGTGGTGTCTGGAGTCTTGAATGATGATGGCCTTTGAACACTTGAATCAAAAGAGATCTGAAGATTTCAGTTTGTTGATATCCTTTGGTGATGGTGTTCTTGTATGAATCTTGAGACTAAGAATGTCTGCAACTCTCTTTTTTTCTCTTGTGTAATTGTTGTTGTAAGAATTGTTGTTGTAGAGAATATTTTCTAACTTCTTGTTCTTCTTGAGCAAGAATGAAAAATCTTATCTTTTATTCCTTTTGTCTGAATAGAAATGATCCACTGTCCAAGATAGTCGTTAGCCTGTCATTAATTACTTCCTTAATTGCTTTTGTCTTCTGGAGGAAAGTCCAATAAAACATTCCTTGATAATTCCTTGAAACTTGCTCCAGATTAATTAAAAACGGCTACAAGATCTCTGAATTAAATGCTGACAATAATTCCTCAACTGTCTGAATTTGAATCTTGAAAATCGTTGAACTCTTCAGAAAAACGTCGAACTGAGCTCTACTATTGTTGGACTGAGCTCAGAGATTTGGACTTAGACAGAAACAGAGATCGTCGATCTGAGCTCAACTATCGTCGAACTGAGCTCAGAGATAGATAATCAAACTGCAGTCAAGATCGTCGATCTGAGCTCGAAGATCGTCGAATGGAGTTCGACGACTTGTTGAAGTTGAGCTCAGCGATCGTCGAATGGAGTTCGACGATTCGTCGAAGTGAGCTCACCGATCGTCGAATGAAGTTCGACGATTCGTCGTACTAAGCTCGACGAAATGACTTTTAACAGAAACTGAAAAACCCGGTCTTAAGGGCAGCTTCCAAACCTAACTACTAACCCTTAGACTCAATTCTACTTGACCTTTAGATCTATACAGTGAGGTCAAAACAGGTTTCCTAAGAGACATAGTGATCCTGACCCAAATCAGTAATAGGGTGTTCCAACAACTTCCCCTATTTGGGTTAGGAATACTATTTATAGAAATTGGAAAATTAAAAACATACACAGCAACAATATAACAAAAAAACATTGCAGAGTCACAGACATAATCTCAGATAGATCAGAAATCAAAATAACTATCACCTTACAGAATTACTTCTTTTCTTTTCTCTTTATAAGTACTATTTCTCTGTTTGGATTAAGAGCTTCCTTTATAGATCTTCTGTCATCAGCTGCACCTAAACAAGTTTGTTGCTTAGGCCTGGGCACTACAGCTTCAGGGTGTAGCTTCATGTAGCTTTCAGAATCAAAGAACTTGCTGGAAGAATATCTTTCAAGTTCCTTTCTCCTTTGATCTGATAATGTAGTAATACTGGAGGTGTCTTTGCCTTGTTCTATGGCTTTCTTGATCTGGTCCAGAGCAGCTAATTCTTTCATCCTAGCTGTCCATGAAGTAGGACTATTCTATGGATCCTCAAAAGGAACTGGAGGCTCATATTTGTTTGAGGGATTGTCTGGAGGAGCTCTGGATGAGACTAACTCTTTAAGCTTGTAGGGAAAGGGACCTAAAGTAGTATCAGTGGAAGCTTGTCCTTCCCTTGAATAAGGGTGTTGCCTGGAATAGCCTTTGGAGTATACTTGAAATTCTCTTTGGTTTCCTCTATAGTTTCCTCTCCTTGACTGATAGCCTCTGGATTGACTTCCCCTGTACTGGGATCTACCTTGAGGTTGATAAGGGGTTTGGCTTCTAGCAGAGGGTTGAACAGAAGAGCTACCACATGCACCTGCATCAGGTGAAGGAGGAGGAGGAGGAGGAGGATGATGGAACTGAGAAGATCCTTTCTCATACTTTCTCTTTTTTTTCATGGCCTTTAGTTGATTTTTGGAGTATTACATCCAATGTTCTGTGATAGGGCAGTTATGTAGTATGTAGTAAGGAATATCATTTATGTCTTTGACTTTTGCTGGAGGAACCCTTTTCATAGCCTTGCTTCTGGCCTTTCTTTTCCTTGCAACAGTGGCAGAAGAATCATCTGAATCAGTCCTGAACTGATCACTTTCTGAGCTTTGATCATCATATAGTGCATCAATCCTTTTTAGATAGTCTTTCTATTGTTGTAATTGAGCAGGAGAAACAGTAGTGACAGCAAAAGTAGTAACAGCAACAGTAGAAAGAGTAGTAGAAATAACACTGGTAGAAGAAGTTGTAGCAGCAGTAGTAGATACAGCAGTAACTGGGGTAGCAGATTCAGATATAACAGTTTCAGTAGTTTCAGAAATAACATCAGCAGTAGTATCAGTTGATGCTGGAAAATCATCACTAGAAGGGGCAACAGCAGCAATAACCGCAGGATAAAGAATAAGTGCCTCTATCATATATATATCCTCAGATATATCAAAATAGAACTAACAGCAACATCAATGATATCAGTACTTTTAACAGAAACTGAAGGAGCAGCAGCAGAAAGGGACTTTACAAAAGAAAGTATTATACTGGTGTCAGCTTGAAATATGCACAATGTCCTTAGAGAGATCTTCTGATGGCTGGACTACAGTGTGCTCTGGAAGACAGCTGAAATAAATAGAATCAAAATCTGATAATAGTGTCCTGAGGTCCATTGAGAAAACTACAACAGGAGATGTTGAGGCTTGAGCTTGGGCTGAAGATACAGCAGCAGCAGCAGGCAATCTATCCACTTCATGAGGCATCTCCCCCTGCCTAGATGCAGAGAAAGTTGGATCAAAGCACCCAAAGGAAGGGATTGCCTGAGAGGGAAGAAGAGAAGAGAGCCTGGCAGACAGGTCTGTGTTGGGTACATTGGTTAAATGTACCTGATTTGAAGAAGCCTCACCCAACTCAATGATATACATCATAATGTATTTGATGTATGTTTGAGTTACTTGTGCAGGTTAAGAAATCACTGGACTGAAGCAAAAAGTTTCTAAGTCCATTTGTCGACACCCAGAGGGAAAGTGTCGACACTTAAGAAAGCTTATGTCGACACCCAGACAAGCAGTGTCGACACTTGGAGTCATTGTGTCGACACCTGGGATGCAGAGTCGACACCAGACAGAAAGTGTCGACACTTGGAGCTGTGTCGACACTCAGTAAAGGAAAGTGCAGACAGAAAGTGTCGACACAAGGAGCTGTGTCGACACCCAGTGAAGCAGTGTCTACACCAGAAAGTGTCGACACTTGGAGCTGTGTCGACACTCAGCAATAGTCTGCAGAGTCTAAGTACAAGTGTCGACACTCAACACAATGTGTCGACACTATGCAGAAGAGTCAGCACTTGAAGTAAGTGTCGACACTCAACACAATGTGTTGACACTCAACAGAAGAGTCAACATTTGAAGTATGTGTCGACACCCAGAACAATGTGTCGACACATAGCTGAAGACTCAACATAGAAGAATATGTGTTGACACCAAGAAGCAGTGTCGACACTTAGCAAAGAACAGAAAGAACAACAAATTATTCTAAGGACAAGTGTCGACACTATGGGAATGTGTCGACACTCAGCTGAAGTCTCAACAATAAGAAGGTGTGTCGACACAAGGAGCTGTGTCGACACTCAGCAAGATTCAACATAGAAGACTATGTGTCCACACCAAGAAGCAGTGTCGACACTTGACAGATTCAACACAAGAAGATGTGTCGACACAAAGGAGATGTGTCGACACATAGAATAATTCAGCAAAAGCTAGAAGAACAAGTACTTGTGTCGACACTCAATTTCAGTGTCGACACATGAAGAAGAATCTGTGTCGAGACATACAAGGAGTTGTGTCGACACCTTGTAGACTTGTGTCGACACTTACACAACATGTGTCGACACTTGGACTATAAGTGTCGACACTTAAAGACAGAAAGTCTCGACACTTACAAACTGTTAGAGATTTTCAAGAAGTGACTGGTTGACATGACAGCTGCCGTTCCAGCCGGTCTACAGCAACTATTAGAGTTGTCAGAAGTCAGTTATGGACCGGACCAGTCGGTTACCATGAAGAAAGCCTATAAATAGGCACCTACAGTTTACAGAAACGGTGGTTGAGGTTGTTGATCAAGTTGTTAACAGAGTTCAGAGTATTGTTGAAGTAATCATTAAAGTGGTATACTGAGTATCAACACAAGAAGATCTTGCAGTCCAAGTGCAGATCTAAGAAGTTGGAGAGAGAGGGCTCCTTCTAAGAAATCAGCCTCTGGAACTAGGCTGAGAAGAAGGATTCAGATTCTATTCTGGATCTTAAGTGGCAGAGGTCAAGGAACAACTGCAGAGGATTCAGCCTTATTCAGTTCTACTCAAGAAGCTTTGAAGAAAGCTAAGTCATGGTGAATCCAGCTGAGTTCTTCCAAGAACTCATCAAGAATCTCTCAACTCCCCTCCTTTAATTCTGAGTTGTAGAGTTATTACTTGTATTACATTTTTAACTTGTAGGATCCATTGGATCTGAGTGATTGTAAGCCTATATTTATAAAGGCTGAGGGTAGGGCTTGTTTGCCTGAGTGTAGGAGATAGAGATCTCTGAGTGTAGGCCTTGTTGGCTGAGTGTAGGCCTTGGTTGGCTGAGTGTAGGCCTTGATTGGCTGAGTGTAGGCTTTGGGATAAAGCTGAGTTGTAAGGCTTTGGGCCTGAGGTGTAGGAACCAATTTGGGTTCTGAGATAGTGCAGGAGTTTGGCCGAATCTAGTACACTGCTAGATAGGCGAAGGGGGAAAGTGGATGTACCCATATCTTGGGGAACCACTATAAATCACTGTGTGCTGTACTGTGCTGAAATTGTTGCTGTGTATGCTGTGTTTGCTGTGATAAACTAGTTAGTTTGCTGTGATATAACTGATTGCTGCCAATAAAGTTAGAAAAGGATTAGGTCACCTATTCACCCCCCCCTCTAGGTGTTTAGGTACCATATCTTTCAAGTGGTATCAGAGCCAGGTTCCTCAAAACAAGGACTAACCGTCTAAGGAGATCCTGTTTGGCAGATTCAGTGTAAGGCATTACACAGTTTCAAGAAAATCTAGAAAATCAAGAAACATGGGTTCTTATGAGAATCACAAGGAATTGGGTTCCATGAAATTACCCATATGCAGAAAGGAGATCTTTGGGATCTGGAAAGAAAGGGTAAGGCTATTTATGGAAGCCTCTGACCCTAGAATCTACATCACAGTTAAGGAAGGGCCTTATGTACCAATGAAGATTTCAGTATTGGATGCAAACCAGAGAACTCCAAAGGATTTCTCTGAGATGACTAAGGATGAAATTGTCCCGGCCACCATGGACAAGAGGGCACAAAACATAATAGTGAGTGCCATTAATGATGCAACTTTTCAGAACTTAATTCACTGTAAAACAGCAAAAGAGATGTGGGATACTCTCATTGTCTATATGGAAGGTTCTGAAGAAGTTAGGCAAGATAGGAAGTCCTTGCTAAATCAGGAGTATGAAAGCTTTAGGCATGGAAAGGGTGATAGCATCACTGAGTGCTATAAGAAATTTTACAGAATAGTTAATGAACTCATGTCTTATGGAAGAGAGTTCAGTAACTATGAACTAAATGACAAGTTCTTAAGGTCCCTAACCAAAGATTGGGACACCAAGATCTGTGCCATAAGAGAAATGGCTAAGTTGGGGGAAATTCCTCCCGCTACACTGTTTGGCAAGTTATTGTCATATGAGATGCAGTTGACAGTAAGAAAAGAGGAGGAGAAATCAACAAGGACTGAGCACAAAGAAAGAACTGTTGCTTTCAAAACAGAAGTTCCCAGAAAGTGCAGGAATAAGTCTTCAACTCCACCTCCAGAGGTAGTTGAATCAGAGTCTGATGAGTCTGTCAGCACAAAGTCTAAGAGCAGTGAAAGTGATGAAGACTTTGCTGCTTTCACTAGACACTTTCAGAAGTTTTTGAAAAAGAAACAGTGGAGGTCAAGGCCTTCTACATCACAAGGAAAGGAAGACTCTTATCAGAAAAAGAGGTCTTCAAAGAATGACAAGAAAAGGACAAAATCAAGCAAGGCTACTGGTTCAAAGATTGTTTGCTATTGCTGCAATAGACAGGGCCATGTTATTGCAGATTGTCCAGAGAAGAGAAAGGAATCTGGTGACAGGAAAAAGACTCACTTCAAAGGGAGGAAAGAAAAGTCTTTTGTTGCTAAGAAGGAGAATACTCTATCAGATATCTCTTCTTCAGAAACTGAGTCTGAGGCTGAAGCCTATATAGGGCTGTTTGCTGAAGAAGAAGAGGAAGAATTCATGCAGATCTTGGAGTCAATTTATGAACAAGAAGACAGTCATTGCCAAGGGCTAATGGCTTTGACAGAGAGTGCCAAAATCCTGGAGCAGCCAGGACCCAGTCAGGTACAAAGTTCAAGTTTAAATTCAGGTTCTTGTTCTAGTTCAGAATCAGATTCTTCTTTATCAAGTGATGAGAATATATCTGAGTCTGAGGAAGATATTCATCAGCTTATAGATGAATATAAGGTACTGTTGCAAGCCTACAAGAAAAGCAAGACCCTAGCCAAAAGTCAGGCAAAGGAGATTGCTGATCTCAAGGCTGTTGCAACTGCTTTTGAGAAGCAATTTGATCAAAAACTGAATGAGGTAGCCATGCTGAAACACATTACAGTGATTCAGATGGGAACTATCACCTATAATAATGATCAAATTAAGAAACTGGAGATCAATCTTCAGAAAGAGAGAGAGCTTGTTGCTAGGTTTTCAAAACCTAAATCAGTGCTACCTTTAATTGATGAATTTGTTCATCATAAAGGCAAGGCAGGACTAGGTTTTGTTAGACCTGCAGGGACTGAGTAGTCCATGTTCAAGTCCAAGGGCAAAGCCCCAACATTCAACAAGCCTGCTGTAGTCAAGACAGCCAAGGCTGTACCTAAGCAAAGGTACAATAAATTTGAATGCTGGTGCTGTGGCAAAGTTGGCCATTTTGCAGTGGATTGTTAGCACAATGTGAGTGCCAAAGTGAGTTCCAAACTACCTGTTGGAAAGCCAGTAGGTAGGTTTGTCAAATTGCAAACTAACAATCACCAAGGACCCAAGAATATTTTGGGTTCTAAGGTTCATTTATTTGTTTTGCAGGTCAGTCCAAGTGGCCATACCCCAACATGGTACTTGGACAGTGGATGTTCCAGACATATGACCGGAATAAGGGGACTACTGAAGGACTATATTCCAATCAAAAATGGTCCTAAAGTGACCTTTGGTGGTTCTGAAAAAGGAATCATCAAAGGGTTTGGTAACATTTCTTCAAACTTAGTTACCATTACTCAAGTGGCTTATGTTAAAGGGTTGAAACACAACCTAATAAGTATAAGTCAGTTAAGTGATGTAGGGTATGACATCTCATTTGTTAAAAATGGTTGTCATATCAAGAGGTCAAGTGATCAAGAGATCATTTTGACTGGATATAGGAAGAGGAATGTCTACTGTTTAGACATTATGATTGAGAACAATGGTTCTCCAGTTTGTCTTGTAGCTGATGAGACAGTCTCTCATTGTGTCAAATGGCACAAGAGGCTAGCCCATCTTAACTACAAGACTATTAACAAACTCTTTAGCAAAGAGTTAGTGAGGAATGGTCCTCAAGTTAAGTGTGTCAAAGATGGTATTTGCTCAGCTTGTCAAAAGGGCAAGCAGACTAAATCCACCTTTAGAAGCATAGATAACAAAGATGCTGTGAGGTGTTTATATCTCTTGCATATGGATCTCTTTGGTCCAATGCCAGTTTACAGCTTAGGTAGGAAGGTCTATACCTTTGTAGTTGTTGATGACTACTCAAGGTTTTCCTGGGTGTTCTTCTTAAGATAGAAATCTGAAACACCTAGTATCTTCCTTAGCTTTGTCAAGCAAATTCAGAATGAACTAAACTGTACAGTGGTCAAAATTAGAAGTGACCATGGTACTGAATTTCAGTCTGATAGCATGACAAAACTGTGTGAAGACCATGGGATATTTCAAGAATTCTCTTCACCTAGAACACCTCAGCAAAATGGCATTGCTGAGAGGAAGAATAGGACCTTGATAGAGGCTGGTAGGACCCTACTTAGTGATACATCACTGCCAGAGTATTTCTGGGCTGAAGCAGTTAACACTGCATGCCATGTTATAAATAGGGCTACCATCACTAAAAGGCTAAACAAGACCCCCTATGCAGTTGTGAAGGGCAGGAAACCAAACCTATCCTATTTTAGGATCTTTGGTTGTAAATGCTTCATACTTAATAATGGGAAGTCTTACTTAACTAAGTTTGCTGCCAAGTCCCAAGAGGGAATTTTTGTTGGGTACAGCAATAATAGTAAGGCTTATAGAGTCTACAACTTGACTACACAAGTTGTAGAGGAGACTGTACATGTAGTTTTTGATGAGACTAAACTTATTAATAATGAGTTGTCTAGCAATGTATGCAGCCCCACAGGTTTGACAAAGACAATGGACAAGCTGACTATAGAAGAAGTGCCTGCTGCAAGACAGCAAGGAGAGGAGAGTAGCTGCTGTCCAGGGGGAGAACTACATGTGCCAGTTGCTGAAGAAATCCAAGGTATACAGCATGATGCAGATGCTGAAGTGGTTCAACCTGAAGTGAGGATGCCTCCAGCCCACAGACATCTTAGAGATCATCCAGTAGAGCTGATTATTAGAGATCCAAGACAAGGAGTACAAACCAGGAGTAGAAACATGAATGCTGCAATCTATTCCAGCTTTTTGTCTCAAGTTGAACCTAAAAGATTTGAAGAAGCAATAATGGATCCACAATGGACTGAAGCAATGCAAGAAGAACTTAATCAGTTCAAGAGGTGCAAGGTCTGGGAATTGGTTCCTAAACCTAAAGACCATAATGTAATAGGAGTTAAGTGGATCTACAGGAATAAGATGGATGAACAAGGAGTCATCATTAAAAATAAGGCTAGACTGGTTGCTAAAGGATATAGGCAAGAAGAAGGTATTGATTTTGATCAAACCTTTGCTCCAGTAGCAAGACTGGAAGCCATAAGAATGTTCTTGGCCTATGCAACCTATCAAGGATTCAAGGTATACCAAATGGATGTCAAGTCAGCATTCCTAAATGGTAATTTGAAAGAAGAAGTCTATGTGGAGCAGCCTTCAGGTTTTGTTGATCCAACTCTACCTCATTATGTCTATAGACTTAGGAAAGCTTTATATGGGTTAAAGCAAGCCCCTACGGCTTGGTATGAAACCCTATCTAGTTTCCTCATTGAGAACAAATTCTCAAGGGGGAAAATAGATAAGACTCTATTCCTTAGGGAATCTAGAGGCAAAGTCATACTAGTCCAAATATATGTAGATGACATTATATTTGGGTCTACTGTAAGCAGCCTTTGCAAAAAGTTTGCAAAACTTATGCAAGGTCAATTTGAAATGAGTAGTATGGGAGAGCTGAAGTTTTTCTTGGGTCTCCAAGTTAAACAGACTAAGAGTGGTTTGTCCATTTGTCAGTCAAAGTTCACCCTAGAACTCATAAGGAAGTATGGTATGGATTCATCCAGTACCATGAAGACTCATATGGGGTCAAGTATGTCTCTTAGCAAGGATGATGCAGGGAAACCTGTAGATGAAACCTTGTATAGAGGGATAGTTGGCTCCCTATTATACTTGACTGCTAGTAGACCAGACATCATGTATGCTACATGTGTTTGTGCAAGGTATCAAGCCTGCCCTAAAGAGTCTCACTTGACTGCAGTCAAGAGAATTTTGAGATATCTAAGGGCCACTCCCTATCTAGGCCTCTGGTACCCTAGGAATGGAGACTTTGATCTAACAGGTTATTCAGATGCAGACTTTGCAGGATGCAAAGAGGATAGAAAGAGTACTACTGGAACCTGTCAATTCCTAGGTGGGAGACTAATTTCATGGAGCAGCAAAAAGCAGACTAGTGTGGCTATCTCCACAGCTGAGTCAGAGTATGTGGCTGCAGGAAGTTGCTGTGCTCAACTTCTGTGGATTCAACATCAGCTAGAGGACTATGGATTTCAGGTAAGTAGAACTCCACTTTACTATGATTCTACAAGTGCTATTTCAATAGCTAATAACCCTGTATCTCATAGTAGAACAAAACATATTGAGATTAAATATCACTTTCTTAGAGAACATGTAGAAAGAGAAGATATTTCACTTGAATATGTTAAAACAGATGAACAAGTAGCTGATATGTTTACTAAGCCACTAGAAGAAGCTAAGTTCAATAGATTCAAAATTGAACTAGGAATGATAAACTTAGAGTAAGTTTACAGATTTGAAAATGACTAAGTAAAAAGGTGTCGACACATAGACAAGTCTATGTCGACACAGAATAGTGGTGTCGACACTTCAGGAAAAGGTGTCGACACATCTAGGAATGTGGTGTCAACACTTCAGAATGTTAGTGTCGACACATGTCAAGTAGGTGTCGACACATTCAATATGGTGTCGACACTTAAGTTTTACTCAGAATTTTTCTAAGTCTCGACAATGTGTCGAGTTATGTTGTGTCGACACATAACCAAGTGTCGACACATAATATTTGTTGACTAAACTTGTGTCGACACATATGTGTCGAGACATTATAAGTCAGTGTCGACACTTATTGCCAGTGTCGACACATGTTAAGCTAGCTGTCCCGCCTGTTCATCTTCAAAATCAGAAAGGTATAAATAGGGTTCTGTTTTTGTTTGTCGACACGCTTTCAAAGTTTCGAGACCAAAACTCCTGTGTCGACACCTCTCTTTTCTCAAGACTAATTCTCCAAACCCTAATGGCTCCCAAGCTTGAGGAGAACGTTAATGAGGGCTATGAGCTAGTGCGCGGCACGTTCGACGACGCAGATCAAGAAATCCAGTCGGTGGTAACCCTAGTCGCCAATTCTGGCCTAGAATACTTGGTTTCAGAACCAACAAAGATTTGGAAGAAGGAAGTTCTTGAATTCCTTAATGGCGCTGCTGTAGATGACTCTGGATACAAAATCAAATCCAGAGTTCATGGATCCAAGGTCAAGATTTTACCAAAAAGTCTGAGGAAGGTACTCCAGCTACCTAAAACTCAAGATGAAGAGGAAGTAACTGCTTCAAATACCAGGGAAGCTCTTACCTGGTGTGGTCTTGATCCCAAGATGAAGATAGGATCGGTATTCAACAGGAAAGGCATGAATAATCAAGGGAAATTCATGTCTGAGATAGTGGGCAAGGTTATTCTCAGCAAGACTGGAGGGCATGACAGGGTGTCTGCCTCTATGTTTGGAATTATGACTAGAATCATATTCACCCTGAAAACAGATTGGTCTCAAGTGGTGTATGAGAAAATCAAGGAGAGTCTGAAGAAGCCCAACCTGGGCAGAATACTTAGTCTCTACCTAGCTGGTACCATACCAGAGGTAATGAATACAGCTGCAGGAAGTAAGATCAATCACATGAGAAAGATGGATCAAAGGATATTTTCCAGATGGGACAGGGTATTGTCCAAGGAAGTGGCAACCCCAGAGAAGCCAGTTACTGAGAAGGAGACTCCTCCAAGGAAGAAAAGGAAGACAGCTGCTGTGACACAGGAGTCCTCCAGCAGTTCAGGGAGTGAAGAACAAGTTGTTTTCACTCCTGATGCTCAAGAGGAAGTGGCTGCAGAGAAGACCCCTGATGCTCAAGCTGTAGCTGAGATCCAGGGGGAGCTGCCTCAAGCTAGCTCCATCTATTGGGATCACAGCCAGGGGGAGCTACCAGTTGTAGAAGAACCATCTACTCTGGACAGTGAGCAAGCCACAGTCATCATCCAAGAGGTACTCACTGACCTAAAAACTTTAGACTATATTATAGAAGATGCTGATTTGTCTGATGATCTTCAGCAAACTCAGCTGAATACTCAAGAACCAGATGTTGTTATCGAAGACACATCTGTTGTCCTAGAAGTGATTCCTGATCAAGTAGTTGAAGAACCAAGAACTTCTCCAGCTTCTTCACCTCAAGAGTTTACCATGGAGGATTTATTCTTAAATCTAGATCAAGAAGATTTTGATATGGACAAGGATTCTGCTGCTGAAGATAAGAGTGCTGCTGCTGAGGGGGAGCACATGGAAGTTCTGGAAGAGCCTATTAGGCAAGAAACTGAAAAGGCAACTGCTGTGCAAGCTGACAAACCTCAAAGCCCTAAGGAAAGGGTTGAAATTGCCAGCACTTCTGCCTCTGAAGATGAGGAGAGTGCTAGGGCCAAGAAGAAGAAACTCTATGTCTTCAAGAGGAGAAGCCAGAGTTATAAGAAGGCCTTGCAATCTCTAGCCCCACAACCTATAGTTCAACAAGCTCCAACTGTTGACTATAGTGCTTTACTGATTGCACTGCAGATAAAAATGGATGAACAAAGGAAAGCCATTGAGGCATATGTGGATGAAGGGCACAAGACCCTACAGTTTGATCTTGCACAGGACATAAAGTCTATAAGGTTTGAGATGAACCTTAACAAGAAGGAAATGAATGAATGCTTCCACAAGGGTGGAAATGTTGTGGTGTATCTGGCAACACACCAAGAGAAGATAAAGGCACAGGTAGATGATATAGCATTGAAGCAAGGGTATGTACTGGAAAATCAGTTAAGGATGAATGACAACTTGACTGCATCACACAATGCTATGGTCACTGAATTGAAGAATAAGACTGCTGAACCTTCAACATCTACTGCTGGTGCTAAAGCTGAATTTGACAAAGTATTCCAGGAAGAACTTACTGCTGTTAAGTCTGCTATTAAAGATTCCCAGAAAGTCATCTCTGAACAACTTACAAAGCTGAAACCATTCTTTAAAGAGGGAATCAGGTATTTGAACAGTCAAATAAGGTTTCAAAAGGATGATGTCAGAGACCATATGGCCAGAGAAGTCATAAAGGGGGAGAGAGTATTAGTCAAAGCTAGCTCTGACCATGCCAAATGGATATCTAACTCCATCAGAGCTACACTGGGCTATCCTCCACTCTGTGATGATGATAATGTTGCTGAATCAGGGATTCAAACTGCATATCTTGGAGGTGAGCAACCAGAGGTAGCTCAAGTGATTTATCCACCTCCAGATTTTGACATGGTTCATGCAGATGTCAGCACAATGTATAGCCCAACTGCAGGGAAGTCAAATGTTGTTCTGGAAAAGGTTGTTCAACCTATTTCTACAGCTATGCAAGAGGCTTTAGAGAAAGAAGAAGAGACAAGGCTGTCAAAGAAGAGGTTTAGGGAACAAGCAGAACAAAAGCCAGATTTTGAACAGTAGAGCCCTACCTCCAGAAATATAATTTTAACTGCCTGGAAAGCTGCCAAGGACAATGCTCATGAAAGGAACAAGTGGTTCTCTGAAGCAGAATGGAGGAAACATGAAATAAGACAAGAGGCCATTGTTCAATATAGAAGGAAGGCTAAGATGGGAAAGCAACCTCCTACTGCAGTGGAGCCTAGCAAGTACTTCCCTAAGCCATATCATTATTTTGAGAGGCAGAAAATCAAAGCAGAAGAGCTGAAAAAGAAGGACTTAAAAGGCAAGAAGCCTGCTGATGCTGCAACTGCTGAAGCCACTGTCAAAGCTCAAGTCCAATCAGGCAAAGACATTGTTATCAAAGAACCAGATCAGAAATAGATTAGGAATTGACTTGAAGATTGTTGTAATCTTTTGTATGAAAAACATTTTTGTAAACCATTGAAGATGTATTAGAAAAATGTTGGAACAATATATGATAAATATATTTCATGATTGTTCTGAGAATATGTCTATTTCTTGTTTGTTCTGCAATGTTGAATGTGTATACATGTGTGAAATATTACATGTTTATGTTTACCCTGCTGATTATAATCTGCTTTATATCATTCTACAATTTTTAATTATGAATGGTGTATATCATTGACTAAGGGTTATGACTTCTCCAAATAGGGGGAGATTGTTTGGTACATTGGTTAAATGTACCTGATTTGAAGAAGCCTCACCCAACTCAATGATATACATCATAATGTATTTGATGTATGTTTGAGTTACTTGTGTAGGTTAAGAAATCACTGGACTGAATCAAAAAGTTTCTAAGTCCATGTGTCGACACCCAGATGGAAAGTGTCGACACTTAAGAAAGCTTGTGTCGACACCCAGATAAGCAGTGTCGACACTTGGAGTCATTGTGTCGACACCTGGGATGCAGAGTCGACACCAGACAGAAAGTGTCGACACTTGGAGCTGTGTCGACACTCAGTAAAGGAAAGTGCAGACAGAAAGTGTCGACACAAGGAGCTGTGTTGACACCCAGTGAAGCAGTGTCTACACCAGAAAGTGTCGACACTTGGAGCTGTGTCGACACTCAGCAAAAGTCTGCAGAGTCTAAGTACAAGTGTCGACACTCAACACAATGTGTCGACACTATGCAGAAGAGTTAGCACTTGAAGTAAGTGTCGACACTCAACACAATGTGTCGACACTCAACAGAAGAGTCAACATTTGAAGTATGTGTCGACACCTAGAACAATGTGTCGACACACAGCTGAAGACTCAACATAGAAGAATATGTGTCGACACCAAGAAGCAGTGTCGACACTTAGCAAAGAACAGAAAGAACAACAAATTATTCTAAGGACAAGTGTCGACACTATGGGAATGTGTCAACACTCAGCTGAAGTCTCAACAACAAGAAGGTGTGTCGACACAAGGAGCTGTGTCGACACTCAGCAAGATTCAACATAGAAGACTATGTGTCGACACCAAGAAGCAGTGTCGACACTTGACAGATTCAACACAAGAAGATGTGTCGACACAAAGGAGATGTGTCGACACATAGAAGAATTCAGCAAAAGCTAGAAGAACAAGTACTTGTGTCGACACTCAATTTCAGTGTCGACACATGAAGAAGAATCTGTGTCGAGACATACAAGGAGTTATGTCGACACCTTGTAGACTTGTGTCGACACTTACACAACATGTGTTGACACTTGGACTATAAGTGTCGACACTTAAACACAGAAAGTCTCGACACTTACAAACTGTTAGAGATTTTCAAGAAGTGACTGGTTGACATGACAGCTGCCGTTCCAGCCGGTCTACAACAACTGTCAGAGTTGTCAGAAGTCAGTTATGGACTGGACCAGTCGGTTACCATGAAGAAAGCCTATAAATAGGCACCTACAGTTTACAGAAATGGTGGTTGAGGTTGTTGATCAAGTTGTTAACAGAGTTCAGAGTATTGTTGAAGTAATCATTAAAGTGGTATACTGAGTATCAACACAAGAAGATCTTGCAGTCCAAGTGCAGATCTAAGAAGTTGGAGAGAGAGGGCTCCTTCCAAGAAATCAGCCTCTGGAACTAGGCTGAGAAGAAGGATTCAGATTCTATTCTGGACTTAAGTGGCAGAGGTCAAGGAACAACTGCAGAGGATTCAGCCTTATTCAGTTCTACTCAAGAAGCTTTGAAGAAAGCTAAGTCAGGGTGAATCCAGCTGAGTTCTTCCAAGAACTCATCAAGAATCTCTCAACTCCCCTCCTTTAATTCTGAGTTGTAGAGTTATTACTTGTATTACATTTTTAACTTGTAGGATCCATTGGATCTGAGTGATTGTAAGCCTATATTTATAAAGGCTGAGGGTAGGGCTTGTTTGCCTGAGTGTAGGAGATAGAGATCTCTGAGTGTAGGCCTTGTTGCCTGAGTGTAGGCCTTGGTTGGCTGAGTGTAGGCCTTGATTGGCTGAGTGTAGGCTTTGGGATAAAGCTGAGTTGTAAGGCTTTGGGCCTGAGGTGTAGGAACCAATTTGGGTTCTGAGACAGTGCAGGAGTTTGGCCGAATCTAGTACACTGCTAGATAGGCGAAGGGGGAAAGTGGATGTACCCATATCTTGGGGAACCACTATAAATCACTGTGTGTTGTACTGTGCTGAAATTGTTGCTGTGTATGCTGTGTTTGCTGTGATAAACTAATTAGTTTGCTGTGATATAACTGATTGCTGCCAATAAAGTTAGAAAAGGATTAGGTCACCTATTCACCCCCCCCCCTCTAGGTGTTTAGGTACCATATCTTTCAGTCTGCAATTGACTTGAGAAGTGGAGCCAAGGAGGTCTCCAACAGGAGTGATAGCCTGGGAGCCAGCAGCTCATAGAGGCTGTCTGCTAAAGCTGGAAGATCTACATACTCAAGAGGGGATTGAGCAGAGGTAGGGACTGAAGGTGGAGCAGCTGGAGATGTGGGTGGAGAGCTGGTAGATGGTGGAAAGGAAGGTTGAGATATGGGGATTGTGGAAATGGAAGATAATGGAATGGAAGTGGATGGGGTGAAGGATGGTTGTGCAATGATGTCTTGAAGCAATTGTTGATAGGATGTGGATGAAGAGGGTAGATCAGGAGGGGATGAAGGGGAATCATCCATAAAGGAATCATCCAGAAGTGTTAAGGATGGAAGTTGAGATGAGGAATCAATTTCTTATTGAGGGTAGTGATGTAAAGGATGGAAGAGTTCTTCAGCTGGTGGAAGAGTTGGAGAATGGATAGAAGTTGGAGATGGGGTTGAAATTATGATGGTGGAGGAAACTGTAATGGTGGATGTGACTGGTGGAGATGAAATAAAAGGTGGAGGAGCAAGAGAAGAAACATGCAAGTCTTCTGCAGGAGCAGAGACTTGAGGGGAAGAGACTGCAACAGTCCTTGTGCCTGAAGTTGCAATTGTAGAGAGCCTGCTGGTATTCACTATTTGCTTGTCCCACTTTCCAAACAGGGCATAGGAGAGCCTCTTGGAGGCATTGATGTGCACCCCACTGGAAACTAGCAGAGCAGGGCATCTATTCTGAAGAAATAGCCCTAATATCCTTCCATAGTTAACAAAATTCTTGTTGATCTTTTTCTTAATCAGATCAAAGAAAACCTCTCCCCAGTTCAATTGTTTCTTATCCACTAGAGCACCCATCAAGCATAGCTAATACCTGGAGATGGTATCATGGGCTGAGTGTTTGGCCAACAACACCTTTCCTACAACATCAGCCAAAAATATGTACTCCACAGATAGATTTTTTTCAGCAGTTTGCTAGTGTTTGCATTTGAATGTCCCATTCTCTCAAGCATAGTAGAAAATTCTTCTCCAGACATCTCAGCAGAATCCTCTCCAGAATGTAATTGAAAAACCTCTGTCAAGATAGTAGGTGTCAGAGGTACCTGGGTTCCTGATATTGATCCAACAACTGTATTCTGATCCTGGTTGTGGGCAGTATATACCCATTCCTTTATTTCATCAGCAGCTAACTTGATCATGGTAGTCATTATTGTAGCTAGCTTTTGTTCCTTGAAAAGTTCGAGAATATCTTGGAAGATTTGATCACTGGTGCTGAAAGAATCCATGTCAATGTCAAAACCTGCATCAAATTTCATTCCGGCCAGGACTGCAACTGAGACGGCCATTGATCCCTGCAAAAATTAACAACCAAACGACCAAGTGTAGAGAAATTTGGAGGGAAGGAGAAAATTTGCAGAGAGAATGAAGGCGCAAAGAGAGAACGACGGCCGAAAAAATGAATTTTATATAAGGGTTCGACGCAAAAAAAGAAAGATCGTTGAACTTAGTTCGACGATCGGGGCTTCTAAAGGAAACTAAAAGGTCATCAACATCGTCGATCTCCGTTCGACGATATTGGAGTGCGTCGAGCTCCATTCGACGATAGTTCAGAGAACAAAATCGCCGAGCTTCGTTCGATGATCGCTGACCTGGAGAGATAGTTGAGCACTATCTCAGAAGCGCTGAACTCTGGTCGACGATTTCGGAAAGCGTCGATCTCCGTTCGACGATCTGGGGGAAAATCGTCGAGCGCAGTTCAGAGACCAGAAACACTCTATACACTAGAAAAATCAAGATGTTTGCCTAGTCTTGGTCAATTTTTAGAGTTTTAAAATATTAGATATTATTTTAGACTTCCTCCATCTAACATTCCTAACTGATTTAGGAAGAAGGTATGTTTCTTTTCATCCAAGAGTTTGGTGAAAATATCTCCCCTTTGCAAATCAGTTGGGATATATTGAAGTTCAATTTTATTTTTCTCAACATTATCCCTTAAGAAGTGATGCCTAATTTCTATATGTTTTGTCCTACTATGGAGGACTGGATTTTGAGCTATAGCAATAGCACTGGTATTATCGCAAAAGATTTTAGACTTCTCTAAGTTATAGCCATAGTCTACGAGTTGGTTTTGAATCCACAAGATTTGTGAACAACAACTACCTGCAGCCATATATTCAGCTTCAGCAGTTGAAGTTGACACAAATGTTTGTTTCTTGCAAAATCAAGAGACAAGTCTGTCACCAAGAAACTGACAAGTTACACTGGTTCTTTTCCTGTCAATTCTGCAGCCAGCATAATCAGCATCAGAAAATCAAGTTAAGTCAAATGCTGAGTCTTTTGGATACGAGAGACCTAGATGTGGACAACTTTTTACATACCTGAGAATCCTTTTTACTAATGTTAGGTGTGACTCTCTAGGGCTCACTTGGAATCTTGCACATATGCATGTAGCAAACATTATGTCAGGTCTACTAGCTGTAAGGTACAATAAAGAGCCAATCATTGCTCTATATGTTGTTTGATCAACAGGTTTCCCATGTTCATCAGCATCTAATACATCATTAGTAGGCATAGGTGTTTTCATACAAGATGCTTCAGACATACCAAATTTCTTGACCAATTCCTTTGCATACTTGGTTTGAGAAATAAATATGCCTTCAGCATGTTATTTGATTTGCAATCCTAGAAAGAAGGATAGCTCACCCATGCTACTCATTTCAAATTTGGAATGCATTAGATTGGAGAACCTTCTGCACAAATTTGAATCAGTAGAACCAAAAATAATATCATCTACATAGATTTGTACTAGTAGGGTATGGGACTTATGGGTTCTAATAAAAAGAGTTTGGTCTACTCTACCCCTTATAAATTCATTTTTCAGAAGGAAGCATGCTAGGGTCTCATACCATGCTCTAGGAGCTTGCTTGAGACCATATAATGCTTTGTGCAATTTAAAAATATAATCAGGATGAGATGAAGAGATAAAACCTAGAGGTTGTCTGACATAGACTTCTTCTTTGATGTCTCCATTGAGAAAAGTGCTCTTTACATCCATTTGGTATACTTTGAAGCCTTTGTGTGCTGCATATGCTAAGAAGATTCTTATGGCCTCCAACTTTGCAACTGGTGCAAAAGTCTTGTCATAATCTATGCCTTCTTCTTGAGAGTACCCTTGAGCAACTAGCCTTGTCTTGTTCCTTACAATTACTCCTTGATCATCCAATTTGTTTCTGAACACCCACTTTGTTCCAACAATGGAGTGATCCTTAGGCCTTGGTACTAGTTCCCAAACTTTGTTCCTTTCAAATTGATGCAACTCTTCTTGCATTGCAATGATCCAGTGTGGATCTTGCTCTGCATCTTGAATGGATTGAGGTTCAATTTGAGATAGGAAGCAAGTGTGCAACAGGTTTTGGTTGACCTGGTTTCTGGTTTGCACACCAGCTGAGATGTCTCCAATCACTTGGGAGATTGGATGGTCTCTTGATGTTACTAAATCAACAGAAGGTGTTGATTGTTCACCAACCTGTGTTGTTGTTTCCTCTTGTGGTACAACAACTAGCTCTTCAAGAGATTTATCTTCAGGATGTTGAATGTCTTCTTCATCTTCACTGCTTTCCTCTTTTTGAATGATTTGTAATCTGTTCAAGTCTTCAGCAAGAGAATGTACCTGCAAAGGTTCTATGGTAGAAGTATTCTTCTCCTTGAAAGACATGTTAGATTCATCAAAAGATATATGCACAGATTCTTCAATTTTGAGAGTTGATTTATTATATACCCTATAAGCCTTACTGATCATGGAGTATCCCAGAAACACTTCTTCATCAGCTTTAGCTTGAAATTTTGCTAAATACTTCTTGTCATTATTGTGAATATAACGGATACAACCAAAAATTCTAAAATAATCTACTTTAGGTTTCTTCCCTTTGAGTAATTCATAGGGAGTCTTGCCCTTCAGTTTATGTATTAAACTTCTATTCAGCACATAGTTACAGGTGTTCACTACCTCTGCCCAAAAAGATAGAGAAAGGTGAGCATCTGACAACAATGTAGTGGCAGATTCAATAATGGTTCTATTTTTTCTTTCAGCTACCCCATTTTGTTGAGGAGTTCTAGGAGCTGAGAAATTATGCCTGATCCCTTCACTCTGACAGAACTCTTGCATAAGAAGACAATCAAACTCTGTCCCATGATCACTTCTGATCAGGGCAATGTGAGTATTGAACTCAGTCTGTATGCATTTGAGAAACTCTGTCAAACACTTAAAGTTATCAGACTTCTTACTCAGAAAGAACACCCATGTGAATCTAGAGAAGTCATGTACAACTACTAGAGTGTAAGATTTCCCTCCTAAGCTTTGTACTGTAATGGGTCCAAAAAGATCCATGTGTAACAGATACAAAATCCTAGGTGAATCACTCTTATTAAGTGACTTGAAACTATTTTTAGTTTGCTTACCTAATTGACAAGCCCTGCAGAGTCCTTCCTTCTTGTAGGGGCCAAAAGGTAGTCCTCTAACAAGGTTATCCTTGGATAGCCTAGCAATGGTTCTAAGGTTTATATGCCCTAGTCTCTTATGCCATAATACATTAGTTCTACAAATAGAATTAAACACGCAAATATCTACTTCTGTTGAAAGAAAGTCTACTAAGTAGATGTTACCTTTCCTTTTACCCGTCAACACAGTTGTGTTGTCCTCTGACTTGATCCTGCACAAGGATTTGCTGAAAGTCACTTGGTAGCCTTCATCACATAGCTGACTGATGCTGATCAAGTTGTGCTTCAGTCCTTCCACATAGGCTACTTTCTTGAATGTGACTGTCCCAATTTGAACTATACCATATCCTTTTGTCAGTCCA
Organism: Platanthera guangdongensis; assembly: GCA_039583875.1. Classification (NCBI taxonomy): domain Eukaryota; kingdom Viridiplantae; phylum Streptophyta; class Magnoliopsida; order Asparagales; family Orchidaceae; genus Platanthera; species Platanthera guangdongensis. The sequence goes on along the minus strand of CM077165.1, from coordinate 35,698,046 downwards.
AAGTTTAAATCACCAAATATGACTTTGGGTCCAAGTTTGGCTTTAAAGGATGTGAAATTGTCCTTGCTTCCTGTCATGTGCTTGGAGCACCCACAATCCAGATACCATTGTTGGTTTGATGTTGGATAGGTCTTCACCTGCACATAAAATAATTTACTTGTTTTTGACCCAGTTTACCTTGGGCCTAGGTTGATAACCTTTAAATTTAGAAATAAATGACATCCCCGGAAGACTCTTATAACCTTCAGGATGATATCTCCTTGGAGGTATTATCCATTCAGTATAAGGGTTAAATCTTTGGGATGAAGGACCTCTAGGTTTGGAATTTGATTTACCCTTGAAGAAGTTTTCAAATCTCTGATCTCTGCTCGATGATCGTTGAGCTGCATTCGACGATCTTGGGTCAGATCGTCGAGCTCCGTTCGACGATCGACTGTGGCAGAGTTCAGGGTTAGAGATCGTCGACCTGAGTTCGATGATTTTGTCTGAGATCGTCGATCTGCATTCGACGATCGTCTAGCTCCGTTCGACGATTTCTGTTGAACACTTGATTTCTTGGGTAATTCAGAATTCTTCCTAGCTACCTCTACAACTCCCTTCCCTTTATCAGAAATAAACTTAATTGGGGTTGTTAGTACTATAGGCTGGCTGGATGAAGCACCCAAGTCCAGTGTACAGTTGAATCTAGAGTTCACTGTGCTTGTGATGTCCATTAGCTTGATGCTTCTCCCATTAAGGGATTCTTCAAGCTTTTTGGCCTCTGATAGCTCACTTTTCAGTGAAGCTATCTGCTCCCTACAACACTCCAACTCCTCAGAGAGTTTGATCTTTTCTGATTTTAAGGTACTATGTTCAGACAATTGTTTTCTGAGAGAAATGATTTCCTTCTCAGATTTTAATAAGTCTAAACATAGTGCTTTAAATTCATACTTAAAGTCCTCAGAATTAAAATCAAAAGAACTTATCACCTGGTCCTCTTCAAGTTGAGTCTCTGAGTATGACTCTGAATCTTCTGCATCAGAATTATGTTGTGAGGCATTGATAGCCATCATGCAGAATTCCTTTTCTTCAGCATCATCCTCATCATCACTTGAGCTGGATGAAGCTTCTGATTCCTCTTCAGTCTCACTCCAAGATTCAGCAACAAATCCCTTCCTTGTGTGTTTGTTCTTGCTTGAGGAGGGTTTGCCATTGCTGTTCTTCTTGAATTTCTTGTCTTTTCCTCTTTCTCTCTTGTCCTTTCTGTCCTTGTTTTTGTTCTTTGGACAGTCAGACACAATGTGGTCTGGTTTCCTGCAACCAAAGCAAAAAATTCTTTATTGTTTGATTTATCATACCTTGTCTTGTCATGCTCTTTGTATGATCTCTTCCTGAAGTCCTTTCTGACCATTTTGTAAAATCTTTTGGTCAGTAGACTAAGCAGCTCATCATTGCCTGTGACCTTATCTTCAGGCTGATCTTCAGTGGCTTTGAAAGCTATTGACTTTTCCTTTCTTGAGGCTGGTGAGGCAGCCTTCTGCTCTTCTTCTCTGTTCTTAATGAGCAGCTCATAAGACTTGAGCTTGCCCAAGAGAGCTTCTGTTGTAATCTCATTCAGACTTCTGGCATTCTTGATTGGCCAGATCCTTGAGTCCCAAGTGCTTGGGAAGCACATTAGGATTTTATCATTTAGCTCAGTCAAGGAGATTTCTTTATCCAAAGTTTTCAGTTCATTGACTATCAAACTGAGTCTATTATACATTTCAGCTACTGACTCAGCTTCTCCTTTCTTGAAGTTCTCATATTGGGTTATGAGGTGAGATCTTCTGTCTTTTCTCTCATCAGCTGATCATGAGACTATTTCAGATAGCTTATCCCAGATTTCCTTTGCTGAGTTGCATTCAGCCACCTTTTAGAATATCTCATCAGACATGGTCTGGGCTAGAATGTTCATAGCCTTTGCATCTGCAACTTTCCATTTCTTGATGTCAGCATCTGTTCCTGAGGGAGGTGGAACAGCATTTGTACTTGTGTTCTCTGGAGGTCTTGGACACACTGTCAAACAGAATTGAAGATGTCCTCATCAATAGAATTCATGTAGAGTCTAATCCTTGCCTTCCAAAGTGCAAACTTGGATAGATTGCACACTGGAGGTCTGGTGCTAGCATAATCTTTGTTTTGGGCCATGTTTTGTGAAGAAATAATTCTAATGACAAAATCAAAACAAGCAGATCTAACTAGGAATCTTTGGGTTTAGGTGTTAGCCTGTGCAACCACTGAGATGTGGTATTTTTAACCAACCTCGCTTTGATACCAATTGAAAGTGCAAGTTAGATCTGATATACTCTAGAGGGGGGGGGGGTGAATAGAGTATGGTGCTTGATAAAAATGTTTTACAACAGTTGTTGTAATCCTAAGTGAACAGGAAAGCAAATAATATAAAGTAATCTAAACAAGAAGCAACTATCTAATCACAGAGCAATCTAGTAACAAACCACAGCCTGAAACAAAAATAAAGTAAGCAACCAGATGAAAAAAGGAGCTATAGTGGTTCCCCAATCAACATGGGTACATCCACTCTTCTACCACCCTAGGTAGGAATCCACTGCAGGATGAGTTGATCAGGTGTCCTGTACACCAATGAGCTTTTGATAAGGTGCTCAAAAACCAAACCAGATTTTTTGATCAGGTGTCTTGCCACCAATGAGCTTTTTATAAGGTGCTCAAAAACCAAACACAAACTTTTGAAGGGAGTTTGAAAAACCCTTTACAACAGAGTGAGAGAGAGAGAGGGAAAGAGATGATCTTCTCTGTCAACAGTCAGAGAGAAGATAGTGGATGTTGTCAAAGCTCCCCCTGAGATCTTGAGTTGTTCAGGAAGTGAAGCGTTGCAGTAGGGTGATAGGCCTTCAAATGATTTGATCTCCAGCAATAGATGATTTCAGCAGCAACTGAAATATGTGGTGTCTGGAGTCTTGAATGATGATGGCCTTTGAACACTTGAATCAAAAGAGATCTGAAGATTTCAGTTTGTTGATCTCCTTTGGTGATGGTGTTCTTGTATGAATCTTGAGACTGAGAATGTCTGCAACTCTCTTTCTTTCTCTTGTGTAATTGTTATTGTAAGAATTGTTGTTGCAGAGAATATTTTCTAACTTCTTGTTCTTCTTAAGCAGGAACGAAAAATCTTATCTTTTATTCCTTTTGTCTGAATAGAAATGATCCACTGTCCAACATAGCCGTTAGCCCGTCATTAATTACTTCCTTAATTGCTTTTGTCTTCTGGAGGAAAGTCCAATAAAACATTCCTTGATAATTCCTTGAAACTTGCTCCAGATTAATTAAAAACGGCTACAAGATCTCTGAATTAAATACTGACAATAATTCCTCAACTGTCTGAATTTGAATCTTGAAAATCGTTGAACTCTTCAGAAAAACGTCGAACTGAGCTCCACTATCGTTGAACTGAGCTCAGAGATTTAGACTTAGACAGAAACAGAGATCGTCGATCTGAGCTCAACTATCGTCGAACTGAGCTCAGTGATAGAGAATCAAACTGGAGTCAAGATCGTCGATCTGAGCTCGAATATCGTCGAATGGAGTTCGACGACTTGTTGAAGTTGATCTCAGCGATCGTCGAATGGAGTTCGACGATTCTTCGAAGTGAGCTCATCGATCGTCGAATGGAGTTCGACGATTCGTCGTACTGAGCTCGACGAAATGACTTTTAATAGAAACTGAAAAACCTGGTCTTGAGGGCAGCTTCCAAACCTAACTACTAACCCTTTGACTCAATTCTACTTGACCTTTAGATCTATACAGTGAGGTCAAAACAGGTTTCCTAAGAGACATAGTGATCCTAACCCAAATCAGTAATAGGGTGTTCCAACAGTGATATCCCAAAGACAACGTTCAGTACGAGATACGGGCATTATGAGTTTACGGTCATGCCGTTTGGGCTGACTAATGCGTCGTCAGTGTTCATGGATTTGATGAACAAGACTTTCAGAGAGTACTTAGACCATTTTGTGATCGTCTTCATCGACGATATTTTGGTGTACTCGCAAAGTGAGGAAGATCACTTCAAGCATCTTCGTTTGGTTTTGGAGATGCTAAGGAGGAATCAGTTGTATGCCAAGTTCTCAAAGTGCGAGTTTTGGCTATCCTCAGTGGCGTTCCTCGGTCATATAGTGAGTGGAGATGGTATTGCAGTGGATCCGGCGAAGATTGTTGCGATACGGGAGTGGCCTGAGCTTGCTACGGTAGCGGAAGTCTGGAGCTTTCTGGGGCTTGCCGGCTATTATAGGCGCTTCGTAGAGAACGTCTCGCGGATAGCTTTACCTCTCACTACTTTGACGAGGAAGGAGCAGAAGTTCATTTGGTCGCCGGAGTGCGCGCGAGCTTTTGAGGAGTTGAAATGTCGGTTGACCACGGCGCTTGTGCTGAGTTCGCCGATTGGTACCGAAGGCTATGAGATTTATAGCGATGCTTCGGGCAGCGGTTTGGGTTGCGTGCTACTGCAACACGGAAGTGTAATAGCTTATGGCCCGAGACGGCTAAAAGTGCATGAGAGGAACTATCCGATCCATAATTTGGAGTTAGCGGCCGTGATTTTTGCCTTGAAGCGGTGGAGACACTATTTGTACGATGTGAAGATTGATATCTACACCGATCATAAGAGCCTAAAGTATCTAATTGATCAGAAGGATCTGAATATGCGGCAGCGTAGATGGATGAAGTTCTTGGGAGACTATACATTCAAGATCCACTACGTGCCTGGTAAAGGGAATGCGGTTGTGGACGCGTTGAGTCGCCGAGACCCAGCTCAAGCTAATTGGCTATCGGTGCATGATGAGCGGTTGGTGCGGGAGTTGGAGGCGTTGGAGATTGTTTGTGTGGATAGGCAATCATGTGCTGAAGTAGTTCTGAATTGGACTGAAGTCCAATATGACCTGGCTGATCGGATTCGGCAGGCTTTGGATATGGATGTCCATATGAAGCAGTTCATGGTAGAGGCTCTGGATGGGTCAAATTCCCAATTCATTGTGAAAGACGGATTGCTTTGGAAAGACGGTCGTCTGTGCGTCCCAAGTGTGGGTAATTTACGGGTGGAGTTGTTGTACGAGGAACACCATACCAAGTACTCGATTCACCCGTGGAGCATGAAGATGTACCGCGATGTGAAGAAACTATTTTGGTGGCCAGGTTTGAAGAAAGATGTGGAGCTCTACATGGCGAAGTGCCAAACTTGCTCCTTGGTGAAGGCGGAATGTCAAAAGCCGGGAGGATTTCTTTAGTCCTTACCTATTCCGGAGTGGAAATTCGACGACATCTCTGTGGACTTTGTGCACAGTTTGCCAAGGTCGCAAAAGGGTAACGACGCCATTTGGGTGGTCGTGGATCGGTTAACGAAGGTGTCGCAATTCATTCCGCATAGGAAGGATGATCCGGTGGAGAAGTTGGCAAAACTGTATGCGAATAATATAGTACGGCTTCGCGGTGTGCCCCGCAGCATCGTGAGTGACCGGGATGGGCGGTACACGTCCAATGATTGGAGGCTTGTATAGCAAATGTTGGGAATAAAGCTGAAATTCAGCACAACCTTCCATCCACAAACAGATGGGCAGACCGAGAGGGTCAATAGAACCATGGATGACATGCTTCGCATGTGTGTCTTGGATTTTGGAAAGCAATGGGAAGACCACCTTTATTTGGTGGAGTTCGCGTACAATAATAGCTACCAAGCGAGTATCCAAATGGCGCCCTTCGAGGCCCTATATGGCAGAAAATGTCGCACGCCATTGTCTTGGCTAGAAACGGGTGAGTCAAGGTTGTACAAGCGATCAGAAGTGGAGGATACTACTTCTTTGGTGAGAACTATTCAGGAGAGGTTGCTTATCGCTCAGGACAGGAAAGCGAAGTACTATAATGCCAAGCACAGGAACGTGGAGTTCGCTGTGGGCGATTGGGTGTACTTAAAGATCAAGCCATTCAAGGGTGTCTTGCGGGTGCGACGATTGAAAAAGCTAAGCCCGAGGTACCTTGGGCCGTTTGAGGTTCTGGAGCGAATTGGTGAAGCGGCCTATCAGTTGAAGATTTCAGTGGAGCTTGGTGGATTACATGATGTATTCCATATTTCGGTGATTCGGAAGGCGGTGCAAGAGCCTTTGTAAGTGATCGCGGTTGATCAAGTACCGGTGGATAGTGGGCTGGCGACAAAGGTCAAGCCCGTGCGGATTGAGGACTCGAAGGTCAAGCGGCTACACAATAAAGAGATCAGGATGGTCAAGGTCCGATGGGACAATTGCGGTCGTGAGGAGCTCTCTTGGGAACGAGAGCAGACTATGCTTGACGAGTATCCGGAGTTGTTCCACTCAGGTACAATTTAATTTTTTACATGTCTTTCCTTTATATAATTTCGTGGATGAAATTCTTTTAAGAGGGGGAGAGTTATAACACCCCGAAACTCAAAAGAGCGATGGGTAACGTTTTGGGCCAGTTTTGGGTTCTGGCAGGAGGCACACGGCCTGGGACACGGGCGTGTCCCAGGGCGTGTCAGGCTTGTGTCGTCGAGTTGGTAGAGAGGTCGACGAATTTTGCTCGACGAAGTGTCGAGACAGGGAACACGGCCTGCGACACGGGCATGTCGCAGGGCTTGTCGACCCGTGTCGACACTCAGCCCGTGAAGTCGACACTCTGCGCTCGATGAAGTGTCGAGACATGGCACACGGCCTGCGATACGAGCATGTCGCAGGGCGTGTTGACCCGTGTCGACACTCGTCCCGGGAGTTGACGAATTTTGCTCGACGATGTGTCGAGACAAGGCACACGGCCTAGGACACGGGCGTGTCCAAGGAGGTGTAGTGAGGTCGACGAACTTCGCTCGATGAAGTGTCGAGTGTCGAGACCGTGTACACGGCCTGGAGCCCAGGTATGTTGAGTGGACACGGGTTACGATACGGGCATGTCTAGGAACTCGTGTAGTTCTCGTGTTGTTTTCGGAATAAAAGATGGGGACACAGGCCGACCACACGACCGTGTCAGTTGGAACACGGGTATGTCAGGTCGAACACGGGCGTGTTCGATGCCCGTGTGTTGTTCCAGGCGCGTCGATTTTGACGGCGAATGAGGCACACGGCCCTGGAGACGGGCGTGTGCCAGGCCGTGTTCGGTCCAGATTGGACATTTCAGTCCTGAATCAAAGCCGTTTGTTTCTTTAATTGGTGATCCAACGGCTGGGGGTTGTTCCTGATGGGATATACCCGGGATTGGGCCTTAGAAACCCTCACTTTTACTTGAGTGGTTATCTTTCTAAAGCTTAGAGAGAGAGGAGAGCCAAGGAAGGAAAAAGAAGCTAGATCCGGCCATTGGAGGAGCTTCGGAGCTCCAAATCGCGAGCCGACTCCGGATCCACGTAGGCGAAGAGAGTGCGGTTCTTTTCATCCGCTTACTTTTCCATGGCGCCAAAGAAGAACGCTAGGGTAGCGATTCTCTTCTTGAGCATGTGTAGCTCTCCTTCTTTGCATAGGAAGCCCGCTCTCGCGAGTTTGCGGTGAGTTGGAGGCGTTCCTTCGGGTAGATATGTGAAGTCCCCGTTGTTTAGAGTCCGTAAGCGAGAACGGACGTAGGCATGATGTGTGAAGCCTACCCAGACATGTTGGTCTGGATCGGTGATGTTGCATTGCATAAATGCCGGAGAAACTCCGTGCGATTGTTTGTTTTTCGGGTTTTCTACGTGGTAGATTGCAACAGGGAGCCTTGGGGATTAACCCAATGGTGCACCCGGAAAACTGGGCGGATGCGTAATCTTGCCAACATTGGAGGCCTGAGAGCCAACTTGAACATAACCGAGTTATGTGAAATGTGTGACGAAAATGGGACTCGGGAGAAGTTTGACCCGCGCATATGGCTTAAACTGTCGTTGCAACATGACCACGGGTTAGATGGAACCGTACCCATTTCTATGTCGTTCGGTTAAAGAGACCTAAGGTGACGTGGCACTTACCGTTGGCATAGATGAGGGTCTTCGGCAGTCTATGGCTTAAACTGTCATGACCCATGCCGGTAAGACAAAATGCTCATAGGTTTGGCCGTCAAAGTGGCAGTGGTGAGTCCGGAATGTCTATGGCTTTAATTGACGTGACATCGACCGGTTCACCGAGAATGTACCCTGAGAGCATGGGGCGTGTGGCCATGCAAGCCAACGTCTGTGATGAAATGATTATTGTTATATTGCTTGCGTATGCTAATGAAATGCAGGGAAGGAGCATCGCCGCCCTGAGTTGGTGGCGGGATCGTTATAATTTGGTCAACATTGCTGACCGTTGCCTTGTTTTGCCACTCTGTGGTGGTTTGTTGCTTGCAGGTGCTGCTGGACCAAGCGGTCAATAGCGGGCTAAAGCCCAATTTGCGAAGCCGGCCCTCGAAGGCCTAATTGGAGTGTTTACTACTTTATTCATGTATGACCATCCTGTGTTCCGTGGTTTGTAAATCATGTAATATCAAGTGAATCATTTTGTAAGGCCTTAAGGCTTGTACTCGTGTATGTACAACATTCCTATTTGGTATTAGTGGACATTCATGCTTTAGTGCTGGGTTCTTTATTGCAACTTATTAAATTGCTTCCGCTAGAATGCTTTGTGTAGGACGTTATGATTGGTTGGATGGTTTCCATGAGTAACCACCCGGTCTGTCTGTGGTATATGGCGTCGGGCCCCGGCCGGACCTACTGCTATATGATATGCGACGGATAGGTGGTGTTACAGGTTTCACCACCAGGAATGATGGCCAACCATGATCTTGAATCGACTAGTGGGGATGAAAAATTGTACACTGAAATTTTGCTTGCACCGCCCCTATTTATAGGACTGAATTATAACAAATGGAAAACACTAATGAAGAAATTTCTTATATTATTAGATATAGAAGTTTGGAACAAGACTTGTATCAAACCCCCAAATAACTTAACAAAGCACGAGCGTCACATAAATGCTAAGGCTATGAATAGTCTATTTTGCGGGCTTGGCCAAGAAAATTTCAAACTCATCTACACTCTTCCCATTGCCTATGATATTTGGAAATTTCTTGAGTTAACGTACAGTCCACTTTTTGAAGATAATGAAACAGATCAATTCCTTATGGATCCAAGTGGAGACTCAGATGAAGATTTACTACTAGAGAAGGGCATTTCGGAAATATCAAGCCAAGAGGAAGATGACAAAGGAACTGTTTATTCAAATCATGTCGTGTCCAAAAATACTATAAGGAAGTCAAACTCCTCTACAGCTCGGAACTCCATCTCTACATTACATATGCTAGAAATTGCTAAACGTAGAATTAAGAAATTGACGAGTATCAATTCAAAACTACGTTCAGAGAACAACTGCTTAAAGGCATGTGTTAGTGTATAATCCAACATTACTGTGTCTAGTTATCTTGTTAGCTCTCTAGATAACGTCTTCGCACCTTATATAGATTATAATGAGTTAAAAGAAAAATATAAGGTTCTTGAATAGGAGCTTCGTGTTGCAAAATAACAAAGTTAGAAATTGTGTTTAGAAAACTCAATAGTGAAAAGTGACTGCACTGAGTGCAAAAACTATAGAGTTGAAATCGAAGAGATGAACAAGACATTCGATGAATTTAGGAGTAAGTATAAAGCACATATCAAATCTATTGTGTCCACTCTTAAAAACACCACATTCACATACAATAAAGCTAGACATGACCTCAAACTGAAGAATGAAGAGCTAACGATAAAAATCAACTTGCTTAAGAAAGTTATGCTCAAAAATTTGCAAAACCAAATTCCTAAGCAGCACATGAAACCTGAAAGCACATTGAACATGAACCACCGTCCAAAGGCCGAATTGATCAAAGGGAATGGGAAATGTCAAGTAGATATACACGAGACTACAAAATAGAAAAATCATCTTAACATGTACAAACCAACTACTCCATTCATAAAATCAAATGAATGCAAGTTTTCTTCAAATAGTTGCTACACTATGAGTCATTATATAATGTACAGTTATCACAGCCCCAAGAGCAATCTCAACAATATTAAACCATGAACTCAATTGTGCACATCTATTATTCATGTAAGGACTCCTAGACTGTTAAGTGGAAACTTGCAACATAAGAATGACAGTAAGCCAAAGTATGAATGGAGGCCCATCATTCAGAAGAGCGCACCAATTTCACTCACAAGGGGTCACTCGTCGTCATCACTTCAAGGCACAACACGTTATGTTTGGGTACCCAAAGGAACTGAAATTCCTGGTCCCTTTTGGATACCTAAATCTTTTATCCATTAGTATCCACAAATTGCGTGGTGTAGAAAATAATCAAACCAAATCTACTCGATAATCTACATCACGATATGCTCATTTTTATTTCAATATTATTATTATTTTGTTGATTTTTCCCTTCTTTTTGCTTGTACTTCACGATATGTACATAGTACATCACATATTCCATATTATGTTATTTTGATCTTCTTCTCCACTTTAAGTCAACATTCTGTAGTATGAGTTGTGTTTTATGTTTGGGTCAATAAGTATATCATGAGCTAGCACGTTTAGATAATGTCATCAATTTAACTAGAGCAATAAAAAACAGTACAAATATGGGGGGATAACACATAACACACCATGTGATAAACTACTGCTATCAGATCTCAATGTTCACCTACTCTATTATTACAAAGCCAAATAAAACTGATAAAATATATAAAAGGGGGAAACTAGACGTCAAAAGATGGGTGGAGATGTTAAATTTGTTCATAATTTTCTTCAGCATTTTCTTCATTCCCTTTTTCTCTCTTGTGTTTGTCCTGATTGGCTCGCCCTATGCCTCCACCAAACCGCATACGTCCCTGAAAGTTGCTTAACTGAAGGTTACCTAATCACCTAGAGGGGTGTGAATAGGTCTTTGAAGTTTTATTAGTTCTTTTGTTGATTTCAAATTAATATATCTAGAGCTTGTTCTTAGATCGTACAAAAGAAAGAAAACAAGCACCACAACAAACACACAAAGATTTATAGTGGTTCACCAATTGGATACATCCACTTTCCCTCCCACCTATCCAGCTTATTTGTTTGACTAGGCACAATCTCCACCAATATGTTCCTCAGATTTTACAACTCAGGCCCTCAGCCTTATACACAGATTCTTCACATAATCCAAACTCAGAACCACAAGGGTTCCAACCTTAGAGCCCTATAGAGCTCCTATAGTGAGTGATACACTAATCACCTACCCCAGCCTTAGTTCTAAGGCCTATAACATAGGCTCTTCAGCCCTACAGCTTCAGGCACACGACCCTACTCTCAAAGTGCTACAGCACTCCTACAACTCAATACCAATCCAGGTACCTACAGCTCAGCCTCCTTAAAGGCCTAAAACTCAGTGACACACTTATCACTTATAGCTCAGTGACTCTCTAGTCACTTACCTCAGGCACAAGGCCCTACACTCAGGCTGGGAGGACAGCCCTACCTCAGATCCACTCTTGGATCCTACCTTAGAGAGCAGCACTCTCCTACCTCAGGCAATTAAGCCCTATAACGCAGATCCACTCTTGGATCCTACCTCAGTACCCCAACAGGACACCTACCTCATTAACTAATTTGTCACCTACCTCAGGCACAAAGTGCCCTACACTCAGATTCAGATATACTGAATCCTACAGGAAGTGAATACACAATGTTTAAGGAAAAACAACTAACTTAGAGATAAATCTCTGAGTCTACCTTGCTGGACTGAGCAGATATCAGTCCAGCACTCTTGCTGTAGAAGGAATTAGCCCTCTTCTACAGCTAACACTTTTCTGCTGCACAGATGAACAACTATCAACTTGCTGAATGGATGAATCAACTTCTTTGTTTTGGAGAGAACTATCTTCCTGAGCTTGAAGAGCTTCATCTATCTTCTTTTGCCTTCTGGCTATCTCTGTTGGACTTAAGCTCTCAAGCTTAATGGAGAAGAATATGTCCAGTCACCTCTAGTTTTCTTTTGTATTTTTTTTGCGTTTGTTCGTCATTCGTTGCCCTAATCACCTTTTTTCCTTTTTATATGCGCTAATTTGAATAAACGACATAATTTTATGTGGGCCCAGCCAAGGATTAGTGAGCGCAACCTCCATCAAAAAAGGACAAAGTAGCTTTCGGTGCCACTACAGCTTTCCCACAACGGCTACATGTAAGTTGAATTTGATGAGGACAGCAATGGTCATCACCATATGGACTTGGAAAATATTTCAGAAATTCATAAAGCGTTGAGTGATGTTAAGTTACTCAACGCCATCTGTCTTGGCTCTCAACGCTTCTGGACTTATGAATTTTCTCTGGATTTGTCTCAGCGGTTCTGTCACAGCGGTCTCAGCAGTTTCTTATTAACAGCTGAGACAAGCTTCTATCTCAGCACTTTCTGTCTCAGCAGTCTTAGTGGTTTCTTATTAACAGCTGAGACAAGCTTTTATCTCAGTGCTTTATTCTCAGCAGTCTCAGCAATTTATTCTTAATTTCTGAGACAACTTTCTATCTCAACGCCTTCTTCTTAGCGATCTCAACGCTTTCTTCTCAGTAATCTCAGCACTTTCTTCTCAGCTATCTCAGTCATCTCAGTGATTTTTTCCGTAGTCAGTTTTTCTGGATTTTGTTGTGTTCGACGATCTATGGGCTGAGCTCGACGAACTCTGATCTTCTCAGTAGGCTCAGCACTATTTTCCTTAGTCAATTTTTTTGGCTTTAGCTCGATAAGTGTTGAGCTGAGCTCGACAATCTGTAAGCTGAGCTTGACGAACATCTAACTGAGCTCGATGAACTTCAAGCTGAGATTGATGAACTTTGAATCCTGAGCTCTTCAGCTTATCCCAAGGAATGTTGAGCTGAGCTTGACGAATAGCGAGCTGAGCTTGACGAACTGTGAGCTGAGCTCGACGAATTTTGAGTTTACTACCGAACTTATTTTTCTTCATGCTAGAACTAAGGCACACATCAAATATTTTATATGTGTGTGTCATTGACCCATTTGACTTCTTACAAATCTGGGATATTGGTATCAAAAGACCCAACAGTCCCGACTAGCCTCCTGAAGGGATCCGACACATGGAGTTGGTGGATACGCTGCTGTAGACTGCACCTGCGAGGTGATGGGAATTTCTCCTACCTTGAAGACTAGCGGAAAACTATAAATAGTATAGGGCTGCCAGTCTATGGCGGGATATTTCTACATCAACATGCTCTGAATCACGCCACCTAATGGGAGGGTGTTGATTCGCTAGCGATCAGGGGAATTGAAGTGAAACGTGTACCTCATCATTGAGAGAATGAGATAAGATACGTTGAATGATTTCTCCCCCAGGATGCAGAATATCACCATCGATAGTTGCACCGTGATCTTTTTTGTATCCCCATCCTTATGCATAAGCGAGTGATGGAGTATGTCCTGGATTCTACGTGCGTCAGGGGTGAGCGTGTCCACTATTGTAATGAGATCATGACGGTTCTCCATGCCATGAAGGACCTCATTAACGTCTGTACAGTCTCGGCTCATAAAGAATGACTCTACGATGTCCAAGTGAGGTGAGTTAGGAAACCAGATGTATTTAATCTCAAGGTCTGCATGGAGGATGGTCACTATATTCATCCCAATATAGGACTGCACGCCTCCTCCCCCATGCATCTGCGCAGGATCTCAGAGGTAGTTATAAAACTCTCGTGTGAGGGCCGAGGAGAAAGGGACCCCAGATGAAATCACGGCATGCACACTCGATCTTTCCAAATCCTCATAGACGTGTGCCCGATTTCTATCCTAAAGGATTTAAAGATCTAGCCCACGAAGAGAGGAGTAGAGGAGGACCTTTTAGCGAGCTTGCCTACGAGTGTGGTGGTGGTGCTCCATGGCCGGTGGTGGAGCTTTTCGTGCTCTGCAACTGTGAAAGGGGAAACTAGATCTGATATACTCTAGAGGGGGGGTGAATAGAGTATATGGTGCTTTTTAAAACATAAGGAAAAACTTTTGCAAAGCTTTACAACAATTGTTGTAATGAGTGTGAGCAGGGAAGCAGAAATAAAATAAACCACAAAACTAAGCTATGCAGAAACTAACCACAAGAATATCTAGGCCAGAAACAAAAAGAAAACATGCAGAACCAGATGACACAAGGAAATATAGTGGTTCCCCAACTTGGGTACATCCACTCTTCTACCACCCTAGGTAGGAATCCACTGCATGATGAGTTGATCAGGTGTCCTGGGCACCAATGAGCTTTTGATAAGGTGCTCAAAAACCAAAACATATTTTTTGATCAGGTGTCTTGCCACCAATGAGCTTTTGACAAGGTGCTCAAAAACCAGATTCAAACTTTTGAAGGGAGTTTGAAAAACCCTTTACAGAATGGGGTTGAGAGAGTGATGGCAGTCTTCTCTTTCTCAAGCAACTGAGAAGACTATGTGGATTCAGTGATGTTGTCAAAGCTCCCCCAGAGTCCTTGAAATCTTCAGGAAGATGAGCTTTGCTGAGGGTGATAGGCCTTCAAAGATAGATCTCCAGCAAAAGATGATTTCAGCAAGCTGAAATGTTGAGTGTCTGGAGTCTTGAGATGATGTTGGCCTTGAACACTTGAGAGCTGAAGAGATCTGAAGATTTTTTGAAAGCTTGATCTCTCTGATGAGTGTTCTTCAGAATTCTTGTTGACAGAATATTTTTTCAGAGTCTTGTATGTTGAAAGGTGTCCTTTTCTTGTCAATCTTCTTCTCTTTTTTTTTCTTGTCTATTCTCTGTCTTTATTCAAAAAAAACATTCTCTTTTATTCTCTGTCTCTGAATAGGATATTACTCTGTCAAAGATAGCCGTTGGTCTGCATTGATTACAGCCTTAATTGCATAATATGTTCTGAAGGAAAGTCCACTGATTTGTTCCTTGAAAAATTCCTTGAAACTTGCTCCAGAAGTAAATGAAAACGGCTGGCAGATCTTCTGAATTAAATGCAGAATAACTTCTATCTGATTTGAATTTGAATTCTGAAAGATAACTGAAATCGTCGAACTGAGCTCTGCTATCGTCGAGCTGAGCTCAGCGAACTGGAAAAAGTAAGCAGCAAAGAAATCGTCCATCTGAGCTCAAAGATCGTCGAACTGAGCTCAGAGATAAGGGTCCAGTGCAGAGTCAAAATCGTCGACCTGAGCTCAGCGATCGTCGAATGGAGTTCGACAATATTATGAGGTTTGAGTTCAGCGATCGTCGAATGGAGCTCGACGATCTGCAGAAGTTGAGCTAGACGATCGTCGACCGGAGTTCGACGAAACGTCATGCTGAGCTCGACGATTTGGACTTAGTCTCCAGAAAAACTTGGGTCTTCAGAGCAGCTTCCAATCCTAACCTTTTAACCCTTAGACTCAATTCTAATTGACCTATTAAGCTATACAGAAGGTCAAAACATAAATTCCTAGAGACATAGTGATCCTGACCCAAATTAGTAATATGGTGTTCCAACAATCTCCCCCTATTTGGGTTAGGATTACTATTTACAGATATAGGAAAAACAAACAACATCATACAGTCACAGAAACATAAAAACAATAGCAGCTATACATCACAGAACCATCACAGAGATATATAAAAGCATGATATCCAGAAGGCAGTCAGAGAAACCAAGAATTATCACCTTACAGAGTTATTCCTTTTCTTTGCCTTTTACCATTTTAATTTCTCTGTTAGGATCTAAAGCTTGTTGTTTGGATCTGGTATCATCAGCTGCACCCAAATAGATTTGCTTTGATGTCCTGGGAACCACTGCAGCTGGATGCAATTCCATGTACCTGTCTGCATCAAAAAATTTGCTTGAAGCATATCTCTCTAATTCTTTCTGTCTTTGTTCTGACATTGTGGAGATGTTGGAAGTGTCTAGCCCTTGTTCTTTTGCTTTCTTTATCTGATCCAAAGCAGCCAGCTCTTTCATTCTTGCAGTCCAAGCCATAGGATTTTTCTCAGGATCCTCAAATGGAACAGGTGGCTCATACCTGTTGGAAGTAGTATCTTGAGGAGTCCTGGCAGTTACAGTATCTTTGAGCTTGTAGGGGAAAGGACCAGAAGATGTATCAGCAGAAACATGTCCTCCCCTAGAGTAAGGATGCTGCCTGGAGTGTCCTTTGGAGTAAACCTGAGTTTCTCTTTGGTTTCCCCTATATCCTCCCCTTTTAGAGTAAGACCCCCTAGACTGGCTTTCCCTTTGATATGTTCTTGCATGAGGTTGGTAGGGAGCCTGGCTTCTAGCAGGGCCTGAACTTGCAGAGCTGCCACCTGCACCTGCATCAGGTGGAGGTGGTGGAGGAGGATGAGGGTGCTTGAACTGAGTGGGACCTTTTTCATACTTCCTCTTCTTTTTCATAGCCTTTAACTGGTTCTTAGAGAATTGCATCCAATGCTTAGTGATTGGGCAATTATGCAGAATATAGTATGGAACATCATTGTCATCTCTAACCTTGGCAGGAGGAACTCTTTTCAAAGCCTTGCTTCTTGCTTTCCTTTTCTTTGCAATTGTGGCAGATGAGTCATCAGAAGCAGTGTTATAATCCTCAGATTCAGAACTTTGTGCATCATACAAGGCATCAATCTTCTTCATCAGATCTTCTTTCAGTTTAACAGCAGCTGATGGGGCAACAGATACAGAAGCAGGAGGAGCAACAGAAGCAGCAGATGTAACAGCAGATACTGGAGCAGCAGTAGATGTAACTATAGGTACTGGAGCAGCAGAAGAAACAACAGTGATTACTTCAGGCATGAGGGCAGCAGCAGCTTCAGAAACAACAATTTCTACAGCAGGCTCAAAAGCAACAGCCTCTGTCATCAGAGAATCCTGTGAAATGGGCTCAACAGCAGCAGTTGGAACATTGTCTTCAGCAGCAGCAGCAGTGACATCATCAGAAGCAGCAGACACTGACAGAATAAAATCAGAAATGATTCTGGGGTCACAGCAAGAGAAGGGCACTAGAGCCTTGGACAGATCTTCAGAGGGCTGGCCAGCAAGAACCTTTGGGGGCTGAACAACATATGGCTCTGGGAGGCAGCAGAAGTAAGCAGTATCAAAAGTAGATAGCAAAGACCTTAGGTCTATTGCTAGTACTGGTGTAGCAGCAGCAGCAGAAGCAGACACAGAACCAGCAGCAGCAACAGCAGCATGAAGGCTGGCTTCATAGGGCATCTCCCCCTGCCTGGATGCAGATACCTGTGCATCAAGGCATACTGCTGGGGGTGCTGCTAGAGGAGTAAGGAAAGAGGAAAGCCTGGCAGAGAGAGCTGCCACTGATTGTTATAGAGGAGCTAAAGAGGCCTCCATGAGAAGAGAGAGCCTAGGTGCAAGGAGCTCATACAACTGATCAGCAAGGGCTGGGAGATCTACATGCTCAATGAGAGGAGCAGAGGTAGAGGGTAGTGGGATGGCTGAGGAAGCTGGAGGTGGAGGGCTGGATGGTGAAGGAATAGAGGGCTGAGGTGTGGGAATTGTGGAGATGGAGGACAAGGGTATATAGATGGATGGAGTGAAGGATGGTTGGTCAAGGATATGGTGGAGGAGATCTTGGAAGGATGTTGAGGTGGAGGAGAAGTCTGGAGGAGAAGAGGGGGAATCATCCATGTAGGATTCATCTAGAAGTGTGAAGGATGGTATGGATGGGGATGAGGTGACATCTGGAGGTGGATATGAGAATAAGGGATGGAAGTGGACTGCTGGTGGAGATGAGATGGTGGCTGGAGATGGAATAGAGGTTGGAGATGGGCTGGAAATTGTAATGGGGGATGAGGCTAGAGTGGTGGATGGAGCTGGAGGTAGGGTTGAGCTTGGAGGAGGAGAAGCAGCAGCACTAGCAGCAGGCAGGTCCTCTGCAGGTGCAGAAGCCTGGGGTGGAGTGACTCTTAGAGTCCTGGTGCCTGAAGGGGCAGAAGAAGAGGGCCTGCTGGGCTTGGAGATATGCCTGTCCCATTTCCCAAAAAGGGCACAGGTGAGTCTCTTGGAGGCATTGATGTGCACTCCAGAGGAGACTAGCAGAGAAGGGCACTTGGCCTGAAGGAAGACTCCCAGAATTCTTCCATTATTCACAAATGTTTTGTTTATCTTTTTCTTCAACAAATCAAAAAAGACTTCTCCCCAGTTCAAGCTTTTTCTGTCCACCAGAGCTCCCATGAGGCAGAGCTGATATCTGGAGATGGTGTCATGAGCAGAATGCTTGGCCAAGAGAACCTTGCCTACTACATCAGCCAGAAACCTGTATTCCACTGACAGGTTCCTCTTAAACAACTTGCTAGGGTTCCCCTCAGGATGACCTATCCTGGCAAGTACATCTGAGAATTCATCTCCAGAGAGTTCAGCAGAATCTTCACCATTCCTTAAACCAAAAACCTCTGTCAATACTGTTGGGGTCAGAGGTACCTGGGTGCCACCAATAGAACCAACTATGGTATTGTTGTCAAGGTTGTGGGCAGTGTAAACCCATTCTTTAATTTCATCAGATGCAAGTTTGATTCTGGTTGTCATCAGGGCAGATAGTTGCTGATCTTTGAATAAATTGAGAATGTCCTGGAAGACTTGATCGGTTGTGTTGAAGGAGTCAAGATCGATGTCAAAGCCTGCATCAAATTTCATTGCAGCGAGCACAGCAACTGAAACGGCCATGGTACCTGCAAAAAATCAACAGACAAAACGACCAAGTGTAGAACTGCTTGGAGGGAAGAAAAGTTTGCAGAGAAATTGAAAGCGCAAGAGAGAACGACGACGAAAATAGAGTTTTATATTAGGGTTCGACGCAGAAAAGGAAAAATCGTTGAACTCAGTTCGACGATCGAGGCTTCTAAAGGAATCTGAAGAGACTCCAAAATCATCGATCTCCGTTCGACGATCTGGAAAGGCGTCGAGCTCCGTTCGACGATCGTTCAGTGAACAAAATCGTCGAGCGCCGTTCGACGATCGTTGACCAGAGGAGATAGTCCATACTATCAAAGGAGCGCTGAACTCAGTTCGACGATTTAGGAAATCGTCGAACTCCGTTCGACGATCTTTGTGGAAATCGTCGAGCGCAGTTCAGAGATCAGAGAAATTTTAGATACTAAGGAAAATCAGAAATTTTGCCTAGTCTTGGTCAATTTTTAGCTTTCAAAATCTTGAGTATTATTTAAGACTTCCTCCATCTAACATTCCTAACTGATTTAGGAAGAAAGTATGTTTCTTTTCATCCAAAGGCTTGGTGAAAATATCTCCCCTTTGTAAATCAGTTGGGATATATTGCAGTTCAATTTTATTCTTTTCAACATTATCCCTTAAGAAATGATGCCTAATCTCTATATGTTTGTCCTACTATGGAGGACTGGATTTTGAGCTATGGAGATAGCACTTGTATTGTCACAAAAGATTTTGACTTCACTAAGTTGTAACCATAGTCTAGGAGTTGATTTTGAATCCACAGTATTTGTGAACAACAACTGCCTGCAGCCATATATTCAGCTTCAGCAGTTGAAGTTGACACAGATGTTTGTTTCTTGCAAAACCAAGAGACAAGTCTATCACCAAGGAACTGACAAGTTCCACTGGTGCTTTTCCTGTCAATTCTGCATCCAGCATAATCAGCATCAGAGAATCCAGTTAACTCAAATGCTGAATCTTTTGGATACCAGAGACCTAGATTTGGACAACTTTTAACATACCTAAGAATCCTCTTTACTAATGTGAGGTGTGACTCTCTAGGGCTAACTTGGAACCTAGCACATATACATGTAGCAAACATTATATCTGGTCTACTAGCTGTAAGATACAGTAAAGAGCCAATCATTGCTCTATATGTTGTCTGATCAACAGGTTTCCCATGTTCATCAGCATCCAATACAGCATTGGTAGGCATGGGTGTTTTCATACAAGATGCCTCAGACATGCCAAATTTCTTAACCAGCTCATTAGCATATTTGGTTTGAGAAATAAAGATGCCTTCAGCATGTTGTTTGACTTGCAATCCTAGGAAGAAGGATAGCTCACCCATGCTACTCATCTCAAATTTAGAATGCATTAGGTTAGAAAACCTTCTGCATAGTTTTGAGTCAGTAGAACCAAAAATGATATCGTCTACATAAATTTGTACTAGTAGGGTATGGGACTTATGGGTTCTAATGAAAAGAGTTTGGTCTACTCTACCCCTTATAAAACCATTTTCCAAAAGAAAGCATGCTAGGGTCTCATACCATGCTCTAGGAGCTTGCTTGAGACCATATAATGCTTTATTTAATCTAAAAACAAAATCAGGATGAGTTGGAGAGATAAAACCTGGAGGTTGTCTGACATAGACTTCCTCTTTGATGTCTCCATTTAAAAAGGCACTCTTGACATCCATCTGATAAACCTTGAAGCCTTTGTGAGCTACATAAGCTAAGAATATCCTGATGGCTTCTAATCTTGCAACAGGTGCAAAGGTCTGGTCGTAGTCAATTCCTTCTTCTTGAGAATATCCTTGGGCAACTAGCCTTGCCTTATTCCTTATTATTACTCCTTGATCATCCAATTTGTTTCTGAATATCCATTTTGTTCCAACAATGGAATGATCCTTAGGCTTGGGCACTAGTTCCCATACTTTGTTCCTCTCAAATTGATGCAACTCCTCTTGCATGGCAATGATCCAGTGTGGATCTTGCTCTGCATCTTGAATGGACTGAGGTTCAATTTGAGAAAGGAAGCAGGTGTGCAACAGGTTTTGGTTGACCTGATTTCTGGTTTGCACACCAGCTGAGATTTCTCCAATTATCTAGGAAATTGGATGGTCTCTTGATGTTACTAAATCAACAGGGGGTGTTGATTGTTCACCAACCTGTGTTGTTGTTTCCTCTTGTGGTACAACAACTGGCTCTTCAGGTTGTGCTTCAATATGTTGAGCATTGCTTTCATCTTCACTGCTTTCATCCTCTTGAGCAACTTGTAGCTTGTTCATATCTTCAACTAAAGAGTGTTCCTGCAAAGATTCTATGGTAGAAGGGATCTTCTCCTTGAAAGACATGTTAGTTTCATCAAATGAAACATGAACAGATTCCTCAATTTTCAATGATGATTTATTGTAAACCCTATAGGCCTTGCTGATCATGGAGTATCCCAGAAACACTCCTTCATCAGCTTTGGCTTGAAATTTTGCTAGATGTTTCTTATCATTATTGTGAATATAGCAAATGCAACCAAAAATTTTGAAATAGTCAACTTTAGGTTTCTTCCCTTTGAGTAATTCATAGGGAGTCTTTCCCTTCAGTTTATGTATCAGACTCCTGTTCAGCACATAGTTGGAGGTGTTCACTGCCTCTGCCCAAAAGGATAGAGGTAGATGAGCATCTGACAACAATGTAGTGGCAGATTCAATAAGGGTTCTATTTTTCCTTTCAGCTACCCCATTTTGTTGAGGAGTTC
The DNA here is from genome assembly GCA_039583875.1 of Platanthera guangdongensis. NCBI lineage: Eukaryota > Viridiplantae > Streptophyta > Magnoliopsida > Asparagales > Orchidaceae > Platanthera > Platanthera guangdongensis. The sequence continues at coordinate 35,676,637 of CM077165.1, read as the reverse complement.
TAGGAGCTGAGAAAGTATGTCTGATCCCTTCACTCTGACAGAACTCTTGCATAAGAAGAGAATCAAACTCTGTCCCATGATCACTTCTGATCAGGGCAATGTGAGTATTGAACTCAATCTTTATACATTTGAGAAACTCTGTCAGACACTTAAAGTTATCAGACTTCTTCCTTAGAAAGAACACCCAAGTGAATCTAGAGAAGTCATCTACAATCACTAAAGTGTAGGATTTCCCTCCTAGGCTTTGTACTGTGATGGGTCCAAATAGATCCATGTGTAACAGATACAATATCCTAGGTGAATCACTCTTATTAAGTGACTTAAAACTGTTTTTAGTTTGCTTGCCTAATTGACAAGCCTTGCAGAGTCCTTCCTTCTTGTAGGGGCCAGAAGGTAGTCCTCTAACAAGGTTGTCCTTGGAGAGCCTAGCAATAGTTCTAAGGTTTAGGTGTCCTAATCTCTTATGCCATAAAACATTTGGTCTATAGACTGAGTTGAATAAACAGATATCTATAGTAGTTGAAAGAAAATCTACTAGGTAGATGTTACCTTTCCTTTTACCTGTCAACACAGTTGTGTTGTCCTCTGACTTGATTTTGCATAAGGTTTTGCTGAAGGTCACCTGGTAGCCTTCATCACATAGCTGACTGATGCTGATTAGGTTGTGCTTCAGTCCTTCCACATATGCTACCTTCTTGAAGGTTACAGAACCAATCTGGACTTCTCCATATCCTTTAGTTTGTCCAAAGTTGGAGTCACCAAAGATAACTTTGGGTCCAAGCTTGGCTCTAAAGGAATTTAGGTTGTCCTTGTTCCCTGTCATGTGCTTAGAGCACCCACTATCCAAATACCATTGCTGGTTAGATGTTGGATAGGTCTTCACCTGCACATAAAACAATTTACTTGTTTTTGATCCAGTTTACCTTGGGCCTAGGTTGATAACCTTTAAATTCAGAAATGAAAGACATCCCTGGCTGACTCTTATATCCTTCAGGATGATATCTCCTTGGAGGTAAAATCCATTCAGTATAAGGGTTAAATGTTTGGGATGAAGAACCCTCAGTATTCAATTTTGACTTGCCATTGAAAAAATTTCCAGAGCTCTGACCTCTGTTCGACGATCTTGGAGCTGAGTTCGACGATCTTGGGTCAGATCGTCGAGCTCCGTTCGACGGTCGACTATGTCTGAGGTCAGGTATATGGGATCGTCGACCAGCGTTCGACGATCTTGGCTTAGATCGTCGATCAGCGTTCGACGATTTGTCTTGAGATCGTCGAGCTGCGTTAGGCGATCGTCGATCTTCATTCGGCGATCGTCGAGCTTCGTTCGACGATTTCTGCTGGGACTTGAATTTCTGAGGCAGATCAGAATTTTTCCTGGCAACCTCTACAACTCCCTTCCATTGTCAGAAATGAACTTGATAGGGGTTGTTAGAACAATAGGTTGGCTGGATGAGGCACCCAAGCCCAGTGTACTGTTGAATCTTGAGTTCACTGTGCTTGTGATGTCCATCAGCTTGATGCTTCTCCCATTGAGAGATTCTTCAAGCTTCTTGGCCTCAGAGAGTTCACTCTTCAGTGAAGCTATCTGTTCCCTATAGTTCTCCAACTCCTGAGAGAGTTTGAGGTTCTCTGATTTTAAACCACTTTGTTCAGATAATTGCTTTCTGAGAGAGATGATCTCTTTCTCAGACTTTAGCAGGTCTAAACATAGTGCTTTAAATTCCAGTTTAAAATCTTCTGAAGTGAAATCAAAAGAACTGATTACCTGATCTTCTTCAGGTTGAGTCTCTGAGTCTGACTCTGACTCCTCTTCCTCTGAGTTGTGTTGTGAGGCATTGATTGCCATCATGCAGAATTCTTTTTCCTTTGCATCATCCTCATCATCACTTGAGCTGGAAGAGGCTTCTGACTCCTCTTCAGTCTCACTCCAGGATTCAGCAACAAATCCTTTCCTTGTGTGCTTATTTTTGCTGGTGGAAGGTTTGCTATTTCCATGCCTTTTGGAGTCCTTCTCCTTTCTTCTTTCTTTTCTGTCCCTTCTGTCCTTGTTCTTGTTCTCTGGACAGTCAGGAACCATATGCCCTGGTTTCCTGCAACCAAAGCAAATAATGTCCTTGCTATTGCCAATGGACTTGTCATACCTTGGCTTGTCTTGCTCCTTGTATGATCTTCTTATGAAGTCCTTTCTGGCCATCTTATAGAATCTTTTGGCCAACAAGCTGAGAAGTTCATCATTGGCTGTTCCTTTTCTTCAGGCAGATCCTCAGTTGCCTTGAATGCTATAGTCTTCTCCTTTCTTGTGGCTGGTGAAGCAGCCTTCTGTTCTTCTTCTCTGTTCTTGATGAGTAGCTCATAAGATTTGAGCTTACCCAACAAGGCTTCGGTGGTGATCTCATTCAGGCTTCTGGCATCTTTAATTGGCCAGATTCTTGAATCTCAAGTGCTGGGAAAGCACATTAGGATCTTGTCATTAAGTTCTGTTAGTGAGATCTCTTTGTCTAATGTCCTCAGTTCACTGACAATTAGACTCAGTCTGTTGTAAATGTCTCCCACTGACTCAGTTTCTCCCTTCTTGAAGTTCTCATATTGGGAGATGAGATGGGATCTTCTGTCATTTCTCTCATCAGCTGATCCTGAAACTATTTCTGAGAGCTTGTCCCAGATCTCCTTGGCTGAATTACATTCAGCTACCTTCTGAAAAATGTCATCTGACATTGTCTGAGCTAGAATGTTCATTGCCTTAGCATCAGCCACTTTCCACTTTTTGATGTCAGCATCTGTTCCTGATGGAGGTGGAACAGCATTGGTGCTTGTGCTCTCTGGAGGTCTTGGACACACTGTTAAGACAGAATTAAAAATATCTTCGTCAATAGAATTCATGTAGAGTCTAATCCTTGCTTTCCAAAGTGCAAACTTTGATAGATTGCACACTGGAGGTCTGGTGCTAGCATAATCTTTGTTCTGGGCCATGATTTGTGCAAGCTAAATCTAATACTAGAATACAAAAGAAGGATCTAGTTTGGGATCTTGGGGTTCAGGTGTTAGCCTGTACAACCAAACAGATATGGTATGTTTAACCAACCTGCCTCTGATACCAATTGAAAGGGGAAACTAGATCTGATATACTCTAGAGGGGGGGTGAATAGAGTATATGGTGCTTTTTAAAACATAAGGAAAAACTTTTGCAAAGCTTTACAACAATTGTTGTAATGAGTGTGAGCAGGGAAGCAGAAATAAAATAAACCACAAAACTAAGCTATGCAGAAACTAACCACAAGAAAATCTAGGCCAGAAACAAAAAGAAAACATGCAGAACCAGATGACACAAGGAAATATTATGGTTCCCCAACTTGGGTACATCCACTCTTCTACCACCCTAGGTAGGAATCCACTGCAGGATGAGTTGATCAGGTGTCCTGGGCACCAATGAGCTTTTGATAAGGTGCTCAAAAACCCAAACAGATTTTTTGATCAGGTGTCTTGCCACCAATGAGCTTTTGACAAGGTGCTCAAAAACCAGATTCAAACTTTTGAAGGGAGTTTGAAAAACCCTTTACAGAATGGGGTTGAGAGAGTGATGGCAGTCTTCTCTTTCTCAAGCAACTGAGAAGACTATGTGGATTCAGTGATGTTGTCAAAGCTCCCCCTGAGTCCTTGAAATCTTCAGGAAGATGAGCTTTGCTGAGGGTGATAGGCCTTCAAAGATAGATCTCCAGCAAAAGATGATTTCAGCAAGCTGAAATGTTGAGTGTCTGGAGTCTTGAGATGATGTTGGCCTTGAACACTTGAGAGCTGAAGAGATCTGAAGATTTTTTGAAAGCTTGATCTCTCTGATGAGTGTTCTTCAGAATTCTTGTTGACAGAATATTTTTTCAGAGTCTTGTATGTTGAAAGGTGTCCTTTTCATGTCAATCTTCTTCTCTTTTTTTTTTCTTGTCTATTCTCTGTCTTTATTCAAAAAAACATTCTCTTTTATTCTCTGTCTCTGAATAGGATATTACTCTGTCAAAGATAGCCGTTGGTCTGCATTGATTACAGCCTTAATTGCATAATATGTTCTGAAGGAAAGTCCACTGATTTGTTCCTTGAAAAATTACTTGAAACTTGCTCCAGAAGTAAATGAAAACGGCTGGCAGATCTTCTGAATTAAATGCAGAATAACTTCTATCTGATTTGAATTTGAATTCTGAAAGATAACTGAAATCGTCGAACTGAGCTCTGCTATCGTTGAGCTGAGCTCAGCGAACTGGAAAGAGTAAGCAGCAAAGAAATCGTCGATCTGAGCTCAAAGATCGTCGAACTGAGCTCAGAGATAAGGGTCCAGTGCAGAGTCAAAATCATCGACCTGAGCTCAGCGATCGTCGAATGGAGTTCGACGATATTATGAGGTTTGAGTTCAGCGATCGTCGAATGGAGCTCGACGATCTGCAGAAGTTGAGCTAGACGATCGTCGACCGGAGTTCGACGAAACGTCATGCTGAGCTCGACGATTTGGACTTAGTCTCCAGAAAAACTTGGGTCTTCAGAGCAGCTTCCAATCCTAACCTTTTAACCCTTAGACTCAATTCTAATTGACCTATTAAGCTATACAGAAGGTCAAAACATAAATTCCTAGAGACATAGTGATCCTGACCCAAATTAGTAATAGGGTGTTCCAACAAACTGTACAGCCAAATACCTCGGTTCCTTCAGTGGGATGGTGTAAATGATTGCTCTTGGCCTATGGATGCTTTTAAAAGAACCAAATGGGCGATAGGGAGGGTCATAGCTTGAATTCCCATTTCCACCATTAATGGAGAATTTTGGGAAACTGAATTCTCAATGAATTCATCCCCTTGGTGACCTGAAGAATGCTGGAAACTCCTCCCCTACTACTGAGGAGTTGAATCCAGCCATCAATTGGGGGATTTGAGGGGGTTTCACCTTCCATGCCAATATTGACCCCTCTTTCTCTCTCCTCCTTATTGAAGAAATTGATTTCAGCCACCTTGGGTGGCCAGCCATGGCTATTCAACTCCTCAAAACTAATGAGGGGGAATGTATTCACCCTTTGGAATCAATTGGAGAGGCCCTTGGTCTCCTTTGCCATGAATGGCCTCCTTTTCTCACTTTCTCTCTCCTCCATTAAAGGGAAAAATGAGGCTTTCTCTCTCCTACTCACCATGGACGAATTTTGATCTCTCATCCATCCTATTGGCACCCAACTAACCCATATGAATGATAAAAATGAGGTTAGCCCAAGTGGGGGAAAAGAGTTTGAGCTTGGGTTAGCCCATTTGGGCTAATTTTACCTAAACCTAGAATAGGGTTGACCTTGGTCAATTTGACCTTTGAGTCACCATCAATGTGTCCCTGGTGACCCATTAGCATCCTCTAAAGCCTAGAAAGGCTTGGGTAGGGTTGGTTGGGCATCTTGGGGGTCTCTTGACCCTTAGTTAGGGCACTTTGACCAAGTTGGGGCTATAGTTGACTTTGGTCAACATGACCATTTGGGTTGACCTCAAGGTGTCATTGGTGACCCCATGGCTTTCCCTAAGGTCGAGGAAGAGTTATGTAGGGTTAACTTTGCACTCTGAAGGTCACTTGCCCCTTAGTTAGGGCACTTTGACCACTTTAGGGCTAGGGTTGACTTGGGTTAACTTAGCTCTTTGGTTGACCCCAATGGGTCCTAGGTGACCCATTGGCCTCCCATAGGGCTTGAAAAGGTCTAGGTATGGTCAATTGGGCATATTAGAGGACAATTGCCCTTAGTTATGACACCTTACCCAATTTAGGGCTATGATGGACTTGGGTCAATTTGTCCACTTTGGGTTAACCCCAATGGATCCTTATGGCTCTAATAGACCCTCTAACGGGTTAGGGATGTTGTGGTGGGGTCAGGGAGTCATGGGGAATCCCTATGGTCATCCTAAACTATTGTTTAGAATTCTACTATTTGCAGACCATGGTGATTTCCAACTTCATGCCTAAGCTCACTTGTTCTTCTTGGGCTTCCTAGGATTTTGTCATGACCTACTCATGAAAAAACTAATCTTAGGGGTCTAGTTGGAAATAGGATTTTACACCACATACCTCCCCAATCTAGTAAACTCATGCAAGTAGTCGTCAGCATACCTCTCGCCTTGAGTTAACCTCTAGAATTGTTTATCCATAGAGATCCTCTGTGCTGAAGGTAGATATCGAGCCAAAAACAACCTTGAGAACTCGTCCATCGAGATATTAATAAGATGTCTTACCACAAAGTGATGCAACTTCAACTCATCCCACCATAACCTCGCCTTTCCGTCCAATATGAAAGTAGCCACAGTGACTTTCTGCCACTCCTCCATTTCCATTGCTGTCATGGTTCTCCTAATCTTAGAGAGCTAGACTTTGTCTTGCATTGAGGTTCCAGTTACCAAAAACACATGAGGATTGAAGCTCATCACATGCTTGATCCGCTTCTCCATTGCTCTTCTTGCTATTAAAGGTGTAATGCCCCAAAAGTCCAAAGGATAAATTGGAAGTTAACCTATGGTGGTATTGTTATCGCTGGCATTAGCCTGTGAATTAAATCGACAGACCTCTTGGGAATCTACCACATGGCAGTAGTAGAGTTAGCGCATGGCTATACCATGCAATGCTTTTGACGAAGCATTGAGAGGACTATCGTGGAGCATTAGTGGGATAACGCATGGTGGTACCAGTCAACGCACTAAACACTTTGAAGCATTGAGAGATATAACGCGGGGCGGTTGTGGGCTAGCACGTAGAGCTATCACTCAATGCTTTCAATGCGGCATTGAGTGACTACCGCACGGCGGTAGGAGTAATGTGCGGCGATAGCTCGGGAATAAGCTTAGCAGTAGTAAATGACGCGCGGCGGTAGCTGCCACATGACAGTAAGGTGGAGCCTATTTTGGAGCGACAACGTGATGTCGATTGGAGGCAACCGCCTTTGATACCGTGCGGTGGTAGTAGAAACCACACAGCGGTAGCCTCCAGATAAAAGCTGTTTAAGAGAATGAATTTTCATTGTTCTTTCTCTTAATTCTTGAGGAACTTGAGAAAAATAAGTTTGAGGCTAAGCTTTGCTAGCTAAGGGAAGGAGATCCTGTGTTTAGGTTCAAGAGTCAAAGTAAGATCCGTGAAGAGGAAAGTGAGGTGCTCCTTTCCATCTGGATAAAAGCTCATTCAAGGCTCCGAAATGGATTACTAGTGTAACGATCTTCCTTCTTGGACAAGTGAAGTCCTTCTTTTGGCATATGCTTGGAATCCCTCACCAAAAGGGGGAAAAGCGAATGGAATTATTTTGGATCGATTCATGCAATCCCCAGGGAGAGTTGCATATATATCCGGAAATGTGTACTGCAGAATAGGTTTGATGTGTGAAGCCCATTTGGATAGGTTGGTCTGTATTGATGATATTTATTTTGCATGCTGGAGAAGACTCTTTGTATAAATGAGTAGTCTACTGGGTCTGCGGGGTTGTACCTATGAACTGAAAGTAGCAGGAAGTACTGGAGTTACACTTCAGGAAAATAATCTCGAAATACCACGGTTTTAAGACCAGTTGGATATCGCCGGGAGATAGTGAGTATCGCCAATGACGATAGCTATTGGTGAGCTATTTGTGATGTGTGTTATAAAAAGACCAGTGTTTCTGGTAGTGCAGGATGCTGCAGGGTTTTGGGTTTAGTTTGGGCGTAGAAAGAGAACTTCTGTTGGTCCCTCTAAGCGATCGTGACGAACGTTGACAATAACTCCCTTTTTATTGTAAATCCGATCTCTAGTAGACTGTGTGGCTAACCTGTGAGGTGCGAGCTCCTAAAGGACAGTGAGCCAAATGTATAAGGGGAAGCTGACCCTCATCAGTCTAGACATTGATTTGACGAATTAAGCAACTGGCAAAGGTTGAACTGTATTCGCGTTATGGTTGTCTAACTCGAGTGCCTAAGTTATTGGCGTTTTTTAGGACAGCATAATAAGAGTCTTAGGTTGTATGTCGTTAAGACTAAAGTCTTAGGATGGGGTCCATAAAGTCTACAAATGTTCATAGTTAACCGTTATGTCTGAGACCTCTAAACGGTGGTGGGACCCTGGCAACAGGTACACCGAAAATCTGCCCTAAGTGCACGAAACGTTTGGCTGTTGAGGCATTCATTTGTGATATATTGAACTGTGCGTGAGTGCACATTCTTGTGATGTATCTACTTATGAAAATGATATGCCTGCAGGAAGGAATACCACTGCCCCGGGAAAGGGGTAGGGTCGTTATAAATTGGTCAGGTGAATGCTGACAGTTTCCTTGTTTGCCACCATTGTGGTGGATTGCCCCTGTGCAAGTGCTGGAGAGCCGAGCGAGAAATGGCGTGCTGAAGCCCTTGTTGCTATGCTGGCCCTTGTAGTACGAGCGAAAAAGTTTTACTATGTTTATGTGTGGCTGTCCTGCGCGCCGATGTTTAAAAACCACACATGTGAAGTATAAATGTAAGGCCTCAAGGCCATAACTTTTGTGTATTTGTAATTAACATTCCTCACATATATTTATATGTTGTTGTTTATATATAGTGGCCAATCAATTGGTATGAGTTCATGCAAGCTTAATGCTTCTGCTAGAATGCTCCGAGTTAGGATTCGAGTAGTTTTTGATATTCAACTATAATGCTGCTTCTTGTTTGTGAAATATGGTGTGGGGCCCCGCCCGGACCCTCTATTATATTTCATGTGAAGGACGGAGGTGTTACAATTTGGTATCATCTTATCTTTGTCTTTCACCTGTGAATTCAAGGTGGAATTCTTTTGAGGGGCTGCGAGCACGTGTAAGTTCTTACCGTTAAGACATAAATGAACTCAAGAATGCCCACATAGGAATAAAAAATAAACTTATTTGTGAAACCTGCGCATTCCGACTCGTTGTTGTTGCTGTTACAAAGTCACTTATGTGCGTATTTTACACATATAGGTGACTCGAAGTAGTGCGGGGCAGTTTGAGCACCAGCGTTCTGTTGAGAGTGCGGCACCAGCTGAGGTCCCCACACCTCCTCCTTCCATGGAGACAGTGCGCTTAGTTGCTGAGCTGTTGTTTGCGATGATACAATCACATCCTATTGGGAAAGTGGAGCCTACTGTGGTGCCAGTACATGATGGTGTGAGGCCAACACCTGTTGAGGCTGTGGTAGATCTATGAGTAGTGGATCGACAACTGAAATAGTTTATGAGTTTCGGTCCTCCTACGTTCGTGGGGGTAGGGTCCCCAACGAAGGCAGAGGAGTGGCTTGCGCGAGTCAAAAGAATTTTGACGGCAATAAGAACTGAGGAGGAATATAAAGTCACCTTGGCCACTTTCCTGCTGGAAGGAGAGGCTTGGCTTTGGTGGAACGAAATGGAGCTGCACGACTTTGCAGCCAAACAACTAACAGAGGTTTCTATAGAGGAGTTTTTGAGACTGTTCTTGGAGAAGCACCTGTCATCGGTGCAGTACATAGCCATGGATAATTAGTTCCAGCATCTAACTCAGGGAGAAAGTAGTGTCGATACCTACTTACATGAGTTTACAAGGTTGGGACGCTATGCGGAGTATACCTTTGCTGAAGAAGAGCAGAAAACCAACATGTTCTATGAAGGGATGCATGATGAGCTGAAATTCATTCTCCTGAGTTTAGTGAATAAATGGTTTCAAGCATTGGTGGATACGACCCATGCGTTGGATAAGGATATGAAAGGGGTGCAGGACAAGAGGGACTTGGCTGTGATAAAGCCCGAGTTCAAAGTGCCGCGTCTGGGAAAATAGAACTACCGAAGGAAATGGGGTAGAAAGTCCAAATCTTCTCGACAGGCTCCCTCTACTGTTGCTTTAGGAGAAACTTCTGGGCAAGGACCGCGTACATGTTATACCTATGACAAGCAAAGACACTTTATCCATGACTATCAGAGTGGTCCTCCAAAGGGTGATAAGAAGGCAGGTGCAATATATGCTGAAAAAGGAAAGGCGGTGGAGTCCACTGCATCCCCGTATGTTCCAGCTCAGCCAAGGGTGTACAATCTTGGCCAACAGGAGGCTATAAAGCAAAGTGATGTCGTCTCAGGAATGAGTTAAGATATTATTTTACTACTTTTTAAACTTCATACCTTGTGTTTCGCTTGTGTATGATTTGTTTGTATTAGGCTTTATCGTTATTCGGGACTGTCCGGCGAGAGCACTGTTGGATATGGCTGCTTCACATTCATTTCTATCAGAGTACTTCGTATCTCGCTTTGGAGTGACTACTTGTGTGCCGACAGAAAGCCTATCGATATTATTTCCTAATAGATGCATGATGCGGGCAAATAAGTCTTGCTGTGTTGAGGTATGAATAGGATGTCAGGATTTCGGATTGGAAGCATCTGTGTTGCCACTCTCAGAGTTTGATGTAATCATTGGTATGGACTGGCTCTCGGAGTAGCGTGCCTTTATGGATTATAACTCAAAGGAGAACACACTGGGATAGAATATTGAGCTAGAGACTAAATGTAATGACCCAGCCCATTTAGGCGCGGCGTCATCGACCCACTAGAAAGCTCGCCCGCTTTCGGTGGTACAGTCGAAATATTATGAGGCCTGCAGGTCATACACCCCAACGCCTCCCTGGCCTATTTATCAGCATAGTACATTGTTGGCACTAGGTCTCGAACCCCCAACCCTTGATAATGAGCCTTAGTACCACTCCTTATCACCAACTGCGCTGCATCTCAATTGGTGATGAGGACTGGTATTAAGACTCCTTATGTAGGGGGTTGTGGGTTCGAAACCCCGCCTCAACAATGCGCACGACTGATAAACATGCGCGAGAGGCTTTGGGGTGCTTGTGCTGCAGCCCACTAACTTGTCGGTAGGGCAAATGAAAGGCGGGCCATTACATTAAATTTATTGGTATGCGAGGATCGAGCAAGATATTAATGTTTGCTCTCCAAGTTGTCAAAGCTGTTCGTAAGGGCGCGGAGTTATTCTTCAGGCTTATAGAGGCTGTTGGGCCAAAAGCCAGTGTGAGTGATGTTCTAATTATATCAGAGTACGAAGATGTGTTCCCGAAGGATCTTCCAGGGCTCCCTCCCCAACGAGAAATTGAATTCTCTATCGAGTTGGTGCCAGGTGCGAAACCTGTTGCCCGCACACAGTACAATGTAGTGCTAAAGGAAATGGAAAAACTTAAGGTCCAACTGCATGAACTGCTAGAGCAAGGATATATACGTCCAAGTATGTCACCTTGGAGCGCACCTATCCTCTGTGAAAAAGAAGGACGGTAGCCTGCATTCGTGCATCGGCCATAGAGAACTAAACAAACCGATGAACAAGAATAAGTATCTGTTACCACAGATTGATGACTTGTTCGATCAGCTGGTTGGGTCAACAGTATACTCAAAACTAGACCTGAAGTCTGGCAATTACCAGTTGAGAATTAGTGAATGTGACATTCCCACGACAGCGTTTGGAACACGCTACGGTCATTACAAGTTCACAGTAATGCCGTTTGGGTTAAAAATGCACCATCGGTGTTCATAGACGTAATGCACCGAATGTTTCGAGAGTACTTGGACTTATTTGTAATCATCTTTATTGATGACATTTTAGTGTCCTCTCAGTATGAATAATATCATGCGAACCATTTATGGATGATGTTACACACACTAAGAATAAACAAGATCTATTCCAAGTTCTCAAAGTGTGAGTTTTGGCTGTTGTCAGTGGACTTTCTTGGCCATGTGGTAAGTGGAGAAGGCATTGCGGTGGATTCGACGAAGATGGTTGCGATACAGGAGTGGCCGGTTTTGTGTTCTGTTGCTAAAGTGCGGAGTTGTGTGGGACTGCCGGGCTACTATAGACGCTTCATAGAAAACTTCTCGCGGATTGCTTTACCTCTTACCACACTAACGAGGAAAGATCAAAAGTTTGTTTGGATGCCAGAGTGTGCTCGAGCTTTTAAAGAGTTGAAGAGTCGCTTTACCACGACACCAATCTTGGCATTACCATGTGGTTCAGACGGCTATGAAGTGTAAAGTGATGCATCAGGAAGCAGCTTAGGCTTCTTCAGTTCTGGAATGTGATAGCATATGGCTAATGCTAATTGAAAGTGCATGAGGGGAACTATCGCGTCCTTGACTTGGAGTGGGCGGCGGTGACATTTGCACTTAAACTGTGGCGACATTACTTATATGGCGTGAAAGTTGGCATCTTCCTGGACCATAAGAGCCTTAAGTATCTATTAGATCAGAAAGATCTAAAAATGCGGCAACGGAGGTGGATGTAGTTTCTCGGGGACTACACCTTCAAGATTCATTACACTCCCGGGAAGGGAAATGTGGTCGCAGATGCCTTGAGTCGTAGTACTCCGACAAGGGCAAATTGGTTGTAGATGCATGATTAGCCTTTAATCCAGGAATTGTAGAACTTAGACATTTATTGTGTTGACAAGAATGCCACTACAAATGCAAGCCTATAATGGACAAAGGTTAAATATGACCTCGCGGATAGTGTTCGACGAGCAACAAAACTCGATGAGAGTGTTGGGTACATTGAAAAATGTGTACCAGATTTGAAGAAGCCTCACCCTACTCAATGATATACATCAAGGTGTATTTGATGTGCTTTGAGTTTATATGTGTAGGTTAAGTAATTGTAGGAAATGTAGAAAAGTTTCAAAGTCCATGTGTCGACACCTAGAGGTGAAGTGTCGACACTTATGAAGGCTTGTGTCGACACCTAGAGAAGCTGTGTCGACACTTGGAGTAATTGTGTCGACACCAGGAAAGGAAGAGTCGACACCAGAAGAAAAGTGTCGACACATACAGGCAGTGTCGACACACTGTGAAGAATTGTCAACTTAATCTGTGTCGACACTTAGAGGCAGTATCGACACCCATAGAAGCTTTGTGGATATCAAATGTGTCGACACCAGGAGGCTGTGTCGACACTCAGCAAGCTTCAACAAAGTTAAAGTACTTGTGTCGACACAAAGGAGATGTGTCGACACTCAACAAGTTTCAACATTTGAAGGCATGTGTCGACACAAAGGAGATGTGTCGACACTCAGCAAGTATCAACAACAAAAGAAGATGTGTCGACACAAGAGAGATGTGTCGACACACAGCAGGATTCAGCTAAGTGTTAAAGAAGAAGTACTTGTGTCGACACACAGAATCAGTGTCGACACATTCTGAAGAAGCAGTGTCGAGAAGCTGTTACAACAACACAAGAAGTTCTGTCGACACCATCAAGGCTAGTGTCGACACTTAGTTCACTTGTGTCGACAATTAGTCTATTTGTGTCGACACATAATGACTATCTGTCTCGACACTTTCAGACAGTGACAGTGATTTCAAGAAGTGATTGGATGACTTGACAGCTGCCATTTCAACCGGTGAACTGCAACTGTCAGAGCTGTCAGAAGTTCGTTAGAAACCGGATCAACCGGTTACCTTGGAGAAAGACTATATAAAGACCTTTCTCCTTCAACAGAGAGAGACAATCAATCAACAGATTATTCATTGAAGATCAATAACTGATTGAAGATCTACACATAGATCTAACAACACAAAAGAAGAAGACCTTCGACAGAAGATCTAAGAAGTTGGAGAGAGAGAGCTCCTCCTAAGAAGAGCAGCTGCTGAACCAGGCTGCTAAGTAAGATTCAGATTGAGATCTGAATCTCAAGACAGAAGTTGATTGAAGATCATCTTCACAGGAGATTCAACGCTACTGAGTTCTAATTCAAGAAGCTTTGAAGAAAGCTAAGGGAGGTTGATCTCTACAAAGTTCTTCCAAGAACTCATTAAGAAGCCAGTCAACTCATCTCTCTCTATCAGGGTTGTGGTTAATTACTTTGTATAATCAAATTCCTGTAAGATCTTGTATAGATCTGAGCTGTAAGCCTATTTTATAAAGGCTGAGTGTAGGATACTGTGTGCTTTGAGTATAGGTCTTGTTGAATACTGAGGTAGGGCTTTGTGTCTGAGTTGTAGGAGACTTTGTTCTCTGAGTGTAGGTCTTGTTGAAGACTGAGTGGTAGGGCTTTTTGCCTGAGTTGTAGGAGTGGGAACACTCTGAGTTGTAAGAACCTGTTTGGGGTTCTGAGCTGTAAGATCTGAGGATCTGAGGAGAAGTGCTGAAGTTAGGCCGAATCTAGTACACTACTGGATAGGCAAAGGGGGAAAGTGGATGTACCCAGACCTTGGGGAACCACTATAAATACTGTGTGCACTCTGTGTATGTTTGTTTTTGTAGTTGCTGTGTTGTGATAGTTGTAGAATTACATTTGCTGTATAGAGTTTCTGCCTTAAAATTAAAAAGTAATAGTACACCTATTCACCCCACCCCCCACCCCCTATAGGTGGTTAGGCACTATTTCTTTCAAGTGGTATCAAAGCGAGGTTCCTCAAAAAGGGACATAACAGTCTGAGTAAGATCCTGTAGGCAGATTCAGAACAAACAAGATTCAAGAAAATGGGTTCTAGTGAGAATCACGAAGAGTTGGGGTCCATGAAATTGCCAATATATATAAAAGAGATATTTGGCATATGCAAAGAGAGGGTTAGACTCTTTATGGAAGCCTCTGACCCAAGGATATACATTACAGTCAAAGAAGGCCCATATGTGCCAATGAAGATATCCATTCTGGATGCAAATCAGAAAACTCCCAAGGACTTCTCTGAAATGACTAAAGATGGAATCATTTTGGCCACTATGGACAGGAGAGCCCAGAATATAATTGTTAGTGCCATTGATGATGCAACATTTCAGAACTTAATTCATTGTAAAACCTCTAAAAAATGTGGGACACATTAATAGTCTATATGGAGGGCTCAGAGGAAGTAAGACAAGATAGGAAGTCCTTGTTAAATCAGGAATATGAAAGCTTCAGACAAGGAAAGTCTGATAGCATTACATAATGTTACAAGAAGTTCTATAGGATAGTTAATGAATTGATGTCCTATGGAAGAGAGTTCAGCAACTATGAGCTGAATGACAAGTTCTTAAGATCTCTGACAAAGGACTGGGACACCAAGATCTGTGACATTAGGGAAGTGGCCAAGCTAGCTGATATACCTCCTCCAACTTTGTTTGGAAAACTGCTATCTTATGAAATGCAGTTAATGGTTAGAAAGGAGGAAGAGAAGAATACTAGAGTGGAGCACAAGGAAAAGACTGTGGCCTTCAAGACTGAAGCCACTAAGAAGTATAGAAGAAATTATCCATCTCCACCTCAAATAATTGCTGAGGCTGTAACAGATAATTCTGATAGCAAGAATTCAGATAGCAGTGAAAGTGATGAACACTTTGCTGCTTTTACTAGGCATTTTCAAAAGTTTCTGAAGAAGAAGCAGTGGAGGTATAAGCCTTCCACTTCTCACCCAAAAGATGACTACTATCAGAAGAGAAAGTCATCCAGGAATGACAGAAGAAGGTCCAAGCCAAGCAAAGCTACATCTTCAAAGATTGTGTGCTATTGCTGCAATAGACAGTGACATGTAGTGGCTGACTGTCCTGAAAAGAGGAAGGAGTCAGCTGACAAAAAGAAGACTCAGTTTAATGGCAAAAAGGAAAGGTCCTTTGTTGCTAAGAAATACAAGAGTCTGATTGATCAGTCATCTTCAGAAACAGAATCAGAAGCTGAAGCCTACATTGGATTATTTGCTGAAGAGGAAGAAGATGAGTTCATGCAGCTAATAAACTCAATTTATGAGCATGAAGATCATCAGTGTAAGGGACTGATGGCTTTATCTGCAGGAGACAATAACCAGGATAAGCCTGGACCAAGTAAGGTACAAAGTTGTTCTTCTAGTTCAATTTATAGTACTGAGTCAGAATCAGATACATCTGCATCAAGTGATGTGGGTGGGTCTGAATCTGAAGGAGATATTCATCAGTTAATTGATGAATATAGGGACTTGTTGCAGGCCTTGAAGAAAAGCAATACCTTGGCCAAAATGCAGGCAAAGGAGATTGCCAGTCTTAAATTGGCTGCTACTGATTCAGACAAGTTGTTAGATCAGAAACTGAATGAAATAGCCAGGCTGAAGAACATTACTGTTATTTAGATGGGTAATATTCCATTTAAGAATGATCATATTAGAAATCTGGATGTTATACTTCAGAAGGAGAGAGAGATTGTAACAAGTTTTTCTAAACCTAAATCTATCTTACCCTTGATAGATGAGTTTGTACCTCAAAAGGGTAAGACTGGATTGTGGTTTACAAAACCTCCCAGGACAGCTAGGTCCAAATCTAAGGGCAAATCCCCAGCAATAAACAAGAAGCCTGCAGTAGATAATCCAGCCAGGGTTGTACCTAAACAAAGGTACAACAGGTTTAAGTGCTGGTGTTGTGGCAAGATATGCCACTTTGCCATAGATTGTTGGCACAATTCAAGTGTCAAGGAGAGTAGCAAACTGCCTGCTAGAAGAGCTATAGGTAGTTTTGTTAAGGGTCATACTAACCTGCACTAAGGACCCAAGAGTTATTTGGGTTCTAAGGTTAAGTAATCTGTTTTGCAGGTGAGTCCAAGTGGCCATGCCCCTATATGTTACTTGGACAGTGGATGTTCCAGGCACATAACTGGAACAAGGGGATTGCTGAGGGACTACACACCTATCAAGGATGGCCATAAAGTTCCCTTGGTTGTTCAGAAAAAGGAATCATCAAGGGATTTGGTAACATTTCGAGTAATCAGATTACAATTACTCAAGTGGCTTATGTAAAGGGTTTGAAACACAGCCTCATTAGTATAATTCAGCTGAGTGATTTAGGATATGACATCTCATTTGTCAACAATGGTTGTCATATTAAGAGGTCAAGTGATCAAAAGATCATTTTGACAGGATATAGGAAGAGAAATGTTTATTGTCTTGACTTTGTATGTGAGAACAGTGGTTCTCCTATTTGTCTTGTAGTTGATGAAAAAGTCTCTCATTGTGTCAAATGGGACAAGAGGCTAGCCCACCTTAATTACAAGACTATTAGCCAACTCTTTCGCAAAGAGTTAGTGAGGAATGGTCCTCAAGTTAAGTGTATAAAGGATGGGATATGCTCAGCTTGTCAAAAAGGCAAGTAGACCAAATCCACCTTTCATGGCCTTGAGAACAAGGATTCTATGAGGTGTCTATACCTCTTGCATATGGATCTTTTTGGTCCTATGCCAGTTCACAGCCTAGGTAGGAAGGTCTACACATTTGTGGTAGTAGATGACTATTCAAGATATTTCTGGGTGTTCTTCCTAAGACAAAAATCTGAAACCCCAAGTATCTTATATAGTTTTGTTAAACAAATTCAGAATGAATTGGACAGTACAGTGGTCAAAATCAGAAGTGACCATGGCACTGAATTTCAGTCTGAGAGTATGATAAAACTGTGTGAATAATTTGAAATTTTTCAGAAATTTTCCTCACCAAGAACACCTCAGCAAAATGGTATTGCTGAAAGGAAGAATAGAACATTGATAGAGGCTGGTAGAACTCTATTGAGTGATACATCTGTCCCAGAATATTTCTGGGCTGAGGCAGTAAATACAGCATGTCATGTGATCAATAGGGCTACTATCACCAAGAGCCACAAGAAGACCCCCTATGAGATTGTGAAGGGCAAAAAACCAAATTTATCCTATTTTAGGATCTTTGGTTGCAAGTGTTATATACTTAACAATGGAAAGTCTTATCTAACCAAGTTTGCTGCCAAATCCCAAGAGGGGATCTTTGTTGTGTACAACAACAATTGTAAGGCTTATAGGGTCTACAACTTGATTACTCAAGTTGTAGAAGAGTCTGTACATGTAGTTTTTGATGAAGCAAGACTCATTAACTGTGACTTGTTAAGTAGTGTTTGCAGCTTTGCAGGTGTAACTGAGAGGATGGACAAGCTTACCATAACAGAAGGTTCTTCTGCAAGTCAACATGTGGAAGATGGTGGCTGCTGTCCAGGGGGAGTTCAAGATACTCCTGATGCTGAAGAAGACCAAGAGGTGCAACATATTGAAGTGGCTGGAGATGTACAACCTGAAGACAGACTACCTCCAGCAAATAGGCACTTAAAGGATCATCCAGCCAATCAAATAATTGGAGATCTCAGACAAGGAGTGCAAATAAGAAGCAAGAATCTGAGTACAGTTCTTTACTCCAGTTTTCTATCACAAGTAGAACCAAAGAAATTTGAAGAAGCAGTTCTAGACTCTCATTGGATTGATGCTATGCAAGAGGAGCTGAATCAGTTCAAAAGATGTAGAGTCTGGGAGCTAGTTCCTAAACCCAAAGACCATAATATCATTGGAACAAAGTGGAACTTCAGGAACAAATTGGATGAGAATGGAATCATCATAAAGAATAAAGCTAGACTTGTTGCAAAGGGATATAGGCAGGAAGAAGGTATTGATTTTGATCAAACCTTAGCTCCAATAGCAAGACTGGAGGCCATCAGGATGTTCCTTGCATATGCAACCTATCAATGGTTTAAGGTATATCAAATGGATGTAAAGTCAGCTTTTCTGAATGGAAATCTGAAGGAAGAAGTCTATGTAGAGCAGCCATCAGATTTTGTTGATTCTCTTAAACCTGATTATGTATATAGACTTAGGAAGGCTTTGTATGGGTTAAAACAAGCCCCAAGGGATTAGTATCAAACCCTGTCTAGTTTCCTCATTGAGAACAAATTTTCAAGGGGGAAAATAGACAAAAGTCTATTCCTTAGGGAATCTAAAGGCAAGATTATCTTAGTCCAAATATATGTAGATGACATAATATTTGGGTCTACAGAAAGTAGTCTTTGCAGAATGTTTGCAAAACTTATGCAATGACAATTTGAAATGAGCAGTATGGGGGAACTTAAGTTCTTCTTGGGTCTCCAAGTTAGACATACTAAAGATGGCTTGTCCATATGCCAGTCTAAGTTCACCCTAGAGTTGATAAAGAAATATGGTATGGAATCATCCACTACCATGAGAACTCCTATGGGGTCAAGTGTAACTCTTAGCAAAGATGATGCAGGGAAACTTATAGATGAAACTTTGTATAGAGGGATAATTAGCTCCTTACTATATTTGACTGCTGGTAGACCAGATATCATGTATGCTACATGTGTCTGTGCTAGGTACCAAGCATGCCATAAAGAGTCTCATCTGACTGCAGTCAAAATGATTTTGAGATATCTTAAGGGCACACCTTATCTAGGCCTTTGGTACCCTAGGAATGGAGATTTTGTACTGACAGGTTATTCAGATGCAGATTTTGCAGGCTGCAAGGAAGATAGGAAGAGTACTATAGGAGCCTGTCAATTTATAGGTGGAAGACTAGTGTCTTGGAGCAGCAAGAAGCAGACTAGTGTGACAATCTCCACAGCTGAGTCAGAATATGTTGCTGTAGGAAGCTGCTGTGCACAACGTTTGTGGATACAACATCAGTTAGTAGACTATGATATTCAAGTAAGTAGAACACCTTTATTTTGTAATTCTACAAGTGCAATTTCTATAGCTAATAATCTTGTCTCCCATAGTAGGACTAAGCACATAGAAATTAAATACCATTTTCTTAGAGAACATGTAGAAAAAGGAGACATTTCCCTAGAATATGTTAAAACACATAATCAGATTGCTGATATGTTTACTAAGCCCCTAGATGAAACCAAATTCAATAAGTTTAAAATTGAATTAGGAATGTTAAACTTAGAATAGTTTAAAAAAATAGGCTAAGTAAAATGGTGTCGACACATAGAGTTGTCTGTGTCGACACATAGAAGTGGTGTCGACATTTCAGAGAAATGGTGTCGACACATCTAGACAGTCTGTGTTGACACTTCAGAGAAGTAGTGTCGACACATCCAGAGTAGGTGTCGACACAACCAGGGTGGTGTCGACACTTAGGATTAACACAGAATTCATCGAGTGAAGTATCGACTCATGGTCGAGCGTAGCTGTTTAAGTGTCGACACATATATTCTGTCGACTATATTTATGTCGACACATAGTTGTCGAGACATTAGAAGTAAGTGTCGACACTTTTCAACAGTGTCGACACATTTCAAGTATTTTGACGCGCCTTTTCACCTTCGATTTTAGAAAGGTATAAATAGGTCTTCACCATTGTTTGTCGACACGCTCACCATAGTTTTGAGACCAAACTTGTGTGTTGACATCTCTCTTCTCTAAATTCAAAATTTCTCCAAACCCTAATGGCACCCAAGCTAGAAGAGAACATCAATGAAGGTTATGAGCTCGTGCGACACGCCTTTGATGACGCGGAACCAGAAATCCAAGGTGTTGTAACCCTAGTTGCAGAAACTGGGTTAGAGTATCTTGTTTCAGAACCAATCAAGATTTGGAAAAAGGAGGTCCTTGAATTCTTTAGTGCAGCTACACTTGATGAAACTGGACTCAAGATTAAGTCCACAGTCCATGGGAAAAAAGTAAAAATCACCCAGAAAAGTCCAAGAAAAGTTCTACATCTCCCTAAAACTAAAGAAGAGGAAGATGTACCTGCATCAAAGACAAGGGAGGCACTACAATGGTGTGGTTTAGATTCAAGCATGAAAATTGGATCAGTTTTTAATAGGAAAGGGATGAACATACAAGGAAAGTTTTTATCTGAAGTAGTTGGGAAGGTGATACTGAGTAAGCCCGGTGGGCATGATAGAATATCAGCTCACATGTTCAGTTTAATGACAAGGATAATTTTCTAACTTAAAACTGATTGGTCAGCAGTAATGTTTGATAAGATAAAGGAAAGTCTGAAGAAGCCCAATTTGGGTAGGATTATGAGTTTGTTCTTACCTAGAAGTATTCCAGAAGTGATGAACCAAGCTGTAGGTTCTAAGATAAACCATATGAGGAGAATGGATGATAGAATTATATCAAGGTAGGATAGAGTGTTGACAAAGGAAATGCCAACTCCAAAAAAGGAAGTTCCTCAACAGAAGAAGAAGAAGAAAGCCATTGTGCCTCAAGAATCCTCAAGTAGCTCAGAGGAGCAAGTGGTTTTTAGTTCTGATGATGGAGAGGCTGGAAATGCTAGACAGTCACTAGCAAGAAATGAAGATGCCCAGAGGTAGGGGGAGCTACCATTTGCTAGCCCCATTCACCTGGATCTACTCCAGGGGAGCCTCAACATGTGGATGAGCCAACTCACTTAGATAGTGAAAGGGCAACCCAAATAATTCTTGATGTAATCAATGAAGTTAATCAATCTATTTTCAATATTGAGGATGAAGTATTGACTGAATCATTACTTGATGTTGATCAGCAAACTCAGATACATAGTCAACCACAAGATGTTTCCATGGAAGACACATCAGTTGCTGATATTGCTCCTGAGATCAGAGATTCTCCTGTCCCTACTCAACAGGAGTTTACTCTAGAAGTGCTGTTCCCTGATCTAATATAGACTGATTTTGAGGGAGAGAAAGCAGCTGTTGAGGGGGAGTCAGCTAACCTTGAGGGGGAGCATGTAGAGTTTCATGAGGAGATTGCTAGAAATGACACTGAGGAGCAAAGGACACAGGAGGAGCTACCAAGGACTGAGAAGGAATTGCCTCCTAGTCCTAAAGATAGAGTAGACATTGCCAGTACTTCTGCTTCTAAGGATGAGGAAGTTGCTAGAGCTAAGAAGAGAAAGCTCATGGTCTTCAAGAGAAGAAGCCAGAGTTACAAGAAAGCATTGCAAACTGTGGCTCCACAACAAGCTCCAACTGCTGATTATAGTTCATTATTGGTGGCTTTGTAGATCAAACTGGATGAGCAAAGGAAGGCTCTATAAACTTATATGGATGAAGGACATAAATCCCTTCAATTTGATCTGGCTCAAGATATAAAATATATTAGATTTGAAGTTAATCAAAATAAGAAGGAAATGACTGACTGTTTTCATAAAGGAGGCAATGCAGTGTTATATCTAGCTACTCATCAAGAGAATATAAAGAAACAGGTTGATGATATGACAGTAAAACAAGGATATATTCTGGAAAACCAGAATAGAATGAATGACAATTTAACTGAATCACATAATGTGATAGTAACTGAAATGCAGAATCTTGCAGTTGCTCAAACTGCCGTAAGGACTACTGCCAAGGCTGAGTTTGACAAGCAATTACAAGAAAACCTAACTGCTATAAAATTGTAATTGCAGATTCTGAAAAGGCTATTACTGAACAGCTACAAAAGTTAAAACCTTTTTATAAAGATGGTATTAACTTTCTGAATACTCAGATCAGATTTCAGAAGGATGATCTTAGGGACCATATAGTAAGAGAAGTCATAAAGGGGGAGAGGGTATTAGTCAAAGCAGGCTCTGACCATGCTAAATGGATTTCAAACAGCATCAGAGCTACCCTTGGATATCCACCCTTGTGTGATGTTTATAATGTAGCAGAATCTGGGATCAATCCTGCATATTTTAGAGGTGAGCAAGCTGAAGTGGCTCAAGTGATGTACCCTCCATCAGATTTTGACATGATACATCAAGAGATACAATCTATGTATAACCCTACTGAGGGTAATAAGAATATTATCATTGAGAAAGTAGACAAGCCTATGTCTGAGGCATTTTTGAAAGAGCAAGAGGCTTTATTGTCTAAGAAAAGATTCAGAGAACAAGCTGAGTTAAGGCCTGATTTTGAACAGTGGAGCCCCACATCTAGAAATATTATTCTGACTGCTTGGAAGGCTGTAAAGGACAATATCCTAGATAGGGGCAAATCGTATTCTGAACAAGAATGGAGAAAACATGAGACTAGGCAAGAAACCATAGTACAATACAGAAGGAAGGCTAAACTGGGAAAGCTATCTCCTAATACACAGGAGCCTAGCAAGTATTTTCCTAAGCTATATCACTACTTTGAAAGACAGAAGATAAAGGCTGAAGAGCTGAAAAAGGCAGATCTAAAAGGCAACAAACCAGTTGATGACACAGATGCTCCAGTTCAAGCCAAGATTCAATCTGGAAAGGGCATTGTTATCAAGGAGCCAGAGCAACCATATAATAGAATTTTCTTGAGTTTACATTTTGTAATCTTTTGTGCTAAAAATCCATGTAAACTTTTAATTAATGGAAATATTGGAAGTTGTAACAAAACATTGTTTAATGTTCAATCTATTACATTGTTTTTCTGAAGAAGATTGGTTATACATGTTTTGTTTAGTATTTACCCTGTCATATAATACTGTTATACATCATATTGAGTATTTGTTATGAATGGTGTATATCATTGACTAAGGGTTATGACTTCTTCAAATAGGGGGAGATTGTTGGGTACAATGGAAAATGTGTACCAGATTTGAAGAAGCCTCACCCTACTCAATGATATACATCAAGGTATATTTGATGTGCTTTGAGTTTATATGTGCAGGTTATGTAATTGCAGGAAATGCAGAAAAGTTTCTAAGTCCATGTGTCGACTCCTAGAGGTGAAGTGTCGATACTTATGAATGCTTGTGTCAATACCTAGAGAAGCTGTGTCGACACTTGGAGTAATTGTGTCGACACCATTTAAGGCAGAGTCGACACTAGAAGAAAAGTGTCGACACATACAGGCAGTGTCGACATACTGTGAAGAATTGTCAACTTAATCTTTGTCGACACTAAGAGGCATTGTCGACACCCAGAGAAGCTTTTTGACATCAAATGTGTCGACACCAGGAGGCTATGTCGACTCTCAGCAAGCTTCAACAAAGTTAAAGTACTGGTGTGGACACAAAGGAGATGTGTCGACACTCAACAAGTTTCAACACATGAAGACATGTGTCGACACAAAGGAGATGTGTCGACACTCAGCAAGTATCAACAACAAAAGAAGATGTGTCGACACACAGCAGAATTCAGCTAAGTGTTAAAGAAGAAGTACTTCTGTCGACATACAGAATCGGTGTCGACACATTCTGAAGAAGTAGTGTCGAGAAGATGTTACAACAACACAAGGAGTTCTGTCGACACCATCAAGGCTAGTGTCGATACTTAGTTCACTTGTGTCGACACTTAGTCTATTTGTGTCGACACATAATGACTATCTGTCTCGACACTTTCAGACAGTAACAGTGATTTCAAGAAGTGACTGGATGACTTGACAGCTGTCATTTCAACCGGTCAACTGCAAATGTCAGAGTTGTTAGAAGTTCGTTAGAAACCGAATCAGCCGGTTACCTTGGAGAAAGACTATATAAAGACCTTTCTCCTTCAACAGAGAGAGACAATCAATCAATAGATTATTCATTGAAGATCAATAACTGATTGAAGATCTACACAAAGATCTAACAACACAAAAGAAGAAGACCTTCGACAGAAGATCTAAAAAGTTGGAGAGAGAGAGCTCCTTCTAAGAAGAGCAGCTGCTGAACCAGGCTGCTAAGTAAGATTCAAATTGAGATCTGAATCTCAAGACAGAGGTTGATTGAAGATCATCTTCACAGGAGATTCAACCCTACTGAGTTCTGATTCAAGAAGCTTTGAAGAAAGCTAAGGGAGGTTGATCTCTACCAAGTTCTTCTAAGAACTCATCAAGAAGCCAGTCAACTCATCTCTCTCTGTCAGGGTTGTGGTTAATTACTTTGTATAATCAAATTCCTGTAGGATCTTGTATAGATCTGAGATGTAAGCCTATTTTATAAAGGCTGAGTATAGGAGACTATGTGCTCTGAGTGTAGGTCTTATTGAAGACTGAGGTAGGGCTTTATGCTTGAGTTGTAGGAGACTTTGTTCTCTGAGTGTAGGTCTTGTTGAAGACTGAGTGGTAGGGCTTTTTGCCTGGGTTGTAGGAGTGGGAACACTCTAAGTTGTAGGAACCTGTTTGGGGTTCTGAGCTGTAAGATCTGAGGATCTGAGGAGAAGTGTTGGGTACATTGGTTTAAATATACCTGATTTGAAGAAGCCTCACCCTACTCAATGATATACATCAAAATGTATTTGATGTATTTTGAGTTTAGTTGTGCAGGTTAAGTATTTACAGGGAAAGCTGAAAAGATTCTAAGTCCATGTGTCGACACCCAGAGGGAAAGTATCGACACTTAAGAAGACTTGTGTCGACACCCAGGCAAGCAGTGTCGACACTTGGAGTACTTGTGTCGACACCAGGGATGCAGAGTCGACACCAGACAGAAAGTGTCGACACAAGGAGCTGTGTCGACACTCAATGAAGAAAGTCCAGTGAAGATGTGTCGACACTTAGAAGCTGTGTCGACACCCAGAGGGACTGTGTCTACATAAGAAAGTGTCGACACTTGGAGGCTGTGTCGACACTCAGCAAATTTCAGCAGAGTCTATGGATAAGTGTCGACACAAGAAAGAATGTGTCGACACTAAGTAGAAGACTCAACACTTGAAGAAAGTGTCGACACAAGGAGCTATGTCGACACTTAGCAAAGTTCAACAAAATTCTAAGTATAAGTGTCGACACAAAGGAGATGTGTCGACACTCAGCAAAAGTATAAACACAGAAGACATGTGTCGACACCAAGAAGAAGTGTCGACACTGAACAAGTTCAACACATGAAGATGTGTCGACACAAAGGAGTTGTGTCGACACTTACAAGAATACAACTAAGTACTGAAGAACAAAGAGTTATGTCGACACACAATATCAGTGTCGACACATGATGAAGAAGATGTGTCGAGAAGTCAATTCTACAACACAAGGAGTTGTGTCGACACCTTGAAGGCTAGTGTCGACACTTTATCTACTTGTGTCGACACTTAGTCTATAAGTGTCGACACTAAAAGACAGACTGTCTCGACACTTTCAGATAGTTACAGTTATTTCAAGAACTGACTGGATGACTTGACAGTTGCCATTCCATCCGGTCTACTGCACATGTCAGAGTTGTCAGAAATCAGTTAGGAACCGGACCATCCGGTTACCATGAAGAAGGCCTATATATAGGCTTATACAGTCTACAGAGACAGATGATAAATCAACAAGAGAAACACAGAAGAAGATCTAGCTATTCATTGAAGAATCAAGTGAAGATCTAAGAAGTTGGAGAGAGAGAGAGAGCTCCATCCAAGAAGACAGCTGTTGGAACCAGGCTGAGAAGAAGGGTTCAGACTTTGTTCTGAATCTTAAGTTGCAAAGTTCAAAGATCAGCAGCAGAGAAGTTCAACCCTATTGTGTTCTACATTCAAGAAGCTTTGAAGAAAAGCCAAGTGAGGTTGATCTCAGCAGAGTTCTTCCAAGAACTCATCAAGAACCTATCAACTCATCTCTCTATTCAGAGTTGTAGGAATATACACTTTGTATTTTATATTTCTTGTACGATCCTTAGGGATCTGAGTTGTAAGCCTGCAATTATAATGGCTGAGTGTAGGGCCTGAGTGCCTGAGTGTTGGAGATCTAATTCTCTGAGTGTAGGCCTGTTGTGGCTGAGTGTAGGCTTTATGAAGAAGCTGAGTGTAGGCTTTGTGAAGAAGCTGAGTTGTAAGGCCTTGGGCCTGAGCTGTAGGAATCTGGTTGAGGTTCTGAGTGTAAGATTTGAGGATCTGAGATAGTGGAGGAGTTTGGCTGAATCTAGTACACTACTAGATAGGCGAAGGGGTAAAGTGGATGTACCAAACCTTGGCGAACCACTATAAATTTGTGTGTTCACTGTGTGCTTGATTGATTGTTGTGATTGCTGATTGTCTGCTGAGTAGAATTAGTTATAAATCTGTGATATAACCTGCAATCTACCTAAAAGGTTTTAAAAAAATTAAGTCACATATTCACCCCCCCCCCTCTAGGTGATTAGGTACAATTTCTTTCAAGTGGTATCAGATCCAGGTTACTCAAAAAGGGACATAACTGTCTGAGTAGATCCTGTTGGCAGATTAAGTGAAATCAAGAAAATCAAGAAACATGGGTTCAACAGAGAATCATAAGGAACTTGGATCCATGAAGCTACCCATTTGCAGAAAAAAAATTTTTGGCATCTGGAAGGAAAGGGTGAGACTATTTATGGAAGCCTCAGACCCTAGAATATATATCACAGTTAAAGAAGGGTCATATGTGCCTATGAAGGTTTCAGTGAAAGATATGGTACCTAAACACCTAGAGGGGGGGGGGGTGAATATGTGACCTAAACCTTTTTGAAACTTTGTTGGCAGCAAAACAGTTATCTCACAGATTTCTACAGCTAACAGCAATAACAAAATATAAACTGCAAATCCACATCACAGCACAGCACAGCAGACACACAAATTTATAGTGGTTCCCCAATCTTTGGGTACATCCACTTTCCCCCTCAGCCTATCTAGCAGTGTACTAGATTCGGCCAAACTTCTCCACTATCTCAGAACCCAACTAGGTTCCTACACCTCAGGCCCAAAGCCTTACACTCAGCCACCAAGGCCTACACTCAGCCACCCAGGCCTACACTCAGCCAATCAAGGCCTACACTCAGAGTTCTTC
This sequence comes from Platanthera guangdongensis, assembly GCA_039583875.1. Lineage (NCBI taxonomy): Eukaryota > Viridiplantae > Streptophyta > Magnoliopsida > Asparagales > Orchidaceae > Platanthera > Platanthera guangdongensis. Next base: position 35,649,273 of record CM077165.1, on the reverse strand, counting down.
AACTACTACACTCAGGCAACCAAGCCCTACCCTCAGCCTTTATAATATAGGCTTACAATTCACTCAGATCCAATGGATCCTACAAGTTAAAATTGAATTACAATAACTAACTCTACAACTCAGAAAATAAGAGAGGAGTTGAGAGTTTCTTGAAGAGTTCTTGGAAGAACTCAGCTAGATCCAAACTGACTTAGCTTCCTTCAAAGCTTCATGAGTAGAACTGAATTAGTCTGAATCCTCTGCAGTTGATCCTTGACCTCTGCTTCTTGAGATCCAGATGATTCTGAATCCTTCTTCTCAGCCTTAGTTCCAAAGACTGAATTCTTGATTGGAGCTCTCTCTCTCCAACTTCTTAGATCTGCAGTTGGACTGCCAGATCTTCTTGTGTTGATACTCTGTGTACCACTTATCTGATTACTTGTATAATCTGATCAATTACTTCAAATAGCTTCAACAACTTTTTATTAACACCTTATCCATCCTTTTCTGTAAACAGTCTGTGCCTATTTATAGGCATTCTTCATGGTAACCGGCTGGTCCGGTTCATAACTAACTTCTGACTTCCCTGACAGTTGCTGTAGACCGGCTGGATCGGCAGCTGTCAGGTCAACCAGTCACTTCTTGAAATTCTCTAACTCTCAGATAGTGTCGAGACTTTCTGTTCTTAAGTGTCGACACTTATAGACCAAGTGTCGACACATGTTGTGTAAGTGTCGACACAAGTCTACAAGGTGTCGACACAACTCCTTGTATGTCTCGACACAGATTCTTCTTCAAGTGTCGACACTGAAATTAAGTGTCGACACAAGTACATGATCTTCTGTATCTTGTAGTATTCTTCTAAGTGTCGACACATCTCCTTTGTGTCGACACATCTTCATGTGTTGAAACTGTCAAGTGTCGACACTACTTCTTGGTGTCGACACAAGTCTTCAATTTTTTTTCTTCAGCTGAGTGTCGACACATTCCCTTAGTGTCGACACTTGTACTTAGAATATTTTGTAAACTTTTCTGTTCTTTGCTAAGTGTCGACACAGCTCCTTGTGTCGACACTTCTTCAAGTGTAGAGTCTTCAACTAAGTGTCGACACATTGTGCTGGGTGTCGACACTTTCTTCAAGTGTTGACTCTTCTGGTTGTGTGTCGACACATTGTGCTGAGTGTCGACACATACTTCAAGTGTTGACTCCTTTGAGTGTGTGTCGACACATTGTGCTGGGTGTCGACACATTCTTCATATGTTGACTCTGCTGATTGAGTGTCGACACATTGTGTTGAGTGTCGACACTTGTCCTTAGTCTCTGCAGAATTTTGCTGAGTGTCGACACAACTCCAAGTGTCGACACTTTCTGATGTAGACTCAGCTCTTCTAGGTGTCGACACTTCTGCTAAGTGTCGACACAGCTTTTCTGCATTCTTCTTCACTGAGTGTCGACACAGCTCCAAGTGTCGACACTTTCTGTCTGGTGTCGACTCTTCTTCTCAGGTGTCGACACAATTACTCCAAGTGTCGACACTGCTTGTCTGGGTGTCGACACAAGCTTTCTCAAGTGTCGACACTTTCCCTCTGGGTGTCGACACATGGACTTAGAAACTTTTAGCTTCAGTCCAGTGAATACCTAACCTGCACAAGTAACTCAAACAAACATCAAATACATTATGATGTATATCATTGAGTTAGGTGAGGCTTCTTCAAATCAGGTACATTTGACCAATGTACCCAACAATCTCCCCCTATTTGGAGAAGTCATAACCCTTAGTCAATGATATACACCACTCATAATTAAAAATTAGAAAATGATGTAAAGCAGGTATATGTCAACAGGGTAAACTTAAACATGTAATAAAGCACACATGTATACTCATTAAACATTGCAAAACAAACAAGAAATAGACACATGCTTCTGAACAATCATGAGATATATTTATCAAAAATTGTTCTAACATTGTTTTAATACATTTCCATAGTTTTACAAAAATATTTCATATGTAAAAGATTACAACAATGTTTCTTAGTCTAATCTTAGTCTAGTTCTGATCAGGTTCTTTTATAACAATTCCTTTTCCAGGTTGGACTTTAGCCTTTACAGCAGCAGCAGCAGGCTCAGCATCAGCAGGCTTCTTGCCTTTGAGATCTTTCTTATCAGCCTTGATCTTTTGCCTCTCAAAGTAATGATAGGGCTTAGGAAGGTACTTGCTAGGCTCCACAGCTGTAGGAGGTAGCTTTCCTAACTTAGCCTTCCTTCTATACTGGACAATGGCTTCCTGCCTAATCTCATGCTTCCTCCATTCTGCTTCTGAGAACCATTTGTTCCTTTCATGAGCATTGTCCTTGGCTGCTTTCCAGGCTGTGAGAATGATGTTCCTAGAAGTAGGGCTCCACTATTCAAAATCTGGTTTTTGCTCAGCTAGTTCCCTAAACTTCTTCTTTGACAGCCTTGTCTCTTCTTCTTTGTCCAAAGCCTCTTGCATAGCTGCTGTTATAGGTTGAACAACCTTTTCCAGAACAACATTTGACTTTCCAGCAGTTGGACTATACATTGTGCTGACTTCTTTGACAGCCTTGTGGAAGCATTCATTCATCTCCTTTTTATTAAGGTTCATTTCAAACCTTATTGACTTGATGTCCTGTGCCAGATCAAATTATAGGGTCTTGTGCCCTTCATCAACATAAGTCTCTATAGCCTTCCTTTGCTCATCCAGCTTGATTTGCAGGGCTACCATTAAGGCACTGTAATCAGGAGATGGAGCTTGTGTGACTAAGGATTGTTGAGCAACAGTTTGTAGAGCCTTCTTGTAGCTCTGACTTCTTCTCTTGAATACAAAGAGTTTCGTCTTCTTAGCCCTAGCACTCTCCTCATCTTCAGAGGCAGAGGTGCTGGCAATCTCAACCCTGTCCTTAGGACTTTCTGGCCTTTCAGTCTGCATAGCAGGTGCTTGCTCAGTTTCCAGCCTAATAGGCTCTTCCATAACTGCCATGTGCTCCCCCTCAGCAGCAGCACCCTTCTCTTCAGCAGCAGCAACCTTGTCCATGTCAAAATCTTCTTGATCTAAATTCAGAAAGAGGTCTTCCATTGTGTATTCAGGAGGTGATTGTGCAGGAGAAGTACTTTGTTCTTAAACTACTTGAGTAGTATCTGGAACATTTAGCACAACAGCAGATGTGTCTTCAAGACCAACATCTGGAGCTTGGCTAGGTAGCTGAGTTTGCTGAGGAACTTCAGACAAATCAGTATCTTCAATAAGATATTCTGAAGTTTTTAAGTCAGTGAGTACCTCTTGAATAATGGTGGTGGCTTGCTCACTGTCCAGAGTAGATGATTCTTCTACCGCTGGAAGCTCCCCCTGGCTGTGATCCCTATGGATGGGGCTAGCTGGAGGCAGCTCCCCCTGGATCTCAGCTGTCTCTTGAGGAGCAGGAGACTTCTCTGCAGCCACTTCCTCTTGACTATCAGGAGTGAAAACAACTTGTTCTTCACTACCTGAACTGCTGGAGGACTCCTGTGTCACAGAAGCTATCTTCCTCTTCTTCTTTGGAGGTGAATCTTTCTTAGAAACTTGCTTCTCTGGGGTAGGTATTTCTTTAGATAGTACTCTTTCCCACCTGGAAAATATCCTTTGATCCATCCTTCTCATGTGATTGATTTTAGTACCAGCAGCATTGCTCATTACCTCTGGTATTGTACCAGCCAGGTAGAGACTTAGTATTCTGCCCAGATTGGGCTTCTTCAGACTCTCCTTAATTTTCTCATACACAACCATTGACCAGTCTGTTTTTAGGTTGAAGATAATTCTGGTCATAACACTGAACATGGAGGCTGACACCCTGTCATGCCCTCCAGTCTTGCTGAGTATAACTTTCCCCACAATTTCAGACAGGAATTTTCCTTGGTTATTCATTCCTTTCCTGTTAAATACAGATCCTATCTTCATCTTAGGATCTAGACCACACCAGGTAAGTGCTTCCCTGGTCTTAGATGTAGTCACTTCCTCTTCTGCTTGAATTTTAGGTAGCTGAAGTACCTTTCTCAGAGTTTTGAGTGAAATCTTGACCTTGGTTCCATGCACTCTTGATTTGATTCTGTAACCTGAGTCATCTATAGAAGCTCCAGTAAGGAATTCAAGAACTTCCTTCTTCCATATTTTGGTTGGTTCTGAAACCAAGTACTCCAATCCAGAATCGGTGACTAGGGTTACCACCAATTTGATTTCTTGATCGCCATCGTCGAACGCGCCACGAACCAGTTCATAGCCTTCATTGACGTTCTCCTCGAGCTTGGGAGCCATTAGGGTTTGTAGAATTAGTCTTTAGAAAAGAGAAATGTCAACACAGTAGTTTGGTCTCGAAACTCTGAAAGCGTGTCGACAAACAAAGACAGAATCCTATTTATACCTTTCTGGTTTGAAGACGAACAGGCGGGATGGATTACTAAAGATGTGTCGACACTGGCAATAAGTGTCGACACTGACTTATAATGTCTCGACACTCATGTGTTGACACAAGTTTAGTCAACAGATTTTATGTGTCGACACTTGGTTATGTGTCGACACCACACTTCTCGACATGTAGTCGAGACGTTACTTAGAAAATTCTGAGTAAAACTTAAGTGTCGACACCTCATTGGATGTGTCGACACCAACTCGACATGTGTCGACACTAACATTCTGAAGTGTCGACACCAACTTCCTAGATGTGTCGACACCATTTTCCTGAAGTGTCGACACTTACTATTTTGTGTCGACATAGACTTGTCTATGTGTCGACACCTTTTTACTTAACCAATTTTTAGTTCTGTAAACTTAGTCTAAGTTTATCATACCTAGTTCAATTTTGAACCTATTGAACTTAGCTTCTTCTAAGGGCTTAGTAAACATATCAGCTATCTGATTATCAGTTTTAACATATTCAAGTGCAATATCATTTCTTTCTACATGCTCCCTAAGAAAGTGATATTTAATCTCAATATGTTTAGTTCTACTATGTGATATAGGATTATTAGCTATTGAAATAGCACTTGTAGAATCACAGAAAAGTGGAGTTCTACTTACCTAAAATCCATAGTCTTCTAGCTGATGTTGAATCCACAGAAGTTGAGCACAGCAACTTCCTGCAGCTACATATTCTGACTCAGCTGTGGAGATAGCCACACTGGTTTGCTTCTTACTACTCCATGAAATTATTCTTTCACCTAGGAATTGACAGGTTCCAGTTGTGCTCTTTCTATCCTCTTTGCATCCTGCAAAGTCTGCATCTGTATAACCTGTTAGATCAAAATCTCCATTCCTAGGGTACCAGAGGCCTAGATAAGGAGTGCACTTTAGATATCTCAAAATTCTCTTGACTGCAGTCAAGTGAGACTCTTTAGGGCAGGCTTGATACCTGGCACAAACACATGTAGCATACATAATGTCAGGCCTACTTGCAGTCAAGTATAGTAAGGAGCCAACTATCCCTCTATACAAGGTTTCATCTACAGGTTTCCCTGCATCATCCTTGCTAAGAGACATACTTGACCCCATAGGAGTCTTCATGGTACTGGATGAATCCATTCCATACTTCCTTATGAGTTCTAGGGTGAACTTGGACTGACATATGGATAGACCACTTTCAGTCTGTTTAACTTGGAGACCCAAGAAAAACTTCAGTTCTCCCATACTACTCATCTCAAATTGACTTTGCATAAGCTTTGCAAACTTTTTGCAAAGGCTACTTTCAGTAGACCCAAATATAATGTCATCTACATATATTTGGACTAGTATGACTTTGCCTCTAGATTCCCTAAGGAATAGAGTCTTATATATTTTCCCCCTTGTGAACTTGTTCTCAATGAGGAAACTAGATAGGGTTTCATAGCAAGCTCTAGGAGCTTGCTTTAACACATACAATGCTTTCCTAAGTCTATAGACATAATGAGGTTGAGTTGGATCAACAAAACCTGATGGCTGCTCCACATAGACTTCTTCTTTCAAATTACCATTTAGGAATGCTGACTTGACATCCATTTGGTATACCTTGAATCCTTGATAGGTTGCATAGGCCAAGAACATCCTTATGGCCTCCAGTCTGGCTACTGGGGCAAAGGTTTGATCAAAATCAATACCTTCTTCTTGCCTATAACCTTTTGCAACCAGTCTTGCTTTATTCTTAATGATGACCCCTTGTTCATCTAACTTATTTCTGTAGATCCACTTAGTTCCTATAACATTGTGGTCTTTTGGTTTAGGAACCAGGTCCCAAACCTTGCACCTTTTGAACTAATTAAGCTCTTCCTGCATTGCTTCAGTCCACTGTGGATCTTGTATAGCTTCTTCAAATTTCTTTGGTTCTATTTGAGACAGAAAACTTGAATATACTACAGCATTCTGATTTCTGCTCCTTGTCTGAACACCTTGTCTTGGATCTCCAATAATCAGCTCTACTGGATGATCTCTTAGATGCCTGTTGGGTGGAGGCATTCTTACTTCTGGTTGTACTTCTACAGCATCTTCATCATGCTGAGTTCCTTGTACTTCTTCAGCTCCTGGTACATGTAGTTCTCCCCCTGGACATAACCCATCTTCTTCTACTTGCTGTCTTGCAGCAGGTACATCTTCTATGGTTAGCTTGTCCATCTTCTTAGTAAGACCTGTGGGGCTACACACACTACTAGACAACTCATTGTTAATAAGTTTTGTCTCATCAAAAACTACATGCACAGACTCCTCTACAACTTGTGTAGTCAAGTTGTAGACTCTATAAGCCTTACTATTATTGCTGTACCCAACAAACACTCCCTCTTGGGACTTGGCAGCAAACTTAGTTAAGTAAGACTTCCCATTGTTAAGTATGAAGCATTTGCAACCAAAAATTCTGAAATAGGATAGGTTTGGTTTCCTGCCTTTCACAACTTCATAGGGGGTCTTATTTAACCTTTTAGTGATGGTAGCCCTATTTATCACATGGCATGCAGTGTTAACTGCTTCAGCCCAGAAATACTCTGGCAGTGATGAATCACTTAATAGGGTCCTACCAGCCTCTATCAAGGTCCTATTCTTTCTTTCAGCAATGCCATTTTGCTGAGGTGTTCTAGGTGAAGAAAATTCTTGAAATATCCCAAAGTCTTCACATAGTCTTGTCATGCTATCAGACTGAAATTTAGTGCCATGGTCACTTCTAATTTTGACCACTGTACTGTTTAGTTCATTCTGAATTTGCTTGACAAAGTTATGGAAAACACTAGGTGTTTCAGATTTCTGTCTTAAGAAGAACACCCAGGAAAACCTTGAGTAGTCATCTACAACTACAAAGGTGTAGACCTTCCTTCCTAAGCTGTGAACTGGCATTGGACCAAAGAGATCCATATGCAAGAGGTATAAGCACCTCACAGCATCTTTGTTTTCAATGCTCCTAAAGGTGGATTTAGTCTGCTTGCCCTTTTGACAAGCTGAGCAAATGCCATCTTTAACACACTTAACTTGAGGACCATTCCTCACTAACTCTTTGCTAAAGAGTTTGCTAATAGTCTTGTAATTAAGATGGGCAAGCCTCTTGTGCCATTTGACACATTGAGAGACTGTCTCATCAGCTACAAGACAAACTGGAGAACTATTGTTCTCAACCATAATGTCTAGACAATAGACATTTCTCTTCCTATAACCTGTCAAAATGATCTCTTGATCACTTGACCTCTTGATATGACAACCATTTTTAACAAATGAGATGTCATACCCTACATCACTGGTGGGCCAAAACCCGAACAGGCAAGCGTACCTGTCGAATTATAGTACCAAGGTCGTATTTAAACACGGGGTTGTCAAGTACTTCTACTCGCGCTCTAACTATTATCCTACCGGAAAATTAAAGGGATTTGAGAATTTTTTAAGAAGCAAAAGGAACGATAAATTCGAGACGAAAACTTATATAAAAAAGGCTAGCATTCGATCATTGATTCACCATGAAATGAAATGAGAAAATAAAAGGGCATAGTTTTAAATTTGCAAATCCAACTCGGCCGTGACGGATCCGAAAATAAGACAAAATCTCGCTAGAGCATTAGGTCTCCTAACTTATAGACTCTTCGATCGAAATCTCTTTCAAACCAAAGAAGCCTAAAGTTGCATTATCGAGGTGATCCGCACTATTGGATTTGACTCCAATCCGGAGGATTTACGTCGTCCTATCTCTAGGGTTGCGTTCAACTCCTTCCTTCTTTGAGTGATCTTTCACATCCACGAGCCTCTCGGCTACTCGAATATGAGATCATAAGCCTACTACCGTATACCGGAAATACGGAGTCGACGCAAAATAAATCAAAGAAGGACCGAGTAGAATTACGCAAAAATAAAACTATGAAATAAAAATAATTCTCATTTCAAATCATGGATCCTCATGATCAAATGCTAAAAGAAGATTAGCTACGCATATTGCAAAAAGAAACAACGAAACAAATAGAAGAGAATTTCATTACTTGCAAAAAAGAGTGTACAAAATATTAAAAAGACTAGATTAGGCTATAAGAAAAACTTGCACTAATTGAAAAGAAAAGATTACACTAATAAAGACTTAACAACATGTAAGCAAAAAGAAAGCACTCTCTTGAACTAGAACTTCACTTGCTCTCCAAAATCCAACTCCTCAAAAGCATGGGATATGGGTGCCTTTTTATAGATGAGGGGGAAGGTTCTAGAATGGAAAGAAGAAGAGGGGGCAAGGGGGGTGGCCGGCCATGGGGGGGGGGGGAAGAATGTGCATGCATTGCTTTAAATGAGGTGGAGAGAATTCATGCATGATGTTTAATTAAGTGGAGAGAAAGAGGTGGGTTCAATGTATTGGTGGCAAGGTGCATGGATAAAAATTAATAAGAAAGAGGGGATGAGTGGGGGATGCATGAGGAGTAAATGGAAGATAAAATAAAGGGGAGAGAGAATATTATGATGCATGAATGAATTGAAAGGTGGCAAGAGAATAAAGGAGAGAGAGGGGGTGGTCGGCCATGTGGGCTTAAATGGGCTACATAGGGGGCTCGGGTAGGCTAGGTGGGCTGCTTTGGGTTTGGGTAGGGGCTGTTTGGTGGCTCGGGTTTGAGCTTTGAGGGCTGCATGGGCTCGGGTTGGCTAGGAGAGCTACTTGGGCTGCACCATATGTGGCCGGCTGCACCATGCTTGAAGTGGGCTGCTTGCATTTTGGAAGTAGTGGGCTGCACATGCTTGTAATTTGAACAAGAGGGCTGCACAAGCTTGTAGGCTTTATCAATGTGGGCTGCACCAATGTGGGTTGCACCATGCTTGGACTTTGGACCTATAAATAAAACAAAACAAAATAATACAAACATTAGTTAATGATTATACAATGCATAATATAAATAAATCATACAACATATAAATAACATAACACATAAAATAAAACACACGTTAAACATATAATATAAAATTAAACATAAAACACTAAATTAAACATAACATACAAGCTATAAAAATATTTATAGATAAAGCTAAACATAAAAATATAAAATAGCCACAAAACATAACATAAACATTAAATTAAAAAGATGGTCATAACAAGCATAAAAAACACATAATTGTAACAAAATCTTAGGAGAATAAGCTACTAGAATAACCCAAAAAACGATGACTAAAACTAGTCATCAATCACTTAACTGACTTATGCTTATAAGATTGTGTTTCAACCCTTTAACATAAGCCACTTGAGTAATGGTAACAAGGTTTGAAGAAATGTTACCAAACCCTTTCATGATTCCTTTTTCAGAACCACCAAAGGTCACTTTAGGACCATTTTTGATTGGAATATAGTCCTTCAGTAGTCCCCTTGTTCCAGTCATATGTCTGGAACATCCACTATCCAAGTACCATGTTGGGGTATGGCCACTTGGATTCACCTGCAAAACAAATTAATGAACCTTAGAACCCAAAGTAAACTTGGGTCCTTGGTGATTGTTAGTTTGCAACATGACATAGCTACCTACTGGCTTTCCACCAGGTAGCTTGCTACTCCCATTGGCACTTGCATTGTGCCAACAGTCCAAGGCAAAGTGGCCAACTTTGCCACAGCACCAGCATTCAAACTTGTTGTAGCTTTGCTTAGGTACAGACTTGGCTGTCTTGACTACAGCAGGCTTATTGAATGTTGGGGCTTTGCCCTTGGACTTGGACTGATCCTGAACAGTCCTAGCTGGTTTAATAAAACCCAATCCAGCCTTTCCTTTATGATGAACAAATTCATAAATCAAGGGTAACACTGATTTAGGTTTTGAAAACCTAGCAACTAGCTCTCTTTCCTTCTGAAGATTGATCTCCAGTCTCTTAATTTGATCATTTTTATAGGTGATAGTTCCCATCTGAATCACAGTAATGTGTTTCAGCCTGGCTACCTCATTGAGCTTTTGATCAAATTTCTTCTCAAAATCTGTTGCAGCTGCCTTGAGATCAGCAATCTCCTTTGCCTGACTTTTGGATAGGGTCTTGCTTTTCTTATAGGCTTGCAACAGTACTTTATATTCATCTAAGAGCTGATGAATATCTCCCTCAGATTCAGAAACACTTCCATCACTTGATGAAGATGAATCTGACTCTGAACTAGAACTGGAATCTGAACTTTGAGTTGGACTTTGTACCTGACTAGGTACTGGCTGCTCCAGGATTTTGGTACTTTCAGTCAATGCCATCAGTCCTTGGCACTGACACTCTTCTTGTTCATAGATTGATTCCATGATCTGCATAAACTCTTCTTCTTCTTCAGCAAATAGCCCTATGTAGGCATCAGCATCTGTCTCAGTGTCTGAAGAAGAAATGTCTGAAAGAGTCTTCTCATTCTTTGCAACAAAGGACTTCTCCTTCTTTCCTTTGAAGTGAGTCTTCTTTTTGTCACTGGATTCTTTTCTTCTCTCAGGACAATCTGCAATAACATGACCCTGTCTATTGCAGCAGTAACACACTATCTTAGACCCAGTTGCCTTGCTAGTCTTTGTCTTTTTCTTGTCCTTCTTTGAAGGCTTCTTCTCCTGATACTGAACTTCTTTCCCTTTGGAAAATGAAGGTCTAGACCTCCACTGTTTCTTCTTCAGGAATTTCTGAAAATGTCTGGTGAATGCAGCAAAGTCTTCATCACTTTCACTGCTTATAGACTTTGTGCTAACAGACTCATCAGATTCTGATTCAACTACCTCTGGAGGAGGAGTTGATGACTTAGTCCTGCCCTTTCTAGGTACTTCTGACTTGAAGGCAACAGTCCTTTCCCTGTGCTCAGTCCTTGTTGATTTTTCCTCCTCTTTTCTCACGGACAGCTGCATCTCATAAGACAACAACTTGCCAAACAGTGTGGGAGGAGGAATTTCTCCCAACTTTGCCATTTCTCTGATGGCACAGATCTTGGTGTCCCAATCTTTGGTTAGGGACCTTAAGAACTTATCATTCAATTCATAGTTAGTGAACTCTCTTCCATAGGACATGAGTTCATTAACAATTCTATAGAACTTCTTGTAGCATTCAGTGATGCTACCTCCTCTTCCTTGCCTAAAGCTCTCATACTCTTGATTAAGCAAGGACTTCCTATCTTGCCTAACTTCTTCAGAACCTTCCATATAGACAATGAGAGTATCCCACATCTCTTTTGCTGTTTTACAGTGAATTAAGTTCTGAAAAGTGGCATCATCAATGGCACTTACTATAATGTTTTGTGCTCTCTTGTCCATAGTGGCTAGGACAATTTCATCCTTAGTCATCTCAGAGAAATCCTTTGGAGTTCTCTGTGTAGCATCCAAAACTGAAACCTTCATGGGCACATATGGCCCCTCTTTGACTGTGATGTAGATTCTAGGGTCAGAGGCCTCCATAAATAGCCTAACCCTTTCTTTCCAGATCCCAAAGATCTCTTTTCTGCATATGGGCAGTTTCCTTGAACCCAATTCCTTGTGATTCTCTGAAGAACCCATGTTTCTTGATTTTCTTGAAACTGTGTTCTGACTTACACTGAATCTGCCAAACTGGATCTCCTCAGACAGTTAGTCCTTTTTGAGGAACCTGCCTCTGATACCACTTGAAAGATATGGTACCTAAACACCTAGAGGGGGGGGGGGTGAATAGGTGACCTAAACCTTTTTGAAACTTTGTTGGCAGCAAAACAGTTATCTCACAGATTTCTACAGCTAACAGCAATAACAAAATATAAACTGCAAATCCACAGCACAGCACAGCAGACATACAAATTTATAGTGGTTCCCCAATCTTTGGGTACATCCACTTTCCCCCTCCGCCTATCTATCAGTGTACTAGATTCGGCCAAACTTCTCCACTATCTCAGAACCCAACTAGGTTCCTACACCTCAGGCCCAAAGCCTTACACTCAGTCACCAAGGCCTACACTCAGCCACCCAGGCCTACACTCAGCCAATCAAGGCCTACACTCAGAGTTCTTCAACTCCTACACTCAGGCAACAAAGACCTACCCTCAGCCTTTATAATATAGGCTTACAATTCACTCAGATCCAATGGATCCTACAAGTTAAAATTGAATTACAATAACTAACTCTACAACTCAGAAAATAAGAGAGGAGTTGAGAGTTTCTTGAAGAGTTCTTGGAAGAACTCAGCTAGATCCAAACTGACTTAGCTTCCTTCAAAGCTTCTTGAGTAGAACTGAATTAGTCTGAATCCTCTGCAGTTGATCCTTGACCTCTGCTTCTTGAGATCCAGATGATTCTGAATCCTTCTTCTCAGCCTTAGTTCCAAAGACTGAATTCTTGATTGGAGCTCTCTCTCTCCAACTTCTTAGATCTGCAGTTGGACTGCCAGATCTTCTTGTGTTGATACTCTGTGTACCACTTATCTGAATACTTGTATAATCTGATCAATTACTTCAAATAGCTTCAACAACTTTTTATTAACACCTTATCCATCCTTTTCTGTAAACAGTCTGTGCCTATTTATAGGCATTCTTCATGGTAACCGTCTGGTCCGGTTCATAACTAACTTCTGACTTCCCTGATAGTTGCTGTAGACCGGCTGGATCGGCAGCTGTCATGTCAACCAGTCACTTCTTGAAATTCTCTAACTGTTAGATAGTGTCGAGACTTTCTGTTCTTAAGTGTCGACACTTATAGACCAAGTGTCGACACATGTTGTGTAAGTGTCGACACAAGTCTACAAGGTGTCGACACAACTACTTGTATGTCTCGACACAGATTCTTCTTCAAGTGTCGACACTGAAATTAAGTGTCGACACAAGTACTTGATCTTCTGTATCTTGTAGTATTCTTCTAAGTGTCGACACATCTCCTTTGTGTCGACACATCTTCATGTGTTGAAACTGTCAAGTGTCGACACTGCTTCTTGGTGTCGACACAAGTCGTCAATTTTGTTTCTTCAGCTGAGTGTCGACACATTCCCTTAGTGTTGACACTTGTACTTAGAATATTTTGTAAACTTTTATGTTCTTTGCTAAGTGTCGACACAGCTCCTTGTGTCGACACTTTCTTCAAGTGTAGAGTCTTCAACTAAGTGTCGAGACCTTGTGCTGGGTGTCGACACTTTCTTCAAGTGTTGACTCTTCTGGTTGTGTGTCGACACATTGTGCTGAGTGTCGACACATACTTCAAGTGTTGACTCCTTTGAGTGTGTGTCGACACATTGTGCTGGGTGTCGACACATTCTTCATATGTTGACTCTGCTGATTGAGTGTCGACACATTGTGTTGAGTGTCGACACTTGTCCTTAGTCTCTGCAGAATTTTGCTGAGTGTCGACACAACTCCAAGTGTCGACACTTTCTGATGTAGACTCAGCTCTTCTAGGTGTCGACACTTCTGCTAAGTGTCGACACAGCTTTTCTGCATTCTTCTTCACTGAGTGTCGACACAGCTCCAAGTGTCGACACTTTCTGTCTGGTGTCGACTCTTCTTCTCAGGTGTCGACACAATTACTCCAAGTGTCGACACTGCTTGTCTGGGTGTCGACACAAGCTTTCTCAAGTGTCGACACTTTCCCTCTGGGTGTTGACACATGGACTTAGAAACTTTTAGCTTCAGTCCAGTGAATATCTAACCTGCACAAGTAACTCAAACAAACATCAAATACATTATGATGTATATCATTGAGTTAGGTGAGGCTTCTTCAAATCAGGTACATTTGACCAATGTACCCAACATTCAGTCCTGGATGCAAATCAGAGAACACCTAAGGACTTCTCTGAAATGACAAAAGATGAGATAATTCTAGCCACAATGGACAAGAGGGCTCAGAATATCATTGTGAGTGCCATAGATGATGCTACCTTTCAGAATTTAATACACTGTAAGACATCTAAGGAGATGTGGGATACCTTGATAGTGTACATGGAGGGTCCAGAAGAAGTGAGACAGGATAGAAAATCTTTGTTAAACCAAGAATATGAAAGTTTTAGGCAAGGTAGGACTCATAGCATCACAGAATGCTATAAGAAGTTCTATAGGATTGTCAATGAGCTAATGTTCTATGGAAGAGAGTTCAGTAATTATGAGCTAAATGATAAGTTTCTAAGGTCCCTAACAAAGGATTGGGACACCAAGATCTGTGTCATAAGGGAAATGGCAAAGTTAGCAGACATCCCTGCACCTACACTGTTTGGAAAAATCCTATCCTATGAGATGCAGTTGATGATGAGGAAAGAAGAGGAGAAGTCTACAAGAAGTGAACATAAAGAAAGAACAGTGGCATTCAAGACAGAAGCCACCAGAAAATACAGAAGTAAGTCACCAACTCCACCTCCTAAAGTAGCTGAGACTGAGTTAGATGATTCAGAAAGCAGAATGTCTGAAAGCAGTGAAAGTGATGAGGACTTTGCAGCCTTCACAAGACACTTTCAGAAGTTCCTAAAGAAGAAACAGTGGAGGACTAAGCCATCCACAGCACAGAGGTCATCAAAGAATGACAGAAGAAAGCCCAAGTCAAATAGAACTTCATCTTCAAAGATAGTTTGTTATTGTTGTAACAAACAAGGACATGTTGTTGCTGACTGTCCTGAGAAGAGAAAAGAATCTACTGATAAGAAAAAGACACAATTCAAGGGCAAGAAAGAAAGGTCTTTTGTTGCCAAGAAGGACAAAGGCCTGTCAGACATGTCTTCTTCATAAACTGAGTCAGAAGCTAAAGCATATATATGACTATTTGCTGAAGAAGAGGAAGAAGAGTTCATCCAGATAATGAACTCCATATATGAGCAAGAGGACATCCAGTGCAAAGGACTGATGGCCTTAACTGAAGGTGACAAAATCCAGGAGCAGCCTGGACCCAGTAAGGTACAAAATTGTTCTTTAAGTTCAATTTCTTGTGCTAGTTCAGAATCAGATTCATCATCATCAAGTGATGAGAGTGCATCTGAGTCTGAAGAGGATATTCATCAATGGATTGATGAATATAGAGTTCTATTGCAAGCATTTAAGAAAAGCAAATCCTTGGCCAAGAGTCAGGCTAAGGAGATTGCAAATCTCAAAGTGGCTTCAACTGATTTTGAGAAGTTGTTTGATCAAAAACTTAATGAGATAGCCAGACTGAAAAACATAATTGTTATTCAAATGGGGACTATAACATTTAAGAATGATCAAATCAGAAAGCTGGAGATTAATCTTTAGAAGGAGAGAGATATAGTTGCTAGGTTTTCTAAACTAAAGTCTGTTCTACCTTTGATTGATGAGTTTATACCTCACAAGGGTAAAGCTAGACTGGGGTTTACTAAACCTGCTAGGACTGTTCAGTCCAAGTCTAAGGGCAAAGCCCCAGCTCTCAACAAGCCAGCTGTAGATAAAACAGCTAGGGATGTACCTAAGCAAAGGTACAATAGGTTTGAGTGCTGGTGCTATGGCAAGGTAGGACACTATGCCATAGACTGCTGGCACAATTCTAGTGCCAAAGTGAGTAGCAAACTCCCTGTTGGAAGATCTGCAGGTAGCTTTGTTAGGAGGCAAACTAACCAGTACCAAGGACCCAAGAATTCTTTGGGTTCTAAGGTCAACTAATCTGTTTTGCAGGTAAGTCCAAGTGGCAATGCCCCAATATGGTACTTGGACAGTGGTTGTTCCAGACATATGACTGGAACTAGGGGATTGCTAAAGGACTTCATACCAATCAAAGATGGTCCTAAAGTCACCTTTGGTGGTTCTGAAAAAGGAATCATCAAGGGTTTTGGTAACATTTCTAGTACCCATATTACTATTACTCAAGTGGCTTATGTTCAAGGTTTGAAACATAATCTTATTAGTATAAGTCAATTGAGTGATCTAGGATATGACATCTCATTTGTCAAGGATGGTTGTCATATCAGGAGGTCAAATGATCAAGAGATCATTTTGACAGGTTATAGAAAAAGAAATGTCTATTGCCTAGACATTATGTGTGAGACTAATGGTTCTCCAGTGTGTCTTGTAGCTGATGAGAAAGTCTCTCATTGTGTCAAATGGCACAAGAGGCTAGCCCATCTTAATTATAAGACAATTGGCCAACTCTATAGCAAAGAGTTAGTGAGGAATGATCCTCAAGTTAAGTGTATTAAAGATGGAATATGCTCAGCGTGTCAAAAGGGCAAGCAGACTAGATCCACCTTTAGTGGCATTGAAAACAAAGATGCTGTGAGGTGCTTATAGCTCTTGCATATGGATCTCTTTGGTCCTATGCCAGTTCACAGCCTAGGTAGGAAGGTCTATACCTTTGTGGTTGTAGATGACTACTCAAGGTTTTCCTGGGTGTTCTTCCTTAGACAGAAATCTGAAACACCTAGTATCTTCTATAGCTTTGTCAAATAAATTCAGAATGAACTAGACAGTACAGTGGTCAAGATAAGAAGTGACCATGGTACTGAATTTCAGTCTGATAGTATGACAAAACTATATGAAGAATTTGGGATATTTCAGGAATTTTCTTCACCAAGAACACCTCAGCAAAATGGCATTGCTGAGAGGAAAAATAGAAACTTGATTGAGGCTGGTAGAACCCTATTAAGTGATACATCACTACCAGAATATTTCTGGGCTGAGGCAGTGAATACTGCATACCATGTAATTAATA
Source organism: Platanthera guangdongensis (assembly GCA_039583875.1). Classification (NCBI taxonomy): domain Eukaryota; kingdom Viridiplantae; phylum Streptophyta; class Magnoliopsida; order Asparagales; family Orchidaceae; genus Platanthera; species Platanthera guangdongensis. The sequence continues at coordinate 35,632,247 of CM077165.1, read as the reverse complement.
GGGCTACCATTACTAAAAGCCACAATAAGACCCCCTATGAGATTGTGAAAGGCAGAAAACCAAACCTATCCTATTTCAGGATCTTTGGTTGTAAGTGCTTTATACTTAACAATGGAAAGTCTTACTTGACCAAGTTTGCTGCCAAGTCCCAAGAGGGGATCTTTGTTGGGTACAGCAACAATAGTTAGGCTTATAAAGTCTACAACTTGTCTACTCAAGTTGTAGAAGAGTCTGTACATATAGTATTTGATGAAACTAGACTTATTAACAATGAGTTGTCTAGTAGTATTTGCAGCTCCACAGGTGTGACTGAGAAGATGGACAAGCTCACTATAGAAGAAGGACCTACTACAAGACAGCAAGTAGAAGATAGTGTCTGTAGTCCAGGGGGAGTACTCCATGTACCTAATGCAGAAGAAAACCATGGAGTGCAGCTAGATGATGAAGCTGAAGGAATTCAACCTGAAGTCAGGATGCCTCCAGCTAATAGGCATCTAAGAGATCATCCAGCAGATCAAATCATTGGTGATATAAGACAAGGGGTACAAACAAGGAGCAGAAATCTGAATGCAGTACTCTACTCTAGTTTCCTATCCCAAGTAGAACCAAAGAAGTTTGAAGAAGCCATCCTAGACCCTCATTGGATTGAGGCAATGCAAGAAGAGCTGAATCAGTTCAAGAGGTGCAAAGTCTGGGAACTTGTTCCTAAACCAAAAGACCACAACATAATTGGAACCAAGTGGATCTTTAGGAACAAGATGGATGAACATGGAGTAATTGTCAAGAATAAAGCAAGATTAGTTGCTAAAGGATATAGGCAGGAAGAAGGTATTGACTTTGATCAAACCTTTGCTCCAGTAGCCAGACTGGAAGCCATAAGGATGTTCCTGGCCTATGCAACCTATCAAGGTTTTAAAGTTTACCAAATAGATGTAAAGTCAGCCTTTCTGAATGGTAATCTAAAGGAAGAAGTCTATGTGGAACAGCCATCAGGTTTTGTTGATTCAACTCAACCTAATTATGTCTATAGACTTAGGAAAGCTTTGTTTGGGTTAAAACAAGCCCCTAGGGCTTGGTATGAAACCCTGTCTAGTTTCCTCATTGAGAATAAATTCACAAGGGGGAAAATAGACAAGACTCTATTCCTTAGGGAATCCAGAGGCAAGATAATACTAGTCCAAATATATGTAGATGACATCATATTTGGGTCTACTGAAAGTAGTTTTTGAAAAAAGTTTGCAAAACTTATACAAGGGCAATTTGAGATGAGCAGTATGTGGGAACTTAAGTTCTTCTTGGGTCTCCAAGTTAGACAGACTGAGAATGGTTTATTCATATGCCAGTCTAAGTTCACCCTAGAACTGATAAGGAAGTATGGAATGGATTCATCCAGTACCATGAAGACTCCTATGGGGTCAAGTATGTCTCTTAGCAAAGATGATGCATGGAAACCTGTAGATGAGACTTTGTATAGAGGGATAGTTGGCTCTCTACTCTATTTGACTACAAGTAGACCAGATATCATGTATGCTACATGTGTCTGTGCTAGGTACCAAGCATGCCCTAAAGAGTCTCATTTGACAGCAGTCAAAAGGATACTGAGATATCTAAAGGGCACTCCTTATCTAGGCCTTTGGTACCCTAGGAATGGAGACTTTGAACTAACAGGTTATTCAGATGCGGATTTTGCAGGCTGCAAAGAAGACAGAAAAAGTACAACTGGAACCTGTCAATTCGTAGGTGGAAGACTGATCTCATGGAGTAGCAAAAAGCAAACAAGTGTGGCTATCTCCACAACAAAATCAGAATATGTGGCTGCAGAAAGTTGCTGTGCTCAACTTCTATGGATACAACATCAGCTTGAGGATTATGGTATTCAGCTAAGTAGAACACCACTCTTTTGTGATTCTACTAGTGCTATATCAATTGCAAACATTCCTGTTTCCCATAGTAGAACTAAACATATTGAAATAAAAAATCATTTTCTAAGGGAACATGTAGAAAAAGAAGATATTTTACTGGAGTATGTTAAGACAGATAATCAACTAGCTGATATGTATACTAAGGCTTTAGAAGAAACAAAGTTCAATAGGTTTAAAATTGACCTAGGTATGATAAACTTAGAATAAGTTTACAGAAATGACTAAGTAAAATAGTGTCGACACACAGAGTTGTCTGTGTCGAGACAGAAAAGTGGTGTCGACACTTCAGAGAAAAGGTGTCGACACATCTAGGAAGTTGGTGTCGACACTTCAGAAAATTATTGTCGACACATACAGGGTAGTTGTCGACACATCCAAGGTGTTGTCGACACTTAGACCTTATGCAGTATTAGTGAAGTAAAGTCTCGACTAAGTGTCGAGCTAAGCGATGTCGACACATAGACAAGTGTCGACACATATGTTCTGTCGACTATACTTGTGTCGACACATAGGTGTCGAGACATTATAAGTCTGTGTCGACACTTATCAACAGTGTCGACACAATTTAAGTTAGTTAACCCGCCCTTTCATCTTCAATACTAGAAAGGTATAAATAGGATTTTGCCATTGTCTGTCGACACGCTCACCAAAGTTTCGAGACCAAACTTGTGTGTCGACACCTCTCTTCTCTCCAGTCAAATTCTTCAAACCCTAATGGCGCCAAAGTTCGAGGAGAACGTGAACGAAGGCTATGGACTGGTGCGGCATGCGTTTGACGATGCAGAACAAGAGATCAAGGATGTGGTAACCCTAGTCGCAAACTCAGGGTTTGATTTTCTTGTTTCAGAGCCAACAAAGATATGGAAGAAGGAAGTCTTGGAATTTCTGACTGGAGCAACCCTAGATGACTCTGGATTCAAGATCAAGTCAAGGGTACATGGAGAAAAGGTGAAGGTCTCACCTAAAAGTTTGAGAAAGGTCCTAAATCTACCAAGGACAAAAGAAGAGGATGAAGTTACTGCTTCTAAGACCAGAGAAGCTTTAACATGGTGTGTACTGGATTCCAAGCTGAAAATTGGATCTATATTCAATAGGAAAGGCATGAACAACAAAGGAAAATTCCTCTCTGAAATTGTTGGAAAGGTGATCTTGAGTAAGCCAGGAGGGCATGACAGGGTATCAGCCCATATGTTCAATCTTATGACAAGGATTATCTTCACTCTACAAACTGACTGGTCTGTTGTTGTCTTTGATAAGATTAAAGAGAGTATGAAGAAGCCCAATTTGGGTAGGATATTAAGTCTTTACTTGGCTGGTAGTATACCAGAAGTTATGAGTCAAGCTGCAGGCTCTAAAATCAATCATATGAGGAAGATGGACATGAGACTCTTCTCAAGATGGGATAGGGTCTTGACTAAGGAGATGCCAACCCCTGAGTAGGTAACACATCAAAAGAAGAAGAAGAAGACAGCCCCAGTGGCTCAGGATTCATCTAGCAGCTCTGAGGAGCATGTTGTCTTCACTCCTGATGAAGAAGACACTGGAGATGCTGGGAAGTCTCCAGCTCAATAAGAAGTTGCAAAGAGGCAGGGGGAGCTACCTCAAGCTAGCCCCATTCACCAGGATTCTATCCAGGGGGAGCCACTAGTAGTGGAAGAGCCAACTCCACTATAGAGTGAGCAAGCAACCCACACTATCCTTGAGGTAATATCAGAAATCAATCAATTAGATTTCCTTATTGAGAGTGAAGTTATAATTGACAACTTATCTGATGTTAATCAGCAACCTCAGCTTGATAGTCAACTCCCAGATGTTGTCATGGAGGACACCTCTGTTGCAGATCAAGTGGAACCACATCAAGTAGCTGATGAGATAAGAGAATCTCCATCTCTTCCTCAACAAGAATTTACTATGGAAGATCTCTTCCTTAATCTGGATCAGACAGACTTTGAGATGGAAAGTGCTGCTGCTGAGGGGGAGAATGCTCAAGTTTAGGGGGAGCAAGTGGAAATTCTAGAAGAACCTACAAGGAAAGAGCCTGAGAAGCCAAAGGAAGTTGAGGAGCTACCTAGGGAGAGGGTAGATATTGCAAGTACATCTGCTTCTGAAGATGAGGAGACTGCAAGAGCAAAGAAAATAAAATTCCAAGTATTCAAGAGGAGAAGCCAGACTTATAAGAAAGCTCTGCAAACTATAGTACCACAGCCAACACCACAGCCAGCACCATCTGTAGATTTCAGTGCTCTGATGGTTGCTATGCAAATCAAGCTTGATGAGCAGAGACAAGCACTGGAAAAGTATGTAGATGAAGGACAAAAATCTCTACAGTTTGATCTGGCCCAGGACATTAAGTCCATAAGATTTGAAATGAATCTAAATAAAAAGAAAATGACTGACTGCTTCCACGAGGGAGGAAATGCAGTGGTATACTTGGCTACACATCAGGAGAAGATAAAAGCTCAAGTGGATGAACTTGAAGTAAAGCAAGACTATGTAATGGAAAATCAAATCAGAATGAATGATAACTTGACAGCTTCTCACAATGCTATTGTCACTGAGCTTAAGAATATAACAACTACACAGAATGCTGCCCTGACTACTGCCAAAGAGGAATTTGATAAAGAATTACAAGAGAGCCTCACTGCTGTAACTTCTGCCATTCAAGATTCCCAGAAGCTTCTCACTGAAAAACTCCAAAGGTTAAAACCTTTCTACAAGGATGGAGTCAATTATCTAAATGCCCAAATCAGATTTCAGAAAGATGATTTAAGAGATCATATTGAAAGAGAAGTCATAAAGGGGGAGAGGGTGTTAGTCAAAGCCGGCTGTGACCATGCAAAATGGATTTCCAATTCCATCAGAGCCACTCTTGGTTATCCTCCTTTATGTGATATGACAATGTAGCAGAATCTGGAGTTAATCCTGCCTATCTTGGAGGTGAGCAACCTGAAGTAGCTCAAGTAATCTATCCTCCATCAGATTTTGATATGATACAAGCTGATATCCAGACAATGTATAGCCCACCTGAGGGCAAGCAAAATGTTATTCTAGAAAAAGTGGTTCAGCCAGTATCTGAGGCTTTACAGGAAGCTATACTGAAGGAACAAGCTGAACAAGAAGCTAGATTGTCTAAGAAGAGGTTCAGAGAGCAAGCTGAACAAAGGCCTGATTTTGAACAGTAGAGCCCCACTTCAAGAAACATTATCTTAACTGCATGGAAGGCTGCCAAAGATAATATTCAAGATAGAAACAAATAGTTTTCTGAACTTGAGTGGAGAAAGCATGAAAGCAGGCAAGAAGCTATAGTGCAAAATAGAAGAAAGATAAAGATGGGAAAGCTACCTCGTACTGCCCAGGAGCCTAGCAAGTACTTTCCCAAGCCTTATCATTACTTTGAGAGGCAAAAGATTAAAGCTGAAGAGCTAAATAAGAAGGATCTGAAATGGAAAAAGCCTGCTGATACTGAAGATGCTGAAGCCCCTGTACAAGCCAAGATACAGTCTGGAAAGGGAATAATGATCAAGGATGCTGAGCAAAAATAGAATAGAATTTTTCTTCACTTGACAATTGTAATCTTTTGATTTTAAACACTTTGTAAACTTTTGAAAAATGAATGTAACAAAGTTGATAGAACAATGTGCTGAGTGATAATTCTATTTCATAATTGTTCTGAGATGATATCTATGTATACATGTTTGCTTAATACATGTTTATGTTTTCCCTGATTGTATAATCCTGTTTACATCATGCTATGATTTTATTCTGTATGGTGTATATCATTGACTAAGGGTTATGACTTCTCCAAATAGGGGGAGATTGTTAGGTACATTGGTTTAAATGTACCTGATTTGAAGAAGCCTCACCCTACTCAATGATATACATCAAAATGTATTTGATGTATTTTGAGTTTAGTTGTGCAGGTTAAGTATTTGCAGGGAAAGCTGAAAAGATTCTAAGTCCATGTGTCGACACCCAGAGGGAAAGTGTCGACACTTAAGAAGACTTGTGTCGACACCCAGGCAAGCAATGTCGACATTTGGAGTACTTGTGTCGACACCAGGGATGCAGAGTCGACACCAGACACAAAGTGTCGACACAAGGAGCTGTGTCGACACTCAATGAAGAAAGTCCAGTGAAGATGTGTCGACACTTAGAAGCTGTGTCGACACCCAGAGGAACTGTGTCTACATAAGAAAGTGTCGACACTTGGAGGCTATGTCGACACTCAGCAAATTTCAGCAGAGTCTAAGGATAAGTGTCGACACGAGAAAGAATGTGTCGACACTCAACAGAAGACTCAACACTTGAAGAAAGTGTCGACACAAGGAGCTGTGTCGACACTTAGCAAAGTTCAACAAAATTCTAAGTACAAGTGTCGACACAAAGGAGATGTGTCGACACTCAGCAAAAGTATCAAAACAGAAGGCATGTGTCGACAGCAAGAAGAAGTGTCGACACTGAACAAGTTCAACACATGAAGATGTGTCGACACAAAGGAGTTGTGTCGACACTTACAAGAATACAACTAAGTACTAAAGAACAAAAAGTTGTGTCGACACACAATATCAGTGTCGACACATGATGAAGAAGCTATGTCGAGAAGTCAATTCTACAACATAAGGAGTTGTGTCGACACCTTGAAGGCTAGTGTCGACACTTTGTCTACTTGTGTCGACACTTAGTCTATAAGTGTCGACACTTAAAGACAGACTGTCTCGAAACTTTCAGACAGTTACAGTTATTTCAAGAACTGACTGGATGACTTGACAGCTGCCATTCCAGCCGGTCTACTACACCTGTTAGAGTTGTCAGAAATCAGTTCGGAACCGGACCAGCCGGTTACCATGAAGAAGGCCTATATATAGGCTTATACTGTCTACAGAGACAGATGATCAATCAACAAGAGAAACACAGAAGAAGATCTAGCTATTCATTGAAGAATCAAGTGAAGATCTAAGAAGTTGGAGAGAGAGAGCTCCATCCAAGAAGACAGCCGTTGGAACAAGGCTGAGAAGAAGGGTTCAGACTTTGTTCTGAATCTTAAGTTACAGAGATCAAAGATCAGCTGCAGAGAAGATCAACCCTATTGTGTTCTACATTCAAGAAGCTTTGAAGAAAAGCCAAGTGAGGTTGATCTCAGCAGAGTTCTTCCAAGAACTCATCAAGAACCTATCAACTCATCTCTCTATTCAGAGTTGTAGGCATATACACTTTGTATTTTATATTGCTTGTAGGATCCTTAGGGATCTGAGTTGTAAGCCTGCAATTATAAAGGCTGAGGGTAGGGCCTGAGTGCCTGAGTGTAGGAGATCTAATTCTCTGAGTGTAGGCCTGTTGTGGCTGAGTGTAGGCTTTTTGAAAAAGCTGAGTGTAGGCTTTGTGAAGAAGCTGAGTTGTAGGGCCTTGGGCCTGAGCTGTAGGAACCTGGTTGAGGTTCTGAGTGTAAGATCTGAGGTTCTGAGATAGTGGAGGAGTTTGGCTGAATCTAGTACACTACTAGATAGGCAAAGGGAGAAAGTAGATGTACCCAAACCTTGGGGAACCACTATAAATTTGTGTGTTCACTGTGTGCTTGATTGATTGCTGTGATTGCTGATTGTCTGCTGAGTAGAATTAGTTATAAATCTGTGATATAACCAGCAATCTGCCTAAAAGGTTTTAAAAAGATTAAGTCACCTATTCACCCCCCCTAGGTGATTAGGTACAATTTCTTTCAAGAAGTGCTGAAGTTAGGCTGAATCTAGTACACTACTAGATAAGAGAAGGGGGAAAGTGGATGTACCCAGACCTTGGGGAACCACTATAAATACTGTGTGCACTCTGTGTATGTTTGTTTCTGTAGTTGCTGTGTTGTGATAGTTGTAGAATTGCATTTGCTGTACAAAGTTTCTGCCTTAAAATTAAAAAGGAAAAGTACACCTATTCACCCCCCCTCTAGGTGGTTAGACACTATTTCTTTCAGAGAGTCGACAATGCTATGCAGCGGATGGGTCAAATGCCCAATTCTCCTTGGATGACGACCTTTTTTGAAAAGATGGTCGTTTGTGAATCCCGGATGTAGGTAAACTACGTCAGGAATTGATGTACGAAGCACATTTTACAAATTACTCAATTCACCTAGGGAGCACAAAGATGTACAAGGACATAAAGAAGCTGTTCTGGTGGCCAGGTCTGAAGAAGAACATAACCCATTACATGTCAAAATGTCAGACTTGCGCCTTAGTAAATGCAGAGTGCCAGAAAACTGGAGCTTTCTTGAAGTCGTTACCAATTCCGGTATAGAAGTTTGATGACATTTCTATCGATGTCATGCATGGACTACTGAGATCTCAGAGCGGAAATGATGTCGTGTGGGTGATCGTTGACTGGTTAACCAAAGTGTCGCACTTCATACCTAACAGGAAGGATGATTCATTGGAAAAATTGCCCAAGCTGTATCTGGATAACATCGTACGATTGCACGACGTGCTCCGTAGCATCGTCAGTGACCGAGATGGGCGTTTTACTTCAGCTAATTGGAGTATAATCCACCAACTGTTGGGTACCAAGTTAAAGTTCAGTACGCCCTTCCACCCGCAAATAGAGGATATTCTATTTATGTACGCCCTGGATTTCGCGAAGAGGTGGGAAGATCCCCTCTATATGATTGAGTTTGCATACAATAATATCTATCAAGCTAGCATACAAATGGCGCCCTTTGCAGCTTTATTTAGTAGGAAGTGTCGTCTCCTTTAGCTTGGGCGGAAACAGGCGATTCGCGGTTGTATAAGCGGAAGGAAGGTGAGGATGCAAATTTGACTATACGCTTGATATGTGAGTGGCTATTGGTAGACCAACATAGGCAAGCAATGTACTACAACTCAGAGTACCGAAACGTGGAGTTTGTGGTTGGCGAGTGGGTGTACTTGATGATCAAGCCATTCAAAGTCGTGTCCAGGATTCGTCGCTTGAAAAAGTTGAGTCTGAGATATCTTGGTCTGTTTGAAGTTGTTGAACGAGTTGGAGAAGCTTCCTATCGATTAGCTCTTTAAACAGAGCTAAGTGGTTTGCACGATGTGTTTCAAATCTCAGTGCTGTGGAAAGCTTTGAAAGAGCCGACACAATTACTGGTTGATGATCAAGTACCGGTCGATAGTGGGCTAATGATGAATGTCATGCCCATTCAGATAAAGGATATGGAGGTAAAGTAGCTACAGAATGTAACACCCCAAGTCCCAATTTGGGTTCAGGTTGGGAGACGCGGCCTGGGATACGGGCGTGTCCCCGGGCGTGTCATGCTCGGGTTGAGCAGCCTCTTAAGTGCTCAATGAAATACACTCGAGAAGTTCTCAAGAGGGAACACGCCCTGCGACACTGGAGTGTTTGAGGGCGTGTCCTCCTCAGGGTCATCGAACTCCACTCGACGAATACACGATAAGGCGTATCTACAGCCGTGTAGGGGTACACAGCCGGTGACATGGGCGTATCACTGGCCGTGTCCTCCTTGGGAGCAGCCAGGGTTCTGTGTGTTGGTGGACATGGCTGTGTCATGGGGCACACGGCCTGTGACACGTGCATGTCATATGGCCGTGTCCTGCTCGGGTTGAGTTGGTGGAGTGATGTTTGAGGTGCACGACTACCAGACACGGATGTATAGGATGTAACACGAGCATGTAGGATGTGACACGGGCGTGCCACCTGGCCGTGTGCTGTTCTGGATTTGAGTCGGCTATGTGCCACTTAAGGTACATGACCTATGACATGGGCATGTCATAAGGCGTCTCAGGCCGTGTTCAGCCTATTTCTGGGGAAATCAAGGTAATTCATTTCCTTCTTCCTGGATCCAAGGGTTCAGGCCCTTCCCTACTGCTTTTAAGGCCTAAAATGAAGGGATAATCATCTTCATTATTAGCCATTTCCCTTTCTCATAAGAGAGAGAGGGAGAAGAAGGAAAGGGAGAAGGGAGACGGCTGCCGGAGAAGCTTCCGCAGGATGATTCATGAGCCGAGTGCGGATTCATGGAGGCAAAGCTGTGGCAGTGATTTCCATCTGACTAGTTTATGGCTCCAACAAGATCGTCAAGGGTAACGATCTCCTTCTTGGACAATCGAAGTCCTTTCGTTATGCATATGAACGGAATCCTCCACCAAGAGGTGGAAAGCGAAAGTGATTCCCAGTTGAGTCTGCATCTATAGCCGGAAATGTGTAGTATGACATAGGAATGCTGTGTGAAGCTCATCCGGATGGTTAATCTGGATTGGTGATGATTATGGGTAAACCGAAGAAGACTCCGTGCATTGTATGGATGCGAATGATGTATGAGTGTAGTCTCTTTTTGTATGAATGCTAATCTTAGATACTTTATGTAAGCTCCTTGTGGTGTGAGTGTGGTGAGTGCTAGTTGCCTTGAGAGAGTGAAAAGCTGCGGCTAATCAGGAGGGAAAGACGACCTGCGTCTAGTGGTGCGCTACTGACGGTTTGAGCACGTGAAACGCTGACCTGCCCCTTATTGTTTTGGGAATTCGATTGGTGCCAGGCCTTGGTGACACGAGACAGACCCGGCTTGCTGCTCCACAATGGTGGGTCGATATGATTTGGAAATGCTCAAATTGTCGTGAGGTTCTCACCTCTTGGTGGTTTGGGTGGAATGTCGCCAGCATGCGTGTTGGTGGACTAGGACCGGCCAGCCAATAAGTTAATAACCTATAATCGGCGGTGTTGCAACCGAGTTTGGCACACCGTAAGGTGCCCTGATTGCACGGAGCGTCTGGCGAAGGCCGGCATTTGTGATTCTATCGTGCTTGAGAGCACTTGTTATGATTGGTAGATAGTATAAGTGCAATGCATACAGGGAATTAACCACTGCCCCCGGTAATGGGTAGGATCGTTATAATTGGTCAGCTAATGGTGACTGTTGCTTTGTTTACCGCTCTTGGTGTGGATGTCTAAATTGCAGGTGCTGATTGGTTGAAATGAATTGAGCGGAACGAAGCCCTTGCTGCTTAAAAGCCGTTGAAGGCCGAGCGAAAATCCTTGGATTTCATGTGTGGCCGGGCTGTGTGCCGATGTATGAAGCTGTATATTTGTAAAGAGAAACTTGTAAGTCCTTAAGGCCATGAGTGTGTGTGTGTGTGTTGTATACATTCCTGGTTTATGTATAAATGTGGAGTTTATATATGTGTAGTGGACATTCAAGTGGTTGAATTCCTACAACTTAAAATGCTGCGCTAGAATTCTTTGAGTTACGACACGAGTAGAATGTGAGTTTTATATCCCCACGTGACTCCGTCGTTTGTTTGTGAAATATGGCGTGGGGCCCCGGCCGGACCCACCGTTATATTCCATGGGACAGATGGAGGCGTTACAATGTGGTATCAGAGCCAAGTTTGAGATTTTTGGGAGGGAGAACAAAATTGAACTCAAGAATGTCCACTAGGAATGTAATGCATGCACGCGAGGAGCGTGAGCGTGTAGTTTCTGTATGTTTGTTGTTATGGACTGGACGTAATTGGTGTTTTGTACCTTGATAGGTGACGAAAAATGGTGCTGGGAAGTCTGAGCCCCAGTGTTCCGATGAGAGTGCGGCACCAGTTGAAGCGCCTACACCTCCCTCGGTGGAGACCGTACGTGTGGTGACAGAGAAGGTGCTCGTAGTGTTACATACACAGCCTACTGGGCAGGAAAGGCCTGCAGTAGTGCCAGTATGGCCTGGTGCAAGGCAAGAGCGTGTTGAAGTTGTGGTGGAGCAATTGAAGCTGTTTATGGAGTTTCATCGACCTAAGTTTGGCGGAACGAGTTCCCCAATGCAGGCGGAAGATTGGCTTGCAAGAGTAAAGAGGATCTTGGAAGTAATCCGGACTGCGGAGGCACAGAAAGTGACTTTAGCCACTTTTAGGTTGGAAGGGGTTGCCAGACTTTGGTGGGACGAAGTCGAATTACACTACTTGGCAGGTCGAGGATTGGAAGAGATATTGATCGAAGAATTCTCATGATTGTTTCTAGCCAAGTATTTTCCAATGTCGCAGCGGATTGCTATGGAGAATGAGTTTCTACGTCTGGTGCAGGGCGAGAGTGATATTGATACGTAGCTGCATGAGTTTACTCGACTGGGGCATTATGCAGGGTCTACCTTCGCAGAGGAAGCGTGAAAGATGAATCGATTTTATGAGGGACTGAGTGATGAGTTGAGGTTGGCACTCCCGAGTTCGGTGAACCAAGGCTTCCAAGCGTTGGTCGATACAGCTCGGGCGGTAGAGAAGGACTTTAAATGGGTGCAGGACAAGAAGATTTTGGCGGTGGAGAAGTCGGAATTCAAAGTTCCACAATCGAAACAATCAGAATTTAGGAGACGAGATAAGAAAAGGTTCAGCCCTACGGAACCAACTCCTTCGACAGTTTCTTCAAGAGCAACATATGGGTCAGGACTTGTTGAGACACACACATGTTTTAAATGCAGGAAGCAGGGACATATATCGCGTGATTGTTAGAGCGGCCCTCCAAGGAGTGAGCAGAAGATAGGTACATCTTATGATGAAAAGGGTAAGGCAATGGCAGAGTCATCTGCATCCCATACGTAACCTCGACTGCATAATCTTGAAGTGCAAGAGCCGCAATGCTCAATCAGTGAAGTACATGCTCGAGTGTCTATTTTGGAACTCCAAGAGCTATCAAATGACTTATGAAAGATGATGCGGGTGAGCGAAAATAAATGGACTATGTAATATTTTGATGTAAATATATGGGGGATGTAGTAGTGGACAATGAAATGTTTGTGCACACCTTGTTTTATCTAGGTGATCTATTGATCAAGGTGTATGTCACATGATGTTTGGATATACAATTTTATGGATATACGGATGTACACATGATGGATGTACATATGATTGATATGTATGTATGTATGTATGTTATGTTTATTTTGTTTGTTTTGTGCGATGTCATGGGGCGAGACAAGTTCCAGCCTCTGAGCTCTAACCCAGATCGTTTTGCTAAGGATGGCTCGGTTATGTTGCTGTCTAGCTGGGCTAAATTTTGGGATGAAATTCTTTTGAAGGAGGGGAGGGTTGTAACACCCCAAATCCTAATTTAGGTTCAGGTTGGGTGACACGACCTGGGAGACGGGCGTGTTCCAGGGCGTGTCATGCTCGGGTTAAGCAGCCTCTCGAGTGCTTGACGAAATGCACTCGAGAATTTCTCGAGAGGGAACACGCCCTGCGACACATGCGTGCCCGAGGGCGTGTACTCCTCAGGGTCTTCGAACACCACTCGACAAATACACGACAGGGCGTGTCTGCAGCCGTGTAGGGGTACACGGCCAGTGACACGGGTGTGTCACTGGCCGTGTCCTGCTCGGGAGCAGCAAGGGTTCTGTATGTTGGTGGACACGGGTGTGTCCTTGGGCACACGGCCTGTGATACGGGCTTGTCACATGGACGTGTCCCGCTCGAGTTGAGTTGGTGGAGTGTTGTTTGAGGTACACAGCTACCAGACACGGGCATGTAGTATGTGACACGGGCGTGTAGGATGTGACACGAGCATGTCACCTGGTCGCGTGCTGTTCTAGATTTGAGTCAGTTGTGTGCCGCTTAAGGTACACGGCCTGTGATACGGGCGTGTTAAAGGGCGTGTCAGGCCGTTTTCAGCCTATTTTTGGGAAAATCATGGCCATTCATTTCCTTCTTCCTGGATCTAAGGGTTCAGGCCCTTCCCTGCTGCTTTTAAGGCCGAAAATGAAGGGATAATCTCCTTCATTCTTAGCCATTTCCCTTTCTCATGAGAGAGAGAGAGGGAGAAGAAGGAAAGGGAGAAGGGAGACGGCTGCCGGAGAAGCTTCAGCGGGTTGTTCGTGAGCTAAGTTCGGATTCATGGAGGCAAAGCCGTGGCGGTGATTTCCATCTGGCTAATTCCTGGCTCCAAATCGATCGTCAAGGGTAACGATCTCCTTCTTGGACAATTGAAGTCCTTTCTTTATGCATGAGTACGAAATCCTTCACCAAGAGGTGCAAAGCGGAAGTGATTCCCAGTTAAGTCTACATCTGGAGCCGGAAATGTGTAGTACGACATAGGCATGCTTTGTGAAGCCCATCCGGATGCTTAATCTGGATTGGTGATGATTATGGGTAAACCGAAGAAGACTTCGTGTATTGTATGGATGCGAATGATGTATGAGTGTAGTCTCTTTTAGTATGAATATGATCTTGGATGCTTTGCGTAAGCTCCTTGTGGTGTGAGTGTGGTGAGCGCTAGTTGATTTGAGAGTGCGAAAAGCTGCGGCTAATCAGGAGGGAAAGCCGACCCGCGTCTAGTGGTGCTATACTGACGGTTTGAGCACAGGAACGGCTGACCTGCCCCTGGTTATTTTGGGAGATCGATTGGTGGCAGACCTGGGGGACACAAGACAAACCCAGTTTGCTGCACCACAATGGTGGGTCGATCTGATTTGGAAATGCTCAAGTTTGTCGTGAGGTTCTCACCTTTGAGTGGTTTGGGCGGAATGTCGCCAGCATGCGTGTTGGTGGACTAGGACCGGCCAGCCAATAAGATAATAACCTCTAATCGGTGGTGTTGACACAGAGTCCGGCACACCGTAAGGTGCCCTGATTGCACGGAGTGTCTGTCGGAGGCCGGCGTTTGTGATTCTGTTGTGCCTGAGAGCACTTGTTGTGATTGGTAGATAGTATAAGTGCAATGCATACAGGGAAGGAACCACTGTCCCGGGTAATGGGTAGGGTCGTTATAATTGGTCAGCTAATGCTGACCGTTGTTGTGTTTTCAGCTCTTGGGGTGGATGTCTAAATTGCATGTGCTGATGGGTTGAATTGAATTAAGCGGAACGAAGCCCTTGCTGCTTAAAGGCCCTTGAAGGCCGTGCGAAGAATCCTTGGATTTCATGTGTGGCTGGCCTGCGTGCCGATGTATGAAGCTGTATATTTGTAAAGAGCAACTTGTAAGGCCTTAAGGCCATGCGTGTGTATGTGTTGTCTACATTCCTGGTTTATGTATATATGTGGAGTTTATATATGTGTAGTGGACATTCAAGTGGTTGAGTTCTTAAAACTTAAAATGCTGAGCTAGAATGCTCTGAGTTAGGACACGTGTAGAATGTGATGTTGATATCCCCACGTGACTCCGCCGTTTATCTATGAAATATGACATGGGCCCCCGGCCGGACCCACCGTTATATTCCATGGGATAGATGGAGGAGTTACACTGAATAAGACAATTGGGATGGTCAAAGTCCGTTGGGACAATTGTGGCCGTGAAGAATTGACATGGGTGCATGAGAAAACCATGCGAGAGGAGTTTCCCGAATTGTTTTTGTAAAATCGAGTTGTAAACTTGTCTGTTTTTTTTCCTGTACACATATATCAAACTCCAGGTCGAAATTTCTATAAGGAGGGTAGGTTTGTAATGCCGCAAAAGTCCAAATGACAAATTGGAAGTTAATGTGTGGTGGTAGTGTTATTGTTGGCATTAGCCTATGAGTTATATCGACAGACCTCTTGGGAATTTACTGTGTGGTGGTATTAGAGGTAGCGCATGGCGGTACCACGCACTGCTTTCCACAAAGCATTGAAAGGACTACTACGGAGCGTTAATGGGCTAACGCATGGCGGTACCACTCAACGCTTCAACGCGTTGAGATAACTACCTCGAGGCGGAAGTGGGCTAGCGCGTGGCACTATCACTCAATATTTTCAACACAACTTTGAGTGACTACTGCGCGGTGGTATGAGTAATGTGCGGCGATAGCTCCGGATTAAGTACCGCTAAGCGGTTATAACTAACACGCGAAAGTAGCTTCCACGTGGCAGTAAGGTGGAGGCTACTTTGGAGAGACAATGTGAAGTCGATTGGAGGCAACCGCCTTTGATACCACATGATAGTTGTAGATACCATGCATCGGTAGCCTCCAGATATAAGCTGTTTAAGATAATTAATTCTCATTATTCTTTCTCTTAGTTCTTGAGGTTTTTGAGAACAAGAAGGTTGAGGCTAAGCTTTGCTGGCTAAGGGAAAGATATCATGTGGTCAAGTTCAAGAACCGAAGAAAGATCCGTGAAGAGGAAAGTGAGATGTTCCTTTCCATCCAGATAAAATCACGTTCATGGTTCCGAAACTGATTACTAGGGTAACGATCTTCCTTCTTAGACAAGTGAAGTACTTCTTTTGTCATATGCATGGAATCCCCCACCAAAAGATTGAAAAGCAAATGGAATTCGTTTGGGTTGATTTGTGCAATCCCCAGTGACTCTTGCATATAGATCCAGAAATGCGTAGTACGAAATAAGCATGCTATGTGAAGCCCATCTATACAGGTTGATGTGGATTGGTGATGTTTATTTTGGGTGTCGGAGAAGACTCTCAGTATAAATGAGTAGTTTACGGGGTCTGCGGGGTTGTACTTGTGAACTGAAAGTAGCAGGAAGTGCTGGAGTTACACTCCAGTAAAATACCGTCGAAATTCCACGGTTTTAAGACCAGCTGGATATCACCAGGCGATAGTGAGTATCGCCAACGATGATAGCTCTTGTTGAGCTATTTTTGTTGTGTGCTATGAAAAGACCAGTGTTTCGAGCGCTACTGGATGTTGTAGGGTTTTGGGTTAAGTTTGGGCGCAGAAAGTGAACTTTTGTTAGTCCCGCCAAGCTATGGTGTCGAACGCTGGCAATAAGTCCCTCTGATTATAAATTCTGTCTCTGGAGACTGTGGGGCTAACCAGTGAGTTGCGAGCTCCTAAAGGCTAGTGAGCCGAACGGACAAGGGGAAGCCAACCCGCGTCAGACTAGACATTGATTTGAATATTTGCGCACCAAGCAAAGGCTGAATTGTAACTGCTTTATGGTTGTCTAACCCGAGTGCCTAAGTTATTGGCATTCGTTAGGATCGCATAATGAGAGTCTTAGGCTGTACACCATCAAGACAAAAGTCTCAGGACAAGGCCGTAAATATTAGACATGCTTAAAGTTAACTGTTATGTACGGGACCTCTGAATGTTGGTGGGACCCTGACAAAAGGTACACCGAAAATGTGCCCTAAGTGCACGGAATGTTTGACCATTGAGGCATTCGTTTGTGATATATTGAAATGTGCGTGAGTTCATATTCTTGTGATATATCTACTTGTGAAAATGTTATGCCAACATTGAAGGAATACCACTGCCCCCGAAAAGTGGTAGGGAAATTATAAATTGGTTAGCTGAATGCTGACCGTTGCCTTGTTTGCCGCCATTGTGGTGGATTGTCCCTGTACAGGTGCTGGAGAGCCGAGCGAGAAAAAGCTGGCGGAAGCCCTTGCTTCTATTCTGGCCCTCGAAGGCAGAGCAAAGAAGTTTTTCTATTTTCAGGTGTTGCCGGCCTGCACGCCGATGTTTGTAAACCACACTTGTGAAATATAACTTTAAGGCCGTAAGACCATATCTCTGTTTATTCGTAATTAACATTGCTGATATATATAAAAATGTTGTGGTTTTTATATAGTGCACAATCAATTGGTATAAGTTCATGCAATGCTAAAGCTTCTGCTAGAATGCTTTGAGTTAGGATTCAAGTAGTTTTTGATATTCAACTATAATCTCGCTGCCTGTTTGTGGAATATGGTTTGGGGACCCAGCCGGACCCTTATATTTAATGTGACGGACGGAGGTGTTACAAAAGGATATACAGCCACTTGTTTCACAACTAACAACTCAACTATGCCAACTGGTACCTGGCCAACTATAGGGGCAGGAGGTTGCACTTGCCTCTCTAGTTGTGCATTGATCAAGGCGAACACATACTCAGCTACAACCCTTATCATTTCTGCAAAAGGAGGGCTTGCACATACGTCATTACATGCACTACTCTTTGTAGAGTGTTGATGTTGGGATTGCTCTGCAGCACTCCTAGTCACCTATAATTAAGCAATACGCAATTTAGTTACGTCAAAACCTAGCAAACAACAATAAAAGTAACGTTTAGGTTCCACAAATAATGTTTTCTTGCATGTTCCATGTGTGTTTTTCATTCCTAAGTGGACATTAATGTGTTCTATCTTGTTATAATGGCGACACACCTAAGTGCTCACCCCACCTTAAAGGAATTTGTCCACGAGTTTGAAGAAGGAAACGATACCGACCTCTGATACCAAATTATAACCCCCCATCCATCATGAGTAATATAATAAAAGGTCTGACCGAGCATCGCAACATATTAAACGGACAGACAAAATAGTTATGCAATGAAACCATAATTCATTCTAATTTAATAATGCACCCTAATGCAGAGTTGCATTCTAATGGAAGCTTAAAGAGTTAAGAATCACCCATCCAGGAATGTCCACTTCTAAAATACAGCAGGAATGAATTTCACACAAATAGTTTTGGCCTTAAGTCCTTACAACACAGGGTTCATGTTTACAAAAATGTGACTTCCATACATCGACATGCAGGGCGACAAAACATGAAAATACTAAACATAACAGTTGGGCCTTTAAGGGCCCGCTCAACAAAGGGATTCAACCCACAACTTCCCGCTTGACTCTACAACACCTACATAAAAGCATTCCACCAAACGGTGGAAAATAAGGTAACACCCAACATTAGCTAACTACTTTATAACGACCCCACCCCTTTCTCGGGGTGGCGGTGCTCATTCACAACAAGTAAATAACATGTTCACAATTATCAAGAATATGCAACTTAAGCACCTAACATCACAAAAAATTGCAAAACCAACAAACGTCATGTGCACTCAGACCATATTATCGATGTACCAGATAACCCTTGGTCCCACCTTTTTCCATCACGGGAAATCTCGCATGGAAACGGGGAAACTCCATGAGTCCCACCACTATCCTGAGTCCTAAACCGAACGTTCTCACCTGAGCATTACTAGCATAACATTCATTCATGACTCTCCCCTATGCCAATGACAACTGCCATGTACTTTAGGTCTGTTTAGCCAAATGACATAGTGCTGGTACAATTCAGCTCTTTCTCGTTGCTCAGATCGCAGGGCCAATTAACGACAACGATGCGGGTCAGCCTCCACGTTCCCGTAATCCACAATACCAAGGATTCATTCTATGGCTGGCACTTACGGCCAATAAGGCTGGGCACTCTAGGCACACAGCTCAATAAGTTTGTCATTATGGACACGAGCTTCACAATCACGACAAAATCTCACTCAGAGCCATTGTCAACAGAACTCCGAAACCATACAATTTCTACGAAGTCTTCTCTGTCATGCAAAACAAAACATCACCAATATAGACTAATTGTCCAGACGGGCTTCACACAATATGCCTAATTTGTACTCACGCTTATAGGCAATATATGCAAAAACATACTCGGGGGTAAACATATCAACCAGATGGAAAGCACCTTTTCTCCACCAATCGGTGAGGGCTTTCGTGCAAAAATGCTAAAAGAGGACTTCACTCGCCCAATAGGATAATCATTACCGTTGGCACGCATTTAGGAGACATAGCTCGATCACAATGACTTTCATAGCGGCTGTCCACGTATGGATTTGGTTTCTACATGCCAATCAGAACTCCAAATTGACTTCCTCTCTATCGGCCATGACTTCAGCGGCTGCCCTGGCCGACTGCACAGGCCGGCCTTGTCACATTTAGTTGTGTAGGAGAAGCACAAAAACTCTCTGCTTGAACCCATAAACTTTTGTTCCGCCCGTAGCCTTAGTTTCAAACTCACTGGAGGACACACAAACAATCTGTGGCTTCGATCCCGCCAAATACTACATACAGAAATGTTCATGACTTCTTCTTCCTTCGGCTCGGGCCGAGAGAAAGAATGTCAGAAAAGTTGTCTTAGTCTCTCACTAACCCCTTCTTTAAATGCTAGACGGGATGGATCCCTAGTCGTGAGATTTACCAAATTGGAATGGACGGCCAAGATCGACCCTAACTCTTATTTTAAAGAAAAAAATCATCGCAGCTAAGCTGCTTAAGGACTATAAGACCCACGTTCATCCAAAACACTCGACGAATCATCCAGACCACTTGATGAATTTATCTTTAACACTCGACGAATTCATCTAGAAAACCCAACGAATTCATCTTGAACACTCGACGAATTCATCTTGTCCACTCGATGAATTCATATTAAACACTCAAGTAATTCATCTTAACCACTCGAGACCATTCGATGAAATCACTTAGCACTACAACATTTTTGGTCTTTAACAATATTTGAAAACTGTTGCCTAAAACCGCAAAGCGTTGCCAAAACATTGAAAACTGTTGCGATAGGGGTGTATGCCTATGCCCGTGTTACGAAAGACCTAAAGCAACAGTTTTCACATGTTTAGGCAACATTACTTGAAACTGTTGCCTATATCCCTAGTAAAGGCAACAATTTTTACATGCACCTGTTGCAACATTTTCAAAATGTTTATAGTTACATTTAATAAATGTTGTCAAAACTATTTAATTAATAAAAAAAATATAAATTTTAAAAAAACATGAAAATAAATTAAA
This sequence comes from Platanthera guangdongensis, assembly GCA_039583875.1. Taxonomy (NCBI): domain Eukaryota; kingdom Viridiplantae; phylum Streptophyta; class Magnoliopsida; order Asparagales; family Orchidaceae; genus Platanthera; species Platanthera guangdongensis. The sequence goes on along the minus strand of CM077165.1, from coordinate 35,611,866 downwards.
ACTACAAAAGCAAACAGCTTATATCATGAGATATTTTTTATAACGCATAAATATATAATAATTTAACAAGACAAATATTCTCATCTAGAATATTAATGCTGCACATGTTTTATCATTAAATTAACAAGCCATCAGTAGAATCACAATTTTTCAAAATACATCAAAATAATTAAATATTACAATACACAAACAAAATTATCTAAATCTACTTAAACATCAAGTGATCTTCATGATATGGGGTCATCGATCATATTGCAACTCCTCATTTGTCTTCCCGGCCATCATCAAGAACTTTCTGCACAAAAAATAATAATATATATATAAATATAATGACATCAAGATCAATATATAATAAACAAATTATATTTGATCTTAATAAAAAAATAACTCACAATTGTATTGCTGGTTTCTAAATCCAGCTCCTTTCCACTAATGCTACTTCGTGTTTTAATAAAAGCTTCAGCTTGAGCGGAGTCTCTCTTCGTTTTTGAATGCTACAGATGAATAAGAGTAAGGAAGGTGCAAAATAATTACAAGTCAGTTTGGCAAAATACATCAAATTATAAAGAAAAAGAAAATAAAGGATGTACCCATAAAATGTGTACAACTTTAATTAAAGATATAATAAGATGTAGCAGTAAAATTATAGACCAAATAATAGTAGTTAAGCTGTCATCAGTGATTTTTGATAATTACAAGCTGTTAACTAATTTTGTAGCATTAACTAATCAGAAACTACTTGCTGTTTAACACTTCAATTCACTGAAAAGATAGATCACTTGGACAGGAGAAACAAAATATGGATGGAAATGCTTCCCTGATACAACCATGATACAAGAGCATGTACATACTTTGATTTGTTGCATTCAAATGAACACAGTACAACCTTTTCTTAGATAAACAAAAACATGAGAAAGATACATAAAATAGTGTTCTTTTGTTTTGTAAACACAAGAATTTAATGAGTACTGAAATTCTCTAAGCAGGAGTACTGACAACTTGAGCAAAAAAGGTGTGATTAAATATACAACATCATACCTGAGGGTTTAGGAGATTGCTTGACGTCACAGAACCTACTATGAACCTATTAAGCCCTTTGATGTTCCTGTGCTCGAATGTAACTGTCCCACCAGGTTGGATGGATGCCTAATATTACAAACAACCCCATGAAAAAAATGAGAACAAGCTTTATATGCACTATAGTTTATATTACAATATGCCAACAGTGCAGAGCAGGGCCGAAGATGAAGAAAAGAGATTTGAGTTCAAATACATGAAACATATAGTGTTTGATTTTTTACATGCATGAGACATAAAGTAAGCATCAAATTACCAAGGTTGGTCTTCCTTGATGTCCAGGAACAATACTCCACTCTGTACTTACTTCAGCAGTCTTTTGTTCTAACTCTTTAGGCTTGATTTCAACAATAATTCATCCTTCATTCTTTTCATCAGGTCTTAGATTCACCTCAATGTCGAAAAACAGATCAAGTGAATTTATGTTCCTCAGCGCTTGCTTACCAGCTTCGATATTGAAGACATGGCATGTCCGTAGCTGAGATAAGTTCAACCATCAAAAGATTAAATTCAATGAATTAAAATTAGCTATCACTGAAGGCAGTTAAACGCAATAACTTTACTGGAAATATCAATTCAACAGGAGAACTACTGCATATTCCTAGACAATCAGAAAAATAAAATGGTCAGACTTGCTAGGGCCTCCTAAGCTTGCAATAAGTGGAACAAAGGTTATAGATGGCCATCTATAAAGGCAAAACTCAGTATTAAAGCCCATAATCAGAAAAAGCCCAGTGAGCACATATATTATTTCCTATTCGCCTATTTAGTCTCATATCTCTCGCAGAGATTTGTGTAATCCTTTTACAACACAACAACAACAAACACACACAAATATATACAACACACACAAACACACACAAACACATACAACACAACAAACACACACACACACACACACATACAATAACACACACACCTATAACACACACATACAACACAACAACAACAACATACACACACACATACAACACACACATTCTAAACACACATACAACACATACAAACACACACGCATATAAGTCTTGTTTACATTTCCCAACAATCAGGTTCAGCTGTGATGTCTCACTTGTGGGCAAAGTACTAGCTACACATGCTTACTTCTCAAGGGTGGAGTTGCCATTTAATTACTTAACTAATGGGTGATATCTTGCAAACCCTAACCTATCTCTCAAAACAAACAGGTTGGTGCAACTCTGTAGTGAAATTACATAGCGCTAGAAAATCCAATATTTTTTAATCAGTTTTGGCCTAAATTTTAAATTGATTGTGACCACAATGTCAACTCTCCACCTTTCTCATTTGAGCATATAATATGTTTTTAGTTGCATATGTGGTGAGGTTTATGGATATGTGGACAAAATATTTTGAAAAATATAACTCCATGCCCCATTTTCTCTTCCAATTTTGTTAGTTTTGTAAAAAAACACTGACGAACATTAGCTTATCCTTATGTTTATTTTACCCCCGGAATATTTGTCAGTTCTCTCAGTTTTAACATTTATCAAAGCACCAGAAATGCTTTTTAATAAGAACATCAATCCAATAAAGACTACTATATATTGCAATTTTTTAGTAGAGACTTTATAGGCTGCATACTAATGCCTTCGGTGATTAAAAAACAACTGAATGAAACAACTAGAGTAAAAGAATATTGCAAACTAACCCGGACAGTGCAATCTAACAAAGCAACAGCAACTGAAATTCAGCGTGCTGCACCTGCAACTCGCTGAAATTCAGCGTGCTACACCTGCAGCTCGCAGAAGAAAAGGTGTTCAATCATTCATAAAGCTAACATACAATATAAATAGCAACTCTTATTTACATAAAAATGATGTCTTAGTTATTACACAATTGTTAGATTTAAAAAAAATGGATTATGACATCTGAAAAAAATCCATCCAAATTTACATCACATTTCCCCCTTGTCAAATTAATTGGCAAAAGTGGAAATATTTATATGTATTTCATGTATTAATTAGATGAGTGATTGAGAATTTTGCTTATTATGTAAATATGGTATAGGTGTGAAAAACTAAACATGGCAAAGAGTAAGTTCCTTTGATATTTTCCATAAACCTCATTTCCATCTGCAAGTAAACTGCTGAGTATATGTCTGTGTAGCCCAAATACATGTTTTACAACAAGAATAGCATGAAGAAAATCATCTTTTTAGCTCTACCTCACCACATTCTTATCAGGATGATCATCCTATATCATCAAGCCTTCCAAACTTATGAGATATATATTATTGGAAGTGTTGTGGACATTCATCTGAGCTTTATACTTACCTATTGAGAAAACAACTTAACTTTTTTTTCTAGAATATGGAAGGTCATAGTAGGTTCTGCATTGAAAATACAGAAGTAAATGTCTGTATTCATTACCATTGTCCAGCTCCTTTCCACACATACACACGCATACAACACACATACAGCACAATAACAACACACATAAACAGCTACAACACACACATACAACAAACAGGAAGAATGGAATCCCATCCGTCAAAATTTCAGAATTTAAGCACATGAAAAATGAAATCAAACATTCAAGGGAAGGCCCATTTGAAAAACGGAGTAGATTTTAGCCCCCCAAATCGCCGAAATTGAAATCGGATGCCCATTTGAAAGCAAATCACTAGTAAATTTCGAAAAAAAACTAACCTAGAAAGCCCTAACCGGAGTAGAGAATTTGCAGTCGGCCGGAGAAGAGAAAAATATTATGCCAGGAACTTACATTCAAGGGAAGGCCAAGTGAGGAGCAAGAAAACCCTAGGCTTCTGGCGGAGTACTTCAGCGCCGGCAAAGGCGAAAAAAACCCGAGGCTTGGGCGATGGTCCTCGACGAGATCACAAAGGGAGGGGACCTGGGGCAGCGTTCTTCCGGTGGTGTTCTTCAAAGCTGGCGAGGAGGAGCTCAAAGCTTTTCCGGCGAAGCAGAACCTGGAGGAGAGGAGGATCGGGGGTTTCGCTGTTTCGGTGCACGGGGTCGTTCGGCGGAAGAGGAAGAGAGAAAGAATGGGTGTGTGGTTAATTAATGAAGGTGTTTTAGGTTTTTTTGAGTTCTTTAAAGTTTAGTAGATTTTAGCCCCCCAAAATGCCGGCTCTGGATATATCAGAGAGTTTCACACTTTGATTCCTCTAAGCTCACATGGGCAAACCTGGTGTGAGAAACAAGAGGACCGAAAATGTTCCACAACTCCAACAAATTAAAATCCTTATATAAGTTAATTAAAATCCCGGGTAGGTATATAGAAAACTAACAACTACCCTTTTAAAAATATCTTAATAAATGTGGAGTCACGATTGAACAAGCGTCGCCAAAAAACATCGCTATTAAATAAAAAATTTGTAGTATGGAGTCGGGAAAAGATTATCGAGGGTTTGTGTATGTGTTAGAAATATTGTTTTTATAAAAATAATTTTTAAAGTAATAATTTGGCATGTGAGAATAATAATTTTGGTTATTCTTAATGTAATCTTTAGGCAACACTTTTAAAATATGACAAATTAATTTTTAAGAAGATAACATATCATAATTGTTGCCTAAAGTGAATCCTCATGGACAACATTTCGAAAATGTTCCTTATAAGAGATCAGAGAACAGTTTTTGAATGTTGCACAGAAAGTGTTGCCTAAATATGTAAACCTATTACAACACTTAAAAAATGTTCTCTAACAAAGTTTAGGCAACATTTTTATAACTGTTGCCAAGTCAGGTGTTGCTAAATACAAAAAATGTTGTAGTGTAGATCACTGAGACCATTCAACGAATTCCCTTAGATCACTCGAGACCATTCGACGAATTCACTTAGATAAATCATGACCATTTGACAAATTCACTTAGATAACTCGAGACCATTCAATGAATTCTCATAGATCACTCGACAAATTTGACTTGGTCATTTTCAGCTAGGAGGCTTGGGGTGTTACAAGATGCGGACAAGGGGAAGCGCCCGTAAGGAGGAAAACATGTATGAAAGGATGTGCACACATTAAAGGAGAGATGCAGGATTGGGTGGAGCTTAGGAGGAAGAGAGAGAAAATCCATAGGAGGACTATAGAGTAAATCCTAAGAGGATTTTTCAAGTGAAGAAGAGAATGAAAATGAAGAAGAATGGTGGTCTTTTTAAGGATTTCAAGAGGGCAAGTCGGTACTTCCCCCTAAAAACTTCCAGTCTTATGAATAGAAGCGCTCCGTTCAGAACATACAGATCACCAACGTTTTTCAAATGACGAGATTTCCCCCAGACGAATTGAGTACATCGGAAAACCAATCGCTCCTCCTGCGATTGTAGGAGTGGTCGAGGAGGCCCACAGTCGGGGAAGAGGGACTCGACCATGTTTGGAAAACCAAATGGCCGCCCAACCTGTGCGGCATGGAGGGCTGCAGTTACTGGGAGGCCATGGGGCCACCTAATTTCTGCGGCCGTGTAGAGGTAGGGCAACCAAATCGACCGCCAAACTAGGGAGAACGGGAAACTACCCTTGTTGGGGGTGGCGGGATGAGATCGAGCTGTAAATTTGGCCACTGATCTGTGCGAATCGATAGGTCGACCATGTTCGGGGAAGAGGCCGATATCGAGAGCCAATTTGGCGCTCTATTTAGGCAATCTGGGAGGTTGCCACCGTTATGTATGGCAGACAAGGTCAGGAGGCCTCCCTATGATGGGCTAGATCGCGCTAAAAATGATAATGTCAAGTGTACCTTATTGAATATAGTATATAATTAATATAAATCAAGGTCGTATAATACTTGGTGAGGTTGAGTAGCCCTAATTTTGAAAAACACTATTATTTTATCAACAAGAATATGAAGTTGGGTTGCAAAAAGTAAAGACTAGAAAAGCTAATAGATTAAAACTATAGTTAAAGGCTAGTACCCGATCTTTGAATCACCTTGGACTAAGAAAACAAAGAATAAAATAGATTTTTAATTCTCTTGTTAAAAAGGCTTTAATTGTGGATGTTTCCAAAGAATGAACACTTCTTTTTCGAGGATTAGGTTCAACTAAGCTTAAGTGTATCGACTAAACTCTTGTTCTTAAGTCACATATCTGAAGACTTGCTTCAGGTTATGAACCCCGCTATTGGATTTCACTCAAATCCAGAAGAGTTGCGTTATCCTCTCTTGAGGGTTGCATTCTTCTATTTTTACCTATAAGTGATCGATTCGTCTTACGAGACTCTCTGCTAACTAAAGACTGAAAACAAATATGAAAACTTTATATTGATTACCTAGCATCATAAGTTTGATCAAATGTAAATCATAAGCTTTCAAAAAAAATTGAGAAAATGAATTCTAAATCATATCCAAATTAATTTATCCTTGGGTCATCTCGATCGAGTAGTATAGGAATTAGTTACTCATGGAGATGAAGGAATCATAAGTATAAAATAAGCCACGATAATAAAAAAAGGAGAAAGAAGAGTAGAGAAGGATCACTATTTTATTGTAATGAACAATGTTACAAGGCGTTGAGAGCTTTAGAGAATGTGGCTTTTTGGGCCATGTGATTAGTGTTGATGGGATAGTAGTGGATACGTCGAAAGTTATGGCCATCAGGGATTGTCCAGTGAAAGTATCTAGCGTCGACTGATGAGTCCATTTTTTATACCTATTTTCGGACTCATCTGGGCTTGTTTTCCTTCGCTTGCACTTCACTTTTAGTTTGTTATCGTATATATTTCATCTTATCTTTATTTCCATAGGAAGTGCACACTTAGGCCCGTGGTTGTGTATTTTTGTACTTTTAATGTTTGTACTCTATTTTATGCTCGTCTGGAATGTCTGCACATATCAGTGCTAGGTTCAGGGGTCGTGTGCGTGTTCCGGGGATGTTTGGAAGCTTGAATAATGCGCACGCTCATCGAATATAGTACGCACGATGACTGGTCATGCGCCACTGATCGTGCGCAATGTTCCCTGATTTCTAGAATGTGCCTAGGTTATACGCACTATCACTGGACATAGTGCGCACGACCACTGGTCGTGCTCCGCTGATCATGTGCATTGATTCCATATTTTTCCAAGTTCTGGCTGGGGAAAACGCACTACCACTGGACAGAGTGCGCACGACCACTGGTCGTGCGCCACTGGTCATGTGCATTATAATTTCTGCAATCTATAAATTCGCAGGTTCCGCCCTAATTCAGGATCGCTCATTTTTCCTCTGCAGTTTTTGTCTCCGAGGAGGGATTCCGCCATCCTCCTTCAATCTCCACCCTGTGGAGGTGCTCCGGGCAAGCTTTCACCGCCAAGTCCAAGCCGGAGCTTCCTATCGGCCTCCTCCTTCATCCTTGAGCTTCAAAAAGAGCTTGTCCTAGCTTTCTCCATCAAGCTAGGAGAAGTTGTGCCATCCTCCACCAAATCGTGACACAAAGAAGACGGGCCATTGGAAGGTGGTGATATCCCTTCTCTACCCCGGATGCAGTTGAGGACCGAGCTTGGACGCGGATTGACAACCCGACAATTCCAACCGTGAATCCTCAGCAAGACTTCGGATCAGGTCGATTTCGCACACTTCTCTTCTATTGTTGTTGAATAGTATAGTTGATCTCTTGTTTATGATGAAGTTGTACTTATTTTGATATACATTTGTATCAAATCATGTCTATGTGATTTCATATTTTTGTTATTTTCTGGAGGTGCTCCATATTCCATCCACCACCATCCACCCTTGCCGCACTAGCAATTGCTAGTGGCGTGCGTAGCGAAGAGGTGCTCAGGACCCTCATTCCACCATTCTCATCACCTCATCCGCAAGCCTACTCGCCCATCTGCCTCGTGATTCGGTGTATAACAGCCTGACTAGTCTTCCATCCCTCCTAGCGAAGCATCGCATAGCGGCGTTGCATATGAGTAGTTGTTAGTTTTTTACTTTCTTTTTATCGCAACAATCAAAACCCCCATCGTTACCGCCGACCTTGAGGACTTCAATCTCAAGTCATCCTCGAAATTAACACCACCTTACTGTGTTCCTTGAGAGATCGATACTTGGGAAAACTCGCCCATTTTATATTACTTGTGCGACCGGTTCACTGTCGTGATCTTTAGCATCATGTATTTGGCACCGTTGCCGAGGAACACAGTCGTGTGAATTTTTGGAGAGGGAGATAGGAGATTGAAGCCATTTTCCATTTGTATATCTCATGTTTCTTCTTTGCTTTAGTTTTTGGAATCTGTTTCTTGTTTTTATTTGTTCCTCTTTTAGTTTTCATTTTTTTTGTAGCAGGTTTTCCTATTCTTTTCTCTGTGGTGTTTAGTTAATTGTTGCTTAGAAACTTTCTTTTGGTGAATTCTTCTTGTTGCACCATGTATTCTTATATGAATATTTGTTGCCGATTGTGCGGGGATTATAGGCATTGTAGTGATGAGTGCCCCACTAAAGATTGGGAGCATAATTCTCGTGGTTCTGTGTATGGAGCACCATCTTCCTATGGTACTTCAAACACCCAACCCAGGTCTTATGGTCACTCCGCTTATACGCATTCATCTTTTTCTTTTTCCTCTCTGGTCCCACTTGGACTGAGGAGTAATGGAAAACAGTGTTTGTGTTGTCGTAGCACCGAGCACGTGTTGAAAGATTGCGCATAATTTCAGCGCCAGTTGGAGGAGGATGATGAACCAGGTATCCGATTCACTTTATGACCCTCTCAAATGGCCGCCCCTTCTGATTCTGATGATATATTCGCAGCACCACCTTGTCTATGGGGGACTGCAGCGGATATACCCATCAGACTTTCTGCTGATCAGTGTGACGACATTGTGGTGCCGTCTCTCCCTATGCATTCTTCCCATCTTATTGATTCACCACCGGAGGAACCTGCACATATTTTCTCTGAAGCTGTTGCCCCTCCGCCTTCTTTGCAAGAATTATCCATCCCTATTTTTAGTGAGTCGGTTGATGATGTTCAGCCAGATTGTGATTCTGAGCCTGGGGATGTGCCCTTGATTGACGAGGATATTATTTTCATTAATGGAAAGTATTATGTCTTGGAACATGTGGATGCACCGAGGTGTGTTCATGAGGAGATCCTATTTGTTGAGGAAGTTTCCACTTCCTTGATGGATGAGGAGGTCCAAACCACCACCGAGGACCTCGAGCTCGCGGATTCCCCTCGCCATGACTCATATGACGCTGTCGATGATCTATGTCGGGATCCTGCTAGGAGTGAGATCGGGATCACTCCCCCTATTTCTAATTATTTTAGTTCTTCTTCTCCTTTATTTCTTGATCCCCCTTCTTTATCTGAGGCTGGGCGGGTTGAGTCTCCGCAGGAGCTTCAGGAGGACTTGGAGCTTTCAGCTCGAGCCATCGATGGTAGCATCCTCTCTCGCGAGGTGGTTAATTCCTCCTCTGTTGAGAAAGATCCATTGATTACTTTCTCCGCCTGCCTTCTCCCTGTAGTAGACGATACCTTGCTGGGCAAGGATTCATTTTATGGTGAGAAGAGTGAGGACCAACGCTCCTTCTCTTCTTACTTCCTATTTCCTCTACCTGTGTTGGGCAGGAATTACTATTTAGGTAGAGGTGTAACTGTTCTATCGCCGTATCGGTACCCGTTACCGAAACGGATATTGGGACAATTACCCGTGTATTTTTCTTTTCATAGGCCCATTAGCTAGAACCTTTTCTTAGCCGAATAAGTCGTGTTGGGATGACAATAACCCCAATACTTATCTTTAATTTTTTGTATTTGTATTTCATGTCTATTTAGTTGTAGTATTTTTTTGTAGTTTGTATATTTTTATTTTGTTTTTGCGGAGCTCACACCTGCAGGTATTCTTGATAACTTCGTGTTGGCGGGGTTGTGATTCTTCGTATGGCGGGCCTGCTTCAGGTTTCCACGCGTCTTCTGGTATGCTCACTAGCTGAGCATTGGTTAACCTCTTCCCTTAGCTCTTTATGATTTTAATTTCTCTATCATATGATGTGTAGTTTATTTTAAGTCTGGGGGAGAGCCAGTTTTGTTACCTTTTGCACGTGCACATCTCATGTGCATACTAGAAGATTTTATAGTTTTATTTTGATTAGTTCATTGCACTACACACCACTGCACCCACATGAGCGCGTGCTTAGCTTTTTGCGTGCTGTGAGTTAAACTCGTTTCTTTTGTATGATTTGGGAAAATTATGGTGCTGACATAGGATTGTGAGACGGAGTAAAATGTTGACCCTGCTGTGCTCCCACTCGAGTGCTCTCATCTCGTGTAGAAATTAGAGTAGATTTAATTTTTCTTTATACTTTTAGTTTTATATTTTTCTAATTGCGTAAATACTTTTTATTCTACTCAAAAATTGGTGAATCCGGTGTGAATCCTATGGTAGCTTAGGGATGTGTGTAGACGGTCGTTAGGTTCGTATTGCTCGAGTCGGGAGGATTGATAGTCTTTCTCGTTGGCTAAGAACTTTTCCCAAGCTATTCTTGAAGCATAGATATAGGTTAGTTCACTCGCATGAGCGTGATGTAGGACATCATTTTGGCCCGGTTGAGCTTTATACCATTCCTAACGTCTTATCCTCGCTAGCCCCGTTGTGCCTACCCCTCCTTTTGATTCAGCTCCACCATGATTTCACCAAAGCCTCATAGCCAATCCTAGTCGCACACCCAAGTTGAGCTTTAGAGTTTTACATTTTCATTTTTGGATGTGATGTTGTGATATTACATGTGAATATGTGGATGTACTCCAAAGCTTATATTTGCTGAAATTGTTAAAAGAGAAGTAATTTGAAAAAGAAAAAGAAAAGTTAAAAAAATAATGTTAATTGTGAAAAAGTGAAAAGTAAAAGTAAAATTGAAAATCCTATTTGAGATGTGAGTATTTTTGGAGTAGGCCATGCACACACCCATATGTTAAAAGTTAAGTCTGGGGGTGTGGTGTACCCGCATATATTTTGGTTAGCTGATGGATTCTTTCTTTGATAGCTCATTTGGGTTAGGTAAATAGCCTTCCTGTTTATCTTTGTTTACCTCACCGAAACCCAAGCCCCATCACTTCACCTAAAGTCCTACTGATTCGTGTGTGAACTAAGCCAGTGTCGTGGAGTGAATGCAAAAGGGCAAGCATATGGTCACCGACATTGGTGGATTCCTTTGGAGGTTATTCTGAGCCCCGATCTTTGGCGATGCTCGCCTAGCGATTAGTCTACTTTCTCCCTACGTGTGACCGGATGATTCACCGTGATTGCATTTTTGAGTAATAATAAAATGTTGATACGCATTGTGAAAAGTATAAACTATTTTGTATACTTAGAAATTTCTTCTTTTACATTTTTATGCGTGCGAGCATGCGACTTCGCATGGTACTCCATATCGCAATTTCCTTGTTAGCTAAATCATTTTCCCTATCTGCTTAGATTTTGTTTGCTCGGGATGCGCAAACAGTTAAGTCTGGGGGTGTGATGAGTCCATTTTTTATACATATTTTCGGACTCATCTGGGCTTGTTTTCCTTCGCTTGCACTTCACTTTTAGTTCGTTATGTATATATTTCATCTTATCTTTATTTCAATAGGAAGTGCACACTTAGGCCTGTGGTTGTGTATTTTTGTACTTTTAATGTTTGTACTCTGTTTTATGCTCGTCTGAAATGTCTGCACATATTAGTGCGGGGTTCAGGGGTCGTGTCCGTGTTCCGGGGATGTTTGGAAGCAGGAATACTGCGCACGCTCATCGGATATAGTGCACACAACCACTGGTCGCGCGCCACTACTCGTGCGCAATGTTCCCTGATTTCCAGAATCTGCTTGGCGTATACGTAGTATCACTGGACACAGTGCGCACGACCACTGGTCGTGCGCCGCTGATCATGCACATTGATTCCATATTTTTCCAAGTTCTGGCTGGGGCAAACGCACTACCACTGGACATAGTGCGCACGACCACTGGTCGTGCGCCACTGGTCGTGTGCATTATAATTTCTACAATCTATAAATTCGCAGGTTCCGCCCTAATTCGGGATCTCTCATTTTTCCTCCGCCGTTTTCGTCTCTGAAGAGGGATTCCGCTGTCCTCCTTCAATCTCCACCCTAGGGAGGTGCTCCGGGCAAGATTTCACCGCGAAATCCAAGTCGGAGCTTCCTCTCGGCCTCCTCCTTCATCCTTGAGCTTCAAGAAGAGCATGACTTAACTTTCTCCATTAAGCTAGGAGAGGTTGTGCCATCCTGCACCATATCGTGACACGAAGAAGACGGGCCATTGGAAGGTGGTGACAACCCTTCTATACCCCAGATGCAGTTGAGGACCGACCTTGGACACGGATTGACAACGCAACGATTCCAACCATGAATCCTTAGCAAGACTTCGGATTCGGTCGATTTGGCACACTTTTCTTCTCTTGTTGTTGAATAGTATAGTTGATCTCTTGTTTATGATGAAGTTGTACTTATTGTGATATACATTTGTATCAAATCATGTCTATGTGATTTCATATTTTTGTTTTTTTCTTGAGGTGCGCCATATTCCATCCACCACCATCCACCCTTGTCGCACTAGCAATTGCTAGTGGCGTGCGTAGCGAAGAGGTGCTCACGACCCTCATTCCGCCATTCTCATCACCTCATCCACGAGCCTACTCTGCCATACGCCTAGTGATTCGGTGCATAGCGGCCCGACTAGTCTTCCATCCCGCTTGGCGAAGCATCGCATAGCGGCGTTGCATATGAGTAGTTGTTAGATTTTTTACTTTCTTTTTATCGCAACAATCAAAACCCCCATCATTACCGCCGACCTTGAGGACTTCAATCTCAAGTCCTCCTCGAAATTAACTCCACCTTACTGTGTTCCTTGAGAGATCGATACTTGGGAAAACTCGCCCATTTTGTATTACTTGTGCGACTGGTTTACCGCCGTGATCTTTAGCATCATCGACCTAAGTCACATAGAGGGGGGTGAATAGGTGATGTTCGTGTCTTTTTGCGGAATAAAAAGTATCTAAAAGAGAAGCACACAAACACAAAGATTTTTATAGTGGTTCTCCATATTGGGTACGTCCACTGTCCCACCTCGCCTATCTACAACGAAGGGTAAGATTCAGCTACTTCACCTTTCTCAGATTATCACAATCTTACACCTCGGAGCAACGCTCCTACACCTCCGAGAACAAGATCTCTTACACCTCGATCCACAACCAGATCTACACCTCGATCCACAAAACGGATCTACAATTGTGATCCACTGAGGGATCTACAATCGCGATCCACTAAGGGATCTACAAACTCAGAGATAAAACTACTACAAACTCGGAGACAAAGCTCCTACAAAAGTTATAATAAATTTTACAATCAACAATAATAATTTACTATTACAGATCTGAAAACTTCACGGGTCTTCCATCTTGAAACTTGGAAAACTTGATGAAGAAGGTTGATGAAGAAAACCGAGAAGGCTGATCTAAAAACTAGGATCCGACCCGATCAAATAGATGTTAAAGAATCTGGAATCTTGAATCTTTCGAATCTTTTCTCTTGTTGAGCTGCTGGATCGAAGTATGAGCACAGAGAAGAATGTTAAAGAAGACAGAGCGTGCGGCTTATCCCGATCTTGAAGAATAGCGGTGCGATTATGATTTTTAATTATGATTAGGGTTAGCGAATCCTTGAAATGACTATTTATATATCACCTCTAATGGTCATGAGTGATTGAGGAAAGAACAATCATCATTAAATTAGGTTGATTTGAAATCCCGTCAAACGATTTAGAAAGAAATAATCTATAAGCCCATTTCTCAAAAAGAAGTATATTTCTCGAGAAATGACTAGCTTTATCGAGAAATAGACTTGGTTTCTCGAGAAAAAAATTGGCGAAAGTTCTCTGAAGAAAAATATCTGATTTCTCGAGAAGAATATTATTTCTCGAGAAATAAGATTGCTTCTCCAGAAATTTACTTAGCGCAAATTCTGTGAAAAAAGTTTTGTTTTCTCGAGAAGAATATTATATCTCGAGAAAGTGACTTAGCTCATTTTTTAGAACTGGAGCCAGATTTCTTAAGAAGAATATGATTTCTAGAGAAATGAATTGCTTTCTCGAGAAATGGTCTGACCTTCTCAAGAAATTCATTTAGCGAAAATTTCGAGAACTGAAGGTTTGATTTCTCGATAAAGAATTGATTTTTAGAGAAGAGTACTTAGCTTCTTGAGAAATGGACTTTACTTCTCGAGAGTTATTTTCCTTTCGAGAGACAAGAACTAGGTTTCTAGAGAAATCCTCAGAACCTTTCTTGATAAAAAGGACTTACACATATTTCGAGAATTTTTCGAGAAGACTTAGGCTCTATTTGTTTGGGCGTTTCGCAACTCCGTTTTAGGCAAACGCCGCCGGAAGGAGGGTAAAAAAATGAACCTCCGGCGGCATTTGCTCCATTTCCACCCGCCCGCCTTGAGAAACGCCACAAAAAGCTCCGTTTGGAGCAGCCACCTCCCCCCTCCAGTTCGAACTCTCCGTTTCCACCCGCCGGATCGACCCGCCACCGCTAAAACAAATGAAGCCTTAATGTTTCTCGAGAACAACAATGTTTTCTCGAGAAATAGACTTAGACTTCTCGAGAAACATATTCATTTTCTCGAGAAAAGGACTTGAAGAAATTTCTGAAAATTTATTTTCTTCTATATTGGAAACTAGAAACCTTTCCCTTTTTCCATTTCATTAGCACTTGAAAATGAAATGCATCCCAATAGAGAGGTTACACATGTGTCAATAACATAGATCACACAATGAGGGATTACATTGTATGATCTTGTGTTTAGTGACTCATTGTTAACTAACATCGGTATACACTTAACAATATTGACCTGCAAGCACTCAACTAAAAGATGGCATCAAATACATACTTAATTCATCTTAGTTCAAGGGTGACATCATACAAATCTAGCTTAATGTGGATACAATACCCAACAGCCTGTTCTGAGAACCATGTCAAAAGTAAGGAGTTTTCTTGGACTAGCCGGGTACTGCAGAACGTTTGTGGAAAACTTTTCATGGATTGCATTGCACCTCACTTCTTTTACTCATAAGTATCATAAGTATGTGTGGAATCTAGAGTGCGCCCGAGCATTTGATACCTTGAAGGAAAGGTTAATGTCTACTCCAATCCTAAATCTTCCTTGTGTGACTAACGAATTTCAGATTTTTAGTCATGCATTATGATACAGTTTATGTTGCGTTCTTGTACAGTATGACAACGCGATAGCTTATGGGTGTGGATAGTTGAAGCCTCATAAGAGGAATTATCCCGTCCATGACTTGGAGCTGACAGAGGTAATCTTTGTGTTAAAGTTATGGTGGGACTACGTGTATGGTGCGAAGGTGGAAATCTTCACCGACCGCAAAAGCCTAAAGTATCTTTTGGATTAAAAAGGCTGGAACATGTGGAAGCTTTGGTGTGTCGAGTTCCTTGGGGACTATAATAAACAATTCAGTACACCCCAGGAAAGGACAACGTGGTGGTCGATGTCATGAGTATAAAATATTTTGGACAAGGGAACTGGATTAAAGCTCATGATGAGCGGTTTTTGTGGGACTTTGCGTCCATTGGCATTGTTTTTGCAGCTAGAGGGGAGTCTAGTATGGTACGGTTAAACTAGATAGGGTTGTAGTGCAATTTGACTGATCGTATTTGGGAGGAGACCAGTGTGGATGCAGAGTTCCAGCCATTAGTGGTGAAAGCTCAGAAAGGTGAGGGCAATACCTTGGAGATGGTTGATGGGATCTTAAAGAGGATGGATGGGTTTGTGTACCTTAGTTCAATAAGCTATGTAAGGAGTTGATGTTTGAGTCCCACTTTACGAAGTACTCCATTCACACGGACAGTACGAAGATGTAGTTAAGTATGAAGAAATCATTTTGCTGGCCTAAAATGAAGCTGTTGGGTCCATTATTCCCAATGTCCCTGATTTGTGAGAAGTCAAACATGTCAATGTCACACACATCAGTTATATTTGATGTGTATTTGAGGTCTTGAGTGCATTTTAGTCCACATCACATTGATTGGACATGTGGACACAACAATTAGTTGCTGGACATAGCAAAAATCTACTAAGTCCACAGGCATTGAGTGGAGCATGCTCACTCAATGCCAGAGGTAAGGTTTCAATATTGTCTAGATAGAAATTTACCTAAGTCCATAGGCGTTGAGTGAGGACAGCTCACTCAACACCATATAACAAATAGTGTTGAGTTTATATCAGCCTAACTGATGGATAGCAAAAATATGTCTAAGTACATAGAAGTTGAGTGTAGTCTACTGGCTAAATGCCATACAACAAAAAAGCTGTGAGCCAGGCTGAGTCAGTCATAGCCTAGAGAACTAGGCTGAAAATGTGGCTAAGTCCACAGGCATTGAGTGTGGTCTACTCTCTCAACGCCATATAGCTTTTTGCATTGAGTGTTTCCATGCCTATCAAATCCACAGAAAAGTTAGGCAAAATTTTAACTAAGTCCACTAGCATTGAGTGCAGCTTACTCACTCAATGCCATGATAAAAAACTCTATCTATGTAGTTTGTCGTTGAGTGGAGCCTACTCTCTCAATGTCATGGCTCAGAGAATTTGGCGATGGCAAATAGCGTTGAGTGAGGCAAGCTCACTCAACGCTCTCAACGCCTTGACGCAAAAATATTTTCTAAGACAAAAAGAGTTGAGTGAGGCGAGTTCACTCAACGCTCTCGACACCTTGACATAAAAAAATTTGTCTAAGTCCAAATGCGTGGATACCATGGCTTTCATCGAACTGAGCCTGGAGTTCGTCGAACTGAATTTACTCTTTCGTCGAACTGAGCTTAGCTTTCGTCGAACTGAGTCTGGAGTTTGTCGAACTGAATTTACTCTTTCGTCAAACTGAGCTTGGCGTTCGTCGAATGGAGCTCAGTGTTCGTCGAGCTAATCACTCTCAATGCGTAGACATATAGAATTTTGTCTAAGTGTTGTGGTGTTAAGTGATGCTTACTCACTCAACGCCTTTGCTTCTAATGTTTGAATTTTGTCTAAGTCCAGATATGCTGAGTCATGCTGACGTTAGCAAAGTAAAAAGTCAACAAATATTCAAATGTTGTGGGAATGCTGCCAGAGGCACTGCGGCCAGCTGTAATCATCCTCTGCACTTTCCAAGAAATATTTTCATCTTTAAGTGTTGGATCACACACACATCAAAGAGCCATTGAATCAAGAGTAACTGGAAAGAACATGCTAAACGGCTAAATCTCTGCCATCAATCTTGGTGGTGGGCCCACAGCTCGAGTGGTCGTCAGAGAATAAAAATGAAGCAAATCAGCCAGAGCAAAGAATCGAATCCTTGTCTAGGTTTTCTGAAAATGAAAGTGCGACCGAACTTCATCTTCTTCATCACCTTTCTTGGGAAGCCTGAAGAAGTTGTTCTTAACATAAAGCTTAAATGAGGAAAGAGATAGCTGAAGCAATCACCATCTGCAACAGCAGGTTCAGAAGCAATTCTGAGGAAGCAGATCAACAAGCTCTGCAAACAAATGATAGCTGTTTGAAGAAAGATTCACCTGCCGACTTCACTGTCTTCAACAACAAAAGCTTGGGCTGATATCTGCTCAGTCAAGGTTGAAGTACACACAGAGTTCTTTCCCTTTCTCAAATTAAATCACCTTTTATTTCTTCTGTATAGATTCTTTGTGAGTCTGATGTTGTAAGCCTGTATTATAATGGCTAAGGTCTTTGTGACCTGTTGTTTGGCTTAGTGTCGAGTGAAAGGTCTTTATGAACTGTGGTATGGCTTAGTGTCGAGTGAAAGGTCTTTGTGACCTGTGGTTTGGCTTAGTGCCTAAGTGGTAGGTCTATGTGACCTGTGAGGTCATGCAGGATGTGTGTTTTAAGTTCTCAAGGAGCCGACTTTTGGGGTAAGAGCCTAGTCTAACACACTGTTTGAAAGGCGCAGAGGGAAAGTGGATGTACCCAAGATTGGGGAACCACTATAAAATTACTATGTCATCTGTGATTTTTCTTGAAAGCTAAAACTAACCTAATCACTGTGCACAGAAATCAGCTAACAATTAAGAAAATTGAAATAGGGACAAAAACCTATTCATCCCCCCCCCCCCCACTAGTTGTTTATCTAGCATTGAAAACAAAACTTTCAAGTAGTATTAGATCTAGGTTACTCTTTAAAGGCATAATAGTATGAGTAGATCTCCAAGCTTAGCTAGAAGTTTGTATCTATGGGTTCAGGAATGAGCAATAAGGAGCTGAGTGTTGTGGGGCTTCCAATCTGTAGGAAGGAAGACTTCGACATCTGGAAAGCAATAGTGAGGCTGTTCATGGAAGTTGCTGACCCTAGAATGTATATTACAATCGAAGAGGGACCATTGATCCCAATGAATGTCTCTGCACTGGATGCAAATGTCCAGACACCCAAGACATATGATGAGATGACTAAGGATGAGTTAGCCCTGGCCTCAATAGGCAAGAGACTAAAGAATATAATTATGAGTATTGTTGATGACTTTACACTTTATAACCTGATCCATTACACAACAACAAAGGAAATGTGGGACACACTGGTGATCTACATGGAGGGGATAGATGAAGTTCGAGATGAAAGGAAGTACATGCTCAACCAACGTTATGAGGCTTTCAGGTAATCCACGGGGGACAACATAACCACAAGTTATGAAAAGTTCTTTAGGATTGTGAATGAACTGAAGACTTGTGGAAGGGTGTTCAGTCACTATGAACTAAATGACAAGTTCCTTAGATCTCTTACTAAAGAGTGGGAAATAAAGGTCTGCGTCATCCGAGAAGTGGCAAAATCTGGGTGACACTGCTCCTCACACCATCTTTGGGAAGCTGTTGTCATATGAGATGCAGCTGGCTACTAGGAACGAAGAGGAGAACCACAAAACGTCTAAGGCAAGAGACAAGACTGTAGCATTCAAAGCTAAAGGCTCCAACAAAATCAGAATAAAGTCTCCCTCTCCACCAAGGAAAGATGTTGAATCTGTTCTGGAAGATCAGAGAAAAGCACATCAGACTGCCAATGGTCTTATGAAGATTTTGCTGCCTTCTCCAGGAAATTCCAGAAGTTCATAAAGAAGAAGCACTGGAGAGGTCGACCTTCCTCCTCCTCTCATCCCAAGGATTACTACTACAAGGGGAGGAGGAAATCCTCTAAGGAGGACAGGTATGGTTCCAAAACTAGTAAACATGTTTCATCTAACATGACTTGTTATCATTATAGAAAGCATGGGCATTGAATAGCCGACTGTCCAGTCAAAAGAAGGGAACATGGTGAAAAAAGGACCATCAGCAAAAAGGCAAGAGGGAGAAATCCCTCATTGCTAAAAAGCAAAGAAGCTGGACTGACACCTCCTCAATAGAGTCAGAAGAAGAAGAAGAAGAATCCTACATATGGCTGCACTCTACTGAAGATGGAACTGTACAAGCAGACCGCATTTAAAGGCTTGCGGCTATAGAAGATGAAGCTGAGAAGGTTCTTCCTACTGCTAGGGATGAAGTCAGGGCCCCTCTATCACAGTCTGATGGTGATTCAGAGTTGGATTATAAAGAAGATAGCTATTTCCTTGGGCTGATAGCTAGGTCTGATGAAGAAAACATCCAGGATCAGCCTGGTCCAAGAAAGGTAATCTCTATTACTAGCTCTGATTATGAATCAATTCCAGATTATTGTGCCTCTATTTCAAATGATGATGATGGATCAGAATCTGAAGGAGACATCAATAAATTGATTGACAACAATGGTGCACTCCTGCATGCTCTAAAAAAGAAAGATCCTGGCGAAATAGCGGGCTCAGGAAATTGCTTCTCTACTGCTTACTGCTAAAAAATCAGGAAAATTGCTGGATCTGAAGATGCAAGAAGTCAGCAAACTTAAGAATGTAACAATCATTCAGATGAGCACCATAACCTTCAACAATAACCATATCAGGAATCTTGACGGTAAGTTCCAAAAAGAGAGGGAACTAGTGGCTAGCTACTCCAAGCCAAGCACAGTGCTGCCCTTGATATACTCCTCCTCCAAAAAGGGAAAGAAAGGGTTGGGTTTCAAGGGAAGGACAAAAGCTGTCAATCCTGAGGGAAGGACAAAGCTCAAGTGCATCCAGTAGCCTCTAAGCCTCCTATTAAATTTAATAAAGTGCAACTACCTTCTAACAGTCATGACCATGAGTGTATTTATGGTCACTTGAATAATGTTAGACCATCTTGGGTGAACAAAGATGTTCCACAATATCGTGGTTGATACAGCAAGGGTACAAGTGCCTTTAAAGCAGTCTATGAGGAAATACCAATGACCAATCATTGACCATTTATGTTTGGTGAAATAGCCCCTTCAGTCAAGAGTAAAGCTGCTGACTGTTCTCCAAATCTTCCAGTCCACTCTAATACAAAGGGCAAGGTTGTCAGTAGACCAGACTTGGGAATCTCTGAGCCAATCAAGAATATGCATTCTGAAAAGAAAGCAGCTGCTAGAAGGGCTCAAGATATCCAAAGAACTTCTACTGCGAGACCCACCACTTTTTAGACTACGGCTGGGAAACTAAAGAACAGGATTACTACTACCCCATTTAGACCAAGAGTTACTATTAACACAACCACTAGACCTGCTCTGAAAAGAAGGTATAACATCCATGGGTGTTGGAGCTGTGACAAGGTAGGCCAGTTTATTGTTGATTGCTAGCACAATCATAGTGTGCAGAGAGCCAATGTTAGCGTGCCTGTTAGAAAAGCTGCAGGTAGGCATAGTCATTTTCAGTCTAATATTCACCAAGGACCCAATAAAAATTAGGGTCCTAAGTTAACTGATTTGTGTCTTGCATGTTAGTCCAAGTGCACATACCCCTATATGGTACTTGGACAGTGGATGTTCCATGCACATGACTGGAATAAGGAGCATGCTGATGGATTATGCTCCAGTAAGGAATGGACCAAAGGTTATCTTTGGTGGGTCAGAAAAAGGGTGACTAAAGGTTATGGTAAGATCTCTAATGGAATAGTCAATATCACTATAGTAGCCTATGTGGAAGGGTTGTACCACAACATGATAAGCATTACCCAACTCTGTAATCTTTGCTATGACATAGTATTCAACAAGGATGAGTGCCAAATTAGGAGGTTAAGTGACCAAGAGGTCATCTTAACAGACACTAGGAGTGGAAATGTTTACAGTTTAGATTTTTTATGCTTATGCAAAGACTCAACTATATGCCTAGTTGTAGATGAGAAAGCCTCTTCTTGTGTCCAGTGGCACAAGAGGCTAGCCCATCTGAATTATAGGACTATAGGAAAGCTGTTCAGCACTGAGCTTGTTAGGAATGGACTTAAGTCTATATGCACTAAGGACGGTATCTGCTCTGCATGCCAAAAGGGAAAACCGACTAAGACCTCCTTTAAGAGCATTGACACCAAAGACTCAGTGAGGTTATTATACCACATATATATGGATCTGTTTGGTCCTATGCCAATTCAAAGTCTAGGCAGGAAAGTCTACACCCTTATGGTTGTTGATGACTTTTCCAGATTTACCTGGGTGTTCTTTCTAAGAAATAAATTTGAAACCCCTGATGTCGTCCAGACATTTGTCAAGCAAATTCAGAATGAATTCAACATCACTATGGTAAAAATCAAAAGTGACTTTTGGACTGCGGTTCAGTCTGAGTGCATGATAAGGTTCTGTGAAGAGCAAATGATTCATCAAAAAATTTCCTCTCCTAGAACACCCCAGCAAAATGGAATTGTTGAGAGGAAAAATAGGACTCTTATAGAGGCTGGTAGAACCTTTTTAAGTGACTCATCCCTCCTAGAATACTTCTAGGCTGAGGCAGTTAACACTGCATGCTATGTCCTTAATAGGGCTTCTATGACCAAGAGCCACAAGAAGACTCTCTATGAGATCTTGAAGGGCACAAAACCAAAACTGAGCTATTTCAGGATCTTTGGTTGCAAGTGTTATGTGCTGAATAATAGAAAAGTCTATTAAACTAAGTTTGCTGCCAAGTCCCATGAAGGGATCTTTGTTGGGTACCACATTCATAGTAAGCCATATAGAATCGACAATTTAACTAGCCAAGTTGTAGAAGAGTCATTGCGTGTTATTTTTGATGAATCTAACATGGTTAACTATAAGCTGCCTAACTCATCCTCTTATAGTATTGCAGGTATAGAGCAGAAGATGGAAAAGCTGACCATCAAGGAAGCTACCACTATAGTCCAAGATAATGATGATGGATTGTCCGTTCCAAGATAAGAGGAAGACATACCTGAAGAAATTGAAGACTAGCTAGCTGAAAACCCTGAGGATCAACAAGCTGCAGTTAGATTGCCTCCAGCTACCAGGCATCTAAGGGACCATCCAGCAGACCAAATCATTGGTAATGCAAATTATGGAGTCTAGACCAGAAGTGGGAGCATCAATACAGCTCTCTACACAAGCCTTTTGTCTCAAGAAGAGCCCAAGAGGTTTGAAGAAGCAATTAAGGACCAGTTCTAGATTAGAGCAATGCAAGAAGAATTGGACCAATTTAAGAGATGTAAGGTCTGGAAGTTGGTTCACAGCCCACAAGGATAAAATTTCATAGGGACCAAGTAGATCTACAGGAACAAGTTGGATCAAGATGGCATTATTGTTAAGAACAAGGCTAGACTGGTGGCTAAAGGCTACATGCAAGAAGAATGCATAGAATTTGACCAGCCCTTTGCACCAGTAGCCAGATTGGAAGCAATAAGGATATTCCTTGCATTTGTTGTCCATCAGGGATTTTGAGACTACCAGATAGATGTTAAGTCAACATTCCTGATTTGGGACCTAAAATAGGAAGTATATGTGGATCAACTACCAAATTTTGTAAATCCTAACTCTCCAAATATTGTATATAAGTTTAGGAAAGCTTTATATGGGCTAAAGCTAGAACCTAGGGCTTGGAATGAAACCTTATCCAGCTTCATCATTGAGAACAAAATCTCAAGGGTGAAGATAGACAAGACCCTATTCCTAAGGGAATAAAAGGGCAAGCTTATCCTAGCCTAGATATATATCGATGACATTATCTTTAGATCTACTAATAACAACCTTTGCTGGAAGTTTGCTAAACTTATACAAGGGAAGTTTAAAATGAGAAGAATGGGTGAGCTCAGTTTCATCTTGGGACTCCAAGTAAGACAGACTGATGATTGCTCGTCCATATCCCACTCCAAGTTCACCAGGGAGCTAATCAAAAAATATAGTATGGAGAACGCCTCCACCATGAGAACTCCCATGGGGTTAAGTATGCCTATAGGCAAAGATGAGGTATGGAAACCTATTGATGAGTATTTGTATAGAAGGATAATTGGCTCCCTTCTATACCTGACTGCTAGTAGGCCTGACATCATGTATGCTATATGGGTTTGTGCTAGGTATCAAGCCAGCCATAAAGAATCTCATTACTCTGTTGCAAAAAGAATCTTGAGGAATCTCAAGGGCACACCAGATCTTGGCCTATGGTACCCTAGAAATAAGGTTTTTGATTTAATAGGATTTTCAGATACAGATTTTGCAAGCTGCAAAGAAGACATGAAAAGAACTACTGGAACCTGTCAGTTCTTAGGAAGAAGGCTTGTATCTTGGAGCAGCAAGAAGTAAATTAGTGTGACCATATCCACTGCTGAGTTAGAGTACATATCAGCAGGTAGATGTTGTGATCAGCTGCTATGGATCCAACATTAGCTCTAGGATTCTAACCTTTAGATAGGTAGAACTCCTCTATACCGTGATTATACAAGTACTATTTCTATTGCTAGGAATCTTGTCTCACATAGCAGGACTAAGCACATGGAAATTAGAAATTATTTTATCCGGAAGCATGTGGAGAAGGAAGACATCGACGTTGAGTTTTTCCCCACAGACAAGAAAGTGGCTGATATTTTCACTAAGCCATTTTATGAAGCAAAGTTCAACACCCTCAAATTTTAGTTGTGTATGTTGAACTTGGCTTACCTTCAGGCACTCCCTTTTGAATTTTTTTTTTTGTGTGTGGTGCAGGTATTGTTCCTCTTGATGGAGATAAAGACTCCCCAGTTGTATCAGTTCAGTGATTCTTCTATTAGGGGTGAGTAAGTTACTCTAGCAGGGCCAACCCCTATATGCCTATTCTGTAGAAGTCAAAAAGGGGGAGAGAAGAGGTCTTAGCAAGGCAGAGAGATAGCAAAAGGGAAATATGGCAAGGGACATAAGGACATATCTAGTAGATGATCACTATCATGCTGCAAACCTAAGGGGAGATAGTGATCAAGGCACTCAGGTAAGGACAAACTCCTTGCAGCAAAATAGGGGGAGTAGGTGATGCTCACCGTATAGGTAGGAAATGAGGTACACTTTCTTATAGCATGTCAGAATTAAATATTTTGTTTGCTGTATAGATTGTGTGTGTTATTAACTAAGGAAAGAAAACAATTTGGATAAGGGTTTTGACTTCTTCAAATAGGGGGAGATTGTGTGGTCCATTGTTCCCAATGTCCCTGATTTGTGAGAAGTCAAACAGGTCAATGTCACACACATCGGCTGTATTTGATGCGTATTTGAGGTCTTCAGTGTAGGTTAGTCCACATCACATTGATTGGAAAAGTGGACACAATAATTGGTTGCTGGACATAGTAAAAATCTACTAAGTCCACAGGCGTTGAGTGGAGCAAGCTCACTTAATGGCAGAGGTAAGGATTCAATATTGTCTAGCTAGAAATTTGCCTAATTCCATAGGCATTGAGTGAGCACATCTCACTCAACGCCATATAATAAATAGTTTTGAGTCTATCTCAGCCTAACTAATAAATAGCCAAAAATATGGCTAAGTACACAAGCATTGAGTGTAGTCTACCCACTCAACGCCATACAACAAAAAAGCTGTGAGTCCGGATGAGTCAGTCACAACCTAGAGAAATTGGCTGAAAAAGTGACCAAGTCCACATGCATTGAGTGTTGTCTACTCTCTCAACGTCATACATCTTTTAGCGTTGAGTGTTGCTGTGCCTGTCAAATACATAGAAAAGTTGGGAAAAGTTTTAACTAAGCCCATTGGCATTGAGTGCAGCTTACTCACTCAACGCCATGACAAAAAAATTTGTCTAAGTAGTTTGGCATTGAGTTGAGCTTACTCTCTCAATGCCATGGCTCAGAGAATCTAGCTAAGGCAAATAACATTGAGTGAGGCGATCTCACTCAATGCTCTAAATGCCTTGATGCAGAAATATTTGCTAAGGCAAATAGCGTTGAGTGAGGCGAGTTCACTGAACGATCTCAATGCCTTGACGCAGAAAATTTGGCAAAGTCCAAATGCGTGGATAGCTTGGATTTCGTCAAACCAAACTGAAGTTCGTTGAACTGAATTTACTCTTTCGTCAAACTAGCGTAGCTTTCGTCGAACTGAGTCTGTAGTTCGTCGAACTGAATTTACTCTTTCGTCGAACTGAGCTTGGAGTTCATCGAACGGAGCTCAGCGTTCCTCGAGCTAATCACTCTCAACGTCTAGACAGATAGAATTTTGTCTAAGTGTCGTGGCGTTGAGTGATGCTTACTCAATCAACGCATTTGCTTCTAATGTTTGAATTTTGTCCAAGTCCAGATATGCAGAGTCTTGCTGACGTCATCAAAGTAAAAAAGTCAAAAAAAATCAAATATTGTGGGATTGCTGCCAGAGGCACTGCGGCCAGCTGTCATCATCCTCTGCACTTTCCAAGAAATATTTTCATCTTTAAGTGTCGGGGCCCACACACAGCAAAGACCCGTTGAATCAAGAGTAAATGAAAAGAACGTGCTGAACGGTTAAATCTCAACCCTCAATCCTGGTGGTGGGCCACCTGCCCGCGTGGCCATCAGAGAATAAAAAAGTAGCAAATCGACCAGAGCAAAGAATCGAATCCTTGTCTAGGTTTTCTGAAAACAAAAGTGCGGCCAAACTTCATCTTCTTCCTCGCCTTTCTTGTCGAGCCTGAAGAAGCTGTTCTGTACAGAAAGTTTAGCTGACGAAAGAGATTGCTGAAGC
The DNA here is from genome assembly GCA_039583875.1 of Platanthera guangdongensis. Lineage (NCBI taxonomy): Eukaryota > Viridiplantae > Streptophyta > Magnoliopsida > Asparagales > Orchidaceae > Platanthera > Platanthera guangdongensis. The sequence continues at coordinate 35,585,799 of CM077165.1, read as the reverse complement.
AATCACCATCTGCAACAGTAGGTTCAGAAGCAATTCTGAGGAAGAAGATCAATAAGCTCTGCAAAGAAACGATAGCTGTTTGAAGAAAGATTCAACTGCCAACTTCATTGTCTTCAATAGCAAATGCTTGGGCTGATATCTGTTCAGTCTAAGAAGAAGTAGACACAGAGTTCTTGCTCTGGTGTCTAATCAAATCACAATTTATTTCTTCTGTATAGATTTTTTGTGAGTTTGAAGTTGTAAGCCTGTGTTATAAAGGCTAAGGTCTTTGGGACCTATGGTCTGGCTTAGTGTCGAGTGAAAGGTATTTGTGACCTATGGTTTGGATTAGTGCCTAAGTGGTAGGTATGTGTGACATGTGAGGTCTTGTGGGATCTATTATATAAGCTATCAAGGAGCGGGGTTTCGGGGGAAGAGCCTAGTCTAACATACTGTTAAAAAGGTGCAGAGGGATAGTGGATGTACCAAAGATTGGGGATCTACTATAAAATTGTTGTGTCGTCTGTGATTGTTCTTGAAAGATAAAACTAACCTAATCACTAAGTGCAGAAATCAGCTAAAAATTAAGAAAATTGAATTAGTGACAAAAACCTATTCACCACCCTCTAGTTGTTTAGCTAGCCTTGAAAACAAGACTTTTAGAAGCGTGATGTAGCCTTGTATAGGAGCCGATGCCAAACTTGTGCCTTAGTGATGGCTGACATTCAGAGGTTGGGGGGTTCCTGAAGCCACTTCTTATTCCCGAGAAGAAATTTAACAGCATCTCAAAGTACTTTCTGCATGGTTTCCCTCGATCACCGCAGGGTAACAGTTGTAATGCCCCAAATTTCCTGAAAATAACATGAAGTTGGTTACTAGAGGTTACCGCAATGTATTAGAGCTAGCGCTGGCTGTATCCAGCAGATTTAAAAGACTAGTGTCTCTGGAAGTTACCGCTCGTCGGTAGTGTGATACTGCATAGTGGTAGCCACTGATTTTATTTGACCATTATCTATAGACGGTATCACTCGACGGTTGAGGTACTGTTGGTGGATGTGTGCCACGTGTCGGATAAGGTTTGAGGCATTCTTTAAGCAGCAGGATGGCACTAATTTGGCCAAGTGACCACCGCTTAATCTACCGCGCGGTGGTAACAAGTTACCCCGCGGTCGTAGCTTTATGATAAATGCTTGAGATGATAATTCTTTCTCATTTCTCTCTCTCCCTCTCTCTCTCACTCTCTCTCTCTCTTGGATAGTAATATAGAAGAAGCGGAAGGATAATATTGCAAGGCAAGGCTGATCCAGCAATGAAGGGAAGCTATGAAGGTGTTCTTAAGGTTTAATTTGCGAACCGAAGCCAGATCTGCGAAGAGTAAGGTGTTGTGACCGTTTCAATCCAAATCAGTTGTGATTTCATGGATACTAAGATATCGACAGGGGCAACGATATTCCTTCTTGGATATGTGAAGTTCTTAATTCGACATAGTTGCATGAAGTCCCCCACTAATATGTGGAGAACGGAGGGATTTCAGATAGGTCGATACAAAGTATCCTCGGTAGAAATTGCATATAGAATCCAGAATCAAGTATAGAATATGCATGTTATTAGAAGATCATCTTGATAGGTTAGTTTAGATAGGTAATGATTATCTTTTGTTTGCGTGCCGTTGAAGACTCTATGGTTAAACGTGTGGTTTACAAAGTCATGGGGTGTGCAAGTTACTGCAGTGAGAGTACTGGAGTGGTCTCCAGGACAACACTCATAATTTGGGGAAGAAATAATGTTCTGTCCTCGACCGCAGAGCGGTAGTACTACCACAGGCTGTAGCTCCCAGAGAGCTATATTTGTGAGGTCTGTCTCTTGGAGACCAGGGGGCCAATATGTGAGATGTGATCTTAAAGTGACCTGCTTTGTTGGTTGTGAGTGCCAGCCTTGAATCATTTATCTATGAGCTTAGAATGCCCATCTTTGGTTGTCGTGAGTGCCACCTTTTGAACATAATGTTGTTATATATTTTATGAATGAGCAAGGGAAGGCTGACCCACATTGTGATTTGTTGCGCACGTTGATTTGAGCAACAAGTTGTTGGCTAAACTATACCCAACCATATGCCAATCGACTTGGAGTGAGTCAATGAAGTGAATCTTGGAGAACGTATGTAACACCCCTATCGATCACATGGCATATAACAGAAGGTCCAGCTGGAACCCGACGCCATATACCACAGACAGTCGAAAGGGTTACATAAGAATATTCAAACTATATAATTAAGACTACTCGTCTTACACAGAGCATTCTAGCGGAAGCTTTTAAAGTTGAAAGAACCCAAAACTCAAATCCAATAAACATAAATGTCCACAACCACATTACTGGAATGAAACCCAAAATACACTGAAAGGGTACAAGGCCTTATGGCCTTACAATAGTTCACTTAATAAATAGTGTTTTCCATACATCGGCTCGCACGCCGGCCATATATGACAAAAGTAAAGTACAACTATTCACTTTGGCCTTCTAGGGCCAGCACAGCAATATGGGATCCAGCCCGCTATTTGGTACTCGGCTCCGCAGCTCCTGCAAGCACATTCCACCGCACGGTGGCAAACAAAGCAACGGTCAGCCAAAAGCCGACCAAATTATAATGACCCCGCCCCTAGGTCGGGACGGCGGTGCTCTTTCCTTGCATATCATTAGCGCAGCTAAACAATAAAGTGCAACTATATATTTCGCCACAGGTGTAGGCTCGCACGACCAAACACCCCATTCACTCAGGGCACATTAACGGTGAATCCTGTCATTTCAGCATCTTCACCACCACCCCCAGGATGGCAACAACATGTGAGCATTTAGCTTTTCTGACCACCGTCTAAGGCTCCCAACTAAGCCAATGGCCAGTCCCCTTTTCGGGTCTCTCACACCGAACCACATATCCTAGGTCCAATTCCACTTGCCGTTGCTCACACCGCATATACAATTTAAGTCCTATGCGCGGGCCAAGCTTCTCTCGAATCCCAAAATTTCCAAACATCACATAACCCAGTTATGTTCAAGGCCGGTTCCCAGACCGCCAAGTTAGCAGAACAACGATTCTGCCCAGTTTTCCGGGTGCGCCTTGAAGCTAACCTCCAAGGATCCCTGCTGCAATCTACCACATAGAAACCCGAAAAACCCAAAGCATGGAGTCTTCTACGGCATATCATAATAAATGCAACATCACCGATACAGACAATACACATTCGGGTAGTCTTCACACACAATGCCTATGCCCGTACTTCGATTCCGAACTCTATATGCAACACAAGGGGGACTATTCACATCAACCCCAAGGAACACCACGCACTCACTGCACACTCGCGGGAGCGGGATTCCCTATGCAGAAAGAAAGAGCTTCATATGCTCAAGTAGAGAATCGTTACCCTTGTAGTCTGCTTTGGCGCCATGGAAAAACTACACGGTCATAACTCTTCGTAACGAACTTGCCTCCACAGATCCGCTCTCAGATCTCGAAACGGCGCTCCGATGCTCCGCCGGCGGTCGGAAAACCCTTCCTTCTTCCTCCTCTTTCCAATTCTTTGAGAGAGAGAATGGTTGGAAAGAAATGAAGGATTAACTCCCCTATTCCCAGACTTAACAGAGCAGGAAACCATCTGTGTCGTTGGATATTATTTAGAGAAAACGAACGGCTCAGATCCGTTCAAAAATCTCCAAACCTGGGCCGAACACGGCTTGGCACACCGCCGTGTCCCAGGCCGTGTGCCTCGATTCAGGCACGATCGTCGAACACAGAGACTCACACGGGCTCAGACACGCCCGTGTCCCACCTGACACGCCCGTGTCGGGTCTCTCGACACGCCCGTGACCTGGGCGTGTCACGCATAATCGCCACAGCAACGGACACGGCCCAACAGAACATGTGTACTGACACGGGTAGGCACACGCCCATGTTAAATGACACGCCCGTGTCACTTAGCCATGTTCCTGGCCGTGTACTTCTCGGGATGAAATCGGCCAACAACACCCCGCCAGACACGGCCTTGGACACGCCCGTGTCCCAGGCCGTGTAGCCCTATACAGTCACCAAAAATCCCTTTTTATGTGACCGACTCAAATACAATTTTCGGGGCATTACAAATCTCCCCCACTTAAGGAATTTCGTCCCGAAATTAAGTAAAAGGTACAAAAAATTAAATGTTACCTGAATGGAATAACTCGGGGTATTCTTCCAACATAGCTTGCTCTTGTTCCCAAGAAAGCTCCTCCCGTCCGCAGTTATCCCAACGGACTTTAACCATCTGGACCTTCTTGTTGTGGAGTTGTTTGACTGCAACATCTTCAATACGTACCAGCTTGACCCTTGTTGTCAACTCATAATCAACTTGTACTTGATTCTCCGCAATGATCTGCGAAGGCTCTTGCACCGCCTTACGGCAACACCGACATGTGGAACACGTCATGTAGCCCACTCAATTCCACCGACAGCTTCAATCTATACGCCACCTCGCCAACACGCTCCAGGATCTCAAATGGTCCAAGGTATCTCGGACTCAGCTTCTTCAAGCGTCAAACCCGCGAGACACCCTTGAACGGCTTGATTTTTAGATACACCGTGTCGCCAACGCTGAACTCCACATTCCTATGCTTGGCATTGTAATACTTTGCCTGCCTGTCCTGAGCGACCTTCAACTTTCCTGAATTGTACGCACCATTAAAATGGCGTCTTCCACCACTTGACATTTATACAACTTCGATTTGCCTGCCTCCAACCAAGACAACGGCGTACGACACTTCCTCCCGTAAAGGCTTCGAAAGGCGCCATTCCAATACTTGTCTGAAAGATGTTGTTGTACGCAAACTCCACCATGTACAGGTGATCTTCCCACTGCTTTCCAAAATCTAGGACGCACATGCGAAGCATTTCTCCAACGTTCGGTTGACCTTGGTTTGGCCATCCATCTGCGGATGAAAGGCTTGTACTGAACTTTAGCTAGTACCCAACAGACTATGTACCAACCCAGTCATTCGACGTGAAACATCCATCTCGATCACTAATAATACTGCGGGG